>JARQOD010000001.1:690472207-690522743 GCA_033576555.1 Oophaga sylvatica | reverse complement strand
TGGGGGGGTGAGGGGGCCATCACATAGGGTTGGGGGGGGGGAGGGGGGCCCGCACATCAGGTTGGGGGTTTAGGGACCATGCACATCAGGTTGGGGGGGGACCTGCCACAGGGTTGGGGGGGTTTGGGGGGCATGCACATCGGATTGGGGGTAGGGCCAAAGCACATCAGGGTTTGGGGGGGAGGGACCATGCACACAGAAATTGGGGGGGGAGGGGACCATGCCATCAGGATTGGGGGGGGGGGACCAAAGCAATCAGGGTTGGGGGGGGAGGGGGCCATGCACATCAGGATTGGGGTGAGGGGCCCGCACATCAGGTTGGGGGGGAGGGACCCGCAATCAGGATTGGGGGGGAGGGCAGCACATCAGGATGGGGGGGGTGATGGACCTGCACATCAGGTTGGGGTTTAGGGGACCCTGCACATCGGTTGGGGTGGGGGACCATGCCTCAGGGGTTGGGGGGGGGGGACCATGCACACAGGATTGGGGGGTTAGGGGAAAATGCACTCAGGTTGGGGGGTTTAGGGGGCCATGCACATCAGGATTGGGGGTGAGGGGGCCATGCACATCAGGTTGGGGGGGGGAGGGACCATACATCATTTGGGGGTGAGGGGCCAGACACAGGTTGGGGGTTGAGGGGGGCCCTGCACATAGGATTGGGGGGGTTTGGGGACCTGACATCAGGGTTGGGGGGTTTGGGGACCCTGCACTCAGGATTGGGGGGGGAGGGGGGCCAGCACACAGGGTTGGGGGGTAGGGGGCCATGCACATCAGGGTTGGGGGGGAAGGGGGGCCCGCACATCAGGTTGGGGTGAAGGACCAGCACATCAGGGTTGGGGGGTGAGGGGACCTGCACATCAGGATTGGGGGGGGAGGGACCATGCAATAGATTGGGGGGGGGGGGAAAGCAATCAGGGGTTGGGGGGGAAGGGGGGCCCCGCACATCAGGGTTTTGGGGGTGAGGGGGCCCTCCATCAGGGTTGGGGGGGGAGGGGACCATCTATCAGGATTGGGGGGGAAGGGGGGCCCCCACAACAGGTTTGGGGGTAGGGGACCTGCACATCAGTTGGGGGGAAGACCATGCCAAACAGGATTGGGGGGGGAGGGGAAACCCTGCAATCAATGGGGGTGAGGACCTGCAAGATTTTGGGGGGAGGGGACCATGCACATCAGGGGTTTGGGGGTGGGGGGCCATGCACATCAGATTGGGGGGGAGCGGGGCCCCACACAGGTTGGGGGGGGAGGGACCCATACCAGATTGGGGGGAGGGACCAAAAACCCTCAGGATTGGGGGGGTGGGACCTGAACATTTGGGGTGAGGGGGCCTGCCCACGGGTTTGGGGGGGAGGGCCAGCACATCAGGTTTTGGGGTAGGGGGCCAGCCATAAAGGGGGGTTAGGGGGCCTGCACATCAGATTGGGGGTGAGGGGACCCGCCTCAGGGGTTGGGGGGTGAGGGGGCCATGCACATCAGGGTTGGGGGGGAGGGACCCTGCCCCATTTTTGGGGGGTTTAGGGGGGCCCTCACATGGTTGGGGGGGAGGGGGCCATGCCTCAGATTTGGGGGGGGCCCCAAAAAGTTTGGGGGGGGACCATGCACATCAGGGTTGGGGGGTAGGGACCATGCACTAGGATGGGGGGGGGGGACCAGCACATCAGGGTTGGGGGGGAGGGGACCTTAAAACAAGGTTGGGGGGTGGGGACCATACATCGGGTTGGGGGGGTGAAGGGACCGCAATCAGGATTTTGGGGGGGGGGGGGCCCTACTTTAGATTGGGGGGTGAGGGGACCATCACATCAAATTTGGGGGGGGGGCCCGCCACAGTTGGGGGAGGGGAACATCACATCAGATTGGGGGGTGGGGGGCCCTTAATCGGGTTGGGGGTGGGGCCCGCCATCAGGATTGGGGGGTGAGGGACCATGCACATCAGGATTGGGGTGAGGGACCATGAAAATCAGGATTGGGGGGTGAGGGGGGCCCTGCACATAGGATTGGGGGGGGGGGGCCATGCAACAGGGTTGGGGGTGAGGGACCATGACATCAGGTTGGGGGGTGAGGGGGCCCTCCCCTCAGGTTGGGGGGGGGGGGGGGGGACAATGCACACAAATTGGGGGGGGGGGGTTTTTTGGGGGGGGGGGGAACCCTCCATCAGATTGGGGGGGTGGGGACCATGCACATCGGGGTTGGGGGGTTGGGGGGACCCTGCACATCAGGGTTGGGGGGGGGGGGACCATGCCATCAATTTGGGGTTTGGGGCCACACATTTAGGATTGGGGGGGGAGGGACCAGCACATCAGGGGGGGGGGGGTTAGGGGAACCCGCACTCGGATTGGGGGGAGGGGGGCCCTGCCATCGGTTGGGGGAAGGGGGCCAGCACATCAGGATTGGGGGGTGAGGGGGGCCTGCACATCAGGTTTTTGGGGGTGAGGGCAGCACATCAATTGGGGGTAAAAGGGACCCCGCACCCTCAGGTTGGGGGGGGTAAAGGGGGGCCAGCACATAATTGGGGGAAAAGGGGGCCTGCACATCGGATTGGGGGAGGGACCTAAAACAGGATTGGGGGTGAGGGACCATGCACTCAGGTTGGGGGGGGAAAAGGGGCCAACCATCGATTGGGGGGGAAGGGGGCCTGACATTTGGGTTGGGGAGGGCCTCACCGATTGGGGGGGGGGAACCCTGACTCGGTTGGGGGGTTTTAGGGGGCCCTGCACACGGGTTGGGGGGGAGGGGCCCTGACTCGGGTTGGGGGGTGGGGACCAGCACATCGGTTGGGGGGGGGAACCATGAAATCAGGGTTGGGGGAACCCCCGCCATAATTGGGGGAACCATGCCTCAGGATTGGGGGTAGGGGACCATGCCTAAATTTTAACCATAAGGGGTTGGGGGTTAGGGGACCATGCACATCAGGTGGGGGGGGTTGAGGGCCAGCACAAAGGATTGGGGGGGTAACCCCCCTTGGGGGGGGGGCCATGCCATCAGGTTTGGGGGGGGGGGGGACCATGCACATCAGGTTTTGGGGGGGGAGGGGGCCAGCACATCAGGATTGGGGGGGGGGGGGGGACCAGCACATCAGGATTTGGGGGGGGAGGGGGGACCCGAACAGGATTTTGGGGGGTAAGGGGGGGCCCCCGCACATCAGGATTGGGGGGAGGGAAATGCACATCAGGATTGGGGGGGTGAGGGACCCTGTTGGGTTGGGGGGTGGGGGGCCCCCACATCAGGATTGGGGGGAGGGGACCCGCCATCAGGGTTGGGGTGGGGACCAAGCCATCAGGGTTGGGGGGAGGGGACCATGCACACAGGATTTGGGGGGAGGGGACCATTCAAAAAGGATTTTGGGGGGGAGGGGACCTTCAACAGTTTGGGGGGGGAGGGGACCATGAAATCAGGTGGGGGAAGGGACCATCCAACCCGGATTGGGGGGGGGGGGAAAAAAAAGGGGGGGGGGCCGCATTTTGGATTGGGGGAGGGGGAAACCTGCAACAGGGGTTGGGGGAGGGGGCCAGCACAAATTTGGAAATTTGGGGGTGGGGACCCTGACATAGGATTGGGGTGAGGGGGCCATGCACATCAGGTTTTGGGGGAGGACCATGCACATCAGGGTTGGGGGTGAGGACCATGCACATCGGTTGGGGGTTTGGGGACCATGCACATCAGGTTGGGGGGGGGGGGGACCCTGCACATCAGGATTGGGGGGGGAGGGGGCCAGCACTCAGGGTTGGGGGGGGGGGAGGGGACCATGCACATCAGGATTGGGGGGGAAGGGGACCATCACATCGGGTTGGGGGTGAGGGCCCTGACATCAGATTGGGGGGTGAGGGGGCCCTGCCCCGGATTGGGGGGGGAGGGCCATGCACATCAGATTGGGGGGGTTTGGGGGACAAAGCAAATCAGGATTGGGGGGATTAAGGGGCCAGCACATCAGGATTGGGGGGGGGAGGGGGCCATGCACATAGGATTGGGGGGGGAGGGACCTGCAATCAGGGTTGGGGGTAAGGGACCGAATCAAATTTGGGGGTTGAGGCCCTTACCGTTTGGGGGGGGGGGGACCTGCCTCAGGAAGGGGGGAGGGGCCAGCACTTTTGATTGGGGGTGAGCACCCTGCAAATCAGGGTTTGGGGGGAGGGACCTGACTCAGGGGTTGGGGTGAACCATACACTAGGATTTGGGGTGGTGAACCTGCACATCAGGGTTGGGGGGTTTAGGGACCAGAAACGGTTGGGGGGTTGGGGACCTCCTCGGTTGGGTTAGGGGACTAGCAACGATTTGGGGGAAACAAGACCATCAATGGGGGTTTTAAAAACCCAGCACAAGAATTTGGGGTAACCCGCCCCCGATTGGGGGGGGGGGGCCCAAAAAAGGGGTTTTTGGGGGGGTGGGGCCCTGGGGCATCAGTTTTGGGGGTGAGGGGGATCCACAATTTGGGGGGAAAGGGGCCCCCTACAGGTTTTTTGGGGGGTAACCACGAAAACAATTGGGGTGAGGGACCATGCACATCGGATTTGGGGGGAAGAACTTTCAAAACAAATTGGGGGGGTGAGGGGAACCATGCACTCAGGATTGGGGGTGAGGGGGCCGCAAAGGATTTGGGGTGAGGGAAAAAATGCAATCAGGATTGGGGGTGAGGGGCCACACATCAGGGTTGGGGGTTGAGGGGAATGCCCAGGATTGGGGGGGAGGGCCTGCCCGATTTGGGGGACCATGCCTCGTTGGGGGGGTGAGGGGGACCATGCAATCGTTTTGGGGGGGATGCCATCAATGGGGGTTAGGGGACCATGCAAAAAGGTTTGGGGTTAGGGCCAAACCTCGGGTTGGGGGTGAGGGGAACACACAGATGGGGGGGGGGAACCATCACACAGGATTTTGGGGTAAGGGACCTGCAATCTGTTGGGGGGTGAAAGGGGCATTTCCCAGGATTTTTGGGGAGGGGGAACAACCTGTGTCTCATGTATTTTCATCGCACCCAAGAAACAAGACGCTATATAACTGTATTACATACATTACAAGATTCTGAAGCCAAAATGTTAGTGTCTGCTGGTCTGGAAAGGCTGTGTCTGCTGTAACTGTGGATATCGGATGTCCGGTTGTACTTTCTGTGATGACAGTGGTTGTGACTTCTCACAACCATTCCAGGTGAGCAATTCCCTTAAGTGTTTTTTTTTTCTGCACTGTTACCACAGGTAAACACTATTGGTTTTTTTTTTCTCTTTTCTCTTTTTTGTCTGCTGTAACTGTGGATATCAGATGTCGGGTGAACTTCTGTATGATATGGTTGTGACTTGTCACAACCATTCCAGGTGAGCAGTTCCCTTAATTTTTTTTTCTCTTTGCAGTGTTACCACAGGTAAACACTATTGTTTTGTTTTTTTTCTTTTCTCCTCTCCTTCCAGTACTCCTGTCTTAAAAGATCTGGAAAATGGAGGCCCGCATAAAGGAACTTTGCGGAGTGACTGATAATATCCTTGCAGATTTGCAGAATATAAAGACCCGTTTTCAAAGCCTACAGGACCTCACTAATCACAATTTGCAAGTGTTTGGACAGACTGCCCAGGATTTGCGAGCCAGGATTGAGGTTCTAGAAGAGCGAGTCCAGGCTCCTGCCGTAGCCCCGAGTTCTGGGATTCCCAAGTTGCCCCTTTTCGTTTTGGCGGTGAACGTGAGAAATTCAGGGGATTTATTAATCAATGCAATCTTTTTTTTCTGCACATGCTTCACAATTTCCCACTGAACGATCTAAGGTGCTTACTATAATTATGTTGCTTACCAACAGGCTTTGATGTGGGCAAACCCTCTGATTGAGACTGAGGATGATTGTTTGAATCACCTTGATGCTTTATTTCAGCCATGGGCAGGTGTTTGATGACCCCAATCGAGGTGCAACAGCTGAAGCAGCCATGTTAGCTTTGCGCCAAGGTAAGCACTCGGTAGCTGAATATGCCTTGGATTTCAGGAGATGGGCCCTTGATACCACCTGGGACAGTTCCGCCATAAAATCTATTTTTCGAAAGGGGTTATCTCCACTGATTAAGGATGAACTTGCTCGTGCCGACCCTCCCACTGCGTTAGGTGACTTTATTAACTACTGCATCCGTATTGATACTCGTCTGACTGAACGCAGGCAAGAGAGATGGTTCGAAAGCATTCGCACTAACCTTTTCCTACCTTCCTCTCCAGCTAAGGAACCTTTGAGTAGGATTACACGGGAACCTGAACCTGAACCCATGCAGGTAGACTCTTTACAACGACGGGTTAGTGATGCACGCAAGGAACATCGTTTTAAGGAAAATCTATGTTTCTATTGTGGTAAGTCAGGGCACTTCATTATAAACTGCCCCAGCCGTTCTCGTAAGACTACTGCAGCACTCATTCATTGTGAGTGTTGCGAGAGGGGATCTGTCAGGTCCGAGCCTCAGGCTCCAGAGAGATCTGCAGCAACAGATCTTGATTTCTCGGACTTAAACTCCGTTACCTCTGAGGACGTTGACTGTGTAAACGCTGCCATTTTTCAAGTTTCCTCAGCGGTGTCCCAGCTGAGTTGTAAGAAAAACAATTCTCATTGCTTTCTTTCCATCAAACTCTGGGTTGACTCAGCTTGGGTGTCTAGCTCTGCTATGATCGACTCAGGGGCAAGTGGAAATTTTATGGATGTCTCCTTTGCTCTGAAACAGGGGATACGTTCAGTGAAGAAGGCTACTCCAGTACAGATGGAAACTGTGGATGGCTCCCTGCTGACCTCTGGACCAGTGGATCAGGAAACAGAGCCTTTGAGGGTTCTTATGGGTAAGAATCATCAAGAGAAACTGTCCTTTATGCTTATCTCTTCTCCCCACTTTCCCATTATTCTAGGGCTACCATGGCTGCAGGCTCAGAATCCTACCATTAACTGGGAGACCAAGGAATTACACTTTCCAGAGAAACAGATGAGTCCAAAAGTTTCAGCTTGCTCTGTTCCTAAAGGAATCATGTCAGTCCCTGAACTACCAGCTGTATACCAGGACTATGTGGATTTATGTGACAAGAAGAACGCTGACCAGCTTCCTCCTCACCGTCCATATGATTGTCCAATTGAATTATTGCCTGGAGCAGAGATACCTTTTGGTAAGATCTACCCCTGGCGGGGCCCGAGCTAAAGGCTTTAAAGGATTACATAGACGAAAATCTAGCCAAGGGCTTCATACGCCCCTCTTCATCTCCTGCAGGTGCACCCATCTTCTTTGTAAAGAAGAAAGATGGATCTCTGAGACCATGCGTAGACTATAGGGAACTCAATAAGGTTACTATTAGAAACCGTTATCCATTGCCTTTAATCCCTGAGTTATTGGAGAGAGTGCGACATGCCAAAATTTTCTCTAAACTAGATCTTCGTGGGGCCTATAACTTAGTCCGTATTAGACCTGGGGATGAATGGAAGACTGCATTCAGGTCACGCTATGGACACTTTGAATATCTAGTTATGCCTTTTGGTCTGAGTACCGCCCCAGCCACTTTCCAACACTTGGTGAATGACATCTTCAGGGATCTCCTAGATACATTCGTGGTAATTTATTTGGATGATATTCTAATTTTTTCTAACTCCACAGAGGAACATCATGGACATGTGAGAATGGTCTTGGAACGTCTAAGACAAAATCATCTTTACATCAAACTTGAAAATGTGAATTCCATAGGACCGAAATTCAATTTCTGGGGTATGTACTGTCTACACAAGGAATTAGTATGGATGGAAGCAAAACCCAAGCCATCAAGGATTGGCCAAGTCCTAGAAATGTGAAGGAGGTACAGCGCTTCATCGGGTTTGCCAACTTCTATAGACGTTTCATTAGAAATTTCTCTGAGGTAGTGTCACCTATCACCCAACTTACCCGGAAAGAGTCTAGGTTCTCCTGGACTCCCCAAGCCCAGGAAGCATTTTCCCGTCTAAAAGATAAATTTACCACTGCACCTATCCTAGTACATCCCAACCCCGAGCTTGCCTTCATAATAGAGGTGGATGCTTCAGACTGTGCCGTTGGAGCTATACTCTCTCAGAGAACAGGTGAGAAGAATGTCTTGCATCCCTGTGCCTTCTTTTCCCAGCAGTTGTCTTCGGCTGAGAGGAACTACGATGTGGGCAATAGAGAGTTGTTGGCCATTATTGCCGCCTTCAAAGAATGGAGACACCTTCTTCAGGGAGCTGCACAGCAAATAGTCGTCCTGACAGATCATCGTAACCTTGAGTTTATCAGGTCGGCTAAGTGCCTGACTCCTCGCCAGGCTCGCTGGAATCTTTTCTTAAACCAATTTAATTTTATCATTTCTTATAGACCAGGATCGCGCAATGGAAAGGCTGATGCACTCTCTAGGATTTACTCAGCAGAGACACGTCCAATTACTCCTCCTAAGACTATTCTTCCTGACTCTAGATTCCTAGGAGTAATTCATAATCAAGACCTACTTAAGGACATCAAGGAAGCATACCATGCGGATTCCTTTTTGGCACAACCCCCAAGGGACGTAAGTCTTGTCTTTAAGAATGGTGTGTGGATTCAGGGACAACGCCTGTATATTCCTGAAACAGTCAGATTGAGAGTATTGCAACTCATTCACGATTCCAAGATAGCTGGGCATAGAGGAATTCTAAAGACACAGGAATTTCTCTCTCGTTTCTTTTGGTGGCCCACTTGCAGGAAGGATGTTTTAAACTATGTCACTTCATGTGAAGTCTGTGCAAGATGCAAAACACCTCGCTCCTCACCAACTGGTCTGTTACAGCCTCTTCCCACCCCGTCCCGCCCGTGGGGATCCATTTCTATGGACTTCATTTTGGAGTTACCAACCTCTCAAGGGAAGAACACCATTCTAGTGGTGGTTGATCGTCTAACAAAGGCAGCTCATTTTATCCCTTGTGTCGGCTTACCCACTGCAAAACAGACATCAGATTTGATGATTAAAGATGTGTTTCGCTTACATGGAGTACCGGATGAGGTTATTTCGGATCGAGGGGTGCAATTCACTTCTAGGTTTTGGCAAAATTTCTGTGCAGCATTGACATTAAAGTAAACCTTTCTTCTGCTTTTCATCCCCAGACTAATGGACAGACCGAACGAACCAATCAAACCCTGGAGCAGTATCTCCGCTGCTTTATCTGCCACCTACAGGATGATTGGGTGGATCTACTTCCATTAGCTGAGTTCTCGTATAACAACTCTCAGAGTGCCTCCACTAAGCAGTCTCCTTTTTACTCTAATCTAGGTTATCATCCTAACATTCTACCACGATTTCCCATAGAAACGCCTTTACCAGCAGTGGCTGAAAGAATCACGTCTTTACAGAAGAATATGGATCTTCTAAAGGAGAATCTGGAATCGGCTCAGGAAAGGTACAAGAAAGCAGCAGATAAATTTCGTAAACCTGCACCAGCTTTCAAGGTAGGAGACTTGGTCTGGCTGTCAACCAGAAATCTTAAGTTAAGGATTCCATCGTCTAAGTTGGGACATAAGTACATTGGACCCTATAAAATCAGTAAAATTATAAGTGCCGTTGCTTGTCGTCTTCAACTGCCCAGAACTATGAGAATTCACCCTGTCTTTCATGTATCCCTACTAAAGGCTGCGACACCCAATACGTTTCCTGGACGTTCTTCTCCTTGCCCTGACCCAGTGCTAGTCGATGGTCAGGAAGAATTTGTGGTGGAAAGGATTTTAGATTCCAGGTTGTATAGAAATCAGTTACAATATCTGATTAAATGGCAGGGCTACCCAGTGGAGGACAACTCATGGGAACCAGTCAATAACGTTAATGCTCCTCGCTTGCTCCTTCAGTTTCATCAGAGGTACCCACACAAGCCTGGCCTGAGGTCATCCGGAGGTTGTCCCTAAGGGGGGAGTAATGTAAGGTTCTGTGTACATGTTCCTGAAACTCAGTTTGTTCGTCAGCCATTTTACTTTCTGTCTTGCTGCAGCTATCTTGCCCTCAGTCAAAATGGAGTTTCCAGCTTGCATGTTCCCGCCCTGATTCTCTCCTTTTGCTTCTTAAGCAGCCACAGCTGAGCAATCAGTGCTTCAGAATCTAGCCTGCAGTGAACCTGTGACCTGACTCCTAAAGCCTTGGACCTTGTACTCCAGCTATTCCTACTGAGGAACTCTGAAGCACTTGTGGACTCTGAACCCTGCTCTTTGAAAGACCCACGTTTGCATGGACTTACGGTAACAGAGAAGAAGATCCTGAACCTGTTGTGGAGAGTGATTGCTGAGTTTAGATTACTCTGGCCTGCTGTGTCTCCTGCTTCTGTGTCTGCAAACTGTGTGACTATTTTTGCCAACTTGTATGAAGTAATACAAAACTTTCTATATCAAACCTGTGTCTCATGTATTTTCATCGCACCCAAGCACAAGACGCTATATGAACTGTACTACATACATTACAGGGGGGTAAGGGGGCCACGCACATCAGGATTGGGGATGAGGGGACCATGCACATCAGGATTGGGGGGTGAGAGGACCATGCACATCAGGATTGGGGGGGGTGAGGGGACCATGCACATCAGGATTGGGGGGTGAGGGGACCATGCACATCAGGATTGGGGGGTGAGCGGACCATGCACATCAGGATTGGGTGGTGAGCGGACCATGCACATCAGGATTGGGCGATGAGGGGACCATTCATACCAGGATTGGGGGGTGAGGGGACCATTCATACCAGAATTGGGGGTGAGGGGACCATGCATTTCAGGATTGGGCGGGAGGTGACCATGCATACCAGGATTGGTGGGTGAGGGGACCGTGCATACCGGGATTGGGGTGTGAGAGGACCATGCATATCAGGATTGGGGGGGTGAGGGGGCCATGCACATCAGGATTGGGATGAGGGGACCATGCACATCAGGATTGGGGGTGAGCGGACCATGCACATCAGGGTTGGGGGGTGAGAGGACCATGCACATCAGGGTTGGGGGATGAGGGGACCATGCACATCAGGATTGGGGGGTGAAGGGACCATGCACATCAGGATTGGGGGGTGAGGGGACCATGCACATCAGGATTGGGGGGTGAGGGGACCATGCACATCAGGATTGGAGGGTGAGCGGACCATGCACATCAGGATTGGGCGATGAGGGGACCATTCATACCAGGATTGGGGGGTGAGGGGACCATTCATACCAGGATTGGGGGGTGAGGGGACCATTCATACCAGAATTGGGGGTGACGGGACCACTCATACCAGAATTGGGGGGTGAGGGGACCATGCATTCCAGGATTGGGCAGGAGGTGACTTTGCATACCAGGATGAGGAATGGGGTGCCATGCATAGTAGATTTGGGTGGGGGTGAGGGGACCATACATACCAGGATAGGGATGAGGGGTGCCACGCATACCAGAATAGGAGGGGGGAAGCACATACCAGAATGGGAGACCATGTACCTATAAAAATGCTTGCCACCCGGGCGTAGAACGGTTCATCACTAGTATAGTATAATGTGCACCACAGTCCTACATATTGTATAATGCATACACCATAGTCCTCCATATAATATAATGTGCCTCATAGTCCTCCATATAGTATAATACACTCCTCATAGTATAATACACTCTGCATAGCCAATCATATGGTATAATACAGTCCCCATAGTCCTCCATATAGTATATATAGTGTAATACACTCCCTATAGTATAATGCACCCCATACTCCTCCACATAGTATAATGCACCCCATAGTCCTCCATATAGTATAATGTGCACCACAGTCCTCCATAAAGTATAATACACTCTCCATAGTCCTCCATACAGTACAATATACTCTTCATAGTCCTCCATATATTAAAATATACTCCTCAGTCCTCCATATAGTACAATACACTCCTCATAGTCCTCAATATAGTATAATGCACTTGTTAGAATCTATTTAGTTTGACCATCCACCATCTTGTTGTGGTCTCTGGCTGCTGGTGTTGTGAATGTGTTAGAAATGAATTCTGAGAAGCTCCCTCTGGTGGTTACAAACAGTACTGAACTATTCAATGAAGATTGTGAAGATTGGCAATCAGGTGTTACAGACTGGTCTTATATAAGGGAGGTTCCCACCCATCAGGGTTTCCGGTGATCAATTGTTCTTGTCTCAACTTTGGTTCCTGGTTCACTTGGAAGCTTGCTGTGTCTTACCTGCATCTTCTGCTAACAGATAAGATATTTTTTGCTTTTATTTTTGTGCTTGCTTTTTGCATTTTGTCCTGCACTTCTGTGGAGGTCAGGCAGGTCCCCTCCGTGGGCTTGTGCTCCTCTCAGTTTATCTGAGCCACTGTTATTTGTTCATTTGCCTTTTCCAGTTTTTTCAGTGGCTGCTGCTTAGTTTTGTTACACCAGAGAACTAATTTAGGTGGTTGAGGTCGTGTGATCTCAGGTGTTTTTGCAATTAGTGAGTTGGTATTTTTTTAGGGTTTTTTGGATTGCAGTAAGTGTCCTTCCTATCCTTTTCTTTCTAGGAAGATTGGGCCCCAACGTTTGCTCATACTATTTTCTGTCTGTGTCTGTATTTCCTCTTGTCTAACCGCCATTACATGTTTGGGGGCTTCCTATGTTCTTTGGGGATCTGCTCCGGGGAAGATAGTTTTCCTCTTTCTATCTTTAGGTGTAGTTAGCTTCTCAGGCTGTGACGAGGCATCTAGGACCAACGTAGGTACGCTCCACGGCTGCCTTTAGTTGTGGTGGTTAGTCAGGGTACTGCAATCCAGTAGATTCCAACCTCTCTGGTGTATTGCCTTTTTTGCCTGCTCTCCTCAGCTACCAAATCATAACATGCTGGTCTTTTTCCCCTAGTGCTGGGCTTGACGTTGTTCAGGTGATTGTATCACCCTTTATTACCCTGCACCTGCCTCCCAGTCCTTGCTGGACATCAATGTTAATCCGCTTGAGTTCTGGCTAGGAGCTTTGATAGCTTTGTGTTACTTTGTGCAGTTCTGGGAACTCTATTTCTGCTTGCTTAGTCTTTTTGTTTTTTCCTTTTGTTTCTGCAGCTTCCTCTATTTCCCTGCTAGGAGGTCACCTGTTTTTGTTCCCAGTCCCTAGGTCTTTCAGGGATTCCCTTTCCCCCATCTTTAGGTCTTCGATTGAGTCTAGACTAGGATCATCGGTGGGTCTATTCGCAAGAATTGGTCGCCCGCTCCATCGTAGCGATTGAGTCGAGTCCTAGTGCAGGGTCAGTTTCCCCCGCTGTATTCCTGAGTTGCAGACCTGTAACAGCACTCCTCATAGTCCTCCATGTAGTACAATGCACTCCCCATAGTATAATGCACCCCATAGTTCTTCATATGGTATAATGCATTCCCCATGGTCATCGATACAGTATAATGCAGGACACATATAGTAGATATAGTATAATGCACTGCCAATAGTACAACAGAGTATAATGCATCCCCTATATAATATAATGCAGCCCCCCTCAGAGTATAAAGCAGCCACCCTATAGAGCATAATGCAGCCTCCCCATAGAGTATAATGCAGCACCCATAGAGTATAATGCAGCCACCCCATAGATTATAATGCAGCTACCCCATAGAGTATAATCCAGCCCCCCATAGAATATAATGTAGCCCCGTCATATAGTATAATGCAGCCCCCTGATACAGTATAATGCAGACCCAACATAGAATATAATGTAGCCCTATCATAAAGTATAATGCAGCCCCCATAGCTATATGGCAGCCCCCCATAGAATGTAATGCAGCCCCCTCATAGAGTATAATGCAGCCCCCCTCATATAGTATAATGCAGCCACCCCATAGAATATAATGCATCCTCCTCATAGAGTATAATGCAGTGCCCCTCATATAGTATAATGCAGCCCTCCTAGAATATAATTTAGCTCCCTCATAGAGTATAATGCAGCCCCATGTAATATAATGTATCCCCCTAATAGAATATAATACATCCCCCCACATAGAATATAATCCAGTCCCGCAGTCCTACACACAGCATGGTGTGTGATGAAGTAATGTCATCGATCACCCGCTGTGTCAGAGGCAGAGGGGGATGATGGGGAAGGAGCGTCATCTGAAGCTTTCTCCTCCATTACTGCTTTCAACTGTATCGGCATCGGCTGGCTCCGGGCGAGTCTCTTTGACTCATGAGCACTATAGCGGCCTTGGAAGATCGGGAGGCCCTAGGCAGCTGCCTAGTCTGCCTGCCCCTAATGCCGGCCCTGGCTACATGCACAATTATATTTATTTATATACACTATACATTGCCACAGCTTGCAGTTGCACACGCTCATACACTATACATTACCATATCATGCCATTTCTGGTCAGGACCTGAATAAGCTGTGCAGCCAAAGAACTTTCCACACAATTAACTCAAGGACCTTTCATAACGAATTATTTTCGTTATGCTATGCCTATGTTGTTCTACTTGTTGGAGTAGACTCAAGTTGCTTGCTCTTCTTTTGTATTCATTCCAAAACCAATTAAAGGGAATCTGTCACCCAATTTTGCCCTATAAGCTGCGGCCACCGCCATTAGGGCTTATCTACAAGAATGCTGTAGATAAGCCACCGATGTCACCTGAAAGTGAAGAAAAGCGAGTTATAAAATACTCACCCAGGGGCGTTCCGCCTTCAGGTCCGGTCCGGAGGGAGTCGCGGCCCGGTTCGGCGCCTCCCATCTTGTAGCGAAGCCGGCCTCTTCTTTCTGTCCTGTTGCGGCATTTTATAACTCGTTTTTCTTCACTTTCAGGTGACATCGGGGGCTTATCTACAGCATTCCAGAATGCTGTAGATAAGCCCTTGATGGCGGTGGCCACAGCTTATAGGGCAAAAATGGGGTGACAGATTCCCTTTAATAAAGAATTTATAAAGAGAAAAAAGAAAATCATGAACTGCATAGCTATCTATAGGTAACAGGAAGGAACAGAAAACAGTTACAGTTGTCTATGATCAGAAACACATTAGTGGCTGTTGACATAGCTCCCAACTGTCCTGTATTCAGTGAGACAGTCCTGCTTTGAGGGCTCAGTCCCACCTTCTAAATACTTACCTCTCTCCGATGTCTTCATCGCTCCTTCTTTTCGGGAGTGGGCTGCTTGTCTCTGCTCAGTGTATGAACTAAATTACAATATTCACTGCTTCTTTTCCTGTGCTAGGGACTCCCCAGAACTTGAACTCACTTTTCAATGTTCATAGGCTACAACTCTATCTATGAGCCACAGCTCATAACGACAGATATAGGAGAATTTGGAAATCTTAACCTGTATTGCAGGCACTAAACCCAGAAGCAGATCATATATGTACATAGAGATATTGTATATTTCAATGTATTGAAAGTCAGATTTTTTTCATTCCTATAAAACTGCTAAAAGTAATATAAAGCAATTACAAAAAAAAGTATGTTTTGTGAGTCTCCCTTATAATCAATCCCACAACCTTCAACATTACAGGCAGGCACTGAAGCAACTAAGCCACAAGGTCTGGTGTTGTAATGAGGAAAATTTTGTGTACCTGATCTGTCTCTGCAGGCAGATTGTATTGATACTTTGTACACAGAAGTGTGTTTTTGGTGCAGATGTGACTATGCGTTTTTAATGTTTTTTAACTACTATAGAAAAGCTTTGATTTTGCGTTTTTCCAGAGGAAGCCTAAAGAGAAAAAATGCACAAAAAACACAGATTTCAACGGAGTTTTTAGACGCAACGAGGGCGGATATTTCATGAAATCACATCCACTTTACTTAGACATTTAGACTGTGTTCACATGTAGCGTAAATGCTGCATTTTTTTGCTGCTTTTTGCACAGAAATCCTTCTGCATTTAACTGTCAAAGCATAGTGGATGTGATTTCATAAAAACTGCTCCCCCTGTAGTCTAAACACGATGCTGAACTGTGCGGCTTTGGTGCTTTTTTCTCTAGAGACTTCTATGTGGAGCCTTAAAAAATCGCATGTAAAAAAACTGCCGTTACTTTTTAAGTTCAGAACAAAAGTTTTTCTGTTCTATAAAAAGTACTTAAAAACGGAGCTTCACATCTGCACTAAAATCGCATCTATTAAGGAAGAAAAGGTATAAAAATTGTAACACCAAAAAGAATTGGAGCAAAATACCATAGACCAAAATGATTTTCCAAATAAATAGAAATGTATTCCATATAGAGTGGTTTTGTACAAACAGTTTACTAAAACATTATCCAATCATGATAGGAAAAGACATCCAAAGCTAAGCAATCTGGTAGACATGTGTCTACTGCTAGATGTAAAGAAACTACCTTTCCACAAAGCAGGGAAGCACTGGGACATAATATTTATATAAGATTAATACACACATAAAGTATTTAATGTCCCTTCTCGCAAGTTGAATAGTCATATAAATCTGCCTCCATATCGCAAAAAATATATATCAAGGTGCAAGTGCAATATATGTGCTCACTATCCGGATCTATGAGCACAGTGCTAATGGAACTGCTGCATTTAAGATAAAAGTAGCAGGATAAGCTTACCCATGTTAGTGAGACAAGGTAGGAACGCGCCCCTACGCGCGTTTCGCAGTCGCTTCTTCGGGGGGCTGAGATGTGTGAAAAGACCCCACAGAGCACCCTTAAATGTCGTCACTAATTGCGGAGGATGTAATCCACCTGTGGATGCCATGTCTAAGCATCCCCGCGGTGTCATGTCGGCCGTGCGCCCCATGGGTGCACCCTGATGACGTCAATGGGGCGGGACAGCGCCGACAGACACCGCGAGAAGGCGAGGACAACGGCCGTCCATGGCGCATGCGCAGTGCAAGTGATGCACTGGCGGCCATCTTTGATCCAGGAAAAAATGCCCAAAGTGTATAATCAGTACCACAGACCTTTCATTACATGAGAAAAAGTATATATATATATGCCATAACGCCGCAATACACAATCTCTATCAGTATTCAAAACCGAATCATAGTAATAGACATATGTGGTAATAATTTTCATAAATGCACCATTAAACCATATGTTATGGAGTGACCAATTCTCATTAATCCACAATACCTATGTCTATAGAACACAGATAGGGTAAAGCATCACAATAATAACATAACGAAAACATATAAAAAATGCAGAAAGATGCAAAAAGATGGGGAGATAGGGATGATATTCGGTATCTCTTCCATTTTCATTGTCATCTCTTCTCTTTATCTCTTCCTCTTTATCAACTTTTCATGTGCATCAAACACAACGGGCACCAATCGAGTTAGATGGTATAGAAAGTGGAATTCATCCTCTCTTTTAGTGTCTCAAATGACTATGGATAAATAGCTGTATTTATTGAAACAAAAAACAAGTTAAAAATATGAATAAAAACATACAGGCGCAGAAATCGACAAGGGCAGAGACGAAAAAGGACTACAAATACGATGCAAAACTCAGCTGCTCATTCAAGCCAACAGGAACCATGGTATTCAGTATTGTTATCCAGCGGCATTCTTTTTGTGCCAAAACACGACTGGCATTGCCCCCACGAATCCCCAGTCTCACATGATCAATGCCTTTCATTTATCACTCGATTTACAATTATGTTTTAAACGAAAATGTCTGGGGATTGTTTTCAATGAGTCAATGTCATTCATCTCACGGGCGGCCTCAATATCACGGATATGCTCTCGTGTCCTCACCCGCAATTCGCGTGAAGTGAGTCCTACATAAGGTATAAAAATGCAGCAAAAATGGAATAAGAGAAGACTGTTATTGTGTAGTTTGGTGCAGAAAACAAAAAAAGTATTTATGCTACATGTGAACATGGCTTTACAGACAGCAAAAAGCCAGATGTTGTATAGTGAAGCTAACATACAAATGATAAAGGTCTAGTGGTTACGACTGTGAATGATGGAACAAAAAATAAATCCACAGGTCCCAACTAGAGATGAGCAGGATGCACAGAGGACGTATCGCCAGCCCTGGCTAATCATAAGTTGAGTCGGGAATGCCGGAATGTAAAAGATTCCAGGTAACAGACACCAGACAAGAGTTCCGTGAATCAATATGTTCATCTTTAGTCCCAAATGTCCCGGATACAGTGAACAATGCCGGATTTGGGTCAACACCTTGCAGTCTTGGGTGTTGTGAACACGTTGGAGGCGACTTCGGAGCTGGGGCTCCCTCCGGTGGTTGCTGAGGGTAATGAACCAATTGCTGAATGGCTTTCAGCTGGGTCCGAATGGTCTGATATAAGTGACCTGAACTCCCATCAGCCTTGCCGGTAATCAATTGTTCTTCCAGGTCTTGCTTGGAGCTCAGCTTGCATTCCTGCTTTCATTCAGATAAGTGACTCCCTGTTTTTTTTCCTCTGGTTGGATTTTCCTTGCTGGTTTGCTGCCTTGCAGTAGACTTCAGCCTGGTCCCCTTTTGGGGCCTGGCGCTGCAATTGTGCTCAGTTTGTGTTTGCACTTTTGCTCTGTTCCTGTGTCACTTTTTATTTGCTGAATTGCTGTGTGTTACGCCAGACATCTGATTTAGGTGGTAGAGATCGTGTGATCTCAGGTTTTTTGTTAATCAGAAGTGTTAGTATTTTTGTCAGGGTTTTTTGGGTTGCAGTCAGAATTCTTTCCTATACTTTTCTATCTAGACAGATTTGGGCCCCAGCGTTTGCTCATTCTATTTTCTGTCTGTGTTCATATTTTCTTCTTGTCTAACCGCCATTACATGTTTGGGGGCTTCCTATTTCTTTGGGGGTTTTGCTACGGAGCAGTTAGTTTTCATCTTTCTGCCTTTAGGTGTAGCTATATCTCCGGCTGTGACGAGGCGTCTAGGATCACCGTAGGTACGCTCCACGGCTACTTCTAGTGTTGCAGTTAGTTTAGGGTTCTGCAACCCAGTAGTTTCCAGCCTCTCTGGTGTATTGCTACTTTGGCTATTTTTTGCTATTTCTCCTCAGCTACCGAAACATAACAGTATTACCGGCCAAACTGAAAATTCTATGGTACTCACAGAAGGGAAAAATAGTAAAAAGGAAAAAAAAAAGGGAGTTGTCAGAAAAAAATTTTTTTTTCTGTTTTTTTGCATTTTTTCCCTCTTTTTCTCTGGGGGCTGAGGAGGAATTTTTCTTTGTCCTCAATGGAGTTTACACAGTTGTCTGGTCGTGTGGAGCGGCTTGCCGCTGAGGTTCAGAAGATTACTGCCTATCTTTCTGGGTTGCCTTTTGTGGAACCTAGGATCCCCATGCCAGATTTATTCTTGGGGGATCGGTCTAAATTTCTGAATTTTAAAAATAACTGCAAGTTGTTTTTTGCCTTGAAGCCTAAGTCCTCAGGGAACGCAGCACAGCAGGTTCAAATTGTCATCTCTCTGCTGCGCGGTGACCCTCAGGATTGGACTTTTTCCCTGATACCTGGGGATCCTGTTTTGAATGATGTTGATGTATTTTTTTAGGCTCTGGGGTTATTGTACGATGAACCTAATGTCACTGATCAAGCTGAAAAGACCTTGTTGGCATTAAATCAGGGTCGTGAAGACGCTGAGCTGTACTGTCAGAAATTCCGAAAGTGGGGAGGCGGAGCCTAGCTGCACATGAGGAAGGAGCTGAGTCTGTGAGCTCCTCTCTTCAACCCAGCCAGCTTTAGCATTGTCACAGCGTATTTCTGCCCAAAATGGGGAAATCAGGAAGAGAAAAGGCTAAAGACTCCACTGGCACCCCAAAACCCCCAAGAAAGACGGGGGATTTGGATCATTATCTCCGGAGAAAGCCAGCTTCTGCACCAGTGCTTTCACCTAAGATGGCACCCGGAACCCTCTCTCTGTCTGACGCAGAGGACTCGGATATAGACACTGATGCTTGCTCTGGGCAATCACCCCGCAGGCCGGAGCGTTCCAACCAGGTCACCCGCTCTTTCATCCGCCGGATCATTGCTCCAGTGCTACAGGAGCTAGCCAGCATTAAGGCGGAGGTGTCGCATGTGGGACGCCGTGTGGAGGAGCTGGAGCAGGCCCACACTTCTTATGTGGAATTCGGCAATGGCATCTGTACCATGCTCCAGGACCACTCCAAGCATCTTAATGCGGCCCTCGGTGCTGCCGAGGACCTTGAGAACAGGAATCGCCGCCTGTTCCGGAGTCGTCCATACCACCGATCCAGCCGCGCCCGGACGATTGGCAAGTCACCCGCTCCAAGAACAAGTCGCATCGTCGCTCTCTATCTGCCCGCGATGACCCGGCTGGAGACTGAGCTGTTACCAGACTGGCTTGCTGCTCTTGTTCTTGCCAGGACATGGTAGACCCGGTGTAATGCCTTTGTTCTGGAGGTCTCCTGCCCTCCTTCTACCTGAAACCTGAGGTTTACATTTTCCACTTTGCAGCCTCCCTGTTGAATTGTTGACTCACTGTGGTTATATCCAACTTATGATTCTGTTCACTCAGGCTCGTATTGTTGCTAGTGCTGACTGCTTTCCTGTGCTCTCTTCACCCTTGTCCCTCTTCCCTCCCCCTCCTCCATCTTCTCTTCTTTCACCTTTGAAACTCAATGTGATATCTAGGTTTCCTATGTGCTTTGTAGATTGCTGTAGTGTGCTGTTCACATGACCTATTGCACTGCACTGCCCTCTCTGATTTTCAGGATCTACCTGTTGTCATTGCTGATTTTGGACAACAGAGATGGCTTTTGTTCCCCTGTGGTCTGTTTTAAAATTACCTGCAATTTTTCAACGTTTCATTATGCTGTTATTTTCTGGTACATTGCTCACTGCTGCCATCTGCAGTTCATTTACAGTTACTACTGTTGTTACACTACACAGCACTTTCTTCTCCTCCCTCTATCTTGCCATTCTCTGCATTCCTTTATCTTTTCCTCCCCACTCTCCCCTCTCACTGTTCCCTCTTTCCGGCTACCTTTCCCTTCCTCTCCCTTTTCTCTCCGTTCCCTCTTCCACTCATCCTTGGGGGACCTGACCCTACTTCTCATAATCTCCCCCTCACCTTCCACACTAGGGCACCCTTGCCCTTCTCTACTATATCATAGGATCCTGATACACAGGACACGGTCCGCCTTACGGTCACAATCTCTTTCTCCCCCATCCTCCTTCCCTACCCTCCTGACCCCCGGCCTCTCTCCTCCATTACCCTATTCTTCACCTTCTTGGTCCGGGTAGTCGCCCCACCTGTAGCTATATGTGGGTCTGGTCTGCTATCCTCTCCCTTCTCCCCCCTTCACTCTCTCCCCCCTCCCCCCTTTTTCTCTCCTATACGCTGCCCCTTCTGCTTGCACCTGGGAAGGCATCATCTCCTGCTGTTCTTCTCTTGGTCCCTTCCCTTCTTTTTCTTCCTTACCTTTCTCTCCCCACTCTCCTCCCCATTTTTGGGCAAATACATTTCACTATGACCCAGGTTTTCTTGGGTTCCACAGGCTGGCTGGAGGTTATTGCAGGTGGGCTCTTATGCGACCCTTGCATCGCCTCCACTGCCCCCTCCTCCTTCAGGAGGGGTGCAATGTCTCCCGGCTCCCCTTGTGGATCCGCCTAGTTCACATTTCTCCAAATGTTTACAAGCACCGCTACCTATGGTGCTTTATTTTTTGTCTCTGTTTTGATTTTTTTGTGTTCTTTCCCTCTTGTGTCCTCCTTGTCACACTCCTCTTTCCTTGGGGTCGCTCTCTGTCCTTGCTACGGTACACCGCTTTATCGCTTCTCTATCCTCCCAGTGCACCTCCATGATGACTCCACGTGATATTGTTATACAATCCTATAATGCTAAGGGTATGAATGCGCCTGCGAAACGTGCTCAGGTTTTGCGACTCCTTAAAAAAGATGGTGTCTCTGTTATTTTTATGCAGGAAACACATTTCCGCCACGATCATGTTCCACAGCTGTCTCGCTCTTCATTCCAGTATGGTTCCACAGTTGCAGCGACTCCCATGCGTCGAGAGGGGTGAGTATAGCTTTTTGCCGCAATCTTCATTTTCAGTTGCAAGCGCAGTTGGCAGATACAGATGGTCGATATCTTTTCTTGAAGGGTAAACTGGGAAACACTTTAGTGACTTTTGCTAATATTTATGCGCCGAATGTTCGCACAGTCGACTGGTTACTATCTACTCTACGTCTTTTACAGCAATTTATGTCGGGGCTAGTGGTACTGGGTGGAGACTTTAACCTCACTATGGAGCCTCTCGTGGACTCCTCCACGGGCCGCTCCGCCATCTCTTTTCGGAATCTCAGAAGACTTAAACTGCTATTGGCGGAGCTGTCCTTGGTGGACGCCTGGAGAGTCCTCCATCCTGACACTAAGGATTATACGTTTTATTCGACGCCGCATCGCTCATACCAAAGACTTGATTACCTCTTTCTATCCCGACGCCACCTGGGGTGTTATTCTACGGCGGATATTGGATCCATGACAGTATCGGACCATACACCTATATCCTTAACACTGGCCTTACCTGGGGTGGGTGGTCTCGGGTACACCTGGCGACTCAATGAGACACTGTTGGACGTTCAAGATAATATAAATGCCATTGAAATACCCCTTCAGGACTTCTTCCATAGAAATTACACTCCAGGCATGCCAATCCCCATCGTCTGGGAAACTCACAAATCTTTTGTCAGGGGTGAATTCATCTCACTGGCGTCTAGACTTAAAAAATCTAGGGAGAAACAAACCGATGCCTTGCTCCTTCAAATTTGCAAATTGGAGTCGCTCCACAAGCGATCTCTGTGCCAACAACACCTCTCCGATCTCCTGTCCTTGCGTATGGCCCTTAAATCCCTCCTAAACCTAAAAATTGTGAAAAATTTCTTACACGCGAAACACCGTCTTTATGCTTCAGGTGACAGAGGTGGGAAACTTATGTCCGCCTACGTCAAAGAAACGTCTCCGCGTACATTCATCGCTGAGACGAGATGCCCCTCAGGTGCCGCACACACCGAGACGGCGCAAATCGTGCAAGATTTTCATCAATATTACACCGCCTTGTATAACTTACATAACCCCATGTATGAATCTGCCCCCACTGCAGACCCCCATCCTGCTATTGTGGACTTTGTCTCCTCCCTGAACCTCCCTAAATTGAAAACTTCCCATCACGCGGAATTGTTATCTCCAATTGCGGTGGAGGAAGTGGAGGAAGCTCTGAAGTCTCCTCCATCGGGAAAATCTCCTGGCCCAGATGGTCTGACAATACTTTACTACAAAAAGTTTAAAGCTACCCTTCTCCCACACCTCACCCGACTTTTTAACGCCTTGATGACTGGCTCCTCCTTTCCTCCCCAATCCCTTTCTGTGGATATAGCTTTAATCCATAAGGAAGACAAAGATCCAGCACAGTGTAGTAGTTATCGGCCAATATCTCTTCTTAACTGTGATTTGAAGCTCTGGGCGAAGGTCCTGGCGAACCGGGTGTCTCGCTTGGTCCCCCTCCTGGTGCAGAGCGATCAGACTGGGTTTGTACTGGGTAGGGAGGGGTGGGAAAACTCCACAAAGATCTTACACCTAATCCATGGAGCAGTTTCCCGAAAAACGCCTTTGTTGTTGTTAAGTACTGATGCCGAAAAGGCGTTTGACCGCATAGATTGGTCTTACATGAAGTCGGTCCTACGACTATTTAATTTTCCCGATCGCTTTATAGACTCCATTTTTACACTTTACACCTCGCCCACTGCCAGGGTCAAGGTGAACAATTCTTTTTCGGCTCCATTCTCTATATCCAATGGAACCCGCCAGGGCTGCCCCTTGTCCCCCAGTCTGTTCGCTCTGTGCCTGGAACCTTTCTTACAGGCTTTTCGTACACACCCAGACATCCGAGGCGCGTCCACGCCTAAAGGCGAGGCCCTCGTGTCCACATACGCTGATGACATCATGCTTAGTATCACTAACCCGGAGACTGCTATACCCGCTGTGCTGGATCTTTTTCACCATTTTGGTGCTCTTTCAAACTTCAAAATCAATTATAATAAATCGGTCGCGTTTGCTATCGGCTTCCCCAGGGACACTCTAACCCGCCTCCAACGAATGTCACCGTTCACCTGAAAGACAGACCATGTAAAATATTTAGGCATTCTTATTCCGAGGGATATTTCTCGCCTCTACGCTCTGAACCACCTACGCCTACTCTCCTCGGTTAGGACACAGCTCCAGCGTCTACGAATATCGTTCATGTCTTGGTTGGGCCGAAAAAATTATCTGTCCACATATATTGTCCCAAAATTCCTCTACTTATTCCAGGCAGCTCCTATATTCCTTCCCAATTTCTTTTTTCGTGCCTTACACGTTCTGTTCTCACGGTTCCTATGGAACCAACGTCCGGCTCGTATCGCTTTCTCGACTTTGACTCTGCCCACAGATGCAGGTGGAGTGGGTATGCCCGACCTGAAGAACTATTACTTCGCTTGCCATCTTCGTTGTTGGGTGGAGATAAACAGCTGGAACAAAAGGTCTTTCTTGTCCTCCCTAGAAACGGCTCTTCTTTCGCCTCGGGAGGCACTTGAGTTATGAGGTGTGCATACTCAGATCCCTCGTACACGCGGCTTCTCCCCTCTCCTGAAGGGTTTGCTCCACACATGCCTGAACTGTCTACATCATGACACTATGAGTAAGTTCCCCTCTCCGCTCATGCCTGTACGCTTACTCCCTTTGTTGACCTGCTCGGATGAGGGTTTTTGGACTTTTCAGGGTTTGTGGAGCAAACTGGTAACGCCCCTCAATTCCTTTTTTGCTGGAGGCAATGTCCCTTCGGCGGAGGGCCTGTCATCCATCCTCGGACCTACACACGCCAACTTTTTATCGCTAGCACATGTACATCATGTCTGTCAGACCTTTATGGAGCAACATCGTCCCTTGCGGGCTGCCTCCAACTTGGAGCGGCTGTTGCTGGCACAGAGTCCTGTCAAAGGTGTGATCTCCACCATTTACAAATGGCTTATGTCTCTTCGCTCTGATACTGAGCCTACTTACCTTGCTGCCTGGGAACGGGAACTGGGGAACCCATTGTCCCTACGAGTCGCCAGGTGTATTAAAAGACACACACTGGGATTTTCTAGGTGCGTTCGCATTAAAGAGAATTCTTATAAACTGATTGCCAGGTGGTACCGAACCCCGTCCTTCCTATTTCGCCATGGCTTGCAGACCTCTGACATCTGCTGGAGATGTGGGGCGGGTTCAGGAACTTATGCTCACATCTGGTGGGATTGTCCCCTCATTGTGCCCTTCTGGAATGCGATACGACAAAAAATCAAAGATATCTGCCTTCTGCCTTGTGATTTACCCAGGGACTCAGTCCTTTTTTGGGTGCCTGCGACGGGTTATAACCCCATTAAGCACAAACTGGCGACCTTTATGTTGACGGCTGCCAAACTTCTAGTGCCTAAGCATTGGCTGTCTACTGTGGCGCCTTCTCTGGAGGAGTGGACTGTTGCTGTGGACCATATCAGGGACATGGAGGACCTGTCGGCATGGATCAACCATACCCGGGATAAATTCCAGACCATCTGGTCCCCGTGGATTGCCTTTCGTACCCCTTCGCCTACATAGTGTAAGTGACTCATTGGAGTGCTATTTTTGTATGTAAGATTCTCTGCCACGTGGTGTGCTGTGGGCGGAGACCGAGGGCGCCCCCCCTCCCCTTCTTCCTTCCCCTTACCTTTAACCTTCTTCCTTTTTTCTTTGTCCAGTTATTTATTTTTCATTTAGGTTCATTTAATTCCCTTATTTTTCTTTATTTCCCCTTATATTTTCTGTGTCTTCTTGTTTTATTTTGTTCTTAGTTCTTGTTCTTGTAGAATGTTATTGGGGTTCGTTAGTCCAGGAACCCAATTTGTGTGCCAAATCTCACCCAATACTAGTAGTGATCCTCGATCACGCTGTTTCATTCATATATATTGTGCTCTGTTTTATTGGACATGACCTGATATGATGACGCTTGGCTTATATTATGTGACATGTTTTGTTACTGTTCATACCCTTGATATGTGTTATACATGTATGTTAATAAATACATATTCAACAAAAAAAAGAAATTCCGAAAGTGGGCAGTCCTGACCAGATGGAATGATGATGATTTGGCAGCCCTTTTTTGGAAGGGTCTGTCAGAAAATGTAAAATACGTTATGGTGGGATTCCCTGTTCCCTCTGGTCTCAATGATTCTATGTCTTTGGCTATTCAAATTGACAGACGTTTGTGTGAGCGCAGAGGTATGCGTGAGATAGTGTTGCCTTGTGAGCCAGCTCCTGAGCCCATGCAGTGTGATGGAGTGACTTCTGGGGCTCAGCGTCATGAGTTTCAAAAGCGCAATGGGTTATGTTTCTACTGTGGTGACGCTTCTCATGCTATTTCCGTCTGCCCTAAGCGGGGAAGACGTTTTGCGCGCTCAGTTGTCTTGGGTAGTGTTCAGACTAAATTTCTGTTGACTGTTACCCTGATTTGCTCCTTATCCACATTTTCGGCTCAGGCTTTTGTTGATTCAGGAGCAGCTATTAACCTGATGGATTTTGACTTTGCCAAACGTTGCAGGTTTCCCATGATAACCCTGCGGAAGTCTATTCCTTTGCTGGGCATTGATTCTACCCCTTTGGCGGAGAATAAACACCAGTTTTCTTCTTAGGTGATAATGAGGGTTGAACCAGATCATCAGGAGAGTTGCAAATTTCTGGTGTTGCATAATCTGCATGACATTATTGTACTGGGTTTCCCTTGGTTACAGACTCATAATCCTGTTTTGGATTGGAAATCTGTGTCTGTGACCAGTTGGGGCTGCCAATGTGTTAATACTGACACTCCTGTTTTTTCTGCCTCTCCCCAGTCTCAGGATGTCCCTGACTTTTTGACTGATTTTTCTGATGTGTTTAGTGAGAGTAAGTCTGCATCCTTACCTCCTCACAGGAGCTATGATTGCGCTATTGAGTTAGTGCCTGGTGGTAAATTTCCTAAAGGTCGCCTTTTTAATTTATCTGTACCTGAACACGATGCTATGCGATCTTATATCAAGGAGTCTTTGGAGAAGGGTCATATCAGACCATCCTCTTCACCCTTGGGCGCCGGTTTTTTCTTTGTGGCCAAAAAGGATGGTTCATTGAGGCCGTGTATTGACTATCGCCTACTGAATAAAATCACTGTTAAATATCAATATCCGTTACCCTTGATTTCTGACCTATTTTCCAGAGTTAAAAGTGCTAGTTGGTTTACCAAGCTTGACCTCAGGGGGACGTATAACCTTATTCGCATTAAGCACGGGATGAATGGAAGACGGCGTTCAATACCCAGAGGGGCATTTTGAGTACCTAGTGATGCCTTTTGGGCTTACTAATGTCCCTTCCGTCTTCCAATCTTTATGAATGATATTTTCAGGGATTTTGTGGATAAATTTCTAATCGTTTATTTGGATGATATCTTGATTTTTTTCCAACGAATGGGACTCTCATGTGAAACATGTTCGGACTGTGTTCCAGATTTTGAGAGAGAATGCACTGTATGTGAAGGGATCAAAGTGTCTTTTTGGCGTACAGAAGGTTTCATTTCTGGGATTCATTTTGTCTCCGTCTGTTATTGAAATGGACCCGGTCAAGGTTCAAGCCATCTGTGATTGGGTTCAACCTACTACATTGAAGGCTCTTCAGAGATTTTTGGGTTTTGCCAATTTTTATCGTAAATTTATTGGTAATTTCTCCGGTATTGTTAAACCATTGACTGATTTGACCCAAAAAGGGTTCCGATGTGTGAATTGGCCTTCTGAAGCAGTTTCTGCGTTCAGGAACTTAAGCATAGATTCATTTCTGCTCCTGTTCTACGGCAGCCTGATGTTTCTCTACCATTTCAGGTGGAGGTTGATGCTTCTGAGATTGGGGCAGGTGCTGTTTTGTCCCAAAGGGATCCGGAGACCTCTATGAGTAACCCTTGTGCCTTCTTCTCTCGAAAATTTTCTCCAACTGAACGTAATTATGACGTGGGTAATCGGGAGTTATTGGCCATGAAGTGGGCCTTTGAAGAGTGGAGACATTGGCTGGAAGGAGCCAAACATCAGGTGGTGGTCCTCACGGACCATAAGAATCTGGTTTATCTGGAATCAGCCAAGCGACTTAATCCTAGACAGGCCAGGTGGGCCTTGTTTTTCACACGTTTTAATTTTGTGGTTTCTTTTCTTCCGGGCACTAAGAATGTTAAGGCGGATGCCCTCTCGAGGAGTTTCTTTGTGGATTCTCCTGAGTTAACTGATCCTGCTTTTGTTTTGAAAGAGGGTGTAGTTCTTTCCGCCATCTCGCCCAATTTGAGACTGGCTCTGGAGGGGTGTCAGGAGGATAAACCTGAACGCTGCCCTGTTGGGAAATTGTTTGTCCCAGACCAGTGGAAGAAGAGTGTGATGTCTGAGATTCATTGTTCCGCGTTGGCTGGTCATCCCGGTATTTTTGGTACCAGAGACTTGGTGAGTCGGTCCTTTTGGTGGCCTACTTTGTCTCGTGACGTCAGGGACTTTGTGCAGTCCTGTGGGACTTGCTCTTGTTCCAAGCCTTGCTCTCGCTCTAGTGGTTTGTTAATGCCATTACCTGTGCCCAAGAGGCCATGGACCCATATCTCCATGGATTTTATTTCCGACCTTCCTGTCTCTCAGAGAATGACCGTTATCTGGGTAATCTGTGATAGGTTTTCCAAGATGATACATCTTGTGCCATTACCTAAGTTGCCTTCCTCCTCCGAACTGGTGCCTTTGTTCCTTCAGCATGTGGTTCGGTTACATGGCATTCCGGAGAACATTGTGTCTGACAGAGGAGTCCAGTTTGTTTCCAGATTTTGGAGAACATTTTGTTCTAAACTTGGTGTTCAGTTATCTTTCTACACTGCATTTCACCCTCAGACCAATGGACAAACCGAGAGAACAAACCAGACCTTGAGAGACTTATTTGAGATGTTTTATGTCTGCTGATCAAGATGACTGGGTCTCTTTTTTGCCTTTGGCGGAGTTTGCGCATAATAATAGGGCTAACTCTGCTACCTTGATGTCTCCATTTTTCTGCAATTCTGGGTTTCACCCTCGATTTTTTTCAGGACAGGCGGAGGCTTCCGTCTGTGCGGGGGTTAACTCTATTGTGGAGCGAATGCAGCAGATTTGGGACCAGGTAGTGGAGAGGTTGTTTCTCTCTCAGGAGAAGGCCCAGCGCTTTGCCAACCGGCATAGGACTGATGGTCCTCGGTTTAAAGTGGGGGACTTGGTTTGGTTGTCCTCAATAAAATATCCCCATGAAGGTTGCGTGTCCAAAATTTAAACCAAGGTTCATTGGACCTTATAAGATCATGGAAATTCTTAATCCGGTTTCCTTCTGTTTGCTTCTTCCAGGGACATTTAAGATCCATAACGTGTTCCACAAGTCCTTATTGAAGAGGTTTGTTGAGCCAGTGGTTCCTATGGCTGCGCCTCCCGACCCTGTTTTGGTTGAGGGCAATTTGGAGTATGTGGTTGAGAAAATATTGGATTCTCGTTTTGCTAAACGGAAACTCCAGTATTTGGTTAAGTGGAGAGGTTATGGTCAAGAGGACAATTCTTGGGTGTTTGCTTCTGACATCCATGCTAGGAGACTGATTCGTGCCTATCATCGAGCTCAGCCTGATCGACCTGGTTGCGCAAATGAGGGTTCGGTGACCCCTCCTCAAGGGGGGGTACTGTTGTGAACACGTTGGAGGCGACTTCGGAGCTGAGGGTAATGAACCAATTGCTGAATGGCTTTCAGCTGGGTCCAAATGGTCTGATATAAGTGACCTGAACTCCCATCAGCCTTGCCGGTAATCAATTGTTCTTCCAAGTCTTGCTTGGAACTCATCTTGCATTCCTGCTTTCATTCAGATAAGTGAATTGCTGTTTTTTTTCCTCTGGTTGGAATTTCCTTGCTGGTTTGCTGCCTGCAGTAGACTTCAGCCTGGTCCCCTTTTGGGGCCTGGCGCTGCAATTGTGCTCAGTTTGTGTTTGTACTTTTGCTCTGTTCCTGTTTTTATTTGCTGAATTGCTGTGTGTTACACCAGAGATCTGATTTAGGTGGTAGAGATCGTGTGATCTCAGGTTTTTTGTTAATCAGAAGTGTTGGTATTTTGTCAGGGTTTTTTGGGTTGCAGTCAGAATTCTTTCCTATACTTTTCTATCTAGACAGATTTGGGCCCCAGCGTTTGCTCATTCTATTTTCTGTCTGTGTTCGTATTTTCTTCTTGTCTAACTGCCATTACATGCTTGGGGCTTCCTATTTCTTTGGGGGTTTTGCTACGGAGCAGTTAGTTTTCATCTTTCTGCCTTTAGGTGTAGCTATATCTCTGGCTGTGACGAGGCGTCTAGGATCACCGTAGGTACGCTCCACGGCTACTTCTAGTGTTGCGGTTAGTTTAGGGTTCTGCAACCCAGTAGTTTCCAGCCTCTCTGGTGTATTGCTACTTTGGCTATTTTTTGCTATTTCCTCAGCTACCGAAACATAACACTTGGGCATCTGCTGAATGTTCCTCACTGTCACCGCCCCTCTGGCATCTCGTCCTGCCAGGGTAGAAAGAAACGGTAAATGAGCATGGATTGAGGTTTGGCCAGGGTCAAAGCCAAAATTTACCACAGCGCAAGTAGTGCAGTGCATAATTTGTCCCTCTTTTGAATCTTCAAAAGTTGAGAGGTATGGCTGTTGACTGTATGTGGCTTGAAATGAAAAGCATTAGGGTACGTACCCATTTGCGAGAAAAAAAACGGTCCGATTTCCGGACCGAAAAAACGGCCGAGGGCTATGCAAGTGTCATGCGAGTGTAATGCGAATTCCGTACGATTTTGCAATCGAACATCCGTATGACATGCATATGCAATCCGTGTGCAATGCGATTTTAACATGAGCTTTTACATACAGCAGTTCTCTCTATTGTAAAAGCTCATGTTAAAATCGCATTTTAAAACAAAACTGCACACATTATTTTAAAACCAAATAATCTTCAAAACAGACATATATATGTATAGAGAGATAGCTAGATACATAGGTGTATATATATATATATATATATATATATATATATACACATACCATATATACTCGAGTATAAGCCGAGATTTTCAGCCCATTTTTAGCGCTGAAAGTGCCCCTCTCAGCTTATACTCAAGTCATATACCAGGGGGTCGGCGGGGGAGGGGGAATGCAGCTGTCCTATATACTCACCCCCTCCTGGCACGGTTTCTGCAGCCCCCTGCTTCTCCCATGGTCTCCGGCGCCTGTGTTCAGCGGTCACGTGGTACCGCTCATTAAAGTCATGAATATGCACATATTCATGACTTTAATGAGCGGTACCACGTGACCGCTGAAGTTAGGAATAGCTGCCAGAGACTGTGGGAGAAGAGCAGGGGCTGCAGAGACGTGCCAGGAGGGGGTGAGTATATGCGATATTCACCTGTCCCTGTTCCACCGCTGCACATCGCTCTGTCCCCGCGTTCTCTGGCTGTGAATGTTCAGGTCAGAGGGCGTAATGATGTGGTTAGTGCGCGCCGTGCCCTCTGCCTGAGCATTCACTGACAGCGGCATGCAGCGGTGGACCGGGGACAGGTGAATATCGCAGGTGCCGGGGCCTGAGCCAGCAGTGATACCGGCACCTGTCCCCAATAGCGCGCCAGTGTCCCCGCCTGCTCAGGACACCAGCACCTGGCCCCAGGTGACAAGAGGTGAGTATGTCTTTTTTTATTATTATTATTATTATTATTATTCGCAGTAGCATATGGAGCATAATCTATGGAGCATCTTGTGGGGCATAATACATGGGGCAGCATATGGGGCACAATCTATGGAGCATCTTGTGGGGCATAATACATGGGCAGCATATGGGGCATAATCTATGGAGAATCTTGTGGGGCATAATACATGGGGCAGCATATGGGGCACAATCTATGGAGCATCTTGTGGGGCATAATACATGGGCAGCATATGGGGCATAATCTATGGAGCATCTTGTGGGGCATAATACATGGGCAGCATATGGGGCATAATCTATGGAGCATCTTGTGGGGTATAATATATGGGGCAGCATATGGGGCATAATATATGGGGCAGCATATGGGGCATAATATATAGGGCAGCATATGGGGCAAAATATATGGGGCAGCATATGGAGCATAATCTATGGAGCAGCATATGGGGCATAATCTAAAGAGCATCTTGTGGGGCATAATACATGGGCAGCATATTGGGCATAATCTATGAAGCATCATATGGAGGCATAATACATGGGGCAGCATATGGGGCACAATCTATGGAGCATCTTATGGGGCATAATACATGGGCAGCATATGGTTCACAATCTATGGAGCATCTTGTGGGGCATAATACATGGGCAGCATATGGGTATAATCTATGGAGCATCTTGTGGGGCATAATACATGGGCAGCATATGGGCATAATCTATGGAGCATCTTGTGGGGCATAATACATGGGCAGCATCTGGGGCATAATCTATGGAGCAGTTTGTGGGGCATGATACATGGGCAGCATATGGGGCATAATCTATGGAGCATCTTGTGGGGTATAATATTTGGGGCAGCATATGGGGCATCATATATGGTGCATAATATATGGGGCAGCATATGGGGCATAATATATGGGGCAGTATATAGGGCAAAATATATGGGGCAGCATATGGGGAATAATCTATGGAGCAGCATATGGGGCTCCTCATTCAATATGGCTATTCAAAAACATTTAACCTACTTTAATTTTACTTTTATTGGTATCTATTTTTATTTTTGAAATTTACCAGTAGTTGCCTCATTTTCCACCCTAGGCTTATACTCGATAAGTTTTCCAAGTTTTTTGTGGCAAAATTAGGGGGGTCGGCTTATACTCGGGTCGGCTTATACTCGAGTATATACGGTATATCAATTACACACATATATATATATTTTTATTCATAGAGATAGAAATAGCAGAATAGGCGATAATTCAATTGTCAGCTTCTGTAAAATCATTGCAGAACCCGACAGGATATGACACATGGTTTACATACAGTAAACCGTTGCATATCCGTTAGATTTATATATGTCCCTGACTACTAATGTTATTAGTGTATGTGTGTAAAAATTGGGAGATGTAGGTGTTAAATTAAAGTATTTATTCACAGAAAAAAACTGGTGGGCTCACATGCAATTTTCTCCGCCAGAGAGGGAAAGCCAGTGACTGAGGGCAGATATTAAGAGCCTAGAAAGGGACCATTGTTATTGCCCCCCTGGCTAAAAACATCTGGCCCCAGCCACCCCAGAAAAGGCACATCTGTAAGATGTGCCAATTCTGCCACTTGGCCTCTTTCTTCCCATTGCCCTGTAGCATTGGCATATGGGGTAATAAGGGGTTAATGTCACCTTGCTATTGTAAGGTGACATTAAGCCTGGTTAATAATGGAGTGGTGTCAATAAGAAACCTCTCTATTATTAATCCAATAGTCTGAAAGGGTTAAAAAAAACACACACACTATAAGAATAAATTATTTTAATGAAATAATAAAACACACAGGTTTTCCATCTTTATTAAACTCCCAATCCTTGTGAAGCCATCATTCTCCTGGAAAAAATAAAACATAAAAAAGCAACTATATACCCATACCTGTCCGCCGTACAGTCAAGTCCCACGCTGTAATCCATATCAAGGGGTTAAATAGTTTACAACTAGGAGCGGTGCTAATGCGGCCGGCCCGGCTGCAAACCACTGTGGAAAGAATGAAAAGATGCCGGCGCAGCCTCCCCGCCTGACCGGACATGAACTCTGGAGCGTGGGAAAGTTTCTTAACATCTTCCCATGGTGCCGAGTTCACCGCGGGTCAGGCGAGGCTGCTGAGCAGCATCAGTGACTACCTCTGACGTCACTGATGCTATGCTCACTCACAGGCTGACCCGCTGTGAACTCTGCAGCGTGGGAAAATGCCTGTTGATTTTCCTACACTGCAGAGTTCACAGCGGGTCAGCCTGTGAGTGAGCGGAGCATCAGTGATGTCAGCGCTAGTCGGAGATGCTGCTTCTCATTCATTCCACAGTGGTTTACAGCCAGGTCGGTCGCATTAGCACTGCTCCCGGTTGTAAACTATTTAACCCCTTGACATGGATTACAGAGTAGGACTTGACTGTACGGCGGACAGGTATGGGTATGTAGTTGCTTTTTTATGTTTAATTTTTTCCAGGAGACCGATGGCTTCGCAAGGATTGGGAGTTTGATAAAGATGGAAAACCTGTGTTTTATTATTTCATTAAAATAATTTATTCTTAATGTGTGTGTGTGTGTGTTGTTTTTTAACCCTTTCAGACTATTGGATTAATAATGGAAAGGTGTCTTATTGACACCACTCCATTATTAACCAGGCTTAATGTCACCTTACAATAGCAAGGTGACATTAACCCCTTATTACCCCATATGCCAACGCTACAGAGCAGTGGGAAGAGAGAGGCCGAGAATTGGCGCATCTTACAGACTCATAATATCTGCCCTCAGTCACTGGCTTTCCCTCTCTGGTAGAGAAAATTGCGCGGGAGCCCACGCAATTTTTTTCTGTGAATAAATACTTTAATTTAACACCTACATCTCCAAATTTTTACACACATACACTAATAACATTAGTAGTCAGGACATATATAAATCAAAATGATATGCAATGGTTTACTGTATGTAAACCATGTGTCATATCCTGTCAGGTTCTGCAATGATTATACAGAAGCCGACAATTGCATTATCACCTATTCTGCTATATCTCTATGAAATATAAATATATACTGTACAAACCAAAAGTTTGGACACACCTTCTCATTTAAAGATTTTTCTGTATTTTCATGACTATGAAAATTGTACATTCACACTGAAGGCATCAAAACTATGAATTAACACATGTGGAATTATATACTTAACAAAAAAGTGTGTAACAACTAAAATTATGTCTTATATTCTAGGTTCTTCAAAGTAGCCACCTTTTGCTTTGATGACTGCTTTGCACACTCCTGGCATTCTCTTGATGAGCTTCAAGAGGTAGTCACCGGAAATGGTTTTCACTTCACTGGTGTGCCCTGTCAGATTTAATAAGTGGGATTTCTGGCCTTATAAATGGGGTTGGGACCATCAGTTGTGTTGTGCAGAAGTCTGGTGGATACACAGCTGATAGTCCTACTGAATAGACTGTTAGAATTTGTATTTTGGCAAGAAAAAAGCATCTAAGTAAAGAAAACGAGTGGCCATCATTACTTTAAGAAATGAAGGTCAGTCAGTCCGAAAAATTGGGAAAACCTTGAAAGTGTCCCCAAGTGCAGTTGCAAAAACCATCAAGCGCTACAAAGTCTCTTTTGCTTGTTGACTGTCCTTAGCAGTGGTTTCCTAGCAGCTATTTTACCATGAAGGCCTGCTGCATAAAGTCTCCTCTTAACAGTTGTTGTAGAGATGTGTCTGCTGCTAGAACTCTGTGTGGCATTGACCTGGTCTCTAATCTGAGCTGCTGTTAACATGCGATTTCTGAGGCTGGTGACTCAGATAAACTTATCCTCAGAAGCAGAGGTGACTCTTGGTCTTCCTTTCCTGGGGCGGTCCTCATGTGAGCCAGTTTCTTTGTAGCGCTTTATGGTATTTGCAACTGCACTTGGGGACACTTTCAAAGTTTTCACAATTTTTCGGACTGACTGACCTTCATTTCTTAAAGTAATGATGGACACTTGTTTTTCTTTACTTAGCTGCTTTTTTATTGCCATAATACAATTTCTAACAGTCTATTCAGTAGGACTATCAGCTGTGTATCCACTAGACTTCTGCACAACACAACTGATGGTCCCAACCCCATTTATAAGGCCAGAAATCCCACTTATTAAACCTGACACACCTGTGAAGTGAAAACCATTTCCGGTGACTACCTCTTGAACCTCATCAAGAGAATGCCAAGAGTGTGCAAAGCAGTAATCAAAGCAAAAGGTGGCTACTTTGAAGAACCTAGAATATAAGACATATTTTCAGTTGTTTCACACTTTTTTGCTAAGTATATAATTCGACATGTGTTACTTCATAGTTTTGATGCCCTCAGTGTGAATGTACAATTTTCATAGTCATGAAAATACAGAAAAATCTTTGAATGAGAAGATGTGTCCAAACTTTTAGTCTGTACTGTATATATATATATATATATATATAGACACCTATTCTATGTGTATATATCTATTATATATTTTATATTATAACATGTCAGTGTGATTTTACTGTATAGCCGCATATGAATTGCCGGCTTTTCAAAGGATACCGGTGCGTAAAAATCGTGTGCATTTTTTTCTCACACCCACTGACTTACATTGGAGAGTCTCGTCTGAGAATCGCAGCAATATACAGCATGCTGCAATTTTTTTCTCAGTCCAATTTCAGCTGAGAAAAAAAATCGCAGATGAATTGTCACCTATTGAATAACATTGGTCCGAGTGCAATCCGACTTTTTATCGGATTGCACTCGTCTGTATTTCTCGCAAGTGGGTAAGGGGCCTTTAACAAAAACTTTTGTGCCTAATCTTGGTGTGCTATTCCTTAATACAATTTAATTTTCTGATGAAGGAGCAATGTGGCCTGCTCCATGTGAATAAGCACTGACTGCCTTCTTTACAACATAAATTGGACTTTTGGACTATACTGTATGTAGCTGGGATGATATGTGGGTGTATATATAGTTGCAGCAACCATCCCTGATCTCTCTCTCTCCTTAGTAATGCTAGTAATGTTATTTTTTACATGCAGTTGGTGGTAATTCAGAACCTATTCTGCCCACCGGATAATAGTTCCTGCCTGGTTAAAAAAAAAAAAAAGTATAGAGAGTATGCCTATATTTGCAAAACAAGCCCACTCCAATGTAATAAGCAGAATAATACAACTGGTTTATAAATATGAAAGCCATCAATATTCAAGACCTAATTATTGTACATTTGTATCCTTTGTCGTGTAAAGTTGTTTTCTTTCCCATAAAGCCATTATGTATCCCATCAATTCACACCCACTTAACCATCACCTTCTGCAGTGGTCCCTGCTGCTACAGGAACTGAGTATGTCTTCCTCAATCATGTTAACTGCTGCAGCCAATCATTGGCCTCAGATGGGATGCTTGCATTTCATTGAGGTCATTAATTGGCTGCAGCAATCACGTGACTAAAGGATGGGACTGGGAGGTACCAGCAGAGCAGCAGTGCTTGAGCAACAGGGAATTCAAGGGATAAGTAATGGATATTTCTTTACTTAAAGGGTATATTACCAGAATCACATTACTTTTCTTAATGTACAGAAAATTCATACTTATTGTTAATATGCACAGTGACAGCAAAAAAAATCTTTACACTTGTGCGGCAAAAAAAATTTTACATGTAAAATCTGCGTCATAATTTCACTTCTTAAAAGTGCACACAATGGTGGAGATAATAAAAAACTGTCTAATAGCAAAACTTGGCTTAGTGGCCAGTAGGGGTAAGAGTAATTTAATGGTGACATGACAAAATGCTAATTGTAACGAAATAGCCACAATAAAAGACTTGAATGTTAAGATTTTGAGGTTTTGTTGAACTTGTAAAGATTTTTTTTGCCGGCACTCTATATAGACTAAGCCCAATATAACATTTCTTTCTTGTACTTCAGTATCTTTTTTCATCTCAGTCTTCCCCTCATTACATCCAGTTTCACAGACCTGAAAGGGTTGTTCATATCTGCTAAAAAATACATTTCCCAGCAGCACTTGCATCTCCTCAGTGTTGCAGATTTCTCTCCTCTCCTAGAGTCGTAGAATGGTAGCCTTCCACGTATAAAATAAAAGCATAAAGGGGGGGGTCTCAAGGCAACACAGGCCGTGAATAACCTCCATTTTATTCAAAACAATTGCCTCAGTTGGTTTTCGTTTACATAAAGTTCAAACAAAGGTCAGTATGATGGCTGTGGTTTATCCACGAGCGGTTTTAAACTGGTTTCTGACCAGTTCTATTGGTGCCTGTTGTGGCGGATTCTTATTGGTTCTTTTATATCTTGGGGGCTGATTTAGGATATATAAAGCCCTGGTTATGCTTATTTTCTGTATTCCGTGGTTTATATGAAAAAAAGAAGATCCTACCCTCCCTCCCTTAGTTAAAGGGAATCTGTCACCCCATTTTTCGTATATAAGCTGAAGCCACCGCCACCATGGGCTTATCTACAGCATTCTGTAATGCTGTAGATAAGCCCCCGATGTAACCTGAAAGATAAGGAAAACTAGTTATATTATACTCACCCCGGGGTCGGGTCCGATGGACGTCGCAGGTCCGGGTCCGTCACCTCCCATCTTCTAGCGATGACGTCCTCCTCCTGGCTTCTGTCACTTTATCTGCCCTGGTGAAGGCAGAGCAGAGTACTGCAGTGCGCAGGAGCCAGGAAAGGTCAGAGAGGCCCAGCGCCTGCACACTGCAGTACTCTGCTCTGCCTTCACCAGGGCAGATAAAGTGACAGAAGCCAGGAGAAGGGCGTCATCGCTAGAAGATGGGAGGTGACGGACACGGACCTGCGACGCCCATCGGACCACATCGGACCGCCCCCCCCGAGTGAGTATAATATAACTTGTTTTTCTTATCTTTCAGGTTGCATTGGGGGCTTTTCTGCAGCATTACAGAATGCTGTAGATAAGCCTCTAACGGCGGTGGCTGCAGCTTAGGCCTCTTTCACACTTCAGTCGTGCGACGTCAGTCAAAATCCGTCAAAATGTGAAAAAAACGGATCCGCCATTTTTTTGGGGCGGATCCGCTTTTTTCCCTTTGACTTGCATTAGTGACGGATTTTGACGGATGGTCATCCGTTAGGTCCGTTTTTTGATGGAGCCGCCAAAAATTTGGCGTCCGTCGTTTCAGAAAAACGTCCAATGCAACGTTTTTTTGGTCCACCAAAATGGCGGACTATGGCGGATCCGCCGCATCCGCCATTTTGTATAATGTCCGCCTATGGGCGGCGGATCCGCTGGCATCCGTCTTTGACGGAATCTGCCAGTGGATCCGTCGCTTGCATAGAAAACCATTGAAAATGCTGACAAAACTGTCCGGGGTCTCTCCCTCTCTCTCTCCTCGGTCCGGACATGCGTACCTTCATTTTCCGGGTAGAAAATGTCTTTTATCCGTCAGAAAACTGATCCGCTTGCATCCATTTTTGCACTTTTCTGGCGGATCCGCCATTTTCACTCTGTGGCGGACGTCGCACGACTGAAGTGTAAAAGAGGCCTTGTATACGAAAAATGGGGTGACAGATTCCCTTTAAATTTTTCTGTCGTGATGTTTTATTTGTGGGAAAAATCGCCCAGTCCATGGGCAGATTGGTTATTTGTGTTGGAATTTTATGGACATTTATCTGATTAATTACGATACGATACACTTTATTGATCCCGGGGGGGAGTTACAGTATTACAGCAGCAATACAAACAGTAGTACATAAAATATTAGGACACAAATCTTGCACAGGTGTACCAACATTACATAATAAATAAAAGTGGGTAGTTCAGGTGTATATAAGTCACTGTTAATTGACATTAGTACACCAGCCATCAGTCATTATTTTCTACCACCCTTAGGAAATTATTATACATCCCCATAGCAGTAGGTACAAACGATTTCCTGAAGTATTATTGAAGTATTATATTATTTAAGTTTAAGTAACCCAAAATAAACGTCATGGCCATTTTTCTTCCATTAAAAGGTGTTGTGTCTATTCTTTATTTGTATGAATGGGACTTGTGTGGCCATGGTAGAGTTGGATTGGACCTCCAGGGTCATCTGGTCCAACCCCCTGCTCATTTCCGGATTCACTAAATCATCCCAGACAGATGTCTGTCCAGCTTCTGATAATTCCTGGGGGGTCCTGACTAGTTCCATCTCTGTGATTTATCATCCAGCTAATCTAAATGTAGAAATCTTCCTAAAAAAAAATAATAATAATCACTTTAACTTCTTTATTTCTTTCCCAAATAGAAAGCATTACAAAAATACAAATATGAACAATGTAAAAGAAAGAATAATGAGCAATCCAGAGCAATGCAGTGTCCAACTTGTCCAGCATTGTGTTTAGAGATGGAAATAAGCGAACCAACAACACTTAAAAGACATACCGATACGGAATTTAGATTGTAAGCCCCAATGGGGACAGTGATGATGATTTCTGTAAAGCGCTGTGGAAACAATAGTGGTATATACATGAGTAAATAAATAAAATAAATAAAACAACAGGTAAAAAATAATAACTAACAGTACCTAAAAATGTGAATATATAGGGGAGCTTATTCAAATGAACATTGTATGGATAGGTCATGAGTGCACAAAGGAGGGATCTCAGGTCAAATGATCCTGTGGTCAACAAAAAAAATGAGGTCTAATATTATGTTTGAAAGAAAATGAAAGGCGATTTCCTAAAGGCAAAAATGTTCCACCTTGTGGCAAAGAGAAAATTAGTCAGTATACTTTATGTTGTATTTTACAAACATTTGGAAGCAGAGTATTAAGCAGGGCTGGCCAAAGAGACAGACAGAGATAAAGGATCATTTTAGCACTTCTCAGCTTGACGCGTTTCATTGATACCATCCGAAATTGGACCTGTATCTCTCTCCTATACTGCAAGATAATAGGACGGTTCTTCTGACATTAGAGTTCTGAACTAGCTATAAAGTAATGAAATGATCTCATTATTTTTGGGAGCTACACTTCACAGGTTTTCAGGTGTAGATGAAAGGCAAATCAGGATGGCAAAATTTTAAAAGGGTATTAGGCTATGTTCACGTGTATGAGTTTTTGGTGTGTTTTTTTATCCATTTTTTTATGCTAATTTTGGCTGGGATTTACAGTGCCAGCTATGTCTATGAGATTTCAGAAATCTCAGGCACACTGCTTGCTTTTTTTTTTTGTTCTCAGTATTTTGTGCAAAACCTGAAGATTTGCAGAAAGGAGAATGTGACATCTTTCAGCGTTTATACAGCGTTTTTCATCCATTGAAAGCTACGGGTGGTGAAAAAAAAAACGCAGGTATCAGGTTTTTGCTGCCAAATTCTGATCAAGTAAAATCAGATTTTTTTTTTGGCCACAAAATTTTATCAGCATGCACAAGAGACAAATGTAGCATAACAAAAACGCAGCAAACGCAACAATAAAATGAGTGAACATAGCCTTACAGTTCTGATAAATGCTCATTGTGTGATTAGATCACTGGGACCCCCATCAATCCTCTATTAACATCAGTGTCATAGACTTTTAATGGACTGTCAGTAGCTCACACTATATAAATGATCATGCCTGCTAGGTAATATTGCAAAGTCTTCTTGTAGAAAGAAAGCAAAAACAAATAAACCTAAATGAAAAACAAATGGCAGAAAAGCGTTCAAAGACTCTAGTGAATGATGCTGCTTAATATGCCCCAGGTTCAGAGTGTGAACATATTCCTGAGAAATGTCTTTGCCTTATCAGTTTCCTTTTGCAGTGGCAAGCAGATGAAAGGAGGGGGTGCAGTATGTTTGCCTGCAAGGCCAGGCTGGTGCACAGAACATGTTTACAGGGCTTTGCTTTGCCTTCTCTTGTAGAAGTTTATTGTATTAAAAAGGTCACCGTGTTTCTTCTCCTTCTTTCTTGTTTCTGGGAGTCACGTGACGCTGACAGGTCCTGCCTATTGAGAGGCAGACCACCCACATGGAAGACGATGGAGCTGCTTAATAGAAACAGTCATGTAATTGTGAGAGCTTCCAGCACTCTGCAGAATGCCTGCACACCAGAAGGATTATTACACTCTCAGTTCCTGATGGCAGGGAACTGATGTGATCTCAAAGCCCCCCAGCCCCTAAGGATACAGGGAAAAATATCATCTTCCATTTCACTGGGGCTTAGCACATGAGAGAAGCGACTTGATGGTAAGTACAATGATATGCTGAATTGGATGAGGGAACCTAGAAAGCTGGGGGATAATCACAGAAATGACTCTCTGGAGTGGGATGTTGGCAAATGGCACCGGCTGTATTTGTGATCTTGCTACTGCTGAGGAGCAGAGGGAGGTAGAGAAGGGTTGGCAGGGTGTGTGTTTGTGGATACAGGATCTGGGGATGGGGATTAGGTGGGGGAACTGTGGAAAGATCATGGTGTAATATCAGCTACAATCTCTCCATGTATGTGCCCTGATTCCAAAGTGAGGTGTGTGTCCTTTTCCAGGGAATGGTCACAGTATGTAGACTTCCTATACATGGATCTTGCTTGTTTAGAGTTCCCATATAGACTCTTGTGTGTTCTGTGTGTGACAAGAGGGGATTTTTTGGTGACATTGCTTTTTATAAAAGGTGTGTCTAATTGTGTTGGAGATGTGTATTATCTGGTAATATATTTGGACAGCAAAGGTATTGTAGGACACAGACTTGAAATCAAATCCTCTTGCAAAACTCCAGGATAGGAAATTGACAGGCAGATCAGTGCTCCCAGTTTTGTCATCTTTATTTCTCCCACACATACTCTCAGTGTAGAAAGTCCTATTGAATTATGTATACGTGATGTGTAAACCGGATTAGCTGTAGGAAAGAGGCATACAATGAAGAGGAATTATTTTACTTGCCATTCACTTCTCACACTTATATCTCTAATACATGTGTTCCTCCAGCAGAGAGTCCAAGGGATGAGTCTTCCAGGATGGCACTGTTAGTGATCTGTCTTATGAAAAGTCTTCTTCTGCCCTGGGCCGTCCTGGTTTACATGTACATTCTAGCCACCAGGTGCTCACAAGCTGGATATTATCTATATTTTTACCAGCAGTGTTACACTGTCATCAGTGAGGGCCACTGTCAACGCTCTATGAAGAGCTGTCTATGGCTTGTGTCATTGCATTGGAACTTGTCATTGAATAGTCTATTTCTATCAAGAGCCTCTAGGCATTATGGTAACATATGTATTGTCTGGAAGTTATTCAACAGATCTTTTAACTTTCACAACTCCAAGAAGTTAAAAACTAGAGATATAGAAATACATTGATAATAAATGTATATGCTAAGGATTATACTTAGGTTTCATCACATCAATATGCAGTTCATCATGGAGGCTGATACTATCCTCTGTGTAATTTATCAGTGTTCATAACCTGTAACTAATTGTTGCACCATGTTTTCCATTGGTTCACTAATAGCTGGTGTCTACTACTAATATACAACAGATATTACTTCACTGCAGGTGAGTTCAGTCTCATTGTTGAGCATTGTCTCCCAGGATCCCTAACTAGTAGTGCCAGGGAATTTCCATATGGAATCTGTCACAAATTGTTTGATTGGTTTCCAGATGTTTGACAACATATTAAGTGTTTTTTGTACTATTAGTGGCTCAGCATGTAAGGAAGCAGGTGCAGAGTATAGGCAAACCCAGTGGAACTAGCAGTAGTACTGTACTATTACTGATACTTTGGGATTAATGTCAAAACAAGGTGGCTCAGTGGTTAGCACTGCAGCCTTGCAGTGCTGGGGTCCTGGGTTCAAATCCCACCAAGGACATCTGCAAGGAATTTGTATGTTCTCCCCATGTTTGCATGGGTTTCCTCTGGTTTCCTCCAGCATTCCAAAGACATCCTGATAGGGAATCTAGATTGTGAGCCCCATCGGGGGACAGTGATGATAATGTCTGTAAAGAGCTGTGGAATAAATGGCACTATATAAATGAGTAAAATAAATAAATATAGATTATGTGAGTGCTTTATATAGAAGGCTCAGTGTTGTAGCAGTTATCATGGTGACCCTTGTTCACACTCATTAGGTATTCTACACATGTCCTGATAATTTGTAACCTCTAGTGTAGATATGAGAAGTGAAGACTGATCACCTGCATCAAGTTATCCTTTATCTTTTTTCTACATCCCACCCCAGGAATGAAGAAGACACCTTTCTTGTGTCTTTCCTTGCTACACATCTGTGCTAAGATTTAGCGGAAGTTAACAAAACCTGGTTTACATGTCCATGGCATACTGACACTGTACATATGAAAAGCCAGCAAAGCTTACACATGTAAATAGGGGCAGATTGATTAGGAACAGCATTATGGCCAGGGATGCAGCTCTCAGTAAAACAAATTAGGGGCAGGAATGCCTCTGACCACCCAAGTTGAGGCAGACTATTACAAAGACACCTCTTCCTCTTTTTAGAACATTACTCAAACAAGGCCAATTATATCCCAACAGTAATTCATCAGTTGCATATGAAGGAGACTAGACCACAGGGAGAGAATCATTAAGATAGTACTGGTTTAGTCCTAGCCTACTCATAAAGCTCCGCAAGCAGCACAAAGAATGTGCTGGCAGCACTATTTTAGGTCATTTTGGGAAAGTTAGCCACATAGAATTGCAGGGTGCCTTCCACAAATCACCACTCCCAAAACCTAGTATCGTCAATGGAACATGTTTCTTGCCAGTCTGCTTTCCTGTGTGTGAGTGATGACGAATGGCAGTGGTTAGAATTTATCTTGTGCCCAGACTGTATTTCCAGTGTGCTGTCCTGCGTCCAACATGGGTTGGCCAAGCCCATGAGTGCAATGACTGTACAACGCTAGCTCAACTCATACATGGTGGCTGGCAGTCCATTAGATTCTAGTCATTGCTTTTTTCATAATAATATTCTAGGGCATTGGAAATATACTTCCCATAGTTTAATGAAGCAGCCAAGAACCCAACCAATTGTAGCTTGTGTTCCAACCAAATGTGCTGAAATGTTTATTTTCTTTAGAACCTCATCTTCACAAGTTCACACTATTAATTAATAGAACAGTTTGTTATTCTGATAGTCCACTACAAATAGGTGTGATTTATCACCACGGAACCAAATACATCTTACCTGTAGTGGGACACAATCCCCTGCATAGGACATACAGGGTGGTCCAAAAGTAGGTGGACAGAAAATCATAACCCTATTATACATACTGTCCACCTGCTTTTGGACCACCCTGTACTGTATATTTAAAACACGAGCTTCTGGATGCCTGCAGCCACCACTAGGGGGAGATTCTGTTATAGGTAGGTGAAAACCTACACTGCCTCCTTTAAACTTTTGGCACCTAAAGAGGCTCTGTCACCATACTGCACACTAGAATCAGCAAACACAAGACTTTATGAGGCTGCTGTGCTTACTTTGAAAATTAATGTAAGATAAGCTGTGTAAGGTATGTGATGTTAAATATTTGTTGCAGACATACACCTTTGTTAATGTTTACTAGTGTTGAGCGATACTGCTCGATATCTAAAAATATCGGATCGGAATGGTATCGCCGATATCACTAAAATATCGGCGATACCGATACCGGAAGTCCAATGTAAGTCTATGGGAACCAAATATCGACATTAAAAAAAACCCATTCTTGCCTTGTTGGTTAATTGTACATGAAGGAAAACAACAAAGAGTAATGTAGAATGTTTGACGGGGAGGTTGAGGAGACAATAAAGGCATACATGTTTAACCCAATGCATTGGAATAGCATTAATATATATTTTTTTGGAAATACGTTTGGATTGACGAACAAATTGACAATGTTGTTAACCTTTTTTCTATTTTGGCAAATATGTATGTTTCACAACTTCCATGCTCTTCACCTTTTTAACTTTTGCCAGTGCCACACTTTCTCCTTCATAATCTTCAGCAGCATCATCTTTCTCATCAAATTATTCTTCATCTTCACCTTCTTAATCTTCTTCTTAAACTTCTTGCTATTCATGTTTTTGTTTACATTACTCATATTGTTATTATTAAACTATTAATCTTCTTCATATTCAAATTCTTCATCTTCTTCCTCTTCATCTTCTTCATCATATTCTTATTTGTGACAGAGATTCCTGTACTTGTAATCTGTAAAAGTATGAATTTTTCATTCTTCCGTTCTTGCTGTCACAAAAGATTTAAATTACAACAGTATTTGTCCGTGTTCAGTTTAGCCTGCAGCAGCAGGCATTTTCCAGGGGCACCACGAGGAGGAACGGACTCACCCCCATACACTGCTTAGTCTTCTTCTGCTTAGAATTTAGAGCATATATTTTGCTCTTCATTTTGGTCTTATACTTCATGTTCTTCTGCTTTTTGATCTTCTGCTTATTGTTCTTCTGTCTGTTGTTCTGTATCTTGTAGTTTGTCTTAACCTTCTTTGTCCTGTTGGTGATCTTCTTCAGGGTAATCTTTTATTTTTTCTTTGTGATGGTGTTCAGGCTGGTTGGCTTCATGCTCGTCGTCCTTGTTGTCGTCATCTTCTTCTGGGTGGTCTTTAAGGTCGTCTAATTTCAGAGAACCAGCTGACGTTACTGGAACCCGGACGGGTATCAGATGGAACAAGAGACAATGGAAGTAACGAGGACCAGCTGACTGTGCTGGAACCCGGAGGGGCAGCAGAAGGAAAAGAGGCAATGTCACAACCGGTACAGTGAGTTACTGTACCGTTCTAAAGGGGTACCTGTGCTCAAGACTCTCAAGGACCAGCAGATCGTTGCTGGAATCGTTACGGATGGAGGACTAGGCCAAGGCTGGTGGACTCAGTTGCGGTACTGGACCCCGTACGGGTGCGAAGTGAAAGAGGCATGTCAACGAGTACCAGCTGACGTTACTGGACACGGTACTAAGCAGGACCTGGTGTCAAGCATACAAGGACAAACTTGGAATGTATACGAGATGAGGCACCTAGGCAAGCACTGGGACTGTGCGTACTGGACCCGGAGGGTAGCAGAAGGAAAAGAGGCAATGTCACAACCGAGTACCAGCTGACGTTACTGTGACACGGTTACTAAGCAGGAGGTACCTGTGCTCCAAAGCACTACCAAGGACCAGCAGACGTTGCTGGAACTCGTATACGGAGATGGAGGCACCTAGGCCAAAGGCACTGGGGAGAACCAGTTGACGGTACTGGACCCCGGACGGGTAGCAGAAGGAAAAGAGGCAATGTCACAACCGAGTACCAGCTGACGTTACTGTGACACGGTTACTAAGCAGGAGGTACCTGTGCTCCAAAGCACTACCAAGGACCAGCAGACGTTGCTGGAACTCGTATACGGAGATGGAGGCACCTAGGCCAAAGGCACTGGGGAGAACCAGTTGACGGTACTGGACCCCGGACGGGTAGCAGAAGGAAAGAGGCAATGTCACAACCGAGTACCAGCTGACGTTACTGTGACACGGTTACTAAGCAGGAGGTACCTATGCTCCAAAGCACTACCAAGGACCAGCAGACGTTGCTGGAACTCGTATACGGAGATGGAGGCACCTAGGCCAAAGGCACTGGGGAGAACCAGTTGACGGTACTGGACCCCGGACGGGTAGCAGAAGGAAAAGAGGCAATGTCACAACCGAGTACCAGCTGACGTTACTGTGACACGGTTACTAAGCAGGAGGTACCTGTGCTCCAAAGCACTACCAAGGACCAGCAGACGTTGCTGGAACTCGTATACGGAGATGGAGGCACCTAGGCCAAAGGCACTGGGGAGAACCAGTTGACGGTACTGGACCCTGGACGGGTAGCAGAACGCACCCATGAAAATGTAAGTTGACAGGACGCAAGCCGTCCGCAGTTACCGAATCACACAGTCCTACAGTGGGTGCTTGTCCTATTGTCACAATGGAAACAGCCTTTATTTACATATCCCACAGCACACATAGGAATCACCTAAACTGCAGGCACCATAGAGTCGGCTAACCCGAATGCAACACGACAGCACAACTTATTGGAGGATAATTGACGTTCACACTGCCAGGAAACAGCTGTCGTGCTGTAACCAGGCTGGCCAGGAGTCAGTACCCCTGCCAATTACTTATGAGCAACAAATGGCGGTGTTGTAGCCCAGGGAGTAGAGCTCAGGTGGTAGAAAGATGAACATAACAGGAGACATGGAAAACGTTGCCAAACAGTTATTTAATCTTAAAACGGACAGGCAAATTCAGGTGATATCCATGCCTAATTCATTTTCAGAAAAGTAAGCGGTTACATTCTCTGAGGAAGCGCATCAAAGGGGCTGTTAGTACACCACCGCACCTAAAACGCGCTAAAAATAAACGAAAGCGGGGGGAACCACACCTCCAAGCAACTGGTAAGCCTGGCCATGTACCCCAAATTAGAGACCCAAAATTTAAAGGGGGAAAAGGCATCTGGGGGAAAACCTTTTAAGGGAAAAACAAGTATCTGTCACCTTTTTAAACGGAAAAAAGTTTTTCCTGGTGACTGGAGCCGTTTTCGGAGGTGTAGCCCCTTTCGGGGGCCCCCGTCACAAAACCGCCACATTTGAAAAATACAGTCTTGCCCTGTGCAGAGGCCTGTTTTGCTCCCTCTTTTGAAAGGGGGTTTACCTGCCTCGACGACGAGTGCTTTGTAAACCCTGCAGCAGCATTCCTTTGGCGGAAAGGGTACAACAGAGGGGTTGCAAAATTTGGGGCTTGGTACTCCCCTTTTTACGGCCCCGGTTCCCGGTGTGAGGGGGTTTTTGTAAGTTTCCCGGTAGCGGGGGTTAGGGGGGTCACCCAAAAAACTACGGGTGAAAGTGGGCGATGCGGGGGTTTCTTTTCCAGATGAAGCATGAAATCAACCATGTGCTGCAGACCCCCCAACGGCCCAAAAAAAAGGCGCCCTGGGGAAGGGGCGTCATCTCTGCCTCCTCTGCATCACCCCACCCCGCTTACTTTAATGTTTGATTTTTGGGGTTTTACCCCCCTCTGGGGGTTTTTCCCCCCTTTTTTCCCCCTCCCCCTCACAAAGTGAGCCCCCCCCCCCCCTTTGTGAGGAACCTTTTTGCGCTGACTGCCTGAAGGTAATAAAAATTTTTGACCCCATCCCCCCCCCCTTTCCAAAAAACCCCTTCCTTTAGTGTTTTTAGTGATTTCTAAGCAGGCAGAAAGGGGGGGCATCTCTGATGGCACATCTGCACTCGCCACCCCCTTTTTAGACATCAAACGCACCAAAATGGGGGAAGCCTTTAAGGCCCACTCGTAGGTGAAGTGTGGCGGGGCAAAGAGGGGACTGATTCCCGATCAGCGAAAACCCATTACTGCTGTCTGCTGCTCACCAACCCCCCAAAATATTTTTTTGGGAATTCCACCTGGTGGGTAGTCACAAATGATGCGATTTTCAGGAAGGCAAAAAAGGGGGTTGAGAGCAGCAATGCGCTTTTGGGGTAGCTGGAAATTTAAAATTTACCCCCCTAGGGGGCCCTTTTTCAGCGCCCAAGACCCCGGGTAGCCCTAAAAAAAAATCTGCACGGGCCAAGTTTAGCACATTCCAACAGGGGATGTGAGAAAAGGGTTGGGCCCAACCCCGAGCTGCCCCCAAATTTCCCCTTTGGGACACACTACCAAGCCGGGGTGGAGATTCGCGGGAAAAAAACCCCCACGCGCCCCTCTTGATGGGTTTCCCCTTTCCCCCCGCCTGTGTCTTAGTTTCCCCCCTTAAAAACATTTTTGGGACGGCCTGTTGATTTTTGGCCCCCGGGGTGTGCTATATCGGTGAAAAAGGTAACGTTCAGGGGGCCATGGGGGGGGTATACCGTGAGGGGTTTTTTGCAGCGAGATTCGAGAACGGGGGTGGGGGGGAAAACAAAAAGTACAGACTGGATTCCGGGAATCTTGGGGGTTGGGAGAACACGTACAGGCCAAAGGGGAAGACTTACCCGGGTCCCAACATTGCCCCCTGGGCAGGGGGGAAAAGGTATCGCCCCCGGCCATGGGGACTGCCACCACGGTGGTCAGGTGGCCCTGCCACTGACGGCGTTTAGTAGGCATGTTTAAATTTTTTTCCCCCCACTTTTTTTTCAGACAGGGGGCGGGGGGCCCCGAAAAAAAATCGGGTTTTGGGCCCATTTTTTGGGGACGCCCAAAACCAAAATTTTAAATTTTTTCCCCAAACCCCCTTTTTATTTCCCAAACCCCCGAATGACCATTTCAAGGGCAGGGTTTTGCAATGCCCGCATTCAGAGCCCCCGCCAGGATGGTTTGCGAGTATGGGTCTTTTAAACCCATGCCGTGGGACCGAGGCTGTTTTTTTGGCCTGGGGTGTGACGATGACTGTGAACTTGCTGCTGTTGGGGAAAAACGTTTGTCTATGGACAACAGTGACCGAGGGTTTTTTCCCTGGGATCCGTGAGGAAAAAGAACCCGGTGTGTGTATGGGGGAGGGCTCCCAAAAAACTGAAGATTTTAGGTGTCGTATTGGGGCCCCCCCCTTTTCCCCCGGGGGGGTTTTTAACTCAGCACGTGCTTTGCCGTACATGTTTCCACATATTTGTGGTATTTTTTTTTTTTTTTTTTTTTTTTTTTTTTTTTTTGGTTACGATATTTTTAAACCCCCTTTTAAAATTTTTTGGGGTTACCCCAGCTTGCATTTAACAAGCAAATTCATCTACAAGCGTCAAAAAAGGACCACGCAGTGCAAGTCAGGGAGCGCCTTTTTTAATTTCTAAGAGAAAAGCTCCCAAAAAGGGCCAAAAGGAGGCTACAGGGGAAACGGTCTGCAGCCTTTCCTCTCCCTCCCTTTTTACCGTTGGGCCCCAAAAACCCCTTTCCCCGAGCTGCTCCCCCCCCTTCCCCCCCGTCACGCCCCTTTTTTGGGGCTCGGACTTCTTTATCTCCACTACCCCCCCCTTCCCCAAAAGTGCTGTTGGAGGGGTTGGGGGGGACCAGCCCACAAAAAACCCCCCAAAATGG
>JARQOD010000001.1:690296258-690472107 GCA_033576555.1 Oophaga sylvatica | reverse complement strand
TGACGTTACTGTGAACGGTTATAAGCGGAGGTACCTATGCTCCAAACACTACCAAGGACCACAGACTTGCTGGAACTCGTATACGGGATGAGCACCTAGGCCAAAGGCCTGGGGAGAACCAGTTGACGGTCTGGACCCGGGGGTGAAAGAAGGAAAAAAGGCAATGTCACAACCGTTCCAGCTGACTTACTGGCCGGTTACTAAGCAGGAGGTACCTGGCTCCAAGCCTACAAGGACCAGGAGTTGCGGAACTGTATCGGAGATGGAGGCACCAGGCCAAAGGCACTGGGGAGAACCAGTTGCGGTACTGGCCCTGGACGGGTACAAAAGCCCCAGAAAATGTAAGTTGCAGGACCAAGCCGTCCGCAGTTACCGAATCACACGCCTACAGTGGGTCTTGTCCTATTGTCACAATGGAACAGCCTTTATTTACTATCCCCACAGCACACATAGGAATCACCTAAATGCAGGCCCTTAGAGTCGGCTAACCCGAATGCAACACGACACACAACTTATTGGAGGTAATTGACGTTCCACTGCCAGAAAAGCTGTCGTGCTGTAACCAGGCTGGCCAGGAGTCAGTACCCCTCCAATTACTTTGAGCAACAAATGGCGGTGTTTGTAGCCCAGGGAGTAGAGCTCAGGTGGTAGAAAAGATGGAACATAACAGGAGACATGGAAAAACGTTGCCAAACAGTTATTTAATCTTAAAACGGAAGGCAAATTCAGGTGATATCCATGCCTAATTCATTTCAGAAAAGTAAGCCGGTCTACATTCTCTGAGGATAGTCGCATGCGACGGTCTGTTAGTACACCACCTGCAGCACTAAAGACGCGCTCAGATAATACACTGGCAGCAGGGCAAGCCAGCACCTCCAATGCATACTGGCTAAGCTCTGGCCATGTATCCAACTTAGAGACCCAAAATTTGAAAGGGAAGAGGCATCTGGGAGTACACTTAGGGGGAAAGACAAGTAGTCTGTCACCATCTTACGGAAACGTTGCTTCCTGGTGACTGGAGCCGTCTCGGATGGTGTAGATTGCTGGCGCTGTCACAAAACTTCGCCACATTTGTAAATACAGCTCTTGCCCTGTGCAGAGGCGCTGCTTGTGTCCCTCTTGTTGTAGAGGTGTCTACACTGCCTCGAGCACAGAGCGCTTTGTAAGCAGTAGCAGCAGCATCTCTCTCGGCTGGAATGTAAAAAACAGTATGGATTGAAACAAGTGTGTCTTGGTACTCCCGCATTTTACGGTCCGGTTCCCGGTGTGTGAGGGTTTGTAAGTTGTCCCGGTAGCGAGGGTCTGGAGGGTGTACACCCATATAATCTGACGTGGTGAGAATGTGGGCGATGCGGCGGTCGTTTCTCAGGCACTGAAGCATGAAATCAACCATGTGCTGCAGACCCCCAAAACTGGCCAAACAAAAGCTGTCCTGTGGAAGAGGCTCATCTCTGCCTCCTCTGCATCACCCCACCCTCGCTCTACATACTGATAGAGCGTTGTGTACCTCCCTCTGTAGGGATTTCTTCCTCCTCCTCCTCACAAAGTGAGCCTGCCCAGCCCTTTGTGAGGAACCCCGTTGCGCTGACTGTCCTGAAGGAAAATAGAATTTGTGACTCCTCATCCTCCACCTTTCCAAAACCTCTTCCTTTAGTGCTTTCAGTGATTTCTGAAGCAGGCAGATAAGGGGGACAGTCATGTGACTAGTGCATCATCTGCACTCGCCATCCGCGTTGAGACATCAAACGCACGCAAAATGTCGCAGATGTCCTTCATAGAGGCCCACTCATAGTGGTGAAGTGTGGACGGCGCAAAGAGCGACTTGATTGGCCTGATGCAGCTGATACTCCATTTACTGCTGTCTGCTGCTCACACAACCACTCCAACATATGTAACGTGGAATTCCACCTGGTGGGTACGTCACATATGATGCGATGTTCAGGAAGGCAAAATCGGCGTTGCAGAGCAGCAATGCGCGATTGGCTATGCTGGAAAAGTCGCAAGTGAGCGCACTCTAGGCGGACCTTCTGCAGCAGTCAGCAAGATCCGGATAGTCCCTCAAAAAACTCTGCACGACCAAGTTGAGCACATGTGCCAGACATGGTATGTGAGTAAGGTTGCCAAGGCCCAGAGCTGCCACCAGATTTCAGCCATGTCACACACTACCAAGCCTGGCTGGAGATTCGCAGGCAAAAACCACACGTCGCTCTCCTGCTTGATGGCATTCCATTACCTCCTGCGCTGTGTGGCTTAGATTCCCCATTGAAATCATTTTCAGGACGGCCTGTTGACGTTTGGCCACGGCTGTGCTCATATCGGTCGCAACAGGTAAGCGTTCACGGGTCCATGTGGAGGTATACCGTGACGGCTCGTGCAGCGATGATTCTGAGGAACTGGAGTAGGAGGAGGAATCAATGTGTACAGACTGGATTCCTGCAATCCTTGGAGTTGGCAGAACACGTACAGCGCCACTGGCAAGATCTGTACCCGGCTCCACAACATTGACCCAATGGGCAGTGAGGAAAAGGTATCGTCCCTGGCCATGGGTACTGGTCCACACATCGGTGGTCAGGTGGACCCTGCTACTGACGGGTTTAGTAGCGCATGTTTAATGTTTCCCTCGACATGTTTTTGCAGAGCAGGGACGGCTTGCCTGCTGAAATAAAATCGGCTTGGCACATTATATTGTGGGACTGCCAATGCCATTAAGTTCCTGAAACTGTCAGTCTCCACCAGCCTGAATGACAGCATTTCAAGGGACAGGAGTTTTGCAATGCCAGCATTCAGAGCCTGTGCTCGTGGATGGTTTGCGAGTATGGCCGTCTTTTATCCATGCCTGTGGTACCGATGGCTGTTTTGTGGCCTGGGGTGTGACGATGACTGTGAACTTGCTGCTGTGGGTGGAATAACAGTTTGTCTATGGACAACAGTGACCGAGTTCTTCCCTGGAGATCCTGTGAGGAAGCCGAACCAGGTGTGTGTGAGCTGGAGTAGAGGCTCCAACACTACCTGAAGATGTAGGTGCTGCTGTAGGTTGGCCTACATCTCCAGTGTGTCTTTGTAACTCAGCTACGTGCTTTGTCCCCTACATGTTTCCACATATTTGTGGTATTCAGGTTACTGATATTTTACCTCTTTTAATTTTTTGCTTACACAGCTTGCATTTAACATAGCAAATATATCTACAAGTCTGTCAAAAAAGGACCCCGCAGTGCAAGTCATGGGAGCGCCAATTTTGACATTTCTAAGAGAACTGCTCCCAACAGGTGCCAAACTGGAGGCTACAGGCAAGCGAGTCTGCAGCCTACCTCTCCCTCCTCTTTGTACCGTTGGGCCAATCTCTTCCTCAGAGCTGCTCCCACCACCCTTCCTGCTGCTCACGCCATGTTGGGTCTCGGACTTCATCATCTCCACTACCCTTTCCAACACCTGCTGCTGTTGGATGGTCTGGGCAGCACCATGCTCCACAAAACCTGGCAACTGAGTCTCATCATCATCATGAGATGCGTTCTGCGGTGTGCTGTCCATCGGCACTGGCTCACCCGCCTCTTCAGATTGAGAGAGACACAGCTGTTGCGCATCACTGCATACTCCCTCTTCTTCAAATTGCAGAATGCTGCTTGCCTGTGCCCGTGTTTGCGAGCCAACAGATTCTGAGAAACAGAAGCAGAGACTCAGCTGGCTCCTGTACAGAACTCTCTGACTGCCTGGGCAATTTGACAGGCGGTGAACAGACAGATGGTTGCTCAACAATGTTGTGTTCCTGAGAGGAGGTGGAAGGAATTGAAGTCGATGCATTGGCTGCCATCCAACCAACAACGGCTTCAATTTGTTCTTCCCGCAGCAGGGGGGCACGCCGAGCTCCTACCAAAGTGCGCATAAAGGAACGCTCATGGGTAAAACTGGTGGATGCTGTGTCACTGAGGGCGGCAGCAGCCACAGAATCCCCACGTCCTCTCCCTGCTGAAACTCCACGGCCACGACCACGTGCCTTACTCCCTGCCTTCTTCATCTTGGTAGATTGATAAAGAAAGTCAGAAAAGTTATAAGGCCTAAGTGTGGTTATTACGCAGAGACTGAAGTGAACACTGAAACACAACTGTTCACAATCTGTGAAAGGCTACTCCTTTGTCTACTTCTATAGTGTTTGCAACCAATGTATTGGATACGGATGGAAGCGCGTCACACTAATAGATTATATTTATTTTAAATGGAATGAGCAGAACCAATTGGAGAGAAATGAAAAGGATGAGGCACTGAGACACGCTCAGCAGAGTACAAGCAGCAGTGCTTGAACAAGTAACTGGAGCGTGATGTGCACTCAAAAAATAAAAAACACAGACTGAAGTGAACACTGAAACACAACTGTTCACAATCTGTGAAAGGCTACTCCTTTGTCTACTTCTATAGTGTTTGCAACCAATGTATTGGATACGGATGGAAGCGCGTCACACTAATAGATTATATTTATTTTAAATGGAATGGAGCAGAACCAATTGGAGAGAAATGAAAAGGATGAGGCACTGAGACACGCTCAGCAGAGTACAAGCAGCAGTGCTTGAACAAGTAACTGGAGAGTGATGTGCACTCAAAAAATAAAAAACACAGACTGAAGTGAACACTGAAACACAACTGTTCACAATCTGTGAAAGGCTACTCCTTTGTCTACTTCTATAGTGTTTGCAACCAATGTATTGGATACGGATGGAAGCGCATCACACTAATAGATTATATTTATTTTAAATGGAATGGAGCAGAACCAATTGGAGAGAAATGAAAAGGATGAGGCACTGAGACACGCTCAGCAGAGTACAAGCAGCAGTGCTTGAACAAGTAACTGGAGCGTGATGTGCACTCAAAAAATAAAAAACACAGACTGAAGTGAACACTGAAACACAACTGTTCACAATCTGTGAAAGGCTACTCCTTTGTCTACTTCTATAGTGTTTGCAACCAATATATTGGATACGGATGGAAGCGCGTCACACTAAAATTTAAATTGCATGGAGCAGCAAGAATTACACTGAAGAAAAAAAAAAGAGTCTGTGAGTGACACGTGCAGATGCCTACAGACAGCGTTGCATGCAGAGCAAACTGCAGCGTCACCTGCACTCACACACACCTTGCAGAGCTGTTAAAACAACACTGCAGGCAAAAGGAAGCTTTACACAGCGGTTGGTGCTAGCCTGCCTAAAGCACACTACACTAAATCGCAATCTCTAACTGTCCCTCAGAGTCAGCACAGCAGCGTTCTGTCCCTAACTGAATTCACAGCACAGTGACGCTAAAATGGCGGCGGCGCCTTTTATAGTGCATTCTGACATCATTTCAGCATCCAATCACAGCCATGCCATTAGTTAACATGACCGCAGCAGTACAGGATGTTCCCACACTTCTTAGGATTCCTCATTGGCTGACTAAAATCACATTGCCTCTCAAAGAATTATGGGAACTTCCGATTCCGGTATACGATATAGGCTGGAGTCACACACAACGTCTAAAAAATCGGTCCGTTTTAGTCGGTCAATAATCGGATAAAAATTTCATGAACATTGATGCAACTGCCATCCGATTTTTTGTAGTTGATGCGATTTTGTAGCATGTACGCTTACGTTTCACATCCGATTACCCACCGACTACCGATTTTTAGTGGCATCATAGCAAAATGGACATGTAACGTTTTTGAGGCCTGCAAATAATTTGAATAATGAGCCAGACCCATATTTAAGTGTGGTTTGACTGTTATTACCCTCCCACCGTTGCCGTGGAGTGTTTTGCTTCTTAGTGGTTCCTGTTGTGTTGCTGCTAAGTTAAAAATATGAGTGACAGACTACGTTTTAATACAACTGAGCGTGTGCTGTACTATTGGCTGCTATCCAGAACTTTTGGGGAACCATACCCTGTAGTTGTTTCTCACAGAATCCGCAGAAGAATGTGGGTGCATCCCCTTGTGAAGCGAAGGATCAGCAAAGGCCATTTTGAGCGCCTGTATTGGACACTGCGTAGGAATCCTGACAAGTTTTTTGCCTATTGTCGCATGAGTGTTGTCACCTTTGATATTTTGCTGGAAATATTGCGCCCTGGAATCACCTTGCAGAACACCAGCATGCGTCCTTCAATTTGTGCTGAGGAAAGGCTTCTTCTAACATTAAGGTATGTGTGTCAACGATATGTTGATGATGTTTTGCATAATTTACCATCTTTCACATTCTTCTTACTTTGTTCATCTTAACATAATGAAGATCATGGCATTATCAAATTGTATTATTTTCCCTATATGCTTGTGTGTAGCAGTCTTAATGGTTATGAACTCCTAACATTAAGAGAATGTGTGAGTATACAAATGTCCACTATTTACATTTGTTTAATGTAATTTGAATATTTTGTTTGTCTGATGTGTACATGTTTGTTGTTGTTTCTGTATTGCAGGTTCCTTTCCACTGGGCTCTCATATGCTGCTCTGCATTTAGAGTTTTTAATTGGAAAATCCACCATTTCCGGAATAGTCAGCTCTACTTGTGGACAAATTTGGTCCAGACTAAATAAAGAAGTGATGCCAGAGCCAAAATGGAAGATTGGTTGAGGATTTCACATGGATTTCAACAAAACAGTCATTTTCCACACTGTATTGGAGCCCTGGACGGGAAGCACATACGTGTGCGTAAGCCGCCGAACTCAGGTACCCAATTCTACAATTATAAGCAATATTTTTCGATAGTTTTGTTGGGCTTGGTCGACAGTAACTACCGCTTCATAATTGTAGACATTGGGGCCTATGGAAGGACTGGAGACTCCAGAGTCTTCAATTCTTCCATTATGGGTCAGCGGCTACGCAATAACCAATTGGACTTACCACCAGCATGTCAACTTCCACACTCCAATATGGATGCAGTGCCATATGTTGTAGTAGCGGATGAGGCCTTCCAATTAAGTTGTAATGTTATGAGGTCATATCCTCGGCGCAATCTGAACCATCGGCGACGCATCTTTAATTATCGCCTTTCTCGTGCACGACGCCTGGTGGAGTGCACATTTGGTATTCTTACAGCCAAATGGTGTGTCCTACAATCAGCCATTCAGCTAAGTGAATCAAATGTAAATCTTCTAGTGCAAGCATGTGTGGTACTACATAATTTTACAAGAATGCATGAATGCTCATCAGCTGATATGCCTGACCTTCAGTCTGATAATATGACGAGGCCTATGAGACCAGTCATCCATCCTCGTCGTCCCCCTTCTGGTCTGAAAGTGCGTGAATTATTGACAAATTATTTTGTTTCCCCTGGTGGTTCTATTCCTTGGCAAGATGAGGCCATAGGTATGTAGTGTGTTTTATGTGATATCATAACATAAAGTTCCATTTGATTATTCAATTCATGGTTGACTCTCTTTTTTTGGATAATACTTTCCCATACTTAAGACACTACATAACATATAACAATAAACACAGACAACCAATGTAACTTCACTAATTTTACTCATTAGTGTTTTCTTTTGAAGCCTTTTAAAGGCTGATATATTTTTTGGTAAACAGGACCAACATGTCCAAACAGAATAAAATAATATGTATAACATTATTAATGTGAAAATACAAAAATATATAACTTACAAAATAAAAAACAATTCTTACAGCTACAATTGATGGTAGCTTGGTGGTGGTGTTGGTGAGGATGGAGGGGCAGGTTGTGTATTTGCCCTTCCACAATCTGCAACCTGTGTTTGAGAAACAGCTGCTGCAGATCCTACATTAGCAGCTGGGTTACTGGCTGCATCATGAATGCCTTGTGGGTAGGGGTACATAGGGAATTGATGCTCATAGTCATAGTGATATGACGGAGCACTAGCAGAGTGACCCCCAATATGCCCATGTCTAACATATCCATGTTGTGGCCAGCCAACAACATTGGGTATGTTAGAGTGGGCATATTGTGCATGGCCACTCTGTCCCATGGTTTGGAGCTGGGAAGCTCCATAGAAAGAATGAGTTGCAGTAGGATGAGGAGGAGGAGTTGGGTTTTGTTGGACACAAGGAGGAGGTGGAGGAGGAGGATGATGAGGATGAGGATCAGAGGCTGAAGCAGATTGTGCTGGATTTGGTGCTAACAACCTCACTAAATTTTCAGGACCAACCACCCATCTATGAAGATAATCTAGTAGGTGGGTGGGATCATTAGGAGCTGTTCCAGCTTCCAACACAATCTGCAGTCCACTTCTGATCCTCAGTCTGTGCTGTATTTGAGTAGCCCGGAGGTAAGGGGCCAGACTGCGGCAAAATCCCTCCTCACCATCATCTTTAGCTACACTGGACAAATAGTCCAGAACTCCTCGGTCCACCTGCCTCCTTGACACAGAACCCACTCCTTCTCGTCGCCGCCTACCTCGCCTTGTGAGTTGGGAAAGAGGAGGAGATATTTCTTGAGCCCTATTAGGGCTGCTGCTCAGAGGTAGGTCCTCATTTTCATGATGCTGTGATTGGGAATCCTCAGCTCCTGCAGCTGTTGTTGGTGCTGCTTGGGCGGACCCACATGCTGCTGAGGAAGGGCCTGCCTCCTGTGCTCCATCACCAACGGGGTCAATAAACACTTCTGAGTCAGACCCCGTCTCCCTCTCAGTTAGGTTTGACTCAGTTCTAGGAATGAAAAAAATGATACAAATTAAAATCAATACAAATTGAAATTTTGCCATGAAAGTGCTTCAACACACATGCACTTACGGTCGCAGATCCAACACTGGCTCAAGGAAGTTCAGTCTATCAAAATAGACGTACTTTCTCTTCTTAGATGCTGAAGCCCCACTCCGATCCCTAATCTGCCTCTCCCTCCGGTAGCAGTCCCGACAACTGCGCCATCGCCTTGTCACATCAGTCACTACAAATTTAAGAAGAGCATAACGGTTATTAGGACTGATATCTATTTATTAAGCCAAACAAAAATAAATATGAAACACTGAACATTTAAATACTGGTCATGTGTGATGTGATTTACAATATTAAAAGACATCAACATACAACCAGAAGTATCCATGTTATAAGCACTAACATACATTTACAAAAATGCTTGGCCCTTTACAAAACGCCTCAATCATTTTGCATTTTATGACCAAAACAGTACATCTGAGGTGAAGATAAATACAAAATGTTGGAGTCAATAGATGCCGAAGCATCGATGATATTTAAATATACATGGATATTGTTTGCGTACACACACATCAATGTGTACTTCTAAATAGTAAGAGGTCGATAATGCTGGCTTTTAAATAGCATTTAAACACATAAGGCTACATTATTATTTGCTTCAAAAATTTTTAAAAATATTTTGAAAAACCGTTACATGTGGTACTTACTAAGTCGCTCTTGGTCCTCCCTGGATCTCTGGTGATAGTCCGGAAAAATGTGCACACATATTGTTTTCCATGCCGCCTCTTTGCGCGTCCGATTGCTGTAATTGGGATCGCGCTGGTCCCACAATTCAGGCCTCTCCTGCACCAATACAATGAGGAGTTCCACATTGATGTGGGTAGATGCCATGTTTATGGACTCCGTGTAGGCGTTCTTCCTGTTTTTTTTTTAAGATGTGCTTAGCTAATTAGCATGTAAAGGCTTCCTGAGAAATTCAAAGCCAGTTTCCTGTCACCTGGAAAAGTTGTGCGATTTAATCGCAACTCACACGTGCGGTCCGTTTGTAATCCCACTTTTCATCGCTCCCATAGACTTGCATTGGCGATAGTTGACCTACAATCGGTGACAATCGCAGCATGCTGCGATTGCACTCGCACGTTTAAATCGGACCACAAAAAATCGGATGATGGGAGCTACTCCATTGATTAATATTGGTTCGACTGCAATGCGATATTTCATCGCATTCTAGTGGTACGATTTAGTCGCCAGTGTGACGCCGGCCATATGGAAAATATCGGAACAAAGTATCGAAAGGCCGATACAGCTAATATCGGCCGATACCCGATACTTGCGGTATCGTATCGCTCAACACTAATGTTTACCTTACAAATATCGAAATGTATATTTTGTGACTCCAGCTCCAGCTGAGCTCATGAAATGCTCATTTTAAGTTGTAGGATTATGCAGCCATTTTGACATGGATTTTCAAAGTAACAACAACAGTCTCCTCAGGTCTGACAGATCCATGGTATAATGTATGAGTTTGTATCAATCTGAATTTAAAATCTTGGACAGATCTGCTAAAAGTGCATGTTCCCGAAAGACTGCACTACTATTGAGCAAAACCAGGCTGCACTTGTTGTTAATCAGCTCTTTTCTGAACAATTAAGTGATGGGAAACTTGGGTAAACGCACACTTCTTTCATTGTAAAAAAACAAACAGAATAAAATTGGCAATTGGATTGAACTATTTGCTAGAGAAAATTTCCTGATATATACCGGTACTTCCTATCTATGCCACTGTGGCATGTGTCACGCATTGGTCATGATGCCAAAAAAGTTAAACTGCCCAGTATAGGTTATTTTAGGTGGCAACTGAATAGGAAAGCGCAGTATGCTGAGATTTACTATACAGTTGAAAATAGATAATACCAATGTATACCTGCCCAATGGAGGCCAAAAAAGTCACTCTTTTGCCATCTGTCAGGTGAATGGAGCCTTACAGATAGATTTCACTTATACCCTGGGAGCTTCACCAGTTTCTATTCTTTTGCTGCCACTTACTGTTCCTGTAGCGCAATTTGAATAGGAACTTGTGACCTTTTATTTCTGTTCTTGCAAGAACAGTAATTTCCATTCTTTCTAAAAGATTAACCTCTGAAGAACCATTGTCCCCTAGAACTTTTCCAGGCTTAAGGTTTTTTTTGATTACAGTAAACTATTGGCCCCAGGTGCACTTCAGAGTATAAAATAATGCTCTTTGCTTGCCCTCCCAAGGTTTAGATTCCAAGGTTTTACAGAACCCTAGTTGGAAACTCGCTGTTCTGTAGCTCTTTTCACATCTATGTTGGAGGATCCACGTGGAATCTCCCTTTTCATTCTATCATATTTTCTAGAAAGAATATCGACGGCAATGACACCATGGCGGATGCCATCCTAGGTCATTGAGTTCCGTCAGTCGCTTTTGACACCCTTCGCACAACTGACCACACAAAATGGCATTAAGTTAAGGAAAACCATGACGCAGATGTGAGCAGCGTGTTATCTGGCAAAAGAGCTCCACAATAAAGCGTCGTGATGGAAAAAATTGTATTCAGTCTCAGAGCAAATAGTTGTGGCAAAAAATATGTTTAACCATGTCAGTCGGTTGCTTGTTTGGTGACAACTATTCTTCTTGAACCTTTCTACACACATGTACACTCAGCTGAGCAGAGCTTGCATATGCTTTAAATGAGATGAGGGGGGAATAGGCTGTGTCACATGTGTATATGAGAGCAAAGCATTAGGTATGAAGAGATCCAACATGCCGCATCCTTTTCTACTCTGATATTTGCTGTCGGGTGCAGTAGGGGCACCCCAGTCCATTCTAGATCATGCAGTCTATTCTAGATCGTCAAGCATCTTTTCTCCCATGTATCTGACTACCTTAAGAGGTGTTAGGCTAAGTAAATACTGCATTTATATGCTCTGGAGGTATTTGCCAGACAGTGGCTATAGCCAGGATGGATGCCCAGTAGTGATGAGCGAGTATACTCGTTGCTCAGGTGGTCTCCGAGCAGTGGCGTCCCGTGAATAGAGCAGACTAAGCAGCTGCTATGGGGCCCAGACAGGTGAGGGGGCCCACGACGAGGGGGCCCACGACGGCCGCTGTCGTTTGGCAGCTGTGCTGTGCTGACACAGTACTATCTCCTTTAATTAAATATAAGCAATGACTGCCGGACACTGTAAACCACCTTGAAGGTCCCCTTTCCTTGTTTCCTTGTCAGCAGTTGGCTTAAGTCTCTGGCTGCATTTGCATAAGAAAGCCAGCCTGCAGCCAGAGATCAACATGTGCCTCACAGGAAGCAGGAAACATTCATAAGTTTCACTCAGGGAGAGATACACACAATAAGGTGAGTCCTGCTGGCTGGGGTGGATTTTTTTTGTTGAATGTGTCCCCTTTACATGGCACTTTACATTTACAATGGCTCTGGCTGCACTTTGCACCTTAGGGAGGGGGGCCCGGCTGCACGCACTGTGGAGGGTGTAGGGGGCCCTGCATGCACTGCAGGTGTGTGTGTGTGTTGTATATATATGTATATATATACACACCACTGAGCCACCAATGATTTATTCTGCCTTGCTAAATGTCTGTGTTATATATATTGACAATCAATCAGCTACTTGTTAGCCAATAGCTGATAGCCCATTTTGGCATTTCTTATGCTCACAGCCACAGGATCAGAATGATCAGTATAGATTGTTTTGTGTGCATAGATTATTATTGTTCTCAGCAGCACATACTGGTTACAATGAAGGATGTGTTACTGAGTGGGAGTATTTTTAAGCCAGATTGAAAATCTTTTTAGTCAATAATTGTTTTGTTGAATTGTTCATTGTTTGGGTGATGATCGGCTGTCTGTTTACACTGATTATTGGGCAATAAGCAGTTCTAGGAATCCTGCAGTGTAAATCCAGCTCTCTACAAAAAGTGACCCTATGTATTCCAGGATGGTTGCTTGCAGGCAGTCACACCGCTTTCAGGGATCATCCCAAGTTACATTTCTATGTGTACGCTTGGTTGGTAATGCTTTTGTAGATGTGTGATTTTCGAATAACCTGAAATAAATAATATTAAATCATAACTTTGTATTTTCCACCAGATAAGACTACATTGGATGTGTTTTACTTTTTCTTTTACTCAAATGAGAAAAAAATCAAAGACTAGCTATAAAATTAATTGTTTGACATATAACATGCATGCCTGGAGTTAAGAGCACCTGTTGATTTTTTTTTTTTTGGGGGGGGGGGGGGCCCATTCAGACTTTTGCTATGGGGCCCATGATTTCTATGTATGCCCCTGTCTCCGAGTATTTGGAAGTGCTCAGAGATTAAGTTTCTGTCAACGCAGCTGCATGATTTCTATGATTTGTATCTGCTGGTCAGCCTGAATACATGTGGGGATAGCCTGTTTGTTAGGGAATCCCCACATGTATTCAGGCTGTCTAGCAGCCATAAATTATGCAACTGCATCGACATAAAGTAAATCTCCGAGCACGCCCAAATACTCGGAGGACACCCGAGCAACGAGTATACTCACTCATCACTAATGCCGAGGCATCTGTCCACCATAAGGACCCACTGTAAAAATCCTGCATAATGTCTGTATCTGTTCAGTGGCCCTCTATACAGGTGCAGTCTGCTGCGCTTTGCTATACTGTTACACAAACGGTATGCAGGCGCGCAGTGGCCAGACGTAGGCTGGAAGAACACACCTATGGGGACTTTACAGTGTACGTTGGAGAAAGCTCCCAATATATACTTGTAGGCCTTATGCCGCATTCACACATCCGTGTGTCACAGACCGATGCAAGGCCTGCCTGCAGGTCTGACCTGAACTTCACAGCCTCATCAATGCAGCAGCCCTCCTTAAAGGCTTGTTCACATTTTATATTTTGTTTCACATTTTTTTCCCCGTGGTAAAAAAAACAAGCGTTTTCCATTAATAGCAAAGTGAATGAGAGTTCTGAATCTCATGCATTGGCTGCTTATTGTGTACTAGCAGGTTTGAGCCTTCAGAGCGTGTTATACACACTATGTGCAGCACGCCGATTCTTTCAGCAGTTATCACCCATTCAAATAAATGGGGAAAAAAACATCAAATGCATTAAATTACGTGTATATACACACGCCTGTTTTACCCAGCGTTTTTCCTGCCAACGCTGATTTTTGGGGCCGAAAAATCTGCTGCGAATACAAAACGTGTGCACCTTTGCCTAAAGGACTACTCCCAATATAGTCAGTTATCCCCTGTCCATTGGGCAAGGTACTGATCACGGGGGATCCGACTGCAGTAACCCCAAGTGATTGAGAGAATGGGGCTCTGGATTCGGGAGTCACCCATGTACAACCATTATTGTCGATTTTATCCAGCAGTCAGTGACTGGATCGGAGGTAAAGCATGTGCATCTTCGCGACACTCAAAACGGACCCCATCCTAGCGATCGCCGGGGTCCCAGCCATCGGATGCCCAGCAATCAGTCATTTTCTATCTTAGGAATAATGTATACTTTATATTTTTTCTGTATATTTCAAGTATACAGTTTTCCAGATATGATTTTATATGTGACATATAGGTGGAGGTTTTTTTTTTTTACTTAAAATACATCTATTTTTTTGCCTAAAAATAATTTTGGCAATTGGGTTTCCTTACTAATTCTGCCGTTTGTTCCCTTGCACATCCAACTTCGATGCAAAGTTATCATTCAAGCTGAATGAACTCACTGCCAATTTCTCAGTCAACTCATTCTACAGCTAGCAATTGACAGTGAAGTGGAGGCTTTAGAAGGCAAACACTGACATTTTTAATGACAGCCAATTGCAAAATGATTTTTATTCCCAAATACATTAACTTTATAAAAAACAATGTCCCCAAAAGTGGATAATTCCTTCCAAGGAAAGAAATGGCTCAGCTTTTCTGGAGAGGAGACTGCGGGGTTGTATGATATAGTGACGTGTGAGGGGGCTGAATACATAAGGGGGCTTCTCTGGTCAGTGGTGGTCTGCGCCTGTGCACATGGTGGGCTCCTGTCACGGTATTGGGTAGCGTCAAGGGGGACGGTGTCTCTCAGGAATGTACTATGGCTTGTGAGGTATTTCTCTACTCGGCAGCACAAGCATGCGTCCTGCAGGACCGCTGCAGTATGGCGTGCACGTGTACACGGCGCTGTGCCCTCTGTGGCAGACTTGTGGCCGCCGCAGTGCAGCGCTCTCCTGCTGCACTGTGCACATGTCTGCCCTACGCCATAGTGCTGACCGAGGAGCGCGCCTTGCTCAGGGGGCCCGTCCGTCACGTGACGCAGGCGGAATTCCCGCCCCGGTCGGGCGGCTTTTCTCTCTCCCACAGGCCTGTCCCCTCAGCTCCCTCCTCCCCGCCAGCAACGCTTAGGTTTTTTTTTCTTCAATGGACACACACAGTGCTGCTGTTAACTCCCTCACTGCTGGAACATCTAGTCCAAGTCCATGCAGAGGACTTTGTGAGGAAAAAAGTTGCAGATCTTTTTTAGGAATCGTGTGACACAGCTAGGAAAAGGTTGCATTTGTCTTAATGTGACTTATGTTTAGCAATGTTTGGTGTTTTCAGCTCAACATTCAGGTTTATATTGGTGTACTTAGGGTTTTCTTAGCAGGGAGCATCAATGTTTGAGTATTTGTAATATTTTACCATAAACTGAAGGCGCCATGTTACCTGGTCCTCTCATGCTTAAAGTGAATCTGTCACCCTAAATTGGCGGGATATTTAAATGATGGCAGTCAGGTCAGATGGGCGGTGTTTTGGGTACTTGCCTTAACATGTTGTTCGCCGACTGTCTCCATTATTTCTGGGAATTGTAGTCGTTGCCCTCCATATAACGCGCCTGCGCATTGCCATCTGCGGGCAAAGCATACTGAGCATGCGCAATTCAAGATTGCAATGTGCAGGCGCGTTATATGGGGGCAACGACTACAATTCCCAGAAATAATGGAGACAGCGGCGAACAACATGTTAAGGCAAGTACCCAAAACACCGCCCATCTGACCTGACTGCCATCATTTAAATATCCCGCCAATTTAGGGTGACAGATTCCCTATAAGGCCACATTCACACCATCAGTATTTGGTTAGTTTTTTACCTCAGTGATTGTAAGCCCAAACCAGGAGTGGTACAAACAGAGGGAAAATATAATAGACATACGTCACCACTTCTGGATTTATCACCCACTCCTGGTCAGTATTTTACCTCAGTATTTGTAAGCCAAAACCAGGAGTGGGTGATAATACAGAAGTGGTGATGTGTTTATATTATACTTTTCCTCTGTTTGTCCCACTCCTGGTTTGGGCTTACGATTACTGAGGTAAAATACTGACCAAATACATATGGCCTTACTTTCATGTGGATTTTGGTTCAGATTTAACTCAGAATTCAACCCTGCTACACGGAAAGGGGAAAAAAATCTATCATGGAACTTGACATGCTGTCGATCTCAAAAACCCTCACACATCAATTTCCGCAACACATGATGAGCTTTTGCAAATGGCATCATTTCTGTCCTCTGTGAACTTCCATCCCTTTGGAGTTATTTCCATTCTCATTTCTGCCTTTCATGGCTGAAACGGAAATAGCTCATCCAGTTGCCAACCTCTGGAGATGGGACTATGGAAATACCCAGAGTGGCTTGTCACTGTGCTACTGTTTCCTTCATTCCCATTTATTTCTATGGGTGTTACGGGAAAAAAGTGTACCTCTTGGCTGTTTCTGTAGCTCCCTGCCCTGTGGCTGGCACCCAGATGGAGTTAGGCTAGGTGGCGCACATTCTGTCCGTATGCCTGTCCTATAGTATACATCTCAAGCTTTTCCTGACGTATACTGTAACGTCGCCACAGGCGTCTATTCACCAGACGAAGGCTGCGGCTAAGTGCACACGTTGAGGATTCTTAGCGTTTTTGCCGCGAAAACGCCGCAAAAACGCTTACCCAACGCAACTCATTATATCCTATGGGATTCCGCAATGATGTGCACATGCTGCGCTTTTTTCCGCGTTGCAATCGCATCGCGGAAAAAAAAGCAGCATGCTCATTCTTTTTGCAGAATCATGGTGATTCCGCCGCCATAGGAATGCATTGAACCGCTTACTTTCCGCATGTGGCTATGCCCATCATGTGCAAAGTAAGCGGTTCATGTGCGGATGGCACCCAGGGCCTGGAGGAGAGGAGACTCTCCTCCTGGGTACCATATCCCTGTGAAAACAATAATTAAAATAAAAAATAATGAAATTCTCACCTTCCGGCGGCCCCCGCAGCCTTCCCGCCTCTCAGCGACGCTCCCGGCTAATCCCGTTCCCAGTGATGCCTAGCGAGAATCACCCCAGATGACGTATCGGTCTCGCGTGATGCTACGTCATCTGGGGTCATTGTCGCTATGCATCCCTGGGAACGGGATTGGCCGGGAGCGTCGCTGAGGCCCAGGAAGGCTGCGGGGGCCGCCGGAAGGTGAGAATATCACGATTTATTTTTTTAAAATTATTTTTACATTAGATTTTTTTACTATTGATGCGGCATAGGCGGCATCAATAGTAAAAAGTTGGTCACACTTGCCAAACACTATGTTTGACTCGTGTGACCAACCTGTCAATCAGTTTTCCAAGCGATGCTACAGATCGCTTGGAAAACGCTAGCATTTTGCAAGCTAATTACGCTTGCAAAACGCTAGTTTTTAGCGGGAATACGCATACCAAAAAAAATGCGTATTTCCTGCAGCAGGGACGTGCGGGATTACCGCGGCAATTCCGCAACGTGTGCACTTAGCCTGAAAGTGTGTTCTTTCAGCCTCTGTCTGGCCAGTATGCAGCTGGATACCGTTTAACTGTATAGGAAAGAGCAGCAGAGAGTGCTTTTCTGTACAGAAGACTACTGCAAAGAAACGTATGCTTTGTGGTATACATTTGTTTACAATGGTGGAGGTATGCCTCGGCATCCATCTTGACAGTGCGCACTATCGAACACATATTTTCTGTAGTGTATACATCCGACAGTGATCACAGACATAGTGTGGACCCAGCCTTATTCATAACTCAGCCATGAAAGATTGCTATGGGAATAACTCATAGTTTATTATTTAAGGATTCCACTCCAATATCCATATCAAAAATCACTTTTAGGGCTTGTGCACACAACCGTTTAAAACGGACGAGTGCTGTCCTTCGTTTTGACGGATAGCACTGGTAACATGTTATTCTATGAGGCTGTGCACATATCCAATTTTCATCTGCGTGTCTGATCAAAATCGTCCATGCAAATCTATGGGCCCGTGGATAACATAGGACCCCATTCAAATGACATCCGAGTACGGTTTTATTTTCATGGACTGACTAGATGGAGAAGGTGGATAAACTTTTCTTTTTTTTTCTCTCCACATGTGAGAAAATCGGATCCCACTCTGATCAAACTCTGATCAGAGTCTGATTGGCATAATTGGACCGTTTTTCTTGGATGGAGATAAAACGGTCGTGTGAACCTATCCTAAGGGTAACTTCACAGGTTTTTTTACATGGATTTTAAAGCGGATCTGCTTTAAAATACACACATAAAAGAGTATTCATAGGCCCCAATTCAACAAGGCTGGAGTTTTGCATGTCAATTGATTGGAGTGCTTTTCTGTTGCAATTTATGTTACTTTTGTAGCATGAATTTTGATGAATTTGTTGGAGAAGCTCACCAGCACCCCCTACGCATAAGCTCCACTCCCTTTTCCAATCCTTTTCAGAACTGGCCAGTAGTGATGAGTGAACGTGCTTGGATAAAGTGTTATCCGTGCATGCTTATGTGCTAACCGAGTATCTTTGGTGTGCTTGAATAATATGTTCGAGTCCCCATCCCTGCATGTCTCGCAGCTGTTTGACATTGCAACACACGTGGGGATTGCCTGTTGTTAGGCAATCCCCGCATGTGTTGCGGCTGTTGAACAGCCATGAGACATGCAGCCGCGGGGACTTGAACATATTTTTTGAGCATGCCAAAGGCACTCGGTTAGCACATAAGCATGCACAGATAACACCTTATCCAAGCACGTTCACTCATCACTACTGGCCAGGTAAAAATGCTAAAGACGGAAATTATTTTGCAGCTACAAGTTGCTCACACATTTTGAGATATTTCAAGCTGTTTTATACCAAAAAACATTGACAACTTGTTCAATCAGGGCAAAAGAGTATTTGAAGCTTTATTGTTTATGTGCATTTTGAAGCAGATCCACTTCAAAATCCACGTCAAAAAAACTTTTGTGTGAACATACCCTAAACACTGTTTGCATAAACTTCCTATTTCAGTTTCAATCTTGTGAGGCTTTACAAAAGACAAACATTCACTTTAAGGGTCCAAGAACACAGAATCGTCATGAGTACAGACGCAGTACTTTGGCGCGTACATCCCATCTGGTTCTGATCATAAACCTGTGGACACCAGGGGTGCATTTTACTCAAGAAGCAATATTTTTAGAGGAGAATATCTCTGGCATTGCATTTGTTGAAGCATGCCAACATGTTTTTTCTTCCAGAATCATACAAAATGAAAACCACTCTGTGTGCCTCTGTGTGAAATTGGAGGCAGTGTATGACTCCATAGCAGGCAATGGGATCCATATTCTGGATTCAGATAGCATGGATTTCTATAAGGGTCATGTGCATTGGCTATAAAGATCGCATAAGACAAAGCTTTACTTTACTAGACTTTTAAAGAGGAGGCTAAGGCATTGTTCACCTCAGTTCAAAATGTCAGCATATAATATATTTAGTATAGTTTATTCCCATTTACTCAGATTTCATGTGACATCATTTTGCTGCAAAGTGTCACTAAAGACAGGTAATAATTCTTTTCTGAGGCAGCCAGCTGTGTCTACAAGAGGCCCAAGTGAACTTGTGCGGGTAACTTCTGATGCATAGTTAAAACCTTATGTAGGTTAACAGAAAATTATAGATGATAGCTTAGAGAAAAAAGCCTCTATTTACTTTATGATGTAAAGTATTAGAATTCTATCAAGGCATTCTAATAATAAAATATACCTGAATTATTTGGAATAGCAACAGTTAAAACATCATTTCTACATGCACAATGAATCAATACCACAATACATACATAATATATTACAGGGGGATATGGTTGCTGTAGCATACATCCTTGCCACAAATCTCTATCATGTGTTCCATTGGAATTCTAGAGCATAGCCTGTGGTGGGTCGTTAACCCATAGCATGCTGTGGGACGAAAGTCACAGCTATGAATTATTTGGGGGTAATAAGGGGTTACATTTACTGCATATTTGCTTATAGAAAAAGCTATCTAGCTGGTACGATGATAGCTATTACTGTAGGCTAGTTTGGAAGGGGTGCCTTTTTATTTTCCTGCAAATGGAATGTTAGAAGAAAAGAAAGAAAAAATCTGGCACTTCCCAGTACTTCTCCCACAAGCACTGTGTCATTATTTGTGCAAGCCTGGGAATTCAAGCTGGACCTCCCAGTATTTGTTTCAGCTTGGGGCCAAGGCGCCTCTTTAAAGGATCTCTGAAGAGTTCTCACTAGATGGGCACAGAAAGTGTAAAGTAACTTTGACACAAAAGTGTTTATTTGGCCAGGCCTGTTTTTTTTACAACTATGACATATAAGGCTGCTCTGAGTTGAGAAGAGAAAGCTCAGGAAAATGCAGATACTGGAGACAGAGGCAAAGGAGAGAAAAGTATTTTACGGATTTAAGAAGATGGGACAGCAGAAATAATGCGCAGAGACAGAGAAGTGACAGATAATGTGCAGGGATAGAAACAGGAAACAAAAGGAATCAGGAAATGAAGGGACCACAGTAACTAGAGAACATAAAAAGCAATGTGAAGAGACAGGAGAACAGAGGCTACTGAGCATACAAGAAGAGGGATGTAGAGAAAAGAGAAGAGAATGGATGGAGACTGGGAAAGCAAAGAGAAGTGAAGAGGACAGAGAAGAGTGAAAGTAGACACAACTAGAGAGAAGGCTGAAACTGGAGAAGAGAGAAGAGGCTGAAAACAAAGGGAAATCAGAGACTTTTGGGGGAATAGAAAGGGAAGGCAGAGAAAATGAGGAAAACAGAAGGAAAGCAGAGGCTTCTTCAGAGACTAGAGGACAGAGAAAGTGAAGAGTCTAGAGACAGCTAAAAATGAAGCAGACAGGAATTAAAGAACAGATTTCTATTAAGTCTGGATAAAAGGAAAAGAGAAAAGTGAAGAGACAGGAAAATCGGAGACTACAGAAAGGGAAAGCAGAGCAGAGGATGAAGGGGCTGGAGTCTGGGAAATCACAGACTACTGGAGAGACTACAGAAAACGGAAAGCAGACCAGAAAAAGATGAAGAGACAGCAGTCAGAGACCATAACCATACAGAATTAAGAATAAGAGGGAAAGCAAAAGCTAGAGAAAATATGAGAGAAACTAGAGACAAGCATAGAGACTAAAGCTAGAAGAAAGCAGATAAAAGTCCGGGAACTGGAGAAGAGAAAAAAGAAAGGGAAGGAAAAATGGTTAAAGGTAAGCACAGGAATGGAAACAAATAGGTAAAGAAGAAAAGGAAAAACATAAGACTTAAGGGGAAAATTAGCTATTATTATTTTTTATTTATATAGCGCCATTAATTCCATGGTGCTGTACATGAGAAGGGGTTACAAAGTTATAAGTAAGACTACAGAAGAAAAGTGTAGGCACTGATGGAGAAGGGGAAAGCAGAGTAATCCAGAAACAGGAGATCAATAAAAGCAAGCAGGCAGAAATAGAGACTGGAGAAGAAGAGAAGCAGAAAATAGAAAAAATCTTGAAAATCGAAAACAGAACACTGAAGAAGGAAAGCTGAGAACAGTGTAAAGCCTGGGAAAGAGAAAGCAGAAAAAAAGTAATAACTGGAGAAGTAAAGCAGGATATTACAGAGTAAAGACGGAAAGCAGAGGAAAGTGCACAGGCTGGAAAGAGGGGAAGGCTTGTTAATGTCGGCTTGCATGCAAGGAAGGTTTGGTTCTCTTTAAGACTCCCCCTGAAGCTGGGAGATACACACACTCACACACATACCACACACACAAGCCCTGGCTGCCTGGGTGGTCCCTCTACTTTGGTGAGCTGTTGCTAAGCAGCTAATAATAGTCATGTTTGTTGAGTATTTTTTTGCTGCACTTCAGCCAATGGTATGAGCGAATTCCCAGCCATCTGACAGCCCCGGGGGCGGCTCTCTCTACATTCTCCCCTCCTTTTCTCTTTCTCCAAATGGAGAGAGCGAGTTTTTCTCTCCCTCCCCCCTTCTTCTACATCTCATCTATTGAAGCAAGGAAAGAGCAAGGGAGAAAGAGCGGAGCTCACAGGCAGCTGAGCAAGTCTCCCAGGGCCCAGTTACAGATCGGGTTGCTGTTCTGCTGCACCGGGAGCACTGTTGAGAGGCATGATCAGTGGCTGCTACACCGGGAGGACTCATCTGTGAGCGGAGAAGCAGGCTCGTGTCCCCGGCTAGTCTCCATCGTGCACAGAGCCCATTTACAAGTGGGACCCAGACTGCGTGCTGGGAGATCGGGACTTTCTGGCAGGCGGTGCACATAGCGCAATGTGGGATTATTAGCTGCTTCCATGTTCCTCTGTGCTGGGATCTATGTGGAGTAGTGTGCTGTGAGCGAGTGCAGGAGCTCCTCTACTCCCTCTCTCCACCTTCCACACATAAACAAACACTCTCTGAATGTGGGAAGCGGCTCAGACCTCCGGATCGCGAAATGTGGGGATGGAAGGCGCAAAGTGTGACTCGCCGCCCTCCACCATCTCGCCTGGAGAAGCATGAAGACTCGAGCTTTGCCAGCCAAGGAACAACAAGCCTTTCCTCCCCCATCACGACCCAGCTAAACCATAGGGGCAGATCGGAGTGCAAAAGTCGAAAAAGCTACGGCCACAATCCGGCCACAACATGGCCCTGGCTGCCTATGCTACTGAGCCACAGGGCAGTGGGGAGCCAGCTGCCAGGCCGAGGGTAGCCAGGAGGAGGGGGCGCAACAGAGACCCCCATCACAGGACTACAGGGCCGCCTGACCTGGACTATCTTCAGCGGCCGAGCTACTGTGATGCGACGTTCGCCCTCCAGCAGATCTCAGAGGTGAAGTGTGCTTTGGTTCCTAGGGGGTTAATGAGAGTGAGTAAATAGCGTTACAGCAGGTCAGAAAGTCGCTGGAGGGTGCACTGGGTACTCGAGCTGTAGCGATCCTGCGCTACGTAATAGAGTTGTAGGGATCATGCAATTGATGTGCTCTAGGTACAAGAGCTGTAGGGATCGTACAGTGGGTACTAGAGCCGTAAGGATGGTGCAGTTGATGTGCTCTAGATACAAGAGCTGTAAGGATCGTGCACTATGTAACAGCGCTACAGAGATCGTGCAGTTTGATGTGCTCGAGTACTAGAGCGGTAGGGATCATGCACTATATAATAGAGCTGTAGGGATCGTGCAGTATGTAATAGCGTTGTAGGGATAATTTAATATGTAATAGAGCTGTAGGGATCGTACAGTGGATATGCTCTAGATACAAGCCCTGTAAGGATCGTGCACTAAGTACTAGAGCTGTAGGATTTTGCACTGGGTACTACTAGCTGACTACAATGTATCAGTGCTCCAGCACCATTCATAAATCCTGCCCTGGAGAGTAGGACTGACCAGTGTGCGGTGTGTGACTGTATTAGTAACATACTGCTCTCGGGTTTCTGGATCTCAACCTGTAGTAAAGTTATATATAGAAGGGGAGAAGGGATCTCTCTGCTTGCAGGTTGTATACACCCGCCTGCAGGCATCCTGTTTATTTTCCCAGTGTGTCTGCCACAGGGAACAGTCCCCCTTTTTACTCCTAGCAAGGATAGACCATGTGGCTGCCCTCTTCCGTTCAGTAATGTTGTTGTGAGCTCCATAAGGCCGATCTGCTTCTTCATTCACAACCTCTCTGTGGACATTACTACTAGTCCATGTGTCTGTACATTGTAACCACGTGCATAGTCAATAGATAGTGCTGCTGCTAATATGGAAACATGCTTTCCAGGACTTCCACTGTCTTCTGTAGATGCTGTTCTAGTCAGTGATCACAGTTCTCTGCAGCACTTGCCCCCAGATTTCTGGTGCATACATCATTAGAAACCTGAAGTAATTACTTTGTGCTTGCTTAACAGTGGACTTTCTTTGAAAATCTATGTAAGAACGGTGGTGTAATCCTTTTTGAAAGTTTTGTTGGCTGGTACTAAGATGTGAATTTCCATAAAATGCTAAGCTTAATGCAAAGGTTATACTTCCAATCTGACATGAATTGTATGGGTAACCCTGACCAGGTTTAAGGGCTCTATATAATGATAAATGCAGTTTGTATTGTGAAATCTCGTGACAAATCCTCTTTAATTGAAATCCAGTAGAAATAAAAGCTGTTCTAACCAAATACATAAATTGATAGTACCACAAACAGCCAGTGATGTTGGGTAGCGGGTTGGATTGTGGGCTTCTTAGGTTTAAAAATCTGTTTACAGAAAACAGTTGCACCCCTGGAACTAAATGGACATTGCTACCACCACAATAGATCTATATACATATATCAGGGTATATACCATGTTGCTGCCAATTATACATTGTATGAAAAATGTAGAATTGATCAATTATTAAACGTGCTGTCTATTTGTCAATATCCAGTGTGACACAGTGTCAGACACCAGTTGGGTGGCCATACCTGTCAGCCATCAGATGGTGATGCCAGTGTAGTGAGAATACAACAATCACTGTTTCCACCACTGAAGGCCTTCCTTCCTTTTCAGTTGCAAAAGATGACCTGCTGAGAACTCCATCAGTTGAAGTGACTGTGTCAATGTGCTATGAAAGTGACAAATAACTAATCAGAAACTACCTTTACCAAGGCTATGCCATGATACTCACCTCTGATTACAGTTAATAAATATCCTTCAATGTAGGGGACAATCAAAACACATGCATCATGGGCACTGGCTATTGGAGGACATAATTCTGTAGTGCAGGTCCTATATCCTTGAATTGACTAAGAAAAACGTGTATTTATTTCATGTCAAATGTCACTTCGGAAGCTTTGTCTGACATTAAATTACATTTTTTTTTTTTTTTATCTTCCTTAGGGGAAAGCCACGGGCAGGAAAGCGCCTCTATGGCTCAGAGCGATGTTTCAAAGACTGTTATTTAAACTTGGTTGCTACATACAAAAAAACTGCGGAAAATTTTTGGTTGTGGGCCTCTTGATATTTGGTGCTTTTGCGGTAGGATTACGAGCAGCGAATCTAGAGACTAATGTGGAGGAGCTTTGGGTTGAAGGTAAGAAAACGTTTCTTACGTGTTACTTGTTGTTACCATTTTGTCATGTTGTTTGCGGCAGTACATATGGTGCACCGTGTGTTATGGCTTCATTTAATGTTTCTTTTTTTTAAGTACAGTATGTTGCAGCTAATGGTTTTTGGTCTTGCACATTTTTCAGCTTTCCTGAACCTCCTAGTTAGTATTTGTTTTAACGTGTTGCCATCCATATCAAAGTGGGTATTTAATATGAAATTAACTAGTTGTTTTGCTGGGAAGGCCTCTAGCAAGAAATCATGCACAATGCAACCTGTAGAGTCTTGTGTGTGGTCCTATGTTGGAAAGCTTTCAAGTTTTGCTTCAAGAGGGTGGAGTTGTGCAACATATGTCTCAAGGTAAAATAGGAGTGTAATCCTTCAAATACATGGTGTCCCCATAGCAAAGGGAGATTCACATATGTGATGTTGCTTGTTTCAATGACCATTGTTCTTGTTTAGGCATTGATGAATACAGATATAGCATTGGTAACAGCGAACAGCTTTATATGTTCTTTGTATGTACAAACAGTATTTTGTGTTTTATATTGTGTTACTTTTAATAAAACAATATAAAATATGAAGGATATTTACTCTGAAGACAATGCTGTCTGCATTTTCTATTGTTTTAACTATCAATGCCACTGTTGACTTCCTGTGGTCCGGATGGCATGTTATGATGACATAAAAAAAACGCTCTCAAAAGTTAAGTTCTAAAAAATTGTTTCACTTAATATGGCGACCGGGAGTCTTATTATCCCGATTTATAATTGTTCGTTATTCTCTGGCATGAAATCACAATAGCATTGCTTCATAGGCTCTTACATTAGTTGGCATCCTCTGCCACTTCGGAAACTAGTGTGTTGTAACTGTATTAATGCCACCCCTATTTAATCAGTATTCCATGGCCATGCAAAGTGGTGTTTTGGATCTCCCCTCTTAAGTTGCACAGAAGTAATTTGTGGATGTCACTTGCAATAATTTAGTCATTTGCTAACCAAAAAGGGTAAATATCAATGGAAATTTAGTGGCGAGGTTTATGAAAAATTGTCCGTCCTCTAATGTTTTTCTTATCCATAAAAGCCAGGTGATGGTGTACGTTTCTCTTGATTAATTGTCGACTATTTTTCTTATCCATTGATTTCCTCCATATAAGGTTTTTTTAAATTCACTGGTCAAACAAAAGCTGAATGTGCTACACTGTATATCGTGGTGGAGGCATGCCAATACTATGTGGATATTTTACTGCAAGGTTTAACCTAGTGGTGTCACAGCTGTGCAAATGGTTTTTGAAAAGTAGAATATTGGGCAAATTCCTTTTAGAGTAGATGGTGTGCTAAAATGGTATTAGCAACATCTAAGGAGAGTCATGTCCACATATTTGGAAGCTGTATTTGAAGTTATATAGAGAACACAGTTCACAAGTGAATTCTACCATGTTTCTCAGACAATAAGACTGGGTCTTATATTATTTTTTGCTCTAAAAGATTGGTTAGGGCTTATTTTCATTTATTCTTGAACAAAAAAATCAACATTTATTCATATATAATCATGTCATCACACACTGCACATACACATGTATTAGACACACACTGTGCATACACATATAAATATACACGCACTGCACATACGGTACATACCAACCTGTCTCCTATTCAGATCCCTTAGTCTCCTGCAGTTACTGTAATGGACCGTTGGTGATATCATGGTAAGATGACCGTGATATTACCAAAGGTCTTTAAGCAGTCTTAATCACAGAATAGAAACACTTGGGGCCCCGAAGAGAGTGGGGGCTCTAGGCAGTTGAACAGGCTCTGAGTCTCCATCACTGTTACCAGCGTCTGCTAATATTGCAGAATTAACATCAAGGCCTTTGAGCTCTCTTGTTGGCTGCTGCACTATTGGTGTGATGTCAGCGCTGCAGACAATAACAGTCACTTGCAGAAGCAGTGCAATTTGTTTAAAAAATAAACTGAGGGTGGAAAAGGGTTTTTTCTCAAGCCGGAAAACTCTTATAATTTATTGTGTTGAGCAGCCTAATATATTACAAAAGGAGCCTGTGTGTCTTTGCTACACGTTTTGTAAAATGGCAGCAGAAAATGTGGTTAGCAAAACCATGGCATAGACTAAGAGTACAAACAACGTTTTTGTTGGGCATATAGGTTAATGAGGCATAAGTCTTGCAGTGGCTACGTCTGGATGAATGCCTGGCAGTAGTGTTAAGCGATACTTCCGATATCAAGAAGTATCGGATCGGATTGGATCGGCCGATACCCAAAAGTATCGGGTATCGTCGATTCCGATACGGAAACCAATGCAAGTCAATGGACAGAAATATCGTAATTAAAAAAAACCTTTCTTTCCTTGTAAACACTAGATATCCACACTAGAATACATATATATATACATGTCATTGTGACATGTATATATATATATATATTATATATATTTATATATATATATATATGTATATATATACATACATATATATATATTTATAGTTCATACACTTCTACATAGTAAAATAGCCGCTGATTCAATGCCGGCAATGCCGGCTTTTGTGAAATTACAGAACCACCCGACATTAAATGACACATGCTTACATAGAGTTAACCATGTCATTTCATGTAATTTCACACATCTAGGGGTTAATTAAAGGTGTAAATTCGTTGTAAAAAAAACACATTTTTTTTTCTACGAATTTACACCTTTAATTAACCCCTACATGTGTGAAATTTTGCACACATACACTCATGTAATTGTTAGTGAAAACCATATTCAAACTACATGAAATGACATGGTTAACTGCATGTAAAACATGTGTCATTCATGTCGGGTCTGTAATTTCACAAAAGCCGGCAATTGAATTAGCGGCTATTATACTATGTAGAAGTGTATGTATATATATATGTGTCACAATGACATGTAATATTATATATATATATATATATATATATTAATATACATGAGGTATAAAATTGTTGAAAAAAAATGCGTGGGCTCCCGCCCTATTTTCTCAACCAGACAGACAAAGCCAGCGAGTGGGGCAGATAATAATAGCCCAGAGAGGGACCATTATTTTTGGGCCCCCCCTGGCTACTAATATCTGCCCCCAGACACCCCAGAAAAGGCAAATCTATAATTAGATTTGCCCTTTCTGGCACTTAGCCCGTCTATTCCCATTGCCCTGTAGCGGTGGCGAATGGGTTAATAATGGGTTAAAGCCACCTTGCTATTGAAAGGTGACTTTAAGCCAGGTTAATAATTGAGTGCTGTCAATTAGACAACTATCAATTATTAATCCTATTGTATGAAATAAAAAAAACGCACACACATTAATGAAAAATCATTTTAATGAAATAAATACACAGTTTTTGACCATGTTTTATTGTACAGGTACTCCATCCGTTTCTCTTGTTCTCCTGTAATAAAAATAAAATAATAAAGCAACATTATTCAGGTCCCCCGATGTAATCCTTCTGAAAGGGTTAACGTTTACTGCCAGCCTCGCAGTAAACCCCCCCGAATGAATCATCTCCTCTCCTGGCTGACAGGAGAGGAAGTGGTTAGCATAATTGATTGCTTCCCACTTTCACGTCAGGTCAGCCAGGGACACCAGCACAGCATCAGTGATGTCACAGGGAATCCCGGCTGACCTGAAGTGAACTGATTAACAAAAATAGGGGATCCCCTCGAAAAAAAAAATGGCGTGGCGTCCCCCCTATTTTTGTTAACCAGTCTGATGAAGCAGACTACTGAGGCTGGTATTTTAGGCTGTTAAGGATCCAAGATCCATGAACCTTGCAAGCCTGATAATACCAGGCCATAGCAGCCTGCTTATCTTGGCTGGTTAACAAAAATAGGGGATCCCCTCGAAAAAAAATGGCGTGGGGTCCCCCTATTTTTGTTAACCAGCCAGATGAAGCAGACTACTGAGGCCTGGTATTTCAGGCTGGTAAGGATCCAATATCCATGAACCTTTCAAGACTGATAATACCAGGCCACAGCAGTCTGCTTAGCTTGGCTGGTTAACAAAAATAGGGGATCCCCTCGAAAAAAAAAATGGCGTGGGGGTCCCCCTATTTTTGTTAACCAGCCAAGTAAAATGCAGACTGCTGCGGCCTGGTATTAAAAGACTGTCAAGGCCCATGGATTTTGGCCCTCAACAGCCTAAAAATACCAGGCTGCAGCAGCCCCACAATTGGCGCATCCAAAGATGCGCCATTGTGGCACTTTACCCGGCTCTTCCCACTTGCCCTGTAGCGGTGGCAAGTGGGGTAATAAAGGGTTAATGTCACCTTTGATTGAACGGTGACAATAAGCCCGGTTAATAATGGAGAGGCGTCAATAAGACACCGATCCATTATTAATCATAAAGTTTGTAAATTTTTTAAAAAATACACAGCCAGAAAAAAGTCTTTTAATGAAATAAAACACAACAGTTTTCATTATTTTTATTTCACGCTCATCCTGCGACGCCATCGATCTCCTGTAAAAAAACAAAAATAACAAACCAACACAAATACTCCCTGTCCGACGTAGTCCAAAATCACGAGTGTCCCACGACGAGTCCAGCTCTGCTACATCTGGATGCCAGGCTCAGCCTGACATCCGACGCAGCAGAGCTGCTTACCGGAGGAGATTCCCGGTGGTGACGTCATCCGGACTGCTTTACGGCCTGCTGTCGCGAGAGTACAGCTGGCCGAGATTACCCAGTACCTGGCAGCACGTGCAGTTATCGCGAGAAGCTGCACGTGACCGCCAGGGAGAGGGTAATGGCCGGCCATCCAGGAGGACGTGACCACCGGGGATCTTCTGCCAGGTACTTGCTGGGTCCTGACTCCTGACAGACCCGACACTGACAGTGACACTTTCGGGAAGTTCCTGTGTCACGTACTTCGTTCTGTGACACAGGAACTCCCCATAGACTTTACAGGAAAACTCCGATTCCGGTATCCGATATGCAAAAAATATCGGATCTCAGAATCGGAATTCCGATACAGCAAATATCGGCCGATACCCGATATTTGCAGTATTGGAATGCTCAACACTACTTGGCAGCTGTCCACCATAGGAACCCATTGAAAAAAGGTATAGGATGCACATAGGAGGCTTCAAAGGTCAAACTACCACAGCTCTGTAACTATGCATATACCAGCTAGATAGCACAGCTTACTTTGGTGTAAACCCCGTTAAAGTTTTTTTTGTGAAATTTCAGAGGATTGACAGTCATAGGCCGGCGTCACACTGGCGACAGAATCGGACGACTGCAATGCGATGAAAAATCGTATTGCAGTCTGCCCTATGTTAATCTATGGAGCAGCTCCCAGTATCAGATTTTTTGTGGTCCGTTTTAAACGTCCGTGTGCAATCGCAGCATGCTGCGATTGTCACCGATTGTGGGTCGACTATCGCCAATGCAAGTCTATGGGAGCGATGAAAAATCTGATTACAAACGGACCGCATGTGTGACTTGCGATGAAATCGCATCGGTGTCCTTTAGAAAAGCCGGCAATTCATCCCCGGCTATACTGTAAAATCACACTGACAGCTTTAATAAAGAATAGAAAGAATAGATATACACACATAGAATACATATATATATATATATATATTATATATATATATATATATATATATATGTAATTGTGACATGTATATATATATATATATATATATATTTATATTTCCTAGACTTCTACATACTGTAATAGCCGCAAATTCAATTGCCGGCTTCTGTGAAATCACAGAAGCCGACATGAAATGATACATTGTTTCCACACAGTTAACCATGTCATTTCCTGTATTTTGATATTTGTTTTAGAACTTACAATTACATGAGTGTATTTGTGCTAAATTTCAGACATGTAGGGGTTAATTAAAGGTGTAAATTCGTTGACAAAAAAATGCGTGGGCTCCCGCTGTATTTTCTCCACCAGACAGACAAAGCAAGCGAGTGGGGGCAGATAATAATAGCCTAGGGAGGGTACTTTTTTTTTGTGCCCCCCTGGCTACTAACATCTGCCCCAGACACCCCAGAAAGGGCAAATCTATAATTAGATTCGCCCTTTCTGGCACTTTGCCCGTCTATTCCCATTGCCCTGTAGCGGTGGCGAATGGGTTAATAATCTCACCTTAATGTCACCTTAGTATTGAAAGGTGACCTTAAGGCAGGTTAATAATTGAGAGCTGTCAATTAGACAACTATCAATTATTAATCCTATTGAAGTAATATAAAAAAACACACCACACTTTAAGAATAAATAATTTTAATGAAATAAAAACACATATTTTTGACCATCTTTTATTTAAGTCTTAATCCGTTCGAAGCCTTGTTCTTCTAAAATAAATATAAAATAATAAAACAACATTATTCTTACCTATCTGGCAATCTGTCACGTCCCACGATGTAATCCTTCACAAAGGGTTAACTACTAGCAATCAGATAAGCAGCGCAAGTAATCCTGCGTGCTCATCTGATAGCTCCTGAATGAATGAGCTTATCTCCTGCCGACAGGAGAGGATGTGATTCATGAATGAAGCTTAATTGATTGTATCCACTTTCACTTAGGTCAGGTCACTCAAGTGAAAGTTGTAATAAATCAATTAAGCTCCATTCATGAATCTATTCTCTCCTTTCGCTGGGAGAGTAACTGATTCATTCAGGGGAATACAGGTCTGAGACAGCATTATTAGCTCTCTGCGACCTGTAACCTGTTAAGCCTTTCTGATGGATTACAGCGTGGGACCTGACTGTACTTTGGATGGTAAGAATCATTTTGCTTTTTTATTTTATTTTTATTACAGGAAATGGTTTTAGCAGGAAAATAAAATATTGTCAAAAACGTGTGATTATTTCATTACACTTCTTTTTTATTAAACTGTGTGCGTTTGATTTTTCTATCATACATAGGATTAATAATTGATAGTTGTCTAATTGACAGCTCTCAATTATTAACCTGCCTTAAGGTCACCTTTCAATACTAAGGTGACATTAAGGTGAGATTATTAACCCATTCGCCACCGCTACAGGGCAATGGGAATAGACGGGCAAAGTGCCAGAAAGGGCGAATCTAATTATAGATTTGCCCTTTCTGGGGTGTCTGGGGGCAGATGTTAGTAGCCAGTGGGGGCACAAAAAATGTACCCTCCCTAGGCTGTTATTATCTGCCCCCACTCGCTTGCTTTGTCTGTCTGGTGGAGAAAATACAGCGGGAGCCCACGCATTTTTTTTCAACGAAATTACACCTTTAATTAACCCCTACATGTCTGAAATTTTGCACAAATACACTCATGTAATTGTAAGTTCTAAACAAATATCAAAATACAGGAAATGACATGGTTAACTGTGTGGAAACAATGTATCATTTCATGTCGGCTTCTGTGATTTCACAAAAGCCGGCAATTGAATTAGCGGCTATAACAGTATGTAGAAGTCTAGGAACTATAAATATATATATATACATGTCACAATGACATGTATATATATATATATATATATATATGTGTTCTATGTGTATATATCTATTCTTTTTTTTGTGATTGAAATACTATTCTTTTGGATCCATTATATGTCAGTTTTGCAAGCCTGCGAGAGAATCTCGCAAGTCGGGTGAAAATCGGATGTTACAAGGTACACACACATGCGACTAAATCGCATCTTTGAAGGAAAATCGGATGCCAGAAGGATGTGTGATGTTTGCATTTTGATCCCACAATCGACCGTCTAAAACGGACCGATTTTTTGTCGTTGTGTGTGACGCCGGCCATACTGTCACAAACAAATATTTTTTCCCTATAAGCAAAAGGATAGGTTCTTAAAATGTGAAGGATATTTGTCATTTGCAGAACAAAAGTACGTAGTGTCATACAACTTGATCTTTTATTTGTTAAATCGCTTTATTACCTTAAATAGTGCTGTTATCTTCTGTGATACTGCATAACGTACAGACATTGGTGAGAGGGTACAGAGTACATCTAGTCAAGTAAAGGCATCTCAACAGTGACAGCTGTTTCCATATGGGTGTACCAAGGAGTGTGATCAGAAATGAAGACTGGAGCTGGGAGAGGTTGAGAATTATTGTATTGATAGTAATGAAGAGAGGTGAATAATTATGTACTTGCCTTGTGAAATTATGTGTTTAGAAGAGTTGGACTAGTTGAGTGTAGTCCTGACGGCAAGAGTGTAAGGAGGTGATAAGAGTAGAGAAAAAGGACAGGTACATAGTGGAGCTGGCCTATATATTTGTGTTTGGAGATTGGTTACAATATATATGTGCTGATGGAGGCAGTTTGCATTGGAAGTGACTGGCATTCAGCTGATTGATGGAAGTGAAATAGTAAGATGATATCTGGAGGAGATTGAGGAAAGATTGACTAGTTTGGATACCTTCAGAGAAAGTGTTTTGCAGCAGTTAATTATGGATGTATTGGGAAAAGACTTCTTGCTTTAAACATACTTACACATAGAGCCTTACTTGTAAAGGAGCCAACCTTTTGATCCCACAAGATTATAATGAGAATTGCTAGTCAGTTTGTGTTGGCTTGCAAGTTAAAAACTGTACCATACCATAGCATAAACAAAATCAGCTCTGCTTATCACAAGTCTGACAAATGTGATACACAGTGTGTCGCCATATGTTCTTACAAATAAATCAGTAGAGGGATTTTCTGTTTTAAAAGTAATTTTAGGGAAAATGTGGAACATTTGGTAAATCTTCTTGTTTTAGTTATCCCCAGGTGCAGATTCCACACATGTAAAGCAAGCTGATTCCCTCCCATACTGTGCACGTCCAGCTGTGATTACACAATTTCTTAGTGCTAAATAGATGGAGGTAGTTGGGCTTGTGAACAGAAACAATTTGGTTTTCCTTTCTTTGGTTGAGAATTGACAGTGCTGGTGTGACTAGGGCACCAAGTTTTTTAGAGTGGCCATTAACAGATGTCTGCGCTCCATATGTGGCCATGTGGCTTTCGAGCCACTAGTTGGGATCTCTGCAATATTAATGGTGGTACAGCAACTTCTGTACTTGTAGTCGGTGTATCAGTTCTGATCACTAAAAACTGTTTCTACCGCCTAAGAGCTAGAGTGCTCATGTCCATCCTCCTGTAAATGATTAGCTTCCACATACAGGTGCTTCTCACAAAGTTAGAATATCATCAAAAAGTTAATTTATTTCAGTTCTTGAATACAAAAAGTGAAACTCATATATTATATACAGTCATTATTATTTCAAGTGTTTATTTCTGTTGATGATTATGGCTTACAGCCAATGAAAACACAAAAGTCATTATCTCAGTAAATTAGCATACTTTGTAACACCAGCTTGAAAAATGATCCGAAATGTTGGCCTACTGAAATGTATGTTCAGTAAATGCACTCAATACTTGGTCGGGGCTCCTTTTGCATCAATTACTGCATCAATGCGGCATGGCATGGAGGCGATCATCCTGTGGCACTGCTGAGGTGTTATGGAAGCCAAGGTTGCTTTGATAGCTGCCTTCAGCTCGTCTGCATTGTTGTGTTTGGTGTCTTTCATCTTCCTCTTGACAATACCCATAGATTCTCTATGGGGTTAAGGTCAGGCGAATTTTGCTGGCCAATTAAAGGGAACCTGTCAGCTTGTTTTTCCGCAATAAGCTGCGGCCACTGCCTTTCGGGGCTTATCTACAGCATTCTATAATTCTGTAGATAAGCCCTCGATCTAACCTGAAAGAGAAAAAAAACAAGTTATATTATACTCACCCAGGGGCGATCAGGTCCGATGGGTGTTGCAGGTCCGGGTCCGGCGCCTAGCATCTTCATGTGATGATGTCCTCCTCCTTTCTTCATGTCGCGACTCCTGCGCAGGCTCACTGATCTGCCCTGTTGAGGGCAGAGCAAAGAACTGCAGTGCGCAGGCGCTGGACCTCTCTGACCTTTCCGGGCACCTGCGCACTGCAGTACTTTGCTGTACCCTCAACAGGGCAGATAAGTACGCCTGCGCAGGAACCGCGACGCGAAGCAAGGAGGAGGACGTCATCGCATGAAGATGGGAGGCCCCGGACCTGCTACGCCCATCGGACCGGACCCCCCCGGGTGAGTAAAATATAACTTGTTTTTCTTCTCTTTCAGGTTGGATCGGGGGCTTATCTTCTGCCGAAAGGCAGTAGCCGCAGCTTATTGCGGTAAAAACGAGCTGACAGATTCCTTTAAGCACAGTGATACTGTTGTTTTTAAACCAGGTATTGGTACTTTTGACAGTGTGGACAGGTGCCAAGTCCTGCTGGAGAATGACATTTCCATCTCCAAAATGCTTGTCAGCAGAGTGAAGCATGAAGTGCTCTAAAATTTCCTGGTAGATGCTGGGCTGACTCTGGTCTTGATAAAACACAGTGTACCTACACCAGCAGATGACAGGACTCACCAAACATCACTGATTGTGGAAACTTCACACTAGACCTCAAGCAGCTTGGATTGTGTGCCTCTCCACTCCTCCTCCAGACTCTGGGACCTTGATTTCCAAATGAAATGCAAAATTTACTTTCATCTGAAAACAACACCTTGGACCACTGAGCAACAGCCCAGTTCTTTTTCTTCTTGACCCAGGTAAGATACTTCTGGCGTTGTCTATTGGTCATGAGTGGCATGATACAAGGAATGTGACACTTGTAGCCCATGTCCTGGATACGTCTGTGTGTGGTGCCTTTTGAAGCAATGACTTCAGCATCAGTCCACTCCTTTTGAATCTCCCCCAAATTTTTGAGTGGCTTTTTCTTAACATTCCTTTCATGGCAGTGATTATCCCAGTTGCTTGTGCACCTTTTTCTACCACACTTTTTACTTCCTCTCAACTCTCCATTAATATGCTTGGATACAGCACTCTGTGAACGGCCAGCTTCGTTAGCAATGACATTTTGTGGCTTACCCTCCTTGTGGAGTGTGTCAATGACTACCTTCTGGACATCTGTCAAGTCAGCAGTCTTCCCCTTGATTGTGGAGCCTACTGAAACAGACTAAGGGACCATTTTAAACAATTAGAAAGCCTTTGCACGTGTTTTTTGTTAATTATTCTACTATTTACTGAGTTAATGACTTTTGGGTTTTCATTGGCTGTAAAGGGGCCTTTACACATAGCGAGATCTGTAGCGATATCGCTCAAGCGTCACCGATATTGTGACGCAACAGCGATCTCGCTAGCGATCTCGCTTCGTGTGAAATGTAGCGGCGACCGACCCCCGCTGGCTATTGCTGATCGTGCTCGAATGCGCTGGTCCATTTTTCCATCGTTGGCGTCCCGCTGGCCAGCACTAATCGCTGTGTTTGAAGCTTAAAAACGACGAGCGACCTCGTTAGCGACGCAGAGTTCAGCGACGCAGGCGTGACAAAGCTATGTTAAGCTATGTTACCGTACACGCCCCTCTGCCCCTATTGGTGAGTACAGCGCTCCCAATATGTGAAAATTGGGCGACTTAAAAAAGACAACGCTGTAGCGCCTCCTTCCATTCTTTGTTCCTGTGCATTGTGGATGGTATTACCTGGTTTGCCTTCTGCTTTCCCCGTGTGAGTCGCTATAGCGTTGGATTTTAAGAAAATGCACTTGAACAATGCTGGTATTGAACCGCAGCGCTCAAGAGATATAAACTGTAGCGCTAATACGGTCTCTTTTATGACACCGTCAGCTAATGAGAGCGCAGCAGTGACCACCAATCAGTGCTGGGGGGGCGTTGAAAGGGAAACGCTGAAGCACGCCCACCGAGGTTGGAATCTGTTACAATAAAGTAGTGTGACAAGGACTCAACGACCGGCGAGGTCGTTATGCAAATCGCTGATCTGTCTTGCGTCGTTGAAGAGATCGGACTGTTTGAAAGCTAATTAGCAATCATGTAACGACGCACCAGCGATCTTTGCCTGGTCAGATCGCTATCGTGATCGCTGGTGCGTCGCTATGTGTAAAGGCCCCTTAAGCCATAATCATCAACATTAACAGAAATAAACACTTGAAATAGATCACTGTTTGTAATGACTCTATATATGAGTTTCACTTTTTATATTGAAGAACTGAAATAAATTAACTTTTTGATTATATTCTCATTTTGTGAGACACACCTGTAGATTTATCAGAATCACTTTTGCATTGCATTCAAAGCATAATGAAATACTCTGAACAGCTTCAGATTTCTGTTTTAACCCCTTCACCCCCAAGGGTGGTTTGCACGTTAATGACCGGGCCAATTTTTACAATTCTGACCATTGTCTCTTTATGAGGTTATAACTCTGGAACGCTTCAACGGATCTTCGCGATTCTGAGATTGTTTTCTCGTGACATATTGTACTTCATGATAGTGGTAAAATTTCTTCTATATAACTTGCGTTTATTTAAAAAAAAAAAAACGCAAATATGGCGAAAATTTTGAAAATTTTGCAATTTTCAAACTTTGAATTTTTATTCCCTTAAAACAGAGAAATTTGTCACACAAAATAGTTAATAAATAACATTTCCCACATGTCTACTTTAGATCAGCACAATTTTGGAACCAAAATTTTTTTTTGTTAGGAAATTATAATGGTTAAAAGTTGACCAGCGATTTCTCATTTTTACAACAAAATTTGCAAAGCCATTTTTTTTAGGGACCACCTCATATTTGAAGTCACTTTGAGGGGTCTATATAGCAGAAAATACCCAAAAGTGACACCATTCTAAAAACTGCACCCTTAAGGTACTCAAAACCACATTCAAGAATTTTATTAACCCTTCAGGTGCTTCACAGGAGCTGAAGCAACGTGGAAGGAAAAAATGAATATTTAACTTTTTAGCCACAAAAATGATCTTTTCCAAACTTTTTTTTTTATTTTCACAAGGGTAAAAGGAGAAAATGGACAGATAAAGTTGTTGTGCAATTTCTCCTGATTATGCCAATACCCCATATGTGGGGGAAAACCACTGTTTGGGCGCACGGCAGAGCTCATAAGGGAAGGAGCGCCATTTGACTTTTTCAAACTAAAATTGGCTGGAATTGAGATTGGACGCCATGTCGCGTTTGGAGAGCCCTGATGCGCCTAAACAGTGGAAACCCCCACAAGTGACACCATTTTGGAAACTAGACCCCCTAAGGAACTTATCTAGATCTGTTGTGAGTACTTTGAACCCCCAAGTGTTTCACAAAAGTTTATAATGCCTGGGTGTGAAAAAAAAACAAAACAATTTTCCACAAAAATTATTTTTTAGTCCCAAATTTTTGATTTTTCCCAAGGAAATTGGACCCCAAAAGTTGTTGTCCAATTTGTCCTGAGTACGCTGATACCCCATATGTGGGGGGGACTGTTTGGGCGCACGGCAGGGCTTGGAAAGAAAGTAGTAACATTTTGGAATGCAGACGTTGATGGGGGTCATGTTCCGTTTGCAGTGCTCCAGATGAGCCTAAACAGTGGAACCTGTTATGTTTCGGTAGCTGAGGAGTGCAGGAAAAAAAGGCAATACACCAGAGCAGTTGGAATCTATGGGATTGCAGTACCCTGACTAACCACAACAACTAGAGGCAGCCGTTGGAGCGTTCCTACGTTGGTCCTAGACGCCTCGTCACAGCCTGAGAAACTAACTACACCTAAAGATAGAAATAGGAAAGCTAACTGCCCGGAGCAGAACCCCAAAGATAATAGAAAGCCCCCAAACATGTAATGGCGGTTAGACAAGAGGAAATACAGACACAGAAAGAAAATAGTATGAGCAAACGCTGGGGCCCAAACTATCTAAATAGAAAAGGATAGGAAGGGTACTTACTGCAATCCCAGAAAACCCTGAAAAAACACCAACTCTACTAATTTCAAAATCACCTGAGATCACACGACCTCTACCACCTAAATTAGTTCTCTGGTGTAACAAAATCAAAACAGCAGCCACCGAAAAAGCTGGAAAAAGCAAAAGAACAAAACTCAGTGGCTGAACCAAACTGAGAGGGCAGAAGCCCCCGGAGGGACCCTGAAGGCCCCCACAGAAGTGCAGGACAAAATGCAAAAATCAAGCACAAACACAAAAGCAGAAAAAGACTTATCTGTTAGCAGGAGAAGCAGACACGACACAGCAGGCTACAAGGGAAACTGGAAAGAAGGATTCAGACCAGAACAATTGATCACCGGCAACCCTGATGGGAAAATGACTCCCTTATATAAGACCAGTCAGTAACACCTGATTCCCAGTCTTCACAATCTTCACTAGCACCGCTTGTAACCACCAGAGGGAGCCTCTGCTCAGAACTCATCTCAAACCCATTCACAACAGTACCCCCCCTTGAGGAGGGGTCACCGAACCCTCATTTGAGCAACCAGGTCGGTCAGGATGAGTTCTATGATACGCACGGATAAGTCTCCTAGCATGGATGTCCGAAGCAAACACCCAAGAATTGTCTTCCTGACCATAACCTCTCCATTTAACCAAATACTGGAGTTTCCGTCTAGAAAAACGAGAATCCAATATTTTCTCAACCACATACTCCAGATTGCCCTCAACCAAAACAGGGTCAGGAGGCACAGCAGCAGGAACCACTGGCTCAACAAACCTCTTCAACAAGGACTTGTGGAACACGTTATGGATCTTAAATGTCCCTGGAAGAAGCAAACGAAAAGAAACAGGATTAATAATCTCCATGATCTTATAAGGTCCAATGAACCTAGGCTTAAATTTAGGAGATGCTACTCTCATAGGAATATTCTTTGAGGACAACCAGACCAAGTCCCCCACTTTAAACCGAGGACCATCAGTCCTATGCCGGTTAGCAAACCGCTGGGCCTTCTCCTGAGAGAGGGACAACCTCTCCACTACCTGGTCCCAAATCTGTTGCATACGCTCCACAACAGAGTCAACACCTGGACAGACAGAAGCCTCCGTCTGTCCTGAAGAAAATCGAGGGTGAAACCCAGAATTACAGAAAAACGGAGACATCAAAGTGGCAGAGCTAGCCCTATTATTAAGAGCAAACTCAGCCAAAGGCAAAAAGAGACCCAGTCATCCTGATCAGCAGACACAAAGCATCTTAGATAAGTCTCCAATGTCTGGTTTGTTCTCTCAGTTTGACCATTGGTCTGAGGATGAAATGCCGAGGAGATAGACAATTGAACACCCAGTTTAGAACAAAAAGTCCTCCAAAATCTGGAAACAAACTGGACTCCTCTGTCAGACACAATGTTCTCAGGAATGCCGTGTAAACGAACCACGTGCTGAAGGAACAACGGCACCAATTCAGAGGAAGAAGGCAACTTAGGTAATGGCACAAGATGTATCATTTTGGAAAACCTATCACAAATTACCCAGATGGTGGTCATTCTCTGAGAAACAGGAAGATCGGAAATGAAATCCATAGAGATATGGGTCCATGGTCTCTTGGGCACAGGCAATGGCATCAACAAACCACCAGAGCGAGAGCAAGGCTTGGAGCGAGAGCAAGTCCCGCAGGACTGCACAAATTCCCTGACATTACGAGACAAGGTAGGCCACCAAAAGGACCGACTAACCAAGTCTCTGGTACCAAAAATTCCGGGATGCCCAGCCAATGCGGAACAATGAATCTCAGACATCACACTCTTTTTCCATTGGTCCGGGACAAACAATTTTCCAACAGGGCAGCGCTCGGGCCTATCCTCCTGACACCCTCCAGAGCAAGTCTCAAATTGGGCGAGATGGCGGAAAGAACTACACCCTCTTTCAAAATAACAGAAGGATCAGATAACTCAGGAGAGTCCGCAAGGAAACTCCTCGAGAGGGCATCCGCCTTAACATTCTTAGTGCCAGGAAGAAAGGAAACCACAAAATTAAAACGTGTGAAAAACAAGGCCCACCTGGCCTGTCTAGGATTGAGTCGCTTGGCAGATTCCAGATAGACCAGATTCTTATGGTCCGTAAGGACCACCACCTGATGTTTGGCTCCCTCCAGCCAATGTCTCCACTCTTCAAAAGCCCACTTCATGGCCAATAACTCCCGATTACCCACGTCATAATTACGTTCAGTAGGAGAAAATTTTCGAGAGAAAAAGGCACAAGGGTTACTTTTAGAGGTCTCTGGATCTTTTTGGGACAAAACGGCACCTGCCCCAATTTCAGAGGCATCAACCTCCACCTGAAATGGCAGAGAAACATCAGGCTGCCGTAGAACAGGAGCAGAAGTGAATCTCTGCTTAAGTTCCTGAAATGCAGAGACTGCCTCAGGAGGCCAATTCACCACATCAGAACCCTTTCTGGTCAAATCAGTTAATGGTTTAACAATAGCCGAGAAATTACCAATAAATTTACGATAAAAATTGGCAAAACCCAAAAATCTCTGAAGAGCCTTTAATGAAGTAGGTTGGACCCAATCACAGATGGCCTGAACCTTGACTGGGTCCATTTCAATAACAGATGGGGACAAAATGAATCCAGAAATGAGATCCTCTGTACGCCAAAAAGACACTTTGATCCCTTCACATACAGAGCATTCTCTCTCAAAATCTGGAATACAGTTCGAACATGTTTCACATGAGAGTCCCAGTCATTAGAAAAAATCAAGATATCATCCAAATAAACAATCAGAAATTTGTCCACAAAATCCCTGAAAATGTCATTCATGAAGGACTGGAAGACGGAAGGAGCATTAGTGAGCCCAAAGGGCATCACTAGGTACTCAAAATGCCCTTCAGGGGTATTGAATGCCGTCTTCCATTCATCCCCGTGCTTAATGCGAATAAGGTTATACGCCCCCTGAGGTCAAGCTTGGTAAACCAAGTAGCGTTTTTCACCATGGAAAACAGGTCAGAAATCAAGGGTAACGGGTATTGATATTTCACAGTAATATTGTTCAAGAGACGATAATCAATACACGGCCTTAATGAACCATCTTTTTTGGCCACAAAGAAAAAACCGGCACCTAAGGGTGAAGAGGATGGTCTGATATGACCCTTCTCCAATGACTCCTTGATATAAGACCGCATAGCGTCATGTTCAGGTACAGACAAGTTAAAAAGGCGACCTTTAGGGAATTTACTACCAGGCACTAATTCAATAGCGCAGTCATAGCTCCTATGGGGAGGCAAGGAAGCAGATTTACTTTCGCTAAACACATCAGAAAAATCAAACAAAAAAGTCAGGAACATCCTGAGCCTGGGGGGAGGCAGAAAAAACAGGAGTGTTGGTATTAACACATTGGCAGCCCCAACTGGTTACAGACACAGATTTCCAATCCAAAACAGGATTATGAGACTGTAACCAAGGGAAACCCAGCACGATAATGTCATGCAGATTATATAGAACCAAAAATTTGCAGCACTCCTGGTGATCAGGTTCAACCCTCATTATCACCTGAGTAGAAAACTGGGGTTTATTCTCAGCCAAAGGGGTAGAATCGATCCCCAGTAGGGGAATAGACTTCTGTAGGGGTATCAAGGGAAACCCACAACGTTTAGCAAAATCATAATCCATCAGGTTAATAGCTGCTCCAGAATCAACGAAAGCCTGAGCAGAAAATGAGGACAGAGAGCATATCAGAGTGACAGTTAATAAAAACTTAGTCTGAACACTACCCAAGACAACTGAGCGTGCAAAACGTCTTCCCGCTTAGGGCAGACTGAAACAGCATGAGAGGCATCACCACAGTAGAAACATAACCCATTGCGCTTTCGAAACTCATGACGCTGTGCCCCAGACACCACTCTATCACACTGCATGGGTTCAGAAGCTGGCTCACAAGGCAACACCATTCCACGCATACTTCTCCGCTCACGCAAACGTCTGTCAATTTGAATCGCTAATGACATAGAATCATTGAGACCAGAGGGGACAGGGAATCCCACCATAACATCCTTTACATTATCTGACAGACCCTTCCGGAAAAGGGCCGCCAAAGCGTCGTCATTCCATTTGGTCAGGACTGCCCACCTACGGAATCTCTGACAGTATAACTCAGCGTCATCAAGCCCCTGATTTAATGCCAACAAGGCTTTTTCAGCTTGATCAGTGACATTAGGCTCATCGTACAATAACCCCAAAGCCTGAAAAAACGCATCAACATCACTCAAAACAGGATCCCCAGGTATCAGGGAAAAAGCCCAATCCTGAGGATCGCCGCGCAGGAGAGAGATGATAATTTGAACCTGCTGCGCTGCGTTTCCTGAGGACTTAGATTTTAAGGCAAAAAACTATTTACAATTATTTTTGAAATTCTGAAACTTAGCTCGATCCCCTAAAAACAAATCTGGCATGGGGATCCTAGGTTCCACAACAGGCAACCCAGCAAGATAGATAGCAATACTCCGAACCTCAGTGGCAAGCTGATCCACACGGCCAGACAACTGTGCAAACTCCATTGGGAGAAAAGATCCTCCCCAGCACCCAGAGATACAGAGGGAAAAAAAAAAAAAAAAATGCAACAAACAGAAAAATATCTCTGACAACTCTGACAACCTTTTTTCTTTCAAATATTTTTTTCCTTCTGTGAGTACCATACAATTTTCAATTTTTGGGCCGGTGATACTGTTATGTTTCGGTAGCTGAGGAGTGCAGGAAAAAAAGGCAATACACCAGAGCAGTTGGAATCTATGGGATTGCAGTACCCTGACTAACCACAACAACTAGAGGCAGCCGTGGAGCGTTCCTACGTTGGTCCTAGACGCCTCGTCACAGCCTGAGAAACTAACTACACCTAAAGATAGAAATAGGAAAACTAACTGCCCCGGAGCAGAACCCCAAAGATAATAGAAAGCCCCCAAACATGTAATGGCGGTTAGACAAGAGGAAATACAGACACAGAAAGAAAATAGTATGAGCAAACGCTGGGGCCCAAACTATCTAAATAGAAAAGGATAGGAAGGGTACTTACTGCAATCCCAGAAAACCCTGAAAAACACCAACTCTACTAATTTCAAAATCACCTGAGATCACACGACCTCTACCACCTAAATTAGTTCTCTGGTGTAACAAAATCAAAACAGCAGCCACCGAAAAAGCTGGAAAAAGCAAAAGAACAAAACTCAGTGGCTGAACCAAACTGAGAGGGCAGAAGCCCCCGGAGGGACCCTGAAGGCCCCCACAGAAGTGCAGGACAAAATGCAAAAATCAAGCACAAACACAAAAGCAGAAAAAGACTTATCTGTTAGCAGGAGAAGCAGACACGACACAGCAGGCTACAAGGGAAACTGGAAAGAAGGATTCAGACCAGAACAATTGATCACCGGCAACCCTGATGGGAAAATGACTCCCTTATATAAGACCAGTCAGTAACACCTGATTCCCAGTCCTCACAATCTTCACTAGCACCGCTTGTAACCACCAGAGGGAGCCTCTGCTCAGAACTCATCTCAAACCCATTCACAACAGGAAACCCCCACAAGTGACCCCATTTTGGAAACTAGACCCCCTAAGGAACTTATCTAGATCTTTGGTGAGCACTTTGAACCCCCAAGTGCTTCACACAAGTTTATAATGCCCGGGCATGAAAATAAAAAATCCTATTTTTTTCCCACAAAAATTACCTTTTAGTCACTCATTTTTTATTTTCCCAAGGGTAACAGGAGAAATTGGACCACAAAAGTTGTTGTCCAATTTGTCCTGAGTACGCTGATACCCCATATGTGGAGGGTAACCACAGTTTGGGCGCACGGCAGAGCTCGGAATGGAAGGAGCACCATTTGACTTTTTCCAACCAAAATTGGCTGGAATTGAGATTGGACGCCATGTTGCATTCGGAGAGCCACTGATGTGCCTAAACAGTGGAAACCCCCCACAAGTGACCCCATTTTGGAAACTAGACCCCTAAGGAACTTATCTAGATCTTTGGTGAGCAAATCCCCAAGTGCTTCACACAAGTTTATAACGTAGAGCCGTAAAATTAAAAAATCATATTTTTTCCACAAAAATGATCTTTTCACCCCAATTTTTATTTTCCCAAGGATAACAAGACTCCAAAAGTTATTGTGCAATTTGTCCTGAGTACGCTGATACCCCATGTGTGGGGGTAAACCACTGTTTGTGTGCATGGCAGAGTTTGGAAGGGAAGGAGCGCCGTTTGACTTTTTCAACGCAGAATTGGCTGGATGCCATGTCGTGTTTGGAGAGCTCCTGATCTGCCTAAACAGTGGAAACCCCCGACAAATGACACCATTAAAAATCTTTTTTTTTTTTTACTAAAATGATTTTTTCGCCCACAATATTTTATTTTCACAAGGATAACAGGAGAAATTGGACCCAAAAGTTGTTGTCCAATTTGTGCTGAGTACGCTAATACCCAATATGTTGAGAGAAAACTACTGTATGGTCACACGTTGGGGCTCGGAAGGGAAGTAGTGACGTTTTGGATTGCAGACTTTGATGGAATGGTCTGGGGGCGTCATGTCGCATTTGGAGAGCCCCTGATGCGCCTAAACAGTGGAAACCCCCACAACTGACCCCATTTTGGAAAATAGACCCCACAATGAACTTACCTAGAACCTTAAAGTGCTTCACAGAAGTTTATAATGTACAGCCGTAAAAATAAAAAATCCTTTTTTTTTTTTTACAAAAATGATTTTTTCGCCCCCAATATTTTATTTTCACAAGGATAACAGGAAATATTGGACCCCAAAAGTTGTTGTCCAATTTGTCCTGAGTACGCTGATACCCAATATGTGGGAGAAAACTACTGTATGGGTACACGTTGGGGCTCGGAAGGGAAGTAGTGACGTTTTGGATTGCAGACTTTGATGGAATGGTCTGGGGGCGTCATGTCGCATTTGGAGAGCCCCTGATGCGCCTAAACAGTGGAAACCCCCACAAGGAACTTAGCTAGATGTGTGGTGAGCGCTATGAAGCCCCAAGTGCTTCACAGAAGTTTATAACGTACAGCCGTAAAAACAAAAAAATCATTTTTTTTTTTACAAAAATGATATTTTCGCCCCCAGTTTTTTATTTTCCCAAGGGTAACAGAAGAAATAGGACAAATTGCACAATAGCTCTTGGGGTCCAGAGTACGCTGATACCCCATATGTGGGGGTAAACTACTGTTTGGGCGCATGGCAGAGCTCAGAAGTGAAGGAGCACCGTTTGACTTTTTCAACGCAGAATTGGCTGGAATTGAGATCAGACGCCATGTCACATTTGGAGAGCCCCTGATGTGCCTAAACAGCGGAAACCCCCAATTCTAACTCCAACCGTAACCCCAACAGACCACAAACCTAACCCTAACACACCCCTAACCCTAATCCTAACCCTAAGGCCGGGATCACACATGCGAGTAAATCGACCGACACTCGCATGTGAAATCCCAGCTCTGGCGCCGGCACTTAGGAGTGGAGCGCGCAGCTGCATATAAATACATGCAGCCGCTCGCTCCACTCCCGAGTGCCGGCGCCAGAGCTGGGATTTCACATGCGAGTGTCGGCCGATTTACTCGCATGTGTGATCCGGCCTTATCCTAACTTTAGCGCCAACCCTAACCCTAATGGGAAAATGGAAATAAATACATTTTTTTTTATTTTATTATTTTTCCCTAACTAAGGGGGTGATAAAGAGGGGTTTAATTTACTATTTATAGCGGGTTTTTATGATTGGCAGCTGTCACGCTAAAAGACGCTTTTTATTGCAAAAAATAGTTTTTGCATCACCACATTTTGAGAGCTATAATTTTTGCATATTTTGGCCCACAGAGTCATGTGAAGTCTTATTTTTTGCGGTACGAGTTGATGTTTTTATTGGTACCATTTCTGAGCACGTGACATTTTTTGATCGCTTTTTATTTCGATTTTTGAGAGGTTAGAATGAACAAAAATCAGCAGTTCATGAATTTCTTTTGGGGGAGGCGTTTATAACGTTCCGCGTGTGGTAAAATTGATAAAGCAGTTTTATTCTTCGGGTCAATACGATTGCGGCGATACCTCATTTATATCATTTTTTTATGTTTTGGTGCTTTTATAGAATAAAAACAATTTTATATAAAAAATTATTATTTTTGCATCGCTTTATTCTGCGAGCTATAACTTTTTTATTTTTTCGCTGATGATGCAGTATCGTGGCTCGTTTTTTGCGGGACAAGATGACGTTTTCAGCGGTACCATGTTTATTTTTATCTGTCTTTTTGATCGCGTGTTATTCCACTTTCTGTTCGGCGGTATGATGATAAAGCATTGATTTTTTGCTTTGTTTTTTTTTTAAGGGGTTCACAAAAGGGGTTAACTAGTGGGACAGTTTTATAGGGGGGCTCGTTACGGACGCGGCGATACCAAATATGTGTACTTTTATTGTTTTGGTTTTTTTATTTACAGGAATAAATGAATTTATTGGGGAATATTTTATTTTTTTTTTTGGAATTTTTTTTTACACTTTTTATTTTTATTTTTTTAACTTTTATACTTTGTCCCAGGGTGGGACATCACTGTGTAGGGTGAGATCACTGGTGTGACAGTGTGCACAGCACTCTGTCACACCAGCGATCGCTCTGGCAGTGCTGCAGGCTTCTCATTGCCTGCTCTCAGCAGGCACTGAGGAAGCCGCCTCCCTGCAGGACCCGGCGGCCATCTTGGATCCAGGTCCTTGGAGGGAGGAAGGCCTCAGAACAGGGCGATCACATCGCGCTGTTCTGAGGGTCTCAGGGGAGCGTGCAGGGAGCCCCCTCTCTGTGCGATGCTCCCCTGTGCCCTGGTACACCGCGATCATATTTGATCGCGGTGTGCCAGGGGTTAATGTGCCGGGAGCGGTCCGTGACCGCTCCTGACACACAGTCCCGGGTGTCAGCTGTGATAATCAGCTGACACCCGGCGGCGATTAGCTGCGCTCCCCCTGGAGCGCAGCTGTTCGCCCTGGACGTACTATTCCGTCCATGGGAATGAGGTCCAGGGTCACATGGACGGAATATTACGTCCAATGGAATAAAGGGGTTAAAGGGTTTGTCCAGAATTAACCTATGGATAGGTAATCAATATGACATCAGTGGGGGTCTGACACATGGAATTGCAACTGATCAATTGAAATCTGCTTTGGCACTCACAGATAAGCAGTGTACAGAGTTGAACATAGCTCCATATTTTGCCTATTGGATGCTGCTTAGTACTGCACTTTAATTTAATTCACTTGAATGTAAAATAAACCCCTGTACCTTGCTTAGTTGCCACTGCCAAGTACTTCTATTTCTCCCCCATTCAGATAAATTGGAGAGAAATATCAGTACCTGACAGCAGCTTCTTAGCAATACAATTGAGTGATTCCATAATTTTTTGGTTAAAAAAATAATCATTACTGACTACCACATTATTTGTTCCTGATTTCTTTTAGTGTTTCTTAAAGCCAGAAAGTTGCCATTTGAAATTACTTCAGTTTTGTGCCATGTCTGTGATCTGATTTTTTTCAACAAAATTAAACAACTGAATGAACATCCTCCAAGGCCGGTGATTCCATAATTTTTGCCAGGGGTTGTATGTGGAACTGCTGATTTCCAGCACCTATACACGTGGTCAAAATTGTTGGTACCCCTCCATGTTTCACAGTAGGGACAGTGTTCTTTTCTTGATATGCTTAGTTTTTCCGTCTGTGAACATAAAGCTGATGTGCCTTTGCCAAAAAGTTAAATTTTTGTCTCATCTGTCCATAGGACATTCTCCCAGAAGCTTTGTGGTTTGGCAAATTCCAGTCTGGTTTTTTTATGATTTTTTTTCAACAATGTTGTCCTCCTTGGTCGTCTCCCATGAAGTCCACTTTGGCTCATACAACAACGGATGGTGCGATCTGACACTGACGTTTCTTGAGCTTGAAGTTCACCTTAAATCTGTTTAGAAGTTTGTGGCACCCCAGGAGTTTGGTTGCCACAGTGACCTTGCCTTCCTCCAGGGGAGGGTGATGTCATGCCTGAAAGCAAAGAGGGATCCCTTAGCAGGTAATACAGCATGCAACACCTTTCTGACTCCAGACCAGAAGGGGGAGCTCAAACACCCGATTTAAGGGGAACTTCCCTGGAATATTCAGGCTGGGGGAGGAGTTAGTCAGTCTAGCTGAGGGAACGAGAGAGGCAAGACGTGAAGAGACAAGCTGGGGACTGAAGCCATAGCAGGGCTCATCCCCAGGTCTAAGCGCCGGAAACCGGACCCCTGGAGTCCGAGGCTGAGAGGGTGTAGTAAAATCCCAGCAGCAGAATCCGGAGGGCAGAGGACGGCAGGTTTTCTGTCCCCATTAAGACTCCTCCACAAAGCAGCAGCACATGTGAGTCAGAGACTCCATAAGTGATTAGTTCCTGAAACAGGCTACAGCTGCATATTATGAGAGTCAAGTACAACTTGAATAAGAGACGGAGAATCCAGAGGACTTGGACGGAGCTTATAGCAGCCAATGCCTCACAGAACAGCGCTATAAAGGAGACCTCACATCCCACCTGTAATCAGGGGATCCTAAACTGCTTTCAGGCCGACCTGCTCCAGTACGACCTGTATTCAATGCCATGGATGCTTTGCCTGAAAAACTGTAAGTAAAGCTTTGGAAACTGCAACTCACTGACTGTTTCTCAGTTTCTTCCTGTGTCACACATTGCACTCAGCTACATCCTGCAGCACCATTATCACCTTTTACTACATCTACCTGCCCTGGGATCCCATAGTCTCACCTGTGGGAGACTGTACCAACTCTGCTGCATCTCACCATCTATCCCAGAGGATGTGCACCGCAGCTCTGGTCACCATTGACCAGATACCACAGGTGGCGTCACGAATACCTACACTACACTATGTTCAAATTATTATGCAAATTGGTTTTAAGTGTCATTGTGTTTTTTTTTTTTTTTTTTTGTAAATGAAACCCATTGATGGTATTGTGTCTCAGGGTTCTTTGGATCACTGAAATCAATCTCAGATACCTGTGATAATTAGTTTGCCATGTGAGCCCAATAAAAGGAAAACTGGATGTTCCACACTATTAAGCAGGCCAGAGTTTTCAAGTAACATGGGAAAGAAAAAGGATCTCTCTGCTGCTGAAAAGCATCAAATAGTGCAATGCCTTGGTCAAGGATGAAAACATTACATATTTCCGAAAACTTAAGCGTGATCATCGTACTGTTAAGAGATTTGTGGCTGATTCTGAGCACAGACGTGTTCGTGCTGATAAAGGCAGAATGAGGAAGGTTTCTGCCAGGCAAGTTCATCGGATTAAGAGAGCAGCTGCTAAAAAGCCATTACAAACCAGCAAACAGATATTTGAAGCTGCTGTTGCCTCTGGATTCCCTCGAACCACAAGGTGTAGGATCCTTCAAAGACTTGCTGTGGTGTATAAACCTACGATTCGGCCACCAGTGCTCACAAACAGAAACGGTTTGCAGTGGGCCCAGACATACATGAAGACTAATTTTCAAACAGTCTTGTTTACTGATGAGTGTCGAGCAACCCTGGATGGTCCAGATGGATGGAGTAGTGGATGGTTGGTGGATGGCCACCATGTCCCAACAAGGCTGCGACGTAATCAAGGAGGTGGAGGAGTCATGTTTTGGGCCGGAATCATAGGGAAACAGCTGGTAGGGCCCTTTAAGGTTCCTGAAGGTGTGAAAATGACCTCTGCAAAGTATGTAGAGTTTCTGACTGACAACTTTCTTCCATGGTATAAAAAGCAGAAAACGTGCCTTCAGGAGCAAAATCATCTTAATGCATGACAATGCACCATCTCATGCTGCAAAGAATACCTCTGAGTCATTGGCTGCTATGGGCATAAAAGGAGATAAACTCATGGTGTGTCCACCATCTTCCCCTGACCTCAACCCTATAGAGAACCTTTGGAGTATCATCAAGCAAAATATCTATGAGGGTGGGAGGCAGTTCACTTCAAAACAGCAGCTCTGGGAGGCTTCATGCAAAGAAATAAAAGAAGAAACTCTCCAAAAACTCACAAGTTCAATGGATGAAAGAATTTGAAGGTGATATCAAAGAAGGGTTCCTATGTTAACATGTAACTTGGCCTGTTAGAATGTTTTGGAGTTAAGTAGCTTTTTTGTTCAGTGAATGTGACCTCCTAATGCTGCAAATTCCACAAATGAGCATTTTCAGTTCTTTAACCCCTCTCTGCCATCAGACGTACTATTCCGTCCATGTGACCCTGGACCTAATTCCCATGGACGGAATAGTACGTCATGGGCGTTCAGCTGCGCTCCTGGGGCGAGCGCAGCTGATCGCCGCCGGGTGTCAGCTGATTATCACAGCTGACACCCGTGACTGTGTGTCAGGAGCGGTCACGGACCGCTCCCGGCACATTAACCACTGGCACACCGCGATCAAACATGATTGCGGTGTCCCCGGGGCACAGGGGAGGATCGCGCAGGGTGGGGGCTCCCTGCACGCCCCCCTGAGACCCTCAGAGCAGCGCGATGTGTCGCGCTGTTCCGAGGGTCCGTCCTCCCTCCAGGTCCCCGGATCCAAGATGGCGCCGGGGTCCTGCAGGGAGGCGGCTTCCTCAGTGCCTGCTGAGAGCAGGCACTGAGAAGCCCGCAGCACTGCCAGAGCGATCGCTGGTGTGACAGAGTGCTGTGCACACTGTCACACCAGCGATCTGATAAAATACAGTGATGTCCCACCCTGGAACAAAGTAAAAAAAATAAAAATAAAAAGTGTTAAAAAAAATCATAAAAAAAAAAAAAAATATTCCCCAATAAATTCATTCTTTCCTGTAAATAAAAAAAACAAAACAATAAAAGTACACATATTTGATATCGCCGCGTCCGTAACGACCCCCCCTATAAAACTGTCCCACTAGTTAACCCCTTTAGTGAACCCCTTAAAAAAAAAAAAACGAAGCAAAAAATCAATGCTTTGTCATCATACCGCTGAACAAAAAGTGGAATAACACGCGATCAAAAAGACCGAGATAAATAACCATGGTACCGCTGAAAATGTCATCTTGTCCCGCAAAAAACGAGCCGTCATACAGCAGCATCAGTGAAAAAATAAAAAAGTTATAGCTCGCAGAATAAAGCGATGCAAAAATAATAATTTTTTATATAAAATTGTTTTCATTCTATAAAAGCGCTAAAACATAAAAAAATGATATAAATGAGGTATCGCCGTAATCGTACTGACCCGAAGAATAAAACTGCTTTATCAATTTTACCACACGCGGAACGGTACAAACGCCTCCCCAAAAGAAATTCATGAATTGCTGATTTTTGTTCATTCTAACCTCCCAAAAATCGAAATAAAAAGCGATCAAAAAACGTTAAGTGCTCAAAAATGGTACCAATAAAAACGTCACCTCGTCCCGCAAAAAATAAGACCTCACATGACTCTGTGGGCCAAAATATGCAAAAATTATAGCTCTCAAAATGTGGTGATGCAAAAAACTATTTTTTGCAATAAAAAGCGTCTTTTAGCGTGACAGCTGCCAATCATAAAAACCCGCTATAAATAGTAAATCAAACCCCCCTTTATCACCCCCTTAGTTAGGGAAAAATAATAAAATTAAAAAAATGTATTTATTTCCATTTTCCCGTTAGGGTTGCGGCTAAAGTTAGGGTTAGGGTTGGCGCTAACGTTAGGTTTAGGATTAGGGTTGGGATTACGGTTAGGGGTGTGTTAGGGTTAGGTTTGTGGTTAGGGTTGGGACTAGGGTTAGGGGTGTGTTGGGGTTAGGGTTGGAGTTAGAATTGGAGGGTTTCTGCTGTTTAGGCACATCAGGGGCTCTCCAAATGTGACATGGCGTCTGATCTTAATTCCAGCCAATTCTGCGTTGAAAAAGTCAAACGGTGCTCCTTCACTTCTGAGCTCTGCCATGCGCCCAAACAGTAGTTTTCTCCCGCATATGGGGTATCAGCGTACTCTGGACCACAAGAGTTATTGTGCAATTTGTCCTATTTCTCCTGTTACCCTTGGGAAAATAAAAAACTTTGGGCGACAAAATCATTTTTGTTAAAAAAAAAATGATTTTTTTGTTTTTACGGCTGTATGTTATAAAACTTCTGTGAAGCACTTGGGGCTTCATAGCGCTCACCACACTTCTAGATAAGTTCCTTGTGGGGTCTATTTTCCAAAATGGGGTCACTTGTGGGGGGTTTCCACTGTTTAGGCGCATCAGGGGCTCTCCAAATGCGACATGACGCTCCCAGACCATTCCATCAAAGTCTGCAATCCAAAACGTCACTACTTCCCTTCCGAGCCCCGACGTGCGCCCATACAGTAGTTTACTCCCACATATTGGGTATCAGCGTACTCAGGACAAATTGGACAACAACTTTTGGGGTCCAATTTCTCCTGTTACCCTTGTGAAAATAAAATATTGGGGGCGAAAAAATCATTTTTGTAAAAAAAAAAGGATTTTTTATTTTTACGGCTGTACGTTATAAACTTCTGTGAAGCACTTCGGGGTTCAAAGTGCTCACCACACATCTAGATAAGTTCCTTGTGGGGTCTATTTTCCAAAATGGGGTCACTTGTGGGGGGTTTCCACTGTTTAGACGCATCAGGGGCTCTCCAAATGCGACATGACTCCCCAGACCATTCCATCAAAGTCTGCAATCCAAAACGTCACTACTTCCCTTCCGAGCCCCGACGTGCGCCCATACAGTAGTTTACTCCCACATATTGGGTATTAGCGTACTCAGGACAAATTGGACAACAACTTTTGGGGTCCAATTTCTCCTGTTACCCTTGTGAAAAAAAAATATTGGGGGCAAAAAAATCATTTTTGTAAAAAAAAAAAAAGGATTTTTTATTTTTACGGCTGTACGTTATAAACTTCTGTGAAGCACTTCGGGGTTCAAAGTGCTCACCACACTTCTAGATAAGTTCCTTGTGGGGTCTATTTTCCAAAATGGGGTCACTTGTGGGGGGTTTCCACTGTTTAGGCGCATCAGGGGCTCTCCAAATGCGACATGACTCCCCCAGACCATTCCATCAAAGTCTGCAATCCAAAACGTCACTACTTCCCTTCTGAGCCTCGACGTGCGCCATACAGTAGTTTACTCCCACATATTGGGTATCAGCATACTCAGGACAAATTAGACAACAAGTTTTGGGGTCCAATTTCTCCTGTTACCCTTGTGAAAATAAAATATTGGGGGCGAAAAAATCATTTTTGTAAAAAAAGATTTTTTATTTTACGGCTGTACGTTATAAACTTCTGTGAAGCACTTTGGGGTTCAAAGTGCTCACCACACATCTAGATAAGTTCCTTGAGGGGTCTAGTTTCCAAAATGGTGTCATTTGTGGGGGGTTTCCACTGTTTAGGCAGATCAGGAGCTCTCCAAATACGACATGGCATCCAGCCAATTCTGCGTTGAAAAAGTCAAACGGCGCTCCTTCCCTTCCAAACTCTGCCATGCATGCACCCAAACAGTGGTTTACTCCCACATATGGGGTATCAGCGCACTCAGGACAAATTGCACAATAACTTTTGGAGTCTTGTTACCCTTGGGAAAATAAAAATTGGGGTGAAAAGATCAATTTTGTGGAAAAAAATATGATTTTTTAATTTTACGGCTCTACGTTATAAACTTGTGTGAAGCACTTGGGGGTTCAAATTGCTCACCTAAGATCTAGATAAGTTCCTTATGGGGTCTAGTTTCCCAAATGGGGTCACTTGTGGGGGGTTTCCACTGTTTAGTCACAGCAGGGGCTCTCCAAATGCAACATGGCGTCCAATCTCAATTCCAGCCAATTTTGGTTGGAAAAAGTCAAATGGTGCTCCTTCCATTCCGAGCTCTGCCATGCTCCCAAACAGTGGTTCCCCCCCACATATGGGGTATCAGCGTACTCAGGACAAATTGGACAACAAATTTTGTGGTCCAATTTCTCCTGTTACCCTTGGGAAAATAAAAAATTAGTGACTAAGAGATAATTTTTGTGGGAAAAAAATAGGATTTTACATTTTCATGCCCGGGCATTATAAACTTGTGTGAAGCACTTGGGGGTTCAAAGTGCTCACCAAAGATCTAGATAAGTTCCTTAGGGGGTCTAGCTTCCAAAATGGGGTCACTTGTGGGGGGTTTCCACTGTTTAGGCTCATCTGGGGCACTACAAACGGAACATGACCCCCATCAATGTTTGCATTCCAAAACGTTACTGCTTCCTTTCCAAGCCCTGCCGTGCGCCCAAACAGTTCCCCCCCCCCCACATATGGAGTATCAGCGTACTCAAGACAAATTGGACAACAACTTTTGGGGTCCAATTTCCTTGGGAAAAATCAAAAATTTGGGACTAAAAAATCATTTTTGTGGAAATTTTTTTTTTTTTTTTTCACACCCAGGCATTATAAACTTTTGTGAAACACTTTGGGGTTCAAAGTGCTCACAACAGATCTAGATAAGTTCCTTAGGGGGTCTAGTTTCCAAAATGGTGTCACTTGTGGGGGGTTTCCACTGTAGGCATATCAGGGGCTCTCCAAACACGACATGGCGTCCAATCTCAATTCCAGCCAATTTTAGTTTGAAAAAGTCAAACGGCGCTCCTTCCCTTACGAGCTCTGCCGTGTGCCCAAACAGTGGTTTCCCCCACATATGGGGTATTGGCGTACTCAGGAGAAATTGCACAACAACTTTATCTGCCCATTTTTTCCTTTTACCCTTGTGAAAATAAAAAAGTTTGTAAAAGATCTTTTTTGTGGCTAAAAAGTTAAATATTAATTTTTTCCTTCCACTTTGCTTCAGCTCGGGTTATTAAACTTCTTGAATGTGGTTTTGAGTACCTTGAGGGGTGCAGTTTTTAGAATGGTGTCACTTTTGGGTATTTTCTGCCATATAGACCCCTCAAAGTGACTTCAAATGTGAGGTGGTCCCTAAAAAAATGGCTTTGTAAATTTTGTTGTAAAAATGAGAAATCACTGGTCAACTTTTAACCCTTATAATTTCCTAACAAAAAAAAATTTTGGTTCCAAAATTGTGCTGATGTAAAGTAGACATGTGGGAAATGTTATTTCTTAACTATTTTGTGTGACATATCTCTCTGTTTTAAGGGAAAAAAAATTCAAAGTTTGAAAATTGCAAAATTTTCGAAATTTTCGCCATATTTGCGTTTTTTTCAAAAATAAATGCAAGGTATATCGAAGAAATTTTACCACTAACATGAAGTACAATATGTCACGAGAAAACAATCTCAGAATCGCGAAGATCCGTTGAAGCGTTCCAGAGTTATAACCTCATAAAGAGACAGTGGTCAGAATTGTAAAAATTGGCCCGGTCATTAACGTGCAAACCACCCTTGGGGGTGAAGGGGTTAAAACAGATCAAATGTTTAGAAATTCTACTGTGCCTAATAATTTGGAACAGTGCATTTTGAGTTTTTTCCATTTTGGAGATTATACTGTTATCATTGGGAGGTTTCTTCAATAAAATTCGATGAATACTCTAACGCAGGGGTGGGCAATTAATTTTGCCAGGGGGCCGCATGAGAAATTGGGATGGTTTTAGAGGGCCGGACTAATATAATTAACTCCGTTCTACCCAATACTGTATATATACAGTATATATATATATATATATATATATATATATATATACTGTATATATACATACCTGCCCATTATCATCATCTTCTCCCCATCATCATCAATGCCTCCCCATTATCAGCAATGCCTGCCCATCATCATCTTCTCCCCATCATCAATGCCTGCCCATTATCATCAATGCCTGCCCATTATCATCATCTTCTCCCCATCATCATCAATGCTTCCCCATTATCAGCAATGCCTGCCCATCATCATCTTCTCCCCATCATCAATGCCTGCCCATTATCATCAATACCTGCCCATTATCATCATCTTCTCCCCATCATCATCAATGCCTGCCCATCATCATCATCATCTTCTCCCCATCATCAATGCCTGCCCATTATCATCAATACCTGCCCATTATCATCATCTTCTCCCCATCATCATCAATGCCTCCCCATTATCAGCAATGCCTGCCCATCATCATCTTCTCCCATCATCAATGCCTGCCCATTATCATCATCTTCTCCCCATCATCATCAATGCCTCCCCATTATCAGCAATGCCTGCCCATCATCACACACAGACTGCACATAAGCACTCTCTCACATACATACACACACACACACACACACACACACACACACACACACACACACACACACACACAAAGCACCGCACTACATAGACACAGACACACACAGAGACACGTCTTACCTGTCCAGCGTCCCCGCTCTCTGACACAGCCGGCCGCTGAATGATGACGTCATTCAGCGGCCGGCTGTGAGAGGAAGCGCCGGTGGAGCCCGGAGCTGCAGCAGCGGAGGCACGGGGGAGGTAAGTATTGTGCCAGCTGATGCCGGGGCCCTGAGACTGCCGGAGCGCCTCCGCGGGCCGGTCACTGACAGCCGGCGGGCCGGATGCGGCCCGCGGTCCGCCCCTTGCCCGGGTCTGCTCTAACGGGTGATGACTTTTAGTAGACTGACTGTCATTTGCACCGACCACTTAGGAAAATCAGAGAAAAAATATCATTTGCATAATAATTTGGAACATAGTGTACAAACTCTATTTATTCCCCTGTAAATAATTTCCCTTTTATTGGGCCACGGACCGGGTCACTGCCGCTGTGACACATCCCTTTGATACACCGGCCAGGTACCGAGTATCCCACTGCCCTGGTGGGCGAGCCAAGTTTTTCTGGGCTCTTTTGTTACCATTCGTTTTAGCCGTCTCTTTGATTTGTCATCAATATTCCTCCTGCGGCCATGTCCAGGGAGGTTGGATACAGTTCCATGGTGCTTAAATATCTGAATAATATGTGCAGCTGTAGTCACAGGAACATCAAGCTGCTTAGAGATGGTCTTATAACGTTTACCTTTAACATGTTTGTCTATAATTTTCTTTCTAATCTCCTGAGACAACTCTTTCCTTTGCTTCCTCTGGTCCATGTTGAGTGTGATACACACCATGTCACCAAACAGCACAGTGAGTATCTGTAGCCCTCTATACAAGCCCACTGTCTGATTCCAAGACTGTAGACTCCTGTGATGCTACTTAGTGGACACACCTTGATTTAGCATGTCCCTTCTGTCACATTATTTTCAGAGGTACCATCATTTCTGTCCAGGCTTGTCTTTCTCTCATCTTTTGATCAGACATACACCAAGTTTTCTTGTTTATGGGGTGATGTGATCACTATTTCTTAACTTTTAAGTTTTGATTTGGCTAATATTTTTTTTTTTACAAAGAGAAGGGTTTAACTAAGCACTCAAACAGATGTAAGTTTAGACTGTTATCTCAAAATTCCACTAACTGACCCCAAGATGCTTTAAAAATACAAGTCTTTACTCCTGGTACTTCCATTTAACCTGGGGGGGATAATGTTACCCCTTCTGGGTTCTACTGAAAGAGCATGTTTTAAGGGGCAAGATATTCCTCCTAAATAATTTTCACCTTTTTTTTTAAATCCTTTTAGTTGTCCAGTTCAGTGATATTAGGGCAATAGAAAGAGGTTGACTGGTTACCATGGACCGCAGCTAAATGTTTTTGTAAGACAGAAAGTGTCAGTTTCCAGATGTGTGAATGGACTGCTCCATTTGTTTAGATGATGTGGTGCAGCTGATACCTTTATTTATGCTGGCAGGATGGAGCAGGAGATTTGTATGCCTTTTACAATGAGATGTTTACATTTAATCTGAATGTCTCCTTCAAAGCTGACCTTTCTATGACCTCTGAAATAATGCAATCTACACCTAGTGTGAACATTTATGTTAAAGAGGTTATCAGGGGACCATTAAAAAGGCAAAAAAACAACAACAAATACTTGTAATCATCATTATACTCTGCTGTATGTACTCATTCATGGACAAAAACATATTTCAGCCTTATGCTAGTTTTAGATGGACTGGTAATTGGGGAATGATCTTTCCCAGTTTCCAACCATCAGGTCCTCTAAACAGGCTGACAATCACCCACCAGTATGATGATTGAAGCTAGTTTAAAAAATCGTTTGCGGCAACACAGCGTCGCATGTAAACCTGTTATGCGCTGCTGACAACAATAATATTCTATGGCCATAGAACGGTGACATTATCAATATTCTGTATATATAATTCTGGTCGGCCTACCTAAGCAGGCCAACAATAAACCACCTCTTATTAGCTTGCTTGCAGCTGATGAACTTGTTTTTAACAGCCAAGGTCGCCATGTCTGAACCCAGCATTACTCACCGGTACAGTTGTACTTCTAATGCAATGTTCAGGGTAATAGTCTGTACTTATATTTTAAGTTCGTTCGGAAGACTATAAGCCCCGTCATTCTAATATTTTGCCTAAATTATGATATCCCTGGCCACCCTTGTGTTCATGAGCGGTGAAAAAAGGGCTGTGGAAGAAGGGGACCAGCTTGTTTCTTCTACAGTCATTACCAGCCTCCTAGAGGTTATGGTATATAATGACATGTGTACGCAACGGGAGGTGGAAAACGCGCTTGGTTAAAAGGAGCAGGGTCGTTATGTTTTTCTTGCTGGAAAAAAATGTTGAACTTTTACTGTCACATGACAAGTATATATAAGTCTCATCTGTTTGTTTGTTTATTTTTTTCTTTGGCATACAATTTCCCCCAAGTTCTTTATCTTTATGGTGGCAACATTGAGACTGATATGTTGTTTTAAGGTGAGTTTCTGCTTTTTAAGTGCGGGCAGGGAGGCGGTTTCGAGGTCTGTTCTTTCATCTTTTAAAAATTGACTGATAGATTGAAAAAGGATAGCTCCGCCTCAACCATCCATCAAAGTCAGTGCCATAGTTGCCCACCATAGAAGTAGTGCATAGGTTCCTGGCAAACGTTATCCTGACAGCCATCATTCCCAACATCCCTAACTTGAGACACTAACTCAGTGATTTTAGATCTTTGCATGCCATATTAATAGAGAGATTATGGAGGATGTTTGGATGGCAATTTACTAAGATAACTAATTAATATAGAAGTAAGCTGATAATTAGGTGAGGCTGACCAAGAAGTAACACATTCAGAGAAACACTACTTCACTGATCCTGAGGAAGGACTATGTATCTGTAATGTTGGAACCATGATAATATTATAAAACCCTTGCTAACTGAAAGTTATTAAGTCAGGAGTTCATTACCTTGACTGTTTTAGCATCTATCAAAAATCAGACCATGAGTTAGCTTTTTATTAAAGGTGTTTCCCATGTTTGTTTGGGATTCTCCACAGCTCTATTTAAGGCGTCCCCAGGTTTTCCAAGTACTAATGGACAGCTATTAATCTGAATTATGACCATGTACTAGAATACTTTTCCTGCAGTGGCTATGACACAAGAAATGATCAGCAATTAGTAATTTTTCCTTCCAAAATGAGCTGTTTGCAAGGTGCATCAGATGCTGGCCTGCAGTGGACTGCTCATCTTCTCAAAAGTTCAGGCAGCAAAGTCTGTGATGAGATAACCCATTCAGCCAAGACGCTTTAAAATTTGTTTAATACCCCTTTGACTAGTGAACTTTGTGCCAAAGATCTAAGACTAACGTCCTCCATAATCCAAGCCACCCATCTCCAAGACTTTTCTAGTGCTGTACCAGTTCTTTGGAATGCACTACCCCAGACAATAACCATAGCTTATTTTCAAATGTGTCCTAATTTATTTTGTTATGTTACCTATTCGAACTCCTTTCCGTAAGTCTCCACTTTTACACTCCTGTGCATACACGGATACTGATTTTTGCACACTATGGCTTTATTTTATGAGCTTTATGAGATTACAGTTTGGCTTTTTTCACATTTTATAATGTGAAAGAGGTATTCCCATTTTCATAGGTGGATTTTGTCACATAGTACTTGTGTAAACAAGCATTTTTGCAATTAAGCGCTTATTAAAATTTGCAGTCGAGATTAAAACATTTCTTTTGTTTACAGTTCTTTGCCTAGGATACTGACCCCTACTACGGTCTAGCTTATAAACACTGTGCTGAAGCTAGCCGGGGTTAGGAGGTAAAAAAAACGCTATAGCGATCCTTTCTAGCTTTAAAACAACAATTACAAGCTGAATAAAAAAGAGTTTGTAAGCGATGTACATGTTCTGTTGTTGAGCAGCAGTGTTCGGGCACCAAGACACTGGGCCCGATTCATCAAGACCGGCATTGTTCACATCGGTCTTGATGAGGGGGCATGCTGGAGTCAGATTCATAAAGACATAAAGATGCATATGAATCTTCATGAAGTCAGGGGTGTGGGACAAGCATCGTGCACCTCTGTGTAAGCCTCCTCAGAAATCCAACTCCAACTCTGACTCAAATACATAAATTTAACAAGCGACGTTTACCCCGCACCAGCTCCGCCCATTTGGCTGAGATGGGAGAAACTGGCATGATAATGCTAAAAGTTACAACATTTTGGTGCAGCTTTGAGATACGCCTAAATTTTTCCAATTTTCAAACCTTTTATTGCAAATTCTGGCATGAAAGCTTTGATGCATAGGGCCCAATGAGTAGTAAAAAAAATAAAAGTGTTAATATCTCAAAACCTGAAAATTTTAATAAGCAGTAAATGTCAAAATTGCTTATATTTACAAGCACTATGTGACAGGACCCATTTATACCAATTAAAAGTGAATCAAGATTCTTGGATGTTGACTAGATATAGGAAATTCGATTCTCAGTACTCCAGTTAGTATGGCCCTTGCAAGGAATAAGTCATGTGCCAGTCCTTTCTATTGACCACACGTGTATTTATACATATACATGAGATCTCCTCTGAAACGTCTTTTTTCTAAGCTAAAGAATCACAACATTTCCAACCTTGTCTTTGACCTCTGGATGGCAGCGCTGCGAATCTCCTTATGTCCCGGAATTCCTGACTATTCTTTAGATTAGCCGGACTAGCTCTATGTGTCACACTGTTATGATGACATTGCATCAGCCCGACTATCCAAAAGAAGAGCTGGGAATGTCGGGAGATAAGGACATTTGCAGATCTCCCGTCGTGTGGTAGCAAATTACTGTCCTCGCCGATAGACAGAAGTCCTGTGAATCCATTCTCCCTTCTCTAATTTTGACTCAGAGGAAGCTGTTTATGATATTTTAATCAAATAGTGTTGGACTTTGATGTTTATTTCCTTTAAAATGTGTATGGTTTTTACTAGACGCTCCATTAAAATTAGTAACAGGACTCTGATTTATTTTGAAACACATTAACGATCATGTTAATAATGAGCTGGATACAGCAATTTATGGAGGGAAATAGGAGAACAAATGTAAGCAATGTGATATTTCCTGGAATAATTTCCTTCAGTCCAAAGGCTAAACAAGGTGACTTTTTATGCTCCCATTCCCCTCCCCAGAATGCATACTCACCAATTCAGACTTCAGTACAGAATAGGACTCTTCATTGATAGGTTACTATAGGCTGGTATTATGTCTACATGTGTTAGTCACCCCCCTCACTGTGAGCAAAAATCAATAGGAAAACATATATGTATTAATACAAGTTTTCTTCCTTTCTTCCTTTTTTCTATCTGCAATCATTGCTTAAGGGCTTCTGGCCCCCAGCTCAGGAATCCTGACCAAAATGCCAGAAGTATTACACAGTCAAGGATTGCAATGTAAACAGTGCTCTCTGCCATAAGAGCAGGGTGGTCCATTTTTTTTTTCCTTTAAGGAGGGGGAGAGGAGGGAAAAATGCTTGTGCTCACAGCACAGTAGTTGTAGTGTTATTTGTGTTTTGGCTGCACAGATGGGTTTTTCTTGTGAGCTACAGTATGAGAGCACAGATGAATTAATATCTTGGACAGGCAGGAACTAGCATCTGAAATGCTGAGATACTGTGTTCTAAAATTCTGCTTGGATATCGTTGCTTGGTTTGGCACGATAATGCTTTGTAACTGTAAGGATGTGTGGAAATGTATAGGCACGTATATTTTAGGAATTGCTATTTTGTATTTTGGGTATTGTGGACTATGAAAGTCCATGCCGCACACAATTATTTGGCGCGATCAATAAACTTTTAATCTAAGATCATTCTCTTATAGATAATTGGCATGATCTTTTTTTTCTTTTTCCCAAATTACTTATTTTGGTGATATACAAACACAATTGGGCAAATCACACAAGGGAGAGAATGAAAAATAACCGTTAAACTGTTTAAATATAACACCTCATATTTATTACAAGCAGATACAAGTCCTGGAAGAAAATGGGAGAACAGATGGAAAGGAAGTTATAGGATTTGAGGCCAAGTCAAGACTTGGGCTTGTAAAGAACACTGCAGTGTTAAGTGTGAAAAGGGAGGTGAGCCACTTTATCTGGACAGCAAGTTGGATACGGTACCCGGGACTGATTTGTGCTATGTCAGTACCGCTTGTCATCTCTGCTTCATTTTCAGAGATCATGGAGGTAACTCAGGAGTTAGCAGAGGGCTTTGTTCACAGTCCTATTTTTTTTCATTGCATTTAACTCATGGTCTGAAAAAGGCACCCATGCAGGATAGGATGTCTGAGAAATGAAGTGCTCAGAATGATATATTAGATAATCAGTACCTTATATTGTATTGGGTCATTGGAACATTTGTGAAGCCGTAAAAAGCAACAATCTTCTATATGGCTTTATAAAAGTTATTTTCTTTATTAAAATATTAAGGTTATGAAAGTTCCCAGAGCTCACAAGTGATCAAGTATTGGTAATGCAATTACCAGCTTTTAGGAGTTGGAAAGTACATAATCAAGGTCAAAAATACCCAGTGGTTTCCTTCATTAGGGTATGTGCACACGTTGCGGATTTGCCTGTGGAATTTTCTGCGCAAATTCTTCCCCTCTTGGCAGAAAACGCAGGTAAAAATCCGCTCGCTTTTGATGCGGATTTTCATGCGTTTTTTCCATGCAGATTTGTATGTGTTTTTGTAAGCTAAATAAAGATATGTTATTTAACAAAAAAAAAGAATTGTGATGTAATTTCTTTGTCCAACCTCTTCTTTTACATGCTCCATTGAAGACCATAATATCATCACATACGATACGATACACTTTATTGATCCCGGGGGGAAATTACCATGTTCTAAAGTAATGTTTACACACACAAAACAAATATAAGTGAATATTTATATAGCTATAGATAGATATATCTATAGATAGATAGAATATATCTATCTATAGATATATCTATAGATAAATAGATAAATAGAATATATCTATAGATATATCTATCTATTTATATAACTTTCTATAGATATATCTGTAGATAGATAGATATCTATCTTTAGATATATCTGTACATAGATATATAAATAGATATATCTATAGATAGATAAATAAATAGATATATCTGTAGATAGATAGATATATAAATTGATAAATAAAATATATCTATCTATAGATAGATATATCTATAGATAGATAGATAGATATATAAATAGATAAATAAAATATATCTATCTATAGATAGATATATAAATAGATAGATATATTCTATTCATCTATTTATATATCTATCTATAGTGCCGAGTATTGAGGTGCGAGACTCGTGTGAGTTTCTCGCAAGTGTGACCCCAGCCTTAAATACAATATCTGTTTAATTTAAAAAAAATGGCATGGGCTCCCGGACAATTTTCCAGTCCAGAGAAGGAAAGCCAGTGACTGGGGCAGATGTTTATAGCCTGGGAAGGGTAATACCCATGGATCTTTCTAAGCTATTAATATCAGTCCGCAGCTGTCTACATAGCGTTCACTGGCTATTAAAATAGGGGTGCCCCCCCAAAAAATGACGTCCCCTATAATTAATAGCCAAAAAAGGCTATGTAGACAGCTGCGGGCTGATATTAATAGCCTAAGGAGGGACCATGGATATTGGCTCCCCTCAGGCTAAAAACACCAGCACTCAGCTGCCCCAGAAATGGCGTATATCTAAGATGCGCCAATTCTGGCACTTAGCCTCTCACTTCCCACTGCCCTGTAGCAGTGGCATATGGGGTAATAGTTGAATAGAATAAAGTCTTTCAATGAAGTTTCCCATATTTATTATACGCCTAATTCCCCAAAGCCATCAATCTCCTGCAAAAAAATTAAATAATAAACCAACACAAATACTCCCTGTTCTGATGTAATCCATTTAATGACGAGTATCCCACGACAATCTCCCTTGTAGAGCTGTCACAGACAGGAGATAATGGCTCCTGCAGTGCTATCACTGAGGGTTCACTGGAGTTCATTCTCTCACTTTACGGCACTGCTGCGTGAGAATTTTCCCACGCTGTGGGGCCGCAAGTGACTAGACGAACTCCGGTGACCTCTGACGGCGGAGTGATACACTGCGGAAGGTCATTGTATTACCGGAGGCCCCTGGAGAGTGGTCACATCTCCCGATGTGACAGCTCTACACGGGAGATCGTCGTGGGACAATCGTTATTAAATGGTTTATGTCGGAACAGAGAGTATATTGTTGGTTTATTATTATTTTTTTTTTTTTTGCAGCTGTATGATGAGTGTGTGTACTGTATGTCTGTATGTGTTTTTTTTTCCTTACTATTCAACACAGTAGCCGGATGATGGGACTAGTACTGTCCCATCATCGGCTAATGCTGTCACTGTAGCAGACATAGCCGGATGGGACTAGTAGTCCCATCGGACGATGCCTGCCTACACACAGACCCGCACAAACACACACCCACAGACACCCGCACACATACGCACAGACACCCGCAGACAGACCCGCACATATTCACCGCCCACACACATAGTCTCTGCCCACACACTCTTCCTCCTCCCAATCTGCAGCGTTTCTCGCACGCAACTCCGCAGCAAAACTGCAGATCTTTTTAAACCTGTGGTTTTGCTGCGGATTTGACTGACTCAATGGAAGTCAATGTGTGCAGAAATGCTGCAGATCCGCAAAAAGAATAAAAGGCATAAAAGAGAGGCAGGTTTTCAGTTTAGGGATGTGAGGAAAAGGAACATTCAGTACCTATGGTGCCGGCAGAATGATAATAAAGCAGAACCACCCACTCAGAAAAATATAATGGCATGTTATAGAGCATTAGAACCAGGACAGTTCCTGAACAAATTAGACCAGACCTGGGCAAAGTGCGGCCCTTGAGCGACATCTTGCACTCTGGCTGTTCCAGTCTGGCCCCCAGACCAAGACAGCCAAAGGGCTGAAACAGTCGCTCACACTTTGCACTCCCCTGCCCACCGTCTGTCCACCACCACCACTCGCTGTCACCACTCTCCGCATTCTCTGGATGCAGACAGCAGTGAATACATTGGTCGAGAATGGCACCGCTTTCTTTCTTCCACCAATCAGCATGTTAGCCAGCAGTTGCGATGATGTAACATTACATCAGCTGTGCACTGCAGAGAGTCAGTGCATCAGAGAGAGCAGAGGCACATGTGCTACGTGTGGCACATGCTCAATATCACAGGCTGCACGGGGCACATGCTGTATATCAGAGGCTACATGGGGCACATGCTGTATATCAGAGACTTTGTGGGGCACATGCTGTATTTAGAGGATACATGAGGTACATACTGTATATCAGAGGCTACGTGCGACACATGCTGTATATCAGAGGATACGTGGGGCACATGCTGTACATGGGAGGCTACGTATGCCTCATACTGAATATAGGAGGCTATGTAGGATATCGTTATATAGGGGTCTGTGTGTGGGCTCTTACGGTATATTAGGGGGCTATGTCTAGGCTCATAGGCATATAGGGGGCTGTGTGCATGCTCATATAGTATATAGGGGAAGTCAACATGCTTAATTCTGCTCAATGTTAAGTCATACAACAATATAAAATAATTATAGTTAACATTAATAATGAGCAGAACTAATTTTAGCCTATTGGTTCTGGCCTGCACATCAGTCACGGTTTTTATGTGACCCCTCGGGAAGATTGATTGCCCACCCCTGTGTTAGGCCCCTTTCACACGTCAGTGTTTTCGGTACGTGTGGTGACAGTTTTCTCACGTACCGGAGACACTGACACACATAGACCCATTGAAATGAATGGGTCTATGTAGATGTCAGTGTGTTTTCATGGAGCGTATGTCCGTGTGCAAAACATGCAGACATGTCCTTTTTAACACGGACACACGGCCCGCGAAACATCCCCCACACGTGCACACGGAGAACAAACTTTGATGTCCTCCATGTGCACAGGACGGCCGCCGGGGAAGAAGCAGCTACTGTAAGTGCTGTTCCTCTGCCTGTGGTTCTGAAGCCGGCTGTCATTCTTCTCTCCTGCTCTGCCGGCAACTGCGAGCAGGAGAGAATGAATGAAAGAAAACCCGACGTGGGTGCAGGCTGCTATTCTCAGGCTGGTAAGGGGCCATGAATATGGCCCTCCCCCAGCCTAAAAACAGCAGCCCGCAGCTGCCCAGAAAAGGCGCATCTATTAGATGCGCCTATTCTGGAGCTTTGTTGGGTTCTTCCCACTTGCCCTGTAGCGGTGGCAAGTGGGGGTAATAAGGGGTTAATGTCACATTTCTTTTGTAATGTGACATTAAGCCCAGGAGGTGGGAAAATGACGGTGCTGAGGTCACAGGAGTTCAGCTGTCAGCGAGCACAGAGTCAGTGACGTCACCCCCAGTCATTGAGCCGGTGCGCGCTGCTTCCATGCATTCCCCTAAATCCTCAAACCCCCTATACCTTTAAAGACCTTCATTTATTTCTTTGCATTTTTTGTGTCCCCATATTATAATGCATCATTATGTAATAATTTAAAGAATTTGTTCAATAAAATCTAATTTTATGGCATAAAGCTCCATAGTTTTTGTAGGATTAGTGTGTTTATTTAACCATTGAATAACTCTAGGATTAGTAATGGATAGATGTCTTATTGACACCTCTTCATTACTAAGCCGGGCTTAATGTCACCTTACAATAGAAAGGTGACATTAACCCCTTATTACCCCACTTGCCACCACTACAGGGCAAGTGGGAAGAACCCGACAAAGCTCCAGAATAGGCTCATCTAATAGAGGGGCCTTTTCTGGGCAGCTTCGAGCTGCTGTTTTTAGGCTGGGGGGGCCCATATTCATGGCCCCTTACCAGCCTGAGAATAGCAGCCCGCACCTGTATAGTTTTGCCAGGTTGGTTCAAAAACTAAGGGGGATCCCACGTCGGTTTGTTTTTCATTCAGTCTCCTTGCTCGCTGTTGCCGGTAGAGCATGAGAGAGAATGACAGGGAGCTTCAGCACCACAGGCAGGAGAACAGCGCCTACTGTAACGCTTCTTCCCCTGCGGCCATCCGTGTGGTTCTGATGTGGCACACGGTTGCCACATGTGTGTCACACAGATATACCAAGTATATACACGACACGGATATCTCCTGTACCGGAAATATCTGGACGTGTGAAAGAGGCCTTAGACTGATATGTTCAGAAGAATGTTTATGCGAAAGGACTGGTACAGTTTAATATAGGCATGGCAATGAAACACCAAACATTTATGACCGAGTAAAACGTAATGTCATTTTTTCAGGTCAGAATGGAACGTGTCTTCACTTTCTTACAGAAGGTACTTCAAAATATTTTGGTCGTAGATAAGTGCTGCATGGCCTGTGAGCATACGTGCTACACACTAACACGTAAAATATGTGCAACAGTTTCAGAGGACTTGTAAGAAATGCCTCTCTCTCTTTGTTTCCCACACCAATTGATTTATCATTTTGCTTGCAAGCAGACTCTGAGTATTAGGGCACGAACACACTCACTTTTCTATCGTAACTTTTGTTGCGGACCGAAACCAGTTGACTTGAATACATTTTTCTGTGGCCTCAATGAAGCCAGCAACGTGGAAAAATCTTGCCATTCAAGGCTGTCTGAATGTACATTTCAGCCACACAGTAAGCTGCATTGGTAGGCAGTGGACTGCTAAATACAACCATTTTTCGCAGCAGAGAGTTAGACAGGTGATTAGCATAATTAGCACAGAGTAGGCTATACATATGGTAATGTTAAATGTGTAAATGCCAGCTGCGGTGTAAAATTTATGTCAGGGGTCGGCAGGGTTGTGCGAAAGTATTGTGTTACCGCTGCAGGTCAAAGCCTCCTTTGCCTACACCCTTTTCTCTTGTTGGTGAATGCAAGTGCAGAATAGAAAAGCAGAAACCTAGCAGAGAAGGTTGGGATGGAGGAGAGGCGCAGTGAGCAACTGAGGAAGTTTTCTTCTCCCCATATTCCAAAAACATTAGCGTGAATGCCTGTGGTTTCTAATGGCACATGTATGGCTTACGTGTGTGTGAAGCCTTTCTTGTAGCCGTTCTTCCCAGATGTTTGCGGAGGTAGATGCAGCCAGTCATACGTGACAGAGTAAATGTAATAGTAACTTGTCACTTTCGTAGCCGTCTGGCTGAATTTGGAACCAGAGCCAAGAAAAGTGGTTTTTGTGTGCAGTTTAGTATACTGACTCCCTAGCCCCTCCAGACTCAGTAACCGCAGCATTCTTAAGAAATTAAAATATACCTGGGTGGCTATTTTCACAAAACCGTAACTTTATTTTCGAAACAGAAGCCACATTGTAAGTCAGAGACGTCACATTTCCTTTGTTCTGCTCATGTCAGGTTCTTCTTTCCTTTTTTTTTGGGTCAGTAGTGGTGGTGTTGACAGAATATACTTCACACCACAGTGACCTTGTGATGAAACTTCCTCACGGCCGCAGGGGGTCCTTATGAATCAAACCCTAATCCAGCTAATCCTGATCGCAACAAAAATCATGAAAGTGGCCCCCAGTGCTGTGTTTCTCTGCACAGATGCAGGGAAGGAACAGGATTGGGTATAAATCAGTGCAAGGATGATGCTGGGGAGCCTGTGTGAAGCTGGGGGATTCCTTTGTGTTTTGCCCCATGCGGCCTCAAGTGGAAAGCCAATGAAAGGAGAGCTGGAAGCATAATGAGTAGTGTTCAGAGCCATGAAGTGATGTCAGCCTTCCACAAGTCAGGACAAGAGAAGTGGGGTTAACACAATGCAATAGTTTGAGAAAAGGGCGAAACGATTTGTGAATAGAGTTTCTTTATTTCTTTTATTTTTTTTTCTTTAGTTTATTTGCAGCTTTTTGGAACACATGCCCCTTTAATATTCGACTCAAGGATAAATAAACTGCTGTCTTAGCCTTCTGATAGGTTTGTTTGTATGCGGTTAATCAATGGTAGCAATACATGAGGGAAAGCCTGCACTCTAAAGGTGGTATAATTATTCTGCATGTGTTAGGTTGCTAAGCGGAGTTGACAGTGAGCTCCTTGTTTGCAATGCTGTCTGTTGAGATTTCTGAATGAACCATTTAAGTATCCAGTGAAAAATAGGCTGCATGACAAGTCCAATGTTGTGTTTGGAATTGGTGGGCATGTAAGAAATATGGAGACAGGGAGGGCTATGACAGGCAGCAGTTTCATGCTGGGGGAGCGCTGACCTGACCTGATTGTCTCTGACAGTGAGAGCAGTTCTGCTTCGCTGCAAGGATTTTCCATAGTAAACCGTTTAGGTAACAACAGATGGCATAACAGGCAGCTGGTTAGAAATCTTGAAAACGAATGGAGAGGTGGTTTCCTTATTGCTTTTACTGTATTTGTGGTTTACTAATTTGTTTTTATCAATTCTTACCTGGCTGCTATTATTGAAGTATTGCAGATGAGGCTGTCTTCTTAGTAGTTGTTTGTGTGATTAACAATATGACGTGTTCTGACTTCTGTTAGGTTTGGCTAATATATGTGTAGGTAATATACCTAAATTAAATATTAACATTTATGTTCTATGACTCATGTATTTGATTGACTTGTACCCAAATTTTAGCTTTATCTTTCAAAAACAAACACTTGTATATTTTTCTGCTTCTGCTAGCCAATTTTTCTACAAATTTACCATTGATGCCTAATTTATTGGGTTGTTCTGTCTTGTATGAAGGTTCTGATCGTTGGCCACTAAAACATCATTTAGCTTCCAGGAGTGAAACAACTGACCTCTACACTACAAAAAAATAGAAAAAGTGTCAATTCACTTATGTGTTAGAGATCAGTATCCCAGGAGACTTCCGGGTTAGACAGTCTGTGGTCTGGGTGTGGTGCACAGAGTGCACTGATCTGGATTCCAGGTCAAATAGCTCTCAATGGTCCAAAAGGTGATGCTCTCCAGCACCAAAGGGAAGTAGTTAATAAGTCATTAATCATATAGGATAAAAAATTGGAGAATGTACACATATTAAAAAAGAAAATCCATAATGCTTACTCTTTTCGGGTATAAAACCCCTTTAATCATAGCTGATCAAATATCTCTCAGTGATTCAAAAGGTGATGTTATCCAGCAGTTAATTAAAGTAGTTAAAACTTAGCCTTTAATCATATAGGATAACAAAATTTGTAGAATGTGTACATAGCTCCAGCTATGTTTAAGGGATTTTCTACCTGAAACTCGTAAGCATTATGAATTTTCTTTTTTAACATGTGCACATTCTCCCAATTTATTTTGTCCTTTATGAATAAAGTCTAAGTTTTAACTACCATACTTTCCTTTGGTGCTGGAGAACATTTTTGGACCATTGTGACCTCTAAAATATACAATATTCCATACACCCTTTATATACGGTACTCAAATCAGATCTAAACTCTTGTTTTTAAAGAGATAATATAATTTTTCTCAAGATGTGATGTTCACGATCTTCAGCTCCTCCCAACAATAGACTGGCGGTTCTAGCAAAGGCAACAGGAGCTAAAGGAGATTACATCAACTAATTCATTCTTGCACATTTTAGGAGTAGCTGCAATCAGACCTCCAAATATTTCACCTTTTGATATGTTTGTATGATATGTCAGAAGATGAACAAAATAACAATTAGGGTTTGTGGGGGCGTTTAATAGATTTGTGTTATATGAATTCCTTAGTCCTGTGTCCATACCCAGCAATGGGCCCATATTGTACCTTGTGTACAGACACTTACAACAGAGTCAGTTCAGTTTCTTGCAAATCAGCTAAAATATCTAATATATAATTCACAGCCCCCTCGCTAACACCATATTATACCTACCGCGAGAAAAGGAGCTAATCAAGGTCACTTGCTCTTATTCAACCATACTTTCATTATTATTATATTATCATTATAGGTATAGAAATGATTAAAGGAGAAAAAGGTGGGCTCTTGAGATTTACAGCCCTTCACAACACAGTAAACATATTGCCCACATAAACAGGCGCAATTATTAAAGGGGTTGTGCTTTACTTTTATATAGATGGCCTGTCGTCAGGGTAGGACTTCAATATCATTAGGATAGTTCATCAATATGTGATTTGAATCAATAGGGGGCAGATGTGCTGTACCCAGCAATAGCCTCTATAGAGTGACAGAGCTGTGCAGATCCGTAACTGAGCACTTCTGTTCTGCATCAGAAACTGTTGATAAGTGAGGGTGCCAAGTGTCACAACCCACGATAAGATATTGATGAGGTGTCCTAAGGCTAGGCCATCAATGTAAAAGTCTCAGATAACCTGTTTAATATTTAACATATAAATATATGCCAGATATTTGGGGTTCTAACTATAAATACATATAAATTGATACAATAACCTCTGAAAAATAATACAAAAAGCATCTACATTAATATTGGTAGATAATATATAATTCACTAAGATATACACATGTTATATAAACAGTGGGTATGGAAAGTATTCAGACCCCTTTAAATTTTTCACTCTTTGTTTCATTGCAGCCATTTGGTAAATTCAAAAAAGTTCATTTTTTCTCATTAATGTACACTCTGCACCCTATCTTGACTGAAAAAACAGAAATGTAGAATTTTTTGCAAATTTATTAAAAAAGAAAAACTTGAGATATTACATGGTCATAAGTGTTCAGACCGTTTGCTCAGTATTGAGAAGAAGCACCCTTTTGAGCTAGTACAGCCATGAGTCTTCTTGGGAATGATGCAACAAGTTTTTCACACCTGGATTTGGGGATCCACTGCCATTCTTCCTTGCAGATCCTCTCCGGTTTCATCAGGTTGGATGGTGAACGTTGGTGGACAGCCATTTTCAGGTCTCTCCAGAGATGCTTAATTGGGTTTAGGTCAGGGCTCTGGCTGAGCCAGCCAAGAATGGTCACAGAGTTGTTCTGAAGCCACTCCTTTGTTATTTTAGCTGTGTAATTAGGGTCATTGTCTTGTTGGAAGGCGAACCTTCGGCCAAGTCTGAGGTCCTGAGCACTCTGGAAGAGGTTTTCATCCAGGACATCTCAGTACTTGGCCGCATTCATGTTTCCTTCAATTGCAACCTGTCGTCCTGTCCCTGCAGCTGAAAAAGACGGATTTTGGTAAGAACTTACCTGTAAAATCCTTGACCTGACCACCGCGATGAGCTGGCAATGCTGAAAAGGAGCCGTAGCGCGTCAACCTCAGTCCAGATAATCGCTATCAGAAGAGGGTCACGCCGCATCTGAAAACACATCAACACACTTCTGCATGGGCGGGTGCTGTGTCTCCTTTCCTTCCTTCGCTGAAAAGGATTTTACAGGTAAGTTCTTACCAAAATCCGTCTTTCAGCAGCAGAATGGAAGGAAAGGAGACACACTAGTAATGACTAGTGGGACGTCCCAAAGCAGTCCAAAAATTAAGGGTGGGAATATAACCAAGAAAAAACAGGCAGAATCCCAACAACCTTGGTAAATGCGCAACAGGCGCCAAATACAAGTTAACTAGAACTTTACACTACAGCCGCCTGTAGGACCCTGCGTCCTAAGGCCGCATCAGCGGAAGCACTGACGTCCACCTTATAAAACTTTGTAAACGTGTGGACGGAGCGCCAAGTCGCCGCTCGGCAGAGCTGAGTTGCCGAAGCCCCTTGATGAAAGGCCCACGATGAGGCCACAGCCCTCGTGGAATGAGCACGAATCTTAATCAGGGCAAGTCGGTAAGCCTCCAAAATGGCTGACCAAATCCAACGAGCTATAGAGTCCTTGGAAGCTCGTTGACCACGTCGACGACCTGCTGGAATCACAAACAAGGAGTCTGACTTCCTAAAACCTTGAGTAACAGACAAATAGAACTTCAAGGCCCGCACTAAATCAATGTGTGCAAAACCCGTTCCTTTGCATTCCTCGGGCCCGGGCAAAGTGAAGGCAAAACAATATCCTGGTTAACATGGAATTGCGACACTACCTTAGGTAGAAAGTCGCCCCGTGTGCGAAGCACTACTCGATCCGGGTAAAATTCCAGGAAAGGAGGCGAGCAAGAAAGAGCCGCCAACTCAGAAACCCTTCTCAAAGAAGTGACTGCGACTAGAAAGGCAACCTTCCAAGAAAGCAAAGAAAGGTTAGCAGAATCCATTGGCTCAAAAGGCCCATGCTGAAGAGCCTCCAGGACAAGGTTGAGCCGCCAAGGAGACACAGGTGCCTTCCGCAGCGGAAACTGACGGGTTACCCCGCGAAAAAAGGAGCGCACGTCCCTACGCGAGGCGATAACTTTCCGGAACAACAGGGACAGGGCAAAAACCTGACCCCTCAGGGTGCTAACTGCCAAACCCTTGTCCAGCCCGTACTGTAGAAAAGCCAACAGATTGGGAATGGAAAAAATCCTCGGGTTCCTTGAAGAACCCAAACACCACGAGAAGAAGGCTTCCCAGGTCTTTGGTAAATTCTAGTAGTAGCCGGACCTCTGGCAGCTCGCAGAGTGGCAATGACTTTGGCTGAAAAACCTCTACGGGTCAGTATTTCGGTTACAAGAGCCACGCCGTCAAACGCAGAGACTTCAAATCCGGATGACGGACAGGACCCTGGGTTAACAGGTCCGGGCGAAGAGGAAGTGGAAATGGCGGTGCTGCCAAAAGCGACACCAGTGTCGAGAACCACGTCCTCCTTGGCCAATCTGGGGCTGTCAACATAGCCGGGATTCTCTCCAGTCTGATCCGACGCAGCACCAGAGGAAGTAAAGATATCGGCGGAAACACATAGATTAGCTCGAATCGGTCCCACGGGGCCACCAGAGCATCCACCGCCACAGCCTTCGGGTCCTTGTACCTGGACATGAAGGTCGGCAACTTGGCATTGGACCTGGATGCCATCAAATCCACTTGGGGAACTCCCCAAAGGGAGCACAGCAGTGCAAAGATCTCCGGATGAAGACTCCATTCTCCGGGATCCATCTTCTCTCGACTGAGGAAGTCCGCCGTGATATTCTGAACTCCTGGAATGTGAATCGCAGAGATGGCTGGTACTCTGTCCTCGGCCCAATTCAGGATCCGAGACACTTCCACCATGAGCCTGGAACTCCTCGTCCCGCCTTGGTGGTTGATATACGCGACCGCCGTTGAGTTGTCTGTCTGCACTCGACTGGTAGACCGCTCAAAGGGACCGTCCAGTGTTGGAGGCAAAGGAAAATTGCCCTCAATTCCAAGATGTTGATCGGTAGAACAGACTCTTCCGATGACCATACTCCCTGAACCCAGAAATCGTTCCAGACACCCCCCCAGCCCGTCAGGCTGGCATCGGTGGTTATGACCGACCACCTCGGAGGAAGGAAAGACTTCCCCAGTGATAACGTTCCTGGACGTGACCACCAACTTAGGGACTCTCGCACCCTGCGAGAGATGAGGATACTGCGATCCAGTGCAATCTGCGATCGATCCCAATGACTCAGAATGAGCCTTTGGAGGGCTCTGGAATGAAACTGGGCAAACGGAAGTGCTTCCATGGAAGCCACCATCAGACCTAAAAGGCGCATACACTTCCGAAGGACATTGCTGTCGAAGACTTCATAGTCTGTACATGTCGAAGGAGACATGCCCGCTTGTCTGGAGGTAGGGACACCACTGCCCGTACCGTGTCGAAATGCATCCCCAAAAACAGGATTGACTGCGACGGTTCCAGAGACGACTTCTCCCAATTGACCAGCCACCCGAAGTCCTCCAGGAGCTGAAGGGATAGATTGCGAGCCGTCACCGCCTCCTCCTTTGAGGACGCCACAATCAAAAGGTCGTCCAGATAGGGAATAATCGTGACTCCCTGTCTTCGAAGAATTGCCATGAGAGGCGCTAGAATTTTTGTAAAAACTCTGGGCGCTGAAGCCAAGCCGAATGGCAGGGCCACAAATTGGTAATGGTCCTGACCTATGGCAAAACGAAGGAAGCGCTGGTGAGCCCTTCCGACGGGAACATGCAAATAAGCGTCGCGAATGTCGATTGACACCAGAAAGTCGTTCTGCGACAGAGTTGCCACAACGGAGCGAAGTGACTCCATGCGGAATTTTTGGGTGTGGACATGCTGATTCAATCTTTTGAGATCCAGAATAGGACGAAATTTGTCCTCTTTTTTGGGGACCACAAAGAGATTTGAATAAAAACCTTTTCCCCGGTCCTCTGTTGGAACCGGTATTACTACACCCTTCTGCAGAAGGAATTCCACCTCTCGCAGCAGAGCGGCAAATAGCTCGGGCTCTGACGGAAAGCGAGACTGGCAAAAACTGTCCGGGGGTCGAGAAGAAAACTCTATGAAATAGCCTGCCGACACAACTCGCGTTACCCAGGAATCCGGAACGCGGGAAATCCAATTCGCCTTGAATTGGAGCAGGCGACCCCCCACTCGAGAGCCCTCGAGTGAGGACCTGGCGTCAGTCTGCCTTGGCGGGCTTCTTGTCAGTTTCCCGCTTGTCTTGACGGAAACTTTGTTTCCAAGGGGTGCGGGATTTCTGAGAAGACTTCTTTCCCGAAAAAGAGGGACGACCCGATCCCCAAGAAGACTGATCGGATCGTCCCCTAGACCGAAAATACCGCCGACCATTACCGGCACTAGGTCTGCCAGACGTAGAAGCCATAGCCCTTCGCTGTGGTAAAGCCGCTTCTTTAGCCTTTGCCTTGGCAATCAGCTCTGTGAGATCAGATCCAAATAGCTGACCACCCTTGTAGGCTAAAGACAGTAAACCCTGCTTGGAAACCGCGTCCCCGGTCCACTGTCTAAGCCACAGTGCTCTTCTGACTGTGACCGCTGAGGATTGCGTCCTGGATAATAATGACGCAGTATCCAGACCTGCATCACAGCTATATCGGGCTGCAGTCTCCAATAAATCGAGAAGTCCATCTATCTCGGATAACGGAGATCTATTGTGCAACGCCTTCCGTAAACGGACCAACCAGCACAGGGAAGCCTTGGAAGCACACATGGATCCTAGTACTGCTCTGAATCCATGACCTGCAGCTTCATAGATGGATTTCGCCGCCATCTCCGTTTTTCTGTCCAGCGGCTCTTGCAGACTCGCTTTCCCTTTAACCGGAAGCAATGAGGATTTACTAAGCTGGGATAAAGGAACATCCACTTCAGGAGAAGGAATCCAATTATCCGTCAATTCCGTTGAACACGGATATAATGCTTCAAAGAACCGTGTCCCTTGAAAACGTTTATCTGGACACAGACGTTCCTTCTCCACTACCGTATTAAGCTCTTCCAGAGCCGGTAATGTTGACCGCGACTTATGGTACTCCTGGTACATGCGGCCCGACTTACCAGGCCGTGTAGTTACCTCCTCCGGTAACTGTAACGCCTCTCTCATAGCTTCAATTAAAGCCTCTGTTCGGCTCACAAGAGAGAAAGAATGTCCCTGCCGATCCTCCTTATCCGAATCGGATAATTCCCCTTCTGAGTTTGAAGGAGAACCCTGTCCGCATTCCATATCAGATACCTCTGATTCGCTACGCGGAAAAGATGGCACCGGCCTGCGCCGCTTCCTGTCATGAGAGGATCTAGCTGACACCCACTGACCTAAAAGGTCAGACAAGCCATTAATTGACTGAGCGATGGCATCTAATTTGGTATCGCTGTAAATCGCAGCGCTTGATGCCGTCGAAGTCTGCGTATCAGATACTTGCGACTGATCCTGTAGCGGATCTGGCAGATGGTCCGCACCTTCCGGACCCTGAACCGACATGTCAGCCGTAAATGGCAGGTCAAAACCCTGTTAGTAACTGGAAACAGTGTGGTTACTAAGCAGACTGAGCAAGTACGCTGAAGGGTTAAAGCTCTTAAAGAAGAGAGTTACCCCAGCTATCTCTCAGTATATAAATAACCTCCTGCGTTCTGATCCCTACCGGGTAGAACCTGCGGCGGTTATCGCTGAAAGGGTTAACCCTTCATAGGGGTTAATGCCGCCAACTCCCCACAACTCCCTATATAAAATAAAAGGAGTGTGCGAGTCCCAGGTCTCTATAAGAGAACGCAGCTGCAGATAAACGCTATCTGTCACTTGGAACACAGATAGGTTCTGCGCTGTGGGGTGATGATATTCACTCACCCAGCTGGCCTCGGTGAAAGTATACCTTAAATAGGAGGAGCGGAGCATGAGGAGCCCGGAGCCTTTGTAATGGCCGCCGCGCTGAGAGAAGCCGGAAGAGAAGGACAGTGAAGCTGCAGTCTCCTCAGAGCGATTCCTGTCACAAAAAGAGCGGGAAGCGTGAAGCCACGCCCCCCTCCGGCTTCAAAAAAGAGCGCGATCTCCTCGCTCTCTGCTCTCCTCTGTCCTGCAGGTATCTGCCTGCGGACATAAAATACAGTCACCAAACATGTCATCTAATACTAGTGCCGCGCGAGAGCACACACACATTCACATAAAAATGCGGTACTCACCAGCCGAGCGCCACAGGGACCCCCAGGGGTTTGTGGCGCTTGCCCATGCTTCCCCCCCGGGCGGGGAACGCAGTGACCCCCGATGTGCGGTTTGCGTCCCCGCCAGGGAAGCAATCCTCATCCCCCAAGGCCGGCGTGAAACTGCAGGGACCACCATACAGGGTATTACAGATCGCCAAGGGAGAGGTGGGGGTCCAGCAGCGCTGAGACCCCTGAGACCTCTAGACCACTTCTGGTGATCCAAGTCTCTTGTCCGATAAAAATAATAAAGTTTTCTGAGGAGCTGCTTCCAGCAGCGACTATCCTCTGGACCTCAAATTTTAGACTGAAGAAGCAGAAGTAGGAGGAGCCCGAGCTGGAGGGGCCGGTCAACACTCTTTTTAATCTGAGGTGTCAATCCTATCTGGGCTCCGCCTACCCACTAGTCATTACTAGTGTGTCTCCTTTCCTTCCATTCTGCTGCTGAAACACCCCCATAGCATGATGCTGCCACCACAATGTTTCACTGTTGGGATTGTATTGGGCAGGTGATGAGCAGTGCCTGGTTTTCTCCACACATACCGCTTAGAATTATTACCAAAAAGTTTTATCTTCATCTCATCAGACCAGAGAATCTTATTTCTCATAGCCTGGGAGTCCTTCATGTGTTTTTAGCAAACTCTATGCAGGCTTTCCTATGTCTGGCACTGAGGGGAGGCTTCCGTCGGGCCACTCTGCCATAAAGGCCCAATTGGTGGAGGGCTGCAGTGATAGTTGACTTTGTGGAACTTTCATCCCTACTGCATCTGTGGAGCTCAGCCAGTGATCATGGGGTTCTTCTTTACCTCTCTCACCAAGGCTCTTCTCCCATGATTACTCAGCTTGGCTGGACGGCCTACATCTGGGAAGACTTCTGGTGGTCTCAAACTTCTTCCATTTAAGGATTATGGAGGCCACTGTGCTATTAGGAACCTTGAGTACTGCAGAAATTCTTTTGTAACCTTGGCCAGATCTGTGCCTTGCCACAATTCTGTCTCTGAGTTCCTTGGCCAGTTCCTTTGACCTCATGATTTTCATTTGGTCTGACATGCATTGTGAGTTGTGAGGTCTTATATAGACAGGTGTGTGCCTTTACAAATCAAGGAAATATCAGTTTAATTAAACACAGCTGGACTCCAATGAAGGAGTAGAACCATCTCAAGGACGATCACAAGGAAATGGACAGCATGTGACTTAAATATGAGTGTCTGAGCAAAGGGTCTGAATACTTATGACCATGTGATATTCAATTTTTTTTTTTACATTTCTGTTTTTTTCAGTCAAGATGGAGTGCAGAGTTACATTCATGAGAAAAAAAATGAACTTTTTTGAATTTACCAAATGGCTGCAATGAAACAAACAGTGAAAAAATTAAAGGGGTCTGAATACTTTCTGTACCCACTGTAATTTATGATTGATCATTGATATAATAATAATTACCTGCATATGGGAGAAGAGCACTCTTTCATACGTGTGTCACCGGCACCACCGCAGTTTCATCAGGAGATGGCAATGAATGTGTCAACTTATTATTATGAGTTGGCAGTTTAATTATCAGGGTATTGGTTTTTATATGATGTATTTTCCAAGCTATGCAGATTCTAGGAGCCGCCTAGATATTTATTGTTTGTGCCTAACTTCTAAAGTCATGTTTTACATCTGTGCTGGTTGTTACTGAGAGTTGTATCCATTCTTTCCATACATTTAGTTGGTATTTTGTTGCTGTTTTGACAGATAGTCTCGATGATGGGCTACTTACATGCTGAATTATTAGCATAATGAGTAACGTGAATACTTTTGTTGTAACAGGTGTGCCTTAAAGACTTCAACAGCTTGTCACAAACACTTCTTTGTCCATATGGTGCAAAATGTTAACTTGAGCTCAATTCATATGTTTCCCAGCATCGAATGTAAGGACAGACAGGAGTTTACCACATCTTGTGTACAGCAGAAAATACATGGAGTTACGTATTTGTGAAAGGAACCAACATTGCTTGTTAGCATTCTTTACTGTATATCTGTACTTCAAGTTACATATGTTTAGGCCTTATTGATGTAGAACAAACATAATGCTATAGACTTACTAATTGTCTCTTCATATAACTGTCTGTCATTCAGTTTGTCATCCATTTCCTGCCAGAAAAGATCTTTGCACCTAATTTGAAAGTGATCAGTTCAGCTGATCTATAGAAAAGTCGGTCAAGCAAGTTATGGAATTCTGCTTTGGTTTTTCAAGATAAAAATCATCAGTTACTATAAACCATGGTCACAACACTATAAAAATGCAGTGCAGCGGAAACTGCTGATAGTCCAATGTTTATGAGGGTCTCCTGACTGGCAGATGTTGAGGAAACTGGCGTGGGGCATGTGGGATTTTAGCATGCCAAATCATTGATTTTACCAGCATATAGGCCTACCAGCCAGATTAAACATGTGCTGCTGCAGAACCTCATAAGTTATTGGTGTAGGAAAATATATTTTCAAATAAGTCGGCTCTTAAATAAAAGAGACACATTTGCTACCAAAACCACAACATTTTTATGTCATTTTGGCAAAATACTGCAATTTGAATGCACTTTGTGAATACACCCTTAATTTAGGCTTGCACGTTGCATTTTTTATGCGTTTTTTTTCTGCACGCAAAACCTACTCTCTTGGCAGTAAAAAAGCAACATCATAAAAGCAGGTTTCACTGAATTTTTGCAGCATTTTTTTCTGCAATTTTGGTGCATTTTTTTTACTGCGTTTTTGTCAGGATATATTTGTCTCTTGTGAATGCTGACAAAGTTTAGTGCATAAAAAATAATCTGATTCAGCTTTATCAGGTTTGGGCACCAAAAACGCCGCAAAACTTATACCTGCTTTTTTTGCACTATCCATTGCTTTCAATGGGTGAGAAACACTGCAAGAACGCTGAAAGAAGTGACATGCTCCATTCTGCAAAAACGCAGCTCTTTGACAAAACAGTCAGGAAAAAAAACAAGGTGTGTGTATGAGATTTTTCTGAAATCTCATAGGGTTTGCTGGTACTGTGAAACGCAGCTGAAAATTTGCATAAAAAAAATGCTACTAAATCGCAATGCATGAACACAGCCTAAGGCTGGAGTCACACAGAACGATTAAAAAAACGGTCCGATTTTGTTATGTGATAATCGCACAACTGTTCTCCGTATGTTGATCCGTATGTTATCCGTTTTACATGCGAGGATGCAATTTCCTCGCATGTCAGGATCCGTGTGGCGTCCGTATGGCTTTTCATTTCCCACTGCTTTTCCCCTTTGAATTTAATGGCTCAATGGGCTGTAATGAGGAAAATATGTGCGTATTTCACGCAAGTCACACTGATGGTCCGTGTGATGTCCGTTTTTTTATCGCACCCATAGACTTGCATTGGCGATTCTGAGCCGAGATACGCGTACAATCGCAGCATGCTGCGATTTCACTCGCGCGTATAAAACACGCGAGAAATAATCGGCTGATGGGACCTGCCCCATAGAATAACATTGGGACGAGTGCTAGGCGATTTTTTATCGCCTAGCACTCGTCCGTATTATACGGTAGTGTGACTCCGGCCTAATAGTTATTGTAGGCACCCACCTAATTAAAGATGTTGTTACACTGTTTATCTGCACAATCAAAAACAAACCTTGAGCAGTGGCCATAACCATGAAATATCTGACAACCCACCAGCTAATTAAAGATGTTGTTACACTGTTTATCTGCACAATCAAAAGCAAACCTTGAGCAGTGGCCATAACCATGAAATATCTGACAACCCACCAGCTATTTCAGACAACTCTGCCATAATTAGACATACTTGGCATGCACATTTATTCCAATGGGGGAGATAAATAAGTCGCAGCCCTATCCAAGTAGTTTAGCTTTCAATGACTCAATGAACTTGACTTGTTGAACCCTATTTGTCCAAACATCTGCATTAGGGGGATGGATGGAAGGCCACCATATTCTGCTGTACAGTAGAAAAATTGGCCAGATCATACGGAGTTTCATTTAATGTTTATGGCCAGATTAAGGTATTTCAACAATCTTATGTTTGAAGGGAATATGTCAGCAGGAATTCACACCCCAAACTATTTATTTGTTCATGTAGGTATTTCAAAAATCAGTCTACCTTTACATGGCATGGCCAGTCCTTTCTTCCATTAATAAGGAATCAGCATTTGAATTGATGTGTAAATGAGGCTGAAGAGCTACTTAAGATCTGAAGGTTTTGTCACTCCAGCTCTATTTCCCACCCAGTGATTCCACCTTCTGCTTGACTGAAGGTTCAAGGCTTTGCCTGAAGTAACACAGCATGAAGGAAATCAAGCATTAGGCAGCGCTCTGTGGAGAATAGAGCTACAGTGACAGAGGCTTCAGATCTAGCATATCTACCGTATTCAGCCTCATAATAATGTCAATTTGAAGGCTGATTTCTCCTTGTATAGATCTTTTTCATTATTTATAGTTTACCTATTTGGGTTTTATGATATCTGCTGGATTTCTCCTAAATTAAGATTTTTTCCTAAAATCAGTCTTTCATTGACAGCTAATACTTTTATTCAAATGCATTTATAAAGGAGAATGTTTTCATTGAGAAAGAGAGAGCTCTGCATGTGTCACCAAGTCTCCATTGAAATCCTTAGGAGTTCTTTCACTTCAAAATGGAATCGCATGTGCAAACATCAGTGTTGCTAAACAGATTATCTTTTTTGTGCACAAAGTATTCAAAACCCACAGCCAATATTTTTATAGACAAATAAACTATAATGAGTGATAAAGATTATAAGTGATATATGTCTATAGCCCAAAATACTCGAATGAATTTATTAACAGCATTTAAAAAAATTAAAATCACAATGACCAGCATTACCACCTCCTGCATAACAAATAATAAATGCCTAGATTTTTATTACGTACACTAATAAAAAGTACCTTTATTTTACTGACTCTCCAGGAATTTGTGAATGATTGTTAACCCTTGTAGACATCTCTTTATGGAATCCCACAGATGTAGATTTATATCATAAATAAAAATTATATGAAAAACTGCTTCAAGTATAAAGTCTTTAGGCGACCTAACATATTAGTTAAATGTCAGCTAAACCTAACACTTTCAGGGTAACAAATAGATACAGTCATGGCCTAAAGTCTTGGAACCCTTGAAATTGCTCCAGAAAATGAAGTATTTCTCCCAGAAAATTATTGCAATTACACGTGTTTTGTTATACACCTATTTATTTCCTTTGGGAGTATTGGAACAACACAAAATAAACAGAGGGCAAAAAAGCTAATTGGACATAATTTCACACAAAACTGCAAAAATGGGCCAGACAATGTTGGCACCCTCGACTTAATTTTTGGTTGCACACCCTTTGGAATAAATAACTGCAATCAGTCCCTTCCTATAACCATCAGCAAGATTCTTACACCTCTCAACTGGAATTTTGGACCACTCTTTTGTAGAGTGCTCCAGGTCTCTCATAATTGAAGGGTGCCTTCTCCCAACAGCAGCATTGAACAGGTGTTAGATCCGGCCTCATTGCTGGCCACTTCAGAACTCTCCGCACTTTGTTTCCATCAAATTAAGGGTGCTTCTTGAATTATGTTTGGGGTCATTGTCCTGCTGGAAGACCCATGACCTAGGACGCAAGCCCAGCTATCTGATACTGGGCACTACATTGCAACCCAAAATCCTTTGGTAATCTTCAGATTTAATGATGCCTTGCACACAGTCAAGGCACCCAGTGCGAGAGTCAGCAAAACATCCTCAAAACATCTTTGAACTTCCACCATATTTTACTGTAGGTACTGTGTTTTTGTTGACCTCATTCCATTTTCGGCACACAGTAGAATGATTTGCTTTACAAAAAAGCTCTACCTTGGTCTCATCTGTTCCCAAGACACTTTCCCAGAAGGATTTTGGCTTACTCATATACATTTTGGCAAACTGCAGTCTAGCTTTTTTATGTCTCTGTGTCAGCAGTGGGTTCCTGCTTAATGTCCTGCCATAGCATTTAATTTCATTCAAATGTTGACGGCTAGTTCACGCTGACACTGATGCACCCTGAGCCTGTAGGACTGCTTGAATTTTTTTGAAACTTGATTGGGGCTGCTTTTTTTCCATCCGGGCTATTCTGCATTGCAACCTTTTATCTTTGGAGGTGGACTTGTAATCTTGAGATTGTTTATATTTTTCAACAATTTTGGTTCTGTCATCCACAAACAGTTCTCTTCTCTTTCTATTCTCCATGCTAAGTGTGGCATACACAGACACACAGTGCAAAGGTTGAGTCAACTTCTTTTTTTTATCTGTTTTTAGGTATGGTTTTCATATTGCCCACAATTGTTACTTGCCACAGGTGAGTTTGAACGAGCATCACATGCTTGAAACAAAGTTGATTACCCACAGTTTTGGAAAGGTGACAACAATTTTGTCCAGCCCATGAAATTATGTCCAATTTGCCTTTTTTCTGTGTTTTTTTTCTGTTGTTCCAATACACACAAAGGAAATAAACATGTGTATAACAAAACATGTGTAAGTGCATTAACTTTCTGGGAGAAATACTTCATTTTCTGGAACAATTTCAAGGGTGCCAAGACTTTCGGCCATGACTATAGTAGGCCATGTTCACATGGTGCAGAAAAATTCCGCTGCAGAGATTTAGTCACAAATGAGCGATGAATGACCAGATAGAATCCACATGTATTATTTGTGGATTTTGGTGCGAATTTGACGCTACTCCACTTACAAGGCAATGAATGAGGTGAAATCCACAATGAAAATCTGCACAATGATGAGCATGACACAGATTTGAAATACATACCATACTTTCGTTATCATGTGGATTTTTATCGCAGTGAGTGACTGAGATTTTGAAAAAAACATTTACTTGTATTGTACTGTGAGCACCTCAAATCCACAGTGAATCCTGAACGTGTGAATTTTGACGTTATGCGCATTGAGATCTCTTTTCTCACTTTAATGGCAGATGTAGTGGAAAAGAAGGATCGGGCATGCTGTATTTCAATATGGCCTATCCTTTATTCCCAAGGGAGACAAGTCACTTACCATGGAAAAACATAAGCAGGCTTGGCCGAGTTTAACACACATGCTTCTGGAGACGTCAGTAGGAATAATTATTGGATGAATGACAAATAGAAATGGGTATCTTAATTTTATTGTTCTTCTTAAGGAGGTGGTCGAGCTTCCAAAAAAATAGGTTCTAAATGGCAAGTAATGTGGTAGCATGGTAAAATGAAGCATAGTCACCCGCTGTTACCTATGTGGATTCAGCGCTGGCCATTGCAGTGGTCAGGGTTTGGACAAAAGCAGTGACCTCCTGTTCTTCAGTCACCTAACCATTGAGGTCTGTTATTTGCTGCAGTGGACATGTGACTGGAATGGGATGTCACCCTAGGGACATCCAATGATGTTCTGCTCCAGTGACCTGAACTATGCAGCCAATCATCAGCCACAACAGTTGTTGACCGATGTAGCGGGCATCACTGCTTCCTATCTCCGAGTGGCTAGTACTGGATCCAAAGTTTAGAGTGGGTGACTATGCCTTGTGTTATTATGCTATAACATTCACTACCATTAAAGATCTACAAGTCCTTTAAGGCTGTGTGAAGCTAACTGATTACACTTGACATCAAGACTAATCAATTGAAATCTACAAGGACATTAGACAAGAGAGGGTTTTTCTTTTCTTTTTCTGTACAAATAAGGAAATGAAATCAAAGGGACAAATGCCAATGTGAATACAGTCTAACAATAATGCAAATCTGAATGCAGTCTAAAAATTTGCAGAATAATTGGAGGTACGGTACTAGTTTTCACTGTCTCCTACAAAAGCTCAGTTTTTGTAAAGTTGCAAAGAAAAATTGTTCTACCAGTGCCAGCTTTTTTCTTTCAACGTATGGATGTATATACATAAAAGCCATTGATCGTGAAATGTGCTATAGAACCAGACTGTTTATACAAGTGCAAGAAATTGTACAAAAGTGCTCAGTCTGCTCGCTATAGAAAGCCTTCTTAAAGTGATTTAGCTTCTCCATATGGAAATCTTATATTCAAGAGGGGGGTAAAAGGCTGGAAGAAAAATTAAGGCTATTTGTAATGTAATTATTACTATTTTATGGTTTATTGTAGTCGGTAACAAATATCATCTGTACATTAGAGCGGAAGTACTTCTTCCCTGGCAAAGGTTTCTGAGAATAGTAGTTCAGTAGCAGCATGACGGCTTCATGTTCTCTGGCATTGTGTTAGTGCTAGATTGTTGTCCTCTGAATGATTTGTAAATGTATTTTTCTTGCAGTTGGTGGACGAGTAAGTCGTGAATTAAATTATACTCGCCAAAAGATCGGAGAGGAAGCCATGTTTAATCCACAGCTCATGATCCAGACTCCACTAGAGAATGGTGCTAATGTCCTAACAACGGAAGCTCTGAGGCAACATCTTCTCTCAGCACTTGAAGCCACCAAGGTGCAAGTCTACATGTATGACAGGTAAATGGCAGATATGTACAAAATTCTTTCACTCCATAGCTTCTTTTTGATCACTGCAGGTGTTTTACTATTTGTATTGCTTTTTGGTTTGTTTTTTATATGTCGATTTTCTTTCATGCCACAGTTTCTCCTTTAAAGACTGTTGACACCTATTAGGCATGTTAGTAGTTACATTTAATTAAAAAATGCACTAAGTTTCAGTCTGCAAACTTAATTGTTTTATTCATTTTCAAACACGTTGATATGCAATTTGCAGCCTGATCCAAGTTTCATATCTTTCTCTTGTGGGCTTTTCTCTACCAGTAATATAGGCTGGATGTGAAGTTTCCTGATTATATTAGCTAATATGTCAGCACAGCTTCTATCCTGCACTTATTTTCTGCTGATTTTATGTTTGGCTGTGTTCTGTACTTTTCTCTCTGAGATACTTTCTCCCTTTTCCGAACTGTTTAGATCTATAAAACCTCCCCCTCCCCCTCCTCTCTCTCTGCTGTTATCTCTAATTAAATTCATTGAGTGCGATAAAGGATTTACAGACACAGCAACAGCAAAATGATAGAATTTCTTTTAATGAAAACTATTTAGAAAATTGCTCAACTTTGCAATTAGGAAGCAAATGAACCATATATAAATTGTGTTTGAAAGTGTACATAACCTTTAAATCCCTACTACACCTCACATATGGATGCATCTATTATGTGAACACTCCTTAGACATCAATGGTTCTTTTATAACCACAATACAGATAAAAGTTATTTCAAATATGCACTCATTTTATACGACCATGTGAAAAGCCCCATAGATTAACATGGGTTAATACAAACCATATAAATACGGAAATGACACAGATGCAAAAAAAGCTTGTGTGAAATTGGCCTCACTCATAAAACTTCATTGGTAAAGTCTGAAAAACACATGACAAGAATATAAAGAGGTTTTTATTTGCTACAAGGCAATACAGTGACATTGTCTTCTCTTACCCAATAGGCATTGGAAACTAGAGGAGCTATGTTTTAAATCCGGAGAACTTATAACCGAAACTGGGTATATGAGCCAGGTAAGTGTCTACAATGAGAACAGCTATAATTATGATGAACACATGTGATCCATACTTCCATGGGAATAGTGCCTTGGCCCTTGATAATATTGCTACCTAGCCTCATCTCATTCACTTACATTTCTTACAAGGACAAACTAAAGGTTATTCTTTTATTAAGCAGTTATATTGCCCATAACATGCATTGACCGGTGACAGAGCAAGTCATTTGGCACTTGTTACAATTTTATTTTATTGTTTTTCCTTTTCTTCAGGCAATTGTTCATTTCCCATCTAACATACAGTTTACATTATAAGTACCAGCACATCCCCTCATGTAAATGAGAAACGATAATTCTTATGTCATCATAGCAGATGTGATCAATGTCAAACGTGTGAACACTGGTTTGTAATTGGATCATTGGACATGTTTACACTGCTAATCAAGATCAAACATTAGTATGAAAATGATTGTTCTGACTATTATAACCCATAACCCAGTGTAAACGGTTCTTTAGAGATCATACTGTAGAATGGGAATAACATGGTAATCACTTATGTCGAGCATATACGGCGTAATCCAGGCCATTAATTGACTTCCGATTAGCAACATACAAACCAATTTGTGGTTGTTTACTGTTAAGACAGGCTGGGAGCAGTACAGATCTATAATTAATATGATCATTCTGTGCCCATAGAATATCATGTTAACAGCAGCACATCATCTGTTTACACTAGGCGATGTGCTGAAGATGGTGATCTTTTTAAGCTTTCATAAAAATTATTGCACCCAAAAAATAAGCGATTTTCTATTTTATGTCTAGTATTTGGCAACCTGTTTTGACAGGCCAATATTTGGGAGTAAGCTTTCCATAAACACTGTTCCCCGATTATTGGCTCATTTAAATGGACCTTTAGTCTGATTAAGTGACAGCCAAAAAAAAAGCTAAAATGATACCTTGAGTGGTTGGTATGAGCATGCCCTCACATGTAAAGGGTATGCCACACTAAACAACATCGCTAACGGGATCGCTAAAAAACGTCACTATTTAGCGATCCCGTTAGCGATGTTGTTGTGTGCGGCATCTACCAGCGACGTGGCCCCTGCTGTGATCTCGTCCGTCGTCCTGATCGTTCCGGACCCTATTTTCATCGCTGGCGTCCCGCTGGTAAGTATCTAATCGCTGAGTGTGGCACCTTTTTTGAAGAGGCAATTTGCACCTTTTTTAGCGATTTAGCGGTACTTTTGTACCGCTAAAGTCGTTAAGGAGATCGCTAACCGCGATAGCGTCCTTAACGATATCGCTAAATTAGGTAGCTACTAGCGATTTAGAAACAATCCCGCTAGCGATCTCATTAGTATGCGACGCTAACGAGATCGCTAGCGGGATTGTGTAGTGTGGCAGTACCTTTAGTCTATCATCCTGAGTAGGAAGAGTTTCAAGATCTTTTCTAAAAATATTTAGAGTTGAGAGTCCTCAGTGGTTGATACCTTTTAATGGCTAACTGAAAAGATGGTAACAAATTGCAAGCTTTCGAGACTACTCAGGTCTCTTCATCAGGCTAGACTAATACAAAATCTGAAGAATCACATATTTATACACAACACAGCACAGAAATAATGCAATAGGTAAAGGGCAAGTGACGTGAAGCAGAATAGTCATTATGGCAGAGGGATGAACATAAATATTGGAACAGTTCATCGATAAGGAGTGTGAAGTTTTATTGCCCTCTGATTGGGGTCTGGTCAAGATCTTTTCTAGTTTGAGAAATCTCTTTATTAGAAGGACCCTTGAGCGAGTGATCAGCTTCTGGGACTCGCAGCAATCCGCTTTAATCAGTGGTAGAATCCAGCAGTAAGTGTTCAGTGTATCTGTAGCACCTCCTTAGTAGAAATTAGATTTTTTTTAATGTGATTCACATTAAAATCAGAGGCCTATTCATCAAAGTTATGTAATTGCTAGGTCCTCCAGAGTGAGAACCACACTCGTTATAACAACGAAAAGAGGGTACCTAAGAATATCCCTTTCAGAAATACTTAAAAGTGTATTTGAAAATGGGATTTTCAAACCAGACAACCCCAGTTGCTGCTCATGGTTCCAATTTTAGATGCTTCACACAAAAGTGATTCTCTAATAATGCGCGCGTGCCGCTATATCAATGTATAAGTATATTTTGGGGAACTTTACAGTGTATTGGGATATGTTTAGCATGGCTTGAGCATAAAGCGCAGGGATATTAACCAGAGAATCCTTCTGTTCTATATCATAGATCATAGAATCACTATACCCTTGTTTAATTATCACACCGTTGGACTGCTTTTGGGAAGGAGCCAAACTTCATTCTGGAAAGGCATATCTACCGTAAGCAATTCATTTTATTCTTTACAGTTTTGTAGATGGCTGAAATGTGTTTTATTTACTTGCAGATTTCCTCTAAACAGGTTGATGTTTCTAGGTTGTAGATCTAATGTGCATGGACTTTTCCTTTTATTGCTCCCTTCTTTGGAACGTTTTGTAGCATGTGCTTGGAAATGTGCTTGTAAAGCCTGAAGTTTTAAGAAGCATAAACAATCGGGTCTCTTTTTTTATTTCATTGTTTAATGAAACACGAAAAGCTGCATTTTAATTCTCACCTTAGTTTTTTACAGTTGAACAGCTTTTATATTTCATAGTCTGCATGCAACAAAGAGTTAATTGTTTTGTGCATTTGGCATATGTTGGCATCTTTGAGTAATTATGCAAGAGTTCGTGTCTGAGTAATTGTTCATGTCCTGGTTTGCTTGTCTCTGAAAATAAGCAATTTGCAATGGCCGTCCCCTAACCTACAATGTGCAGCTCTGGATGTAGGACATGAAGCATTTTCACTTTTCTAGTTGGGAGACTTGAAATAATGACTTAAGCCTGGATGGGCAAATACAGTTTGGCATAGACAACAAAATGAGGCAGCCAGAAAGCCTTTGTAATTTGCCCGGCTGAAGCTTGAAAAGTGCCAGTTCTGGTGAAGCAGCAGTAGCCACTGGAATGGGAGACATTGCCAAGTCATCAGGCTCGCTTAAAAGATATTTTCTGCTCTTGCCTTCTTTGTGCTTTTACTACTTTCTCACTGATATAAATTTGTCATCATTAGCTATATGCTTTACCTCCCACTCTGCCGTCTCATTTTCATTCTTTCCAAGCTGCTACACTACAGCACAGATTGTATGTTGTCATTTTTGGCTCACACTGGTTTCTCTCCAGGGGTAAACCCACTTTACAATGGACAAACTTTGACCCCATGGGCTTGCTGGAGGAATTGAAGAGAGAAAATTTCCAAGTAGACATCTGGGAGGAAATGCTAAAAAAGGCCGAAGTTGGTCACGCATATATGGACCGCCCCTGTCTCAACCCATTCGATTCGAATTGTCCGCCTACAGCATCTAATAAAAATTCAACCAAAGTGAGTTCAGACATAGGGTAATGTTCTTCAAGCTGTTCTCTGAAAAGAAAAACACTTTGCTTACTTTGTTAATGGTATAAGATTAATTGCTACATATTTTATGTTATAATTGTTTTAAAGGACATTAAAATTGGAATAGCATGAATACAAATTTATAAAATTGCTTGTAGTTCTCATCATTGTATGGCTCACCTGAATTATCTTGGTCTTATATTGTATTTCAGCCTTTGGATATTGCCCTTGTGATGAATGGAGGATGCTATGGTCTTTCAAGGAAGTATATGCATTGGCAAGAGGAACTCATTATTGGTGGCACAGTGAAAAATAGTAGTGGAAAGCTGACCAGGTAGGTGATTATTCATAATGCTAGATAGTATACAGAGTATATTAATCTTTTATTGTAATTAAGGATGCTCTGACTACATATCAGATACATAGCCAAATACCTGGAGTTTATGTTGTGTAGGTTTTTTCCTTCCTTTCCGATAATCTAAATGTGGGGAAATGGTATAAAATAACAAAAGATCCTATATTATGTGTAAACTGCTCACTGCTACAGCAACATTTCTACGGTGATCCCTATTGATTTTCGTTTAGTTGGCTGCAGCAATGATGACTACTACCATGACCACTGAAACCAATCACTGGCCAGTCTTGTGCCGTGCATGTGAACATGCATACAGATTCTCTTAGAATCTTGGAAAACTACTTTATTGTTAAAATAAACATGATAACTGTAAATTCTTTGAGATAGCACAGAAAATGTGAACCTACATCCACGTTAAGATGGATTTTAAGAGAAATTTTAGTAACCAATTAGATTTTTTGTGGCCAGGTAATATGACTGTTGTTAGCCCTCTCTAGAGAATAGAACAAAAAGTTGGACACATGTTTTTTTGGGCTATATCCTCCACTGCTCTTCGTTTACAATCTCTTGGTGTACCAACGTACAAGCTTGAGTAACACATTGACTAGATACTAAGGTATATTACTGAAATAACACCCATGCATCTACATCTGGAACATATATGTCCTCATGGACATAAAGTAAGCTATATTAGGCATGATTTGCCCATGGTAAGATTGATCATCTCAGTTCTTGGCTTGCAACGTCAATTCTAATTCATTCCAAAGGTGTTCGTTGGGGTGTAGGTTAGGGCTCTGTATGGACCAGTGATGTTCTTCCAAAAGCAACCACCCATGTCTTTATGGAGCTTGCTTTCAATCCTTTGGAACAGTGAAGCAGGAACAGAAAAGGGCCTTCCCCAAACTGTTCCAACAAAGATATAAGCAAATAATTGTCCAAAGTGTTTTGTTATGCTGAAGAATTAAGCTTTCCCTTAACTAGACCTTAGGCCAACCCGTGAAAGACAACCCAACAACATTATCCCTCCTCCCCTAATATTCATTGTTGTCAGGTGGGTAGATTCTCCTGGTGTTCACCAAACTCAGACTAGTCAATCAAGGTACAATACATGTTTTTACTGCTCCAGTGGCAGCACTACATTCGACACTTATCATTGTGCTTAGTGATGTAAGTCTTGCATTTAGCTGCTCAGCCATGGAAACCCATATTGTGAAGTTCCTAGTTTTTTCTCTGATGTGAGAGTGTTTGTGACTTTTAAGCACTATGCCTCTCAGCACTTGATGACCCTTCTCTAAATGTGACTTTACGTGGTCTGACACTTTGTGGCTGAGTTGCTGTGGTTCCTAAACACTTCCATGTTTCAATAATACTAACCACAGTTGATCATGGAATATTTATAGAAGGGAAGACGTTTCATGAACTCACGTGTTACAGCGGTGACATCCTATTACAAGACCAGGATCAAATTCAGTGTGCTCTTTAGAATGACCCATATTTTTGCAAATGTCTGTAGAGGCAGACTGCATGGCAAGGGGCTAGCGTTTTTACACCTGTGGTAATGGGACTGAATAAAAAACTGGAACTCAATGATTACGAGGTGTGCACGAATACTTTTTTCTATATAGTTTGTGTATATCGGCTCCTGACTCTCTATGGAAAAATGTGTTGTTGTATTTTTCTAGAACTTCTTGCACCACATTATAACTAAGTGCATGTGTAAGGCGGCTTTCATGTAAATGCAATTAACTGAATGCAGCGTGATTACATAGTAAAGAGGGGAAAGACTTGCACACGTCTGTTTAAACAATAATCACCATTTGTGTACTTCCTAGATTCCTGCAGAGTGTCAAGAGTTTAGTCTGGTAGAGCTCTCAAGTCAAGCCAAATTTTTAGTGATTGCAGACAGGGTTTCTACACATGGCATTGAAACGAGAAATGTTGTTTTCTAATATGTGATATTGACCTTTTGACTTTTACTTAACAAAGGGAAAACTTAATGACTCAAGGCTCCATGGTGTATAATTTTATATTTCTGTAAAATGCACGCACTTTAGAAAAAAAGGAATGCAACAGTGTCTGCAAAATTTACTGGACTTGCTAATAAAATATTTCCATGCATTTCTATGTTACAGTGCCAAAGCGTTACAGACCATGATTCAGTTAATGACTCCTAAGCAGATGTATGAGCACTTCAAGGGGTATATCGATGTTTCTAAGATCAATTGGAACGAAGAGAAAGCAGCAGCCATTCTGGAAGCCTGGCAGCGGGTTTATGTTCAGGTATGACTGAGTATATTGGGTACAAATCAGTTGTCAGCATATTGCAAAGTTAACATTTTATATTCAGAATAAACCTATTGGTATTTATGTACGAAAACTGTCACCTATATGCAAATGTGTAAGCCTTTAACTTGTGATTACAATGAGATGGCATGTATGAAGCCAAGATCACTTATGGCATTATGTTGGCATAAACAGACAGATTTGTACTGTCTTGTTTGTACTGACTGGAAGTTTCTTTCTTTTCTATAAACATTTTGTATTTTTCTTCGTACCAAGTAGTATGTCAAGGTGTTGCTTCTTGAGTGATATATCCCCCATGTATATGCTGTTTTTACATGCAGTTTCCTATTGAAACACCACTGGAGACATTACCCGGAACATTAGCCTGCGTTCACACAGCCATAACGTGGCCTCATGAGGGAGCCATATATTTAGAGGCAAAAGCAGGATTGTATCCGTCATGTGTAATAAGGAAATCATTTCCCAAACCATTTCATTCTAAACCTGTTTTTGGCTCCTAATATACGGCTCCCTCATGGAGACACGTTATGGCTGTGCAAATAAACCTTAACACACCATTCAGTCTGTAGGTCAGGTCCTTTTCAAACTGTAATGTAACTACAAATGAGCCCGTGTCCTACCAGTAGACCAGTAGCTGGCACTGGGTGAGAAATATTTTTAAAATATCTGGCCCCCAGATGAAGCCTGGAAAATACAGCTTTGTATGGAACATATACAGCGTGAAAACGGCTAATATCTACTCATTATGTTAGAACAATTTGCAATGGCAAAGAGTTTTCTTTTCCTAGAGTTGCAGCAACTTGCCAGGGTGATACTTCCTAATATTGGATGCAGGCTAGGGAGAAGAGAACTGAAATAAAAAGCAAGTGTGACTTGTAAGGAAAGGTGTCTGGAACACATTAGTGAGCCAGAGAATCTGTTCACAGCTGCGGTCCCATTGGTGAGGTCATGTGACATTTTTTTGGCCTTTGTTTCCCAAGCATTGACCTTTGCCGGGTTGCATGTGACCTCTGTGAGTCAGCCAACCAATTAAAACTAAAGGCTTCTCTTCCAGGCAAGGTCTAGCAGACCACTGCAGAGTGATATATAGGAGATGAATGATGGCTCTGCAGCGGTCTACCTTCTCGCTTCCCTGGAAAAATACAATATTCATTTTATTGTCTTTCAATGAATGAAATCAAATTAGGACTGACTGGGGGGATCAGGCACCAGATGAATTTACTTACTTGTAAGTGCTTGCCTGGCTCTTCTTGTGATATCAATGTCTCAAGAAAACACCAGAAGCAACAGAAACAGGCCTGTTTCTGTTGCTTCTGGTGTTTTCTTGAATTTTGGATTTTTAGTCCGCTGTCTGAGGTTTTTATGATATCAATGTCTCCTTCGCTTTTAGGTTGTACATCAAAGTGTTGCACAAAATTCCACCCAGAAAGTCCTTCCCTTTACAACAACTACACTGGACGACATCCTCAAGTCATTTTCTGATGTCAGTGTCATCAGAGTTGCTAGTGGCTACCTGCTGATGGTGAGTCCAAACCGTTACCAAGCTCTAACCGATGTAGGGATGGGGCATTGACATTAAATATATTAACATGCAAGTTTAAATTACCTCCTTAGATTACCTGACGCATTTTAATGTGGTTTGCTTTTTTGTTTCCAAATGTTTCATTTGCAGCTTGCGTATGCCTGTTTAACCATGTTGAGGTGGGACTGTGCCAAGTCTCAGGGTGCCGTGGGGCTGGCTGGAGTTTTGCTCGTTGCACTTTCAGTGGCAGCAGGATTAGGCCTGTGTTCATTGATTGGAATTTCCTTTAATGCCGCCACAACTCAGGTATTAACGTCCATCCAGCACATATTCAAGTAGACCAAAAAGTAGGCACATTATTAAGTTTCATGTTTTACGTTGTAACCTCTTCTGATATCTGTTTTAGTAAATACCCCATGAAATAACAGTCTTGGTGCATTTTTCCTAGAACTCTACATTATGCAATTCCTCTTTTATTTCTCCTAAATATTTATAAATAAATTTGACAACTGATTATTACCATTGTCCTAGTCAAAGAAGCATGTCTCTACTGATTGGCTAGTATCCATGTATATCCAACGTATGAGAAGAGGAAAGAGGGAAAGTCAGCTCACCAACAAAACTATAGTGGTGTTCACTATGTATACATCGCACAAAGCTGCCCAGGTCCAGGCATAGAAATCAGCAGGGAAAGAAAGGAAATGCTCCAGCGATGACACAAGTTGTGGAATTAAAACTTCACATTTATTTCTGCATTAAAAAAATGATGGTGCCTGCATTATGAGAACAAACCTATGCGTTTCAGCTACAAAGCCTTAATCATGTTTCATCCGTGTATAGGGACACACCCCGAACTGGTAACATCCAGTTAATATCAAGAAGGAATAAAAAGGAGTGGCTTACTGCTGAGTTCTTAGACTATGTGCAGATGGTGCGGATTCTGCTGATGAATTTTCCGTGCAGATTTTAGTAAATCCGCAGGTAAAATGACCTGCGTTTTACCTGCGGATTTGATGCGGATTTTACGCGTTTTTTGTGCGGATTTCCCTGCGTTTTTAGACCTGCAGATTTCTATTTAGAGCAGGTCTGACAACGCTGCGGAACTGCACAAAGAAGTGACATGCTACGAATTTAAATCTGCACCAAATCCGCGCTGAAAAATACGCAGCATGTTCACTGCGTTTTTTTTTTTTACATTGAATCTAATGCTACTGTACATCACTTGCAGTTCTGCTGCGGATCCGCAGCGGAAAATCCGCTGTGGATCCGCAGCAGAATCTGCAACGTGTGCACAGACCCTTAGAAAAGATTTGTTAGAATTGGTATATTATAGGGAATATAGGTATTTATTTACTAAAACTAACATGTCAGGAGAGTTGACAGGTGCTCAAAACAATAGTTTTATATTTTGTAATTTTTGCCTGGATTTTAACTGGTAGTAAACATTATTTGTATCTTTACATATATGCATATGAATCAAATAGACATATTATTATGGAGCTTGCAGAAGCTTTCTTAATGATAAGATACTTGTATGGTTGTGGGGAGAACAGATTCCCAATCTGTTTCCTGAAAATCCTTCAGAAGAATGTCTCCCACAGAGAGGAACAGCAGCATAGGTTGCCCATGACTTCTGACAGGGAGGCAGTGAGGAATTTGTATTCCCTGCCGCTTCCCCGCTTTATGATCAGAATGCCTCTACTTCTCCAATAATAGATGTACCGGTATATTAGGGAACTGCTATTTATGGAATTCCCTCATTTATTAGCTTAGGTTCACTGAAGGTGAGACTATACTTTAATGGCACTTTAGACTATGGAAGAGCCAAGTATTCCTGAATGCAAAAATTGTCTGTGTACGAAAGACATCATTCTTCTATAGCAAGCTACTGAGATGAATGGACATGTTACTTAAGGTGCATGTACAGTATGACTGCCAAAGATTGTATTTGTGTGTCAAGTATTCACTGCCTGCATTGTTCCCCACAGGTTCTGCCTTTTCTTGCTCTCGGGGTTGGTGTAGACGATGTCTTTCTGTTGGCACATGCGTTTAGTGAAACTGGCCAAAATAATAGGATTCCATTTGAGGTAATTACAAAACTTGAAAATTAAAAAGTGTCTTTGTTAAAGAGGTATTTTTTCCAGGAGGCATATGCTGTGCCTAAAAAATAAAGTTTAACATTACGTTATTCAATGCCGATTTAGGGCCGACGTGCTCCATCCTTTCCAGGGAATCAAGGCTATGAGTGGCATTTGCTAACAATGTGTTCTAATGATCATGTAAATATAAAACCGTTTGGCTACCTATTGTGGTGGCAAAAACATTTTGTTAATGTGTTGAATAAATATATTTTTTTATTTTTACTTTTAGGACAGAACTGGGGAATGTTTAAAAAGAACCGGAGCAAGTGTTGCCCTAACCTCTATCAGCAATGTGACTGCCTTCTTCATGGCTGCCCTTATACCCATTCCTGCACTCAGGGCTTTTTCTCTTCAAGTAAGATTTTTTTTTTTTCGCAAAAAAAATTTCTGTTGCAACTCTTGTTTAGTGGTAAAGGGGTTGTCCAGTCCAAGTCAATAAGTCTGCAGTCATTTTGTGTGACTGCTGACTTATGAGTATCTCCAGTGGATGCACTGTGCGCTGTGAGGATTCACTGATTTCTGAGTTGGGAACGAAGGGCATGCATCCGTTATGCAAACACCCGAGCAGAGCCTGACCAGTGGGTGCAGCCTCGCTCGATACACTTGTAAAGAGAGAGGCCGCGCCCTGACTAGTGATGCGGATGTCAAGTGGGCATGGCCGACTAGAGGACGTGGCCTCTCTCCATACAAGTAAATGAAAGAAAGGCCACGCCCACTGGTCAGGAGTATGTCTAATGCATACAAACTCTCCGGTCCCTGCTCAGAGCTCATAAACCGGCAAATTCCCACTGCGCACAGTGCATACACTGGGTGGATTTATGAGTCTGCGGTCACACAGAGTGACTGCAGACTTATAGTTTTGGACCAGACAACCTCTTTCATTTGATCACATACACCATGTTCTTGTTTCCATTGGTCTGTTCCTTCATTTAAAGGGAACCTGTCAGCAGGATTGTGCACAGTAACCTACAGTGTCAGGTCGGCGCAGTTGTACTGATTAAAATGATACCTTGGTTGATGAAATCCATCTTGTGGTTATTGTTTAATCTTTATTTTCAGTTTTGAGTTAATGATATGCCCATGCCACGGGGCAGCCTGTGGGGGGAACTTCATGTGGTGCTCTGATTAGATATTCATAATGCAGACTGCTGACAGGTCATTGATCCCTCACTGACCTGCCCCCTAGTTTGCATAAGGAATACCTGTACAAACTGAAAGTAAAAAAAACACTTCTGCGGGCAGGTGCCAGCGTGGCACCTGCGCTGCAACATAATCGCATGTTTAGTGCCCTAGTAATCACTGTTCTTCATGTTATTGATCAAGTACATTGATAAATTGTGCTCACTACATGTTATGGACTGACCTGGGTTACAGTAGTGGTATTGCAACCATTAGGGGCAGCGATGGCAGATAGTGTAGTCAGGGATAGCCAAGGGGTCGGTACATAGGAGCAGCAATGTAGTTTAAAAGAGCAGTACGAAGCGTAGTCAGGGATAGCCAAGGAGTTGGTACACAGAAGCAGCAGTATAATCTTAGAATGAAGGAGCAGGTGAAAGGAAGCTTAACTAGAGGCTGGTAGCTCAATAATCTCGCAAGGAAGGGAGTGCAATGCCTGGTTTAAATAGGGTGTTCAATCAGGGTGGAGACAATCAGAAACAACACAGGTACAAGTATTTGGGTTAGCACAGAACTGTCCAGCGAGCTTCCCCCTGGTGCACAAGAGTTGTTGGGTTCCTGACCTATACCTATAATGGAAGGTATATAGTGCCATACGCTTCCTGTAGGGTCTCATCGTAAAAAAGAAAATGGTATACTGTAGGCTTTTGGCAGTGACCTTATATATAATAAAGAGCAATCTGATACTCTTTTCTATGTAGTTGAGAAATAAGTATACCATCATATACCAGCTTGACAAAAAGAAAGTTTTGATGTCCGACAATTAAATCTAACCCATGAATTCATTTAACCTATACTCTGGGAGCTTTTCCTGGCAAATATGACATGCATAGGGTTAACATACGGTGCGCGGTGAGCCTAAAGCTAGTTTCAGACAGTTGTAATATGGTCATCATTTAGTGTCTGTATTACAGCAACAACACCCGTACTGAACCAAACTAAAACCTTACATACCAGCACCCAATACCAGGAATATTCCAAGACACGAAAGATGTGCTCATAATGCAAAATCAGAATTTGTAGTCTTAACCACTGAAATAGGTTTCAATGGATATGTGCAATATTTTGTATATAGGTGCGAGATATGTGATGCATTGTCTTCTGATAAGCTCACATGTGTGCTTGCAGAGATGAAATAAAAGCCATGTGATATTTTATGCATGCTTCTGTCTGATTCAGCAATGCGTGGCATTTACATTCATTCCTAGAGAAAAAGCCACAGTTTCTTCCATTAGCCTCTCTTTTAGTCCTGCCTGTCACCTTTCCTAACCTCTGTCTTGAATAGATAATAGGTAATGCTGGAGTCATATACTGGACAAAAAAAGGCTTTACACAATAGCTGGATAAAGAAGGGAGTTACTAAGGAGCAGCTGTAATGTGGAGCTTGAGCTGACAGGCGTCCTCATCTGCTCATCACTTCAAGCTACGCAGTACACCCACTCTCCCTGTGTGGTCTGCCAGGAATGGCAAAGAAAACATACATACCTTGGGCAGGGCCCCATCTGAGAAGGCATACTAGCTTTTCCCTGGGTAGTTCTAGCACAGACCTCCCATTCTTGTCTTACATCAGTTACAGGCAGAAAGCTCCAGATTTTTAAACAGTGAAACCTTACAAGGGCTTTAAATGTGACCATATAGGAAAGGCTTGTGTAGTCTAGCAGATCACTACTGATCACTACTACCATGGACATACGGCTCACTCATTCTGTGTCTTAGTAACCATAGACGAGCTAGAGATACAGAAGAAAATAAACTCTGCTACTTTAGCTGATAGGTGTATCTGCAATACAAAGGGTCATAAGCATAATTCATTATGTACTGGATGCATAATCACTTCTTATAAGCCAAAGTTCGGTAATTACAATTGCTAAAGTTACACTGTCAGTTTGACAAACTGTCATACTAATCCTCATTATTAGTTATTATTAGTATTCTTAATTGGCATAAGTTCAGTATGTGACTGGTATTTATTTATATGTATATAGATTATATTTTTTTCTTATGTACAGTAGATTCTATTTGATTGGTTATTATTATTTTTCCCTATGTACTGCATATGCATACATTATGTGTGTATAGATATGGTAGATACTATTTGACTGGTAATATATATATATATATATAATATAATATATATATATATATATATATATATACTGTATATGTATATATACATACATATATATATTATACCAAAAAAGTCCTCATAGAATAAAAGGTTGGCACTTCACATCTATATACCATCACAAAAGGACATATATTCTCATATAGCCCAGAAAAACGAAGAGATCCAAGATAACTCACAAAATTACAAAATTTATTGATATTTGTTAAAATAGTAACATGAAAATCACAGTGGAATGATATATAATCAAAACACCCAATAAGGGGAGACTTCATGGACACAGACTATACTGCATTAAATGTAATACCCACATTAACATCTCATGGTAGTAGCGTGATTAAATCCTTAGAAAAATTCCCTCAGTTAATACTTTACCATGAAGTACCGTAATAACGTGGTAACATCTGCAGCGCTGCAGCCAGAGATCTCCCCCTCACCCCTGCAGTGCTGCAGATGTTACCACGTTATTACGGCACTTCATGGTAAAGTATTGACTGAGGGAATTTTTCTAAGGATTTAATCACGCTGCTACCATGAGATGTTAATGTGAGTATTACATTTAATGCAGTATAGTCTGTGTCCATGAAGTCTCCCCTTATTGGGTGTTTTGATTATATATCATTCCACTGTGATTTTCATGTTACTATTTTAACAAATATCAATAAATTTTGTAATTTTGTGAGTTATCTTGGATCTCTTCGTTTTTCTGGGCTATATGAGAATATATGTCCTTTTGTGATGGTATATACATATATATACTTATATATATATATATATATATATATATATAAATATATATATATATATATACACTGCTCAAAAAAATAAAGGGAACACTTAAACAACAGAAAATAAAGTATAATATAAGTAAATCAAACTTCTGTGAAATCAAACTGTCCACTTTGGAAGCAACACTGATTGACAATCAATTTCACATGCTGTTTTGCAAATGGAATAGACAACAGATGGAAATTATTGTCAATTATCAAGACACACTCCATAAAGGAGTGGTTCTGCAGGTGGGGACCACAGACCACATCTCAGTACCAATGCTTTCTGGCTGATGTTTTGGTCACTTTTGAATGTTGGTTGTGCTTTCACACTCATGGTGGTACGAGACGGACTCTACAACCCACAAAAGTGGCTCTGGTAGTGCAGCTCGTCCAGGATGGCACATCGATTCGAGCTGTGACAAGAAGGTTTGCTGTGTCTGTCAGCGTAGTGTCCAGAGGCTGGAGGCACTACCAGGAGACAGACCAGTACACTAGGAGACGTGGAGGGGGCCGTAGGAGGGCAACAACCCAGCAGCAGGACTGCTATCGCCGCCTTTGTGCAAGGAGGAACAGGAGGAGCACTGCCAGAGCCCTGCAAAATGACCTCCAGCAGGCCACAAATGTGCATGTGTCTACACAAACTGTTAGAAACCGACTCCATGAGGATGGTCTGAGTGCCCGACGTCCACAGATGGGGGTTGTGCTCACAGCCCAACACCGTGCAGGATGCTTGGCATTTGCCACAGAACACCAGGATTGGCAAATTCGCCACTGGCGCCCTGTGCTCTACACAGATGAAAGCAGGTTCACACTGAGCATGTGACAGACATGACAGTCTGGAGACGCCGTGGAGAGCGATCCGCTGCCTGCAACATCCTTCAGCATGACCAGTTTGGCAGTGGGTCAGTAATGGTGTGGGGTAGCATTTCTTTGGATGGCCACACAACCCTCCATGTGCTCGCCAGAGGTAGCCTGACTGCCATTAGGTACCGAGATGAGATCCTCAGACCCCTTGTGAGACCATATGCTGGTGCGGTTGGCCCTGGGTTCCTTCTAATGCAGGACAATGCCAGACCTTATGTGGCTGGAGTGTGTCAGTAGTTCCTGTAAGATGAAGGTATTGAAGCTATGGACTGGCCCGCCCGTTCCCCAGACCTGAATCCGATTGAGCACATCTGGGACATCATGTCTCGCTCCATCCACCAACATCACGTTGCACCACAGACTGTCCAGTAGTTGGCAGATGCTTTAGTCCAGGTTTGGAAGGAGATCCCTCAGGAAACCATCCGCCGCCTCATCAGAAGCATGCCCAGGCGTTGTAGGGGCGTCATACAGGCACGTGAAGGCCACACACACTACTGAGCATCAATTTGACTTGTTTTAAGGTCATTACATTCCACTTTAATTTTGTGGGTGACTCCAAATCCAGGCCTCCATTGGTTAATAAATTTGATTACTATTGATGATTTTTGTGTGATTTTGTTGTCAGCACATTCAACTTTGTACAGAACAAAGTATTCAATGAGAATATTTTATTCATTCAGATCTAGGATGTGTTATTTGAGTGTTCCCCTTATTTTTTTGAGCATATATATATTGCAATATTTAAGAAAAAAAGATGCGGCACTCACCAGTTCGAATGAATGTGAAATAGTCCTTTATTCCATACTTTGGTATTAGGACTAAAACATGATGTGCAGGTTACAGAGGCATGCAGAGAGAGTCAGAGTGTTTCCTGAATAGATATAGTAGGTACTGTTTGACTAGTATTTTGTATTTCCCTTTGTGCACTGTACATATACATTATTTGTGATTTTTTTGTTGTTGTATACCTCAGGCTGCTGTCGTGGTGGTGTTCAACTTTGCCATGGTTCTTCTGATATTTCCTGCCATTTTAAGTATGGACCTGTATCGCAGAAGAGATCGCAGGCTTGATATCTTTTGCTGCTTCAGCAGGTAAACGTTATTCCAGTATATTTCAGAAAACTTTTACACTAGGAAAATATGTTTGGTGTTTTTAGGAATCATAAATTCATCTGTAAAAACAAAATTGAAAAGTGATATACCATTATTTTACATATGGTTCTACCATACACAATTTCTTTTTACAAGTCAGTTGTAACGTGTGTCAATTGTACCTGAGCTTATTTTCTCATGGTTCCTTTCTAAAGATCTGAAAATGACTTTGCTGTTTAAAATGTATAATTTATTCCCTTTCACTTTCTATTGATCCACTAAACTTGATACCAAGAATTTAGGTATTGTATGATATTCATATGCCCTGATAGGTAATTCGGACAAGGACTGTCTTGATGAGACAACCCCTTCAAGGACTACAAAATTACTGTAGATGTGATTTTGCTAGTGGGAAGCATCAGATGTATTTAACTGCCATTCTTTTTTTCCTTACAGTCCCTGTGTTAGTCGAGTGATTCAAATTGAGCCCCAAGTATACATGGATAACAATGAGAATACAAGCTACAGTCCACCACCGCCATACAGTAGCCACAGCTTTGCTCGGGAAACACAAATCACTATGCAATCAACCGTCCAATTGCGGACAGAGTATGACCCCCGAACCCAGTCATATTACACCACAGCGGAGCCTCTATCTGAAATCTCTGTGCAACCATCAGTGTCGACATCCCATGATGCTAGCAGTCTGGCCCCAGAGAACACAAACTCCACACGGGACCTACTTGAGCCTGGTTTTAACTGCGTTGAACCTTCCTGTAGCAAGTGGACATTGGCATCATTTGCTGAGAAGCACTATGCCCCTTTTCTCTTGAAGCCAACAACAAAGGTAAATCACTGCTGCCACCTTCCCAAAATACCAATTAAACAGAAACCATTATAGTGTGTAGCAATATATACAATATGCTGAGAATAAAACTTCATCTTGTGCAATGAAAAACATTGCATGCAATAAAAGAATACAGATGTACTATGTTTTTTAACCTGTTGAATTTATGAATGTAGACATGTCTATGCCATAAACTCTAGCATAGGCTTTAGGCTACTTTTACACTTGCATTTTTTTGCGATGCGTTTCGAGCGCATATCAAACGCATTAAAAAAAAGTGTGCAAACGCTTGTAAAGGCGGCGATATTTAGTCGCATAAGCGTGCGCATTACGGCAAAAAAACGCAGCGTTTGGATGCGATGTATGCAGTTTCAAGCGTTTTTGCATGTGTTTGCGTTTTTTTCGGCGCATGGGTTGTCTACGTGTCACATTTCTATCATATCTGTCTCTATCATATCTGTCTCTATCATCTATCATATCTGTCTCTATCATCTGTCTCTATCATCTCTGTCTCTATCATCTATTATATCTGTCTCTATCATCTGTCCCTGTCATCTATCATATCTGTCTCTATCATCTCTGTCTCTATCATCTGTCTCTATTATCTGTCCCTATCATTTATCATATCTGTCTCTATCATCTATCATATCTGTCTCTATCATCTTTCTCTATCATCTCTGTCTCTAGCATCTCTGTCTCTATCATCTCTGTCTCTATCATCTATCATCTCTGTCTCTATCACCTTCTTTATATCTACACTCCTCACAAACAATGTTGCTTGTGTAGGGGGTGGTTTAAACAAGTGTGTAGACATTATTTACTCAAAAATTGCGTGCGCACAAAAGCGCTGGCGAGCGCACAGCCATGCGCACGCCAGCGCACCCATAGACTGTAATGTTATTTTTTGCGCATAGTGTGCACACACATGCGCACGCGCTTTTTTAAAGTGGTTGGGCGGAAAAAAAAAATGCAACATGTAGCGTCTAGAGCGTATGGGCGCACACCTGGAAAATGTGCAGCGCACGACAAACGCAGATGAACGCGTGCAAGCGCTAGACCCTGCGCCCGCCATGTTAAAGGTAGGGGAACATTGCGCTTGCGACCGATAGCGCACGATGCGCTGCGCGATAAAACGCAAGTGTGAAAGTAGCCTTATCTGTGTTACATTGCTTATGTTTTCTATAATTTTATGGTTTTGCATTTTTTTTTATTCACAGATTGTGGTGATATTGGTTTTCTTGGCCTTGCTTGGCGTTAGTCTATATGGCACCACACGTGTCCGAGATGGATTGGATCTCACTGATATTGTGCCTCGGGAAACCCAGGAGTATGACTTCATTGCTGCCCAATTTAAGTACTTCTCTTTCTACAACATGTATGTGGTGACACAGAAGGCAGACTATCCCCGCGCACAGCGATTGCTCTATGACCTGCACAAGAGTTTTTCCAGTGTTAAGTACGTTTTGCTAGAGGGTGAAAAACAGCTTCCCAAAATGTGGCTCCATTACTTCAGGGACTGGCTTCAAGGTAACGTCATGATAATATGATGTGTTAGATCACTAGATGTATCCAAATGTCTGTAAATAATTGACAGTTTAACTAGCTATGATATTCAGATGAGACTAAAACTGTGCACATGAATTGTCTGACTGCCATCTAGTGTCTATGGATATTTTACCTAAGTATACCTACTGGAGATGAGATAATTAATTCACAGGACCCTGGTCCAGCGGCCAGGCCTGTATTGCGTGGCCGATGGAGCCCTGTGAACTGTCTCCCACCTGCATACATCACCAGCTCTTCTATTAATTAGTTAACATGGTGAGGCAAACTCGCAATATTATGTCTGCTCAGCTAATCAGAAGAGGAGCCGGGAATGCCAGTAGGTAGGAGGCGGTTCGCAAGGCTTCCATCCTTTGGCCATGGAACACTGACCTGGCCGCTGGACCAAAATCCTGCAAATTTATTAATACGTGTGATTTCCGTACCATGAATTCTTCAGATTATTAATAACTAGGTAACAGTATAATAAGTGATTTTCAATGAATAAATTAATTTAGATTTAAATGGGACAGCTTAGAATTTTTTTTCTGCTCAGGCTGTAACTCCCCCTGAATTAATTAACACCATAGATTTCCAGATGCAGTCATTCTTCTTCCAACCGTCCATACATACAGCACTCAAATTTGAAGATAAGTACAAAAATCTCAGAGAAGCACTAATTTAATTCTGTGATGGAAATTGTATAGCCGGCTACAGGAATACAGTGCTACGAGTCATTTCTGTGTTCTTCATATTTTAGAATGATCGGTCTGCATGAAGCAGAAATGTTGGGTTTGTTATGATTGATGTACAGTTCTCTAACATCCACAATGACTCTTGAAATCATCGGTTCAGTGCTTTTACATTGGACTATTTTTTTCTGTCTCTAGGCTGTGAACAGGAATGATAGAACAGAGAAGATAATTTTTTTGTCTCTAATCTTGTTATTTCATTAGTTTAATTTGGCCTAAAATGCTTAGAGTGATAAAGGGAAATGGAGCCATCTGGGACGTGCACTTACTGTGGATTGATGCGTGCTCTGATCTATTTTGGTGTCTTTGTCGGATATTTATTGGAAGAACTTTGTGTGTCAGTTGTGGTTTTGTGGCTTGTAGACTTGGGTGGTATTGCATTTCTGGTCACATTCTCCGGTGGGTAGGTCTAGCTGTGTGTAATCTCTTTGAGACATGCCTCATTGTTCCGAGGTTTTCACAAGTTTTTACTAGTCTTATTGTTTTAGGCCTTTCACTACGATGGAGAGTTTTACAAAGCAAAGAAAGCGTTGGTGATCGGTTAAAGAAAACACCACATATCTAAAGGAGGACAGATTAGACTAAATTTTGTTTAAGGAACTGTAGCAGTGTAATTGCATTTCTTAAAAATGATAACATCTCTTTTCCAACCGATTTCTTTTTTTTTGTCCTCTGATTGTAATTTTATATTTGTTTTTAATCTGATATCTTTTCATCTCACGAGTTCCCTTGCTTTCCATCTGGGAAACAGTACTGTGATTTCTTCTGCAGCTGTTAAATAATGTGGAGGTTATTAGAAAGAGGTTAGGTATCTTGGTTCTGAGTAAATCACAACACAAGAATACTTTATTGTTCTGTGTACAGTACTTATTGATTGTATTTTGTATTTGCTTTATACCTTTTTTTAAAATATTTATACTATCAGTACTATAGTACTCCCCTGCACATTGGACATTCAGTCATTTTCACTCATTCACCATGGCTTATGCTTTTCAGACATGTATAGGAACATATTTGCTTGCATTTCACATGTAAATGAATGAATGAACCATGGACCTAGTTATGTTAGATTAGTTGTACTGAATGTTATTTCCTGTGAAAACAACGAAAAGCATTAACTAGCTTTCAGCAAGAATGCAGGTTTAAGCACCTCTCCATGAGAAGGACACCATGTGTTTGGGATTGATGCCCTGTAATGAAGGGTTGGATTTCACATTTCTAGTGCAATTGTAGTAGGGGGTTCTTCTGTCTCGTCATCCCATTCTTTCTCTCCGGGCTGCGAATTGCCATGTATGTTTGTGCAGCGGTCAGCATGTGCTGAGCTATGGCTTCCTGTATGAAATGTGCTCCAGATTACCTGCCCACCACCACTTGTATTCTGAGAGGCTCAGTGTCTCCCTGTGCTCCCTCTCCCCTAACAGGATGGCAGAGAGGAAAGGAGCAGTTGAGAGTGAATAGATGTTGGCTGTGATCTTTACACATGCTGGCAGCAGATCCTACATCTTGTATTAGCTGCACAAGTTGAACAGATGGAACAAATTGACAAAATCGTGTTCACTCACAGTGTGCCTGAGAAGCAGCTGAGATGCTATATGAAGCCCAAAAACTGAAGTATTTTTATTAGTTCTTGAGTTCTCTCATCACAGAACTTTCTATTTTAACCTGCCGAACAGTAGCTCAGTATGATTCATGATGAATATTGTATGCATCCTCTTTTCCAGTCATGCCTGGCCCCAATTGCTGTATTCTAATAGGCCATAAAGACCATTCTCTGTGAACTTTCCAGCTATTGAATTCTCATTCTGACATTCTCTAAATTATCCTACTTCTAAAATTGTCTTTTTTGGTATTTAAAATTTCAGTTGTACACAAATTCACTTTGGCAGATTTTTGGAAGATAGCTGTTAATCAACTAGCAAGCTTTGGGATACTGGTAGAAGACCCACCTAAACTCCATGCAGATATTGTTGGATTAATGGGGTTTTCCACTTTACAAATTACAAATAGAGCAGGTACTCTTCCTCCTCAGGTCCAGTTCTGAACCCCGCCCGTACTTGGGTCTTGACTGCAGTAGTGACTAGAGATGATTGGATCTCATTACACAACCCCGATCCAGGTCAGTTCTCTCTGGTTATGGACAGGAGCTGCGTGAATTTCCTAACCTTCCGGGTTCTTTGGTGTGGCATTTGATTTGCCTGGCCTGGTGTGATGTCATCTGTGCACAATGCGGCACACAGGTGACGACGCACTACCACAGCAAAGACAATCCGGGATCCCGTCCACTGCCAGATAGCGTAGAACTGGAATGTGGACCAGGGTTGCACAAAGCAATCCAATCATCTCTAGCAGTAACGTCATGTCGACAGCATGCATCACGGCTGTATCCAATTACTAAGCTCATAGTCTGTGCTGAAGTAGATGGCACAAGCTCTTGAGCTTAGTGATTGGCTGCAGCAGTGATGCGCTATGTCAATGTAATATCTCTGCTGTAGCCAAAGCACATAGGCCTAAGTGGGAGATAACTCATGCTAGACACAGGGAGAGTGAGTACCTGCTTTCTTTGTTATTTTATGTATTTTAGAGCATTTGGGGTACAAAGACTATTGTTCTATTTTGCTGCTCATATGAAAAGATGGAGCAGCACAGTGACTCAGTGGTTAGCACTGCAGCCTTGCAGCACTGGAGACCTGGGTTTAAATCCCACCAAGGACAACATCTGCAAGGGTTTGTATGGTCTCCCTATGTTTCCTGCAGGTTCTCTGGTTTCCTCCCACACTCCAAAGACATTCTTGTAGGGAATCTACACTGTGTTCCAAATTATTATGCAAAAATTGTTTAGGAGTGATAAGGTAAGAATTTTTTTGTTTGTCAGTTAAACTCATTGATGGTGATGTGTGTCAGGGCTCTTTATATCACTGTAAGCAATTGCAGACACCTGTGCTAATTAGTTTGGCAGGTGTGTCCAATGAAAGGCAAGACTACTTAAGAAGGCTGTCCCACATTATTAAGCAGCCTACATTTTCTGCCAAAATGGGAAAGAAAAAGGATGTGTCGGCTGCTGAGAAGCAACAAATTGTGGAGTGTTTAGGTCAAGGCATGACTACAATCAACATTGCCAAGACAGTTCATCGTGATCATCGCACAATCAAGAAGTATGTAGCTGATTCACAGTACACACGTGTGCGTTCTGATAAGGGAAAATTGAGGACTCTTTCCTACATGCAATTACGTCAGGTTAAAAGAGCAGCGGCAAAAAAGCATTGTAATAGCAGTAGACAAGTTTTTGAAGCTGCTGGTGCCTCCAACGTCCCCCGAACAACAAGATGCAGGGTCCTTCAGAGATTTGCAGCTGTGCGTAAGCCATCCTGTCGACCTCCTCCATCCACTGCACACAAGCAGAAACGGCTGCAGTGGGCCAAACAATACATGAAGACTGACTTCAAAACTGTTTTGTTCACCGATGATTGCCGTGCAACGCTCGATGGTCCAGATGGATGGAGTGAAGGATGGCTGGTTGATGGACACCCCATGCAAACATGGCTACGGCGCCAACAAGGAGGAGGTGGAGTAATGTTTTGGACTGGAATCATGGGGAGAGAGATTGTCGGCCCCTTTAGGATCCCTGAAGGGGTAAAGATGAACCCCATAGTGTATGTTGAGTTTCTCAAACAGCACTTCCTGCCATTGTTCAAGAAGAAGAACCGTGCATTCCGCAGCAAGATCATTTTCATGCTGATAATGTCACCGTCTCATGCTGCACATAACACATCTGCATCTCTGGCTGCTATGGGCATAAAAGGGGACAAACTTATGGTGTGGCCCCATGCTCCCCTGACCTCAACCCCATTGAGAACCTCTGGAGCATCATCAAAAGGAGTGTCTATGATGGCGGGAGGCAGTTCACATCTAAGCAACAGCTCTGGGAGGGTATTCTGTCCTCATGCAAAACAATTGAAGCAGAAACCATCCAAAACCTGACAAATTCAATGGACGAGAGAGTTCAGAAGCTCCTTTCGAACAAGGGGTCCTATGTGCAAATGTAACATCACCTTGAATAAAGTTTTGAGTTGAAAACTGTTTAATTTCAGTTTGTAATAACCTGCTAATGCTTATGATTTCAAAAATGACCATTTTTTGTTCTTTATTAAAATGAAAAGGTTGAAAACTCTGCTGTGCATAATAATTTGGAACATGCATTTTGAGTGCAATTTGAATGTTTTATTTTTTAAAAATATACTGTTATCATAGGCAGTGTGTACAAAAACCTTTCAAGTGTACTCTAATAGTTATTTGACTGGAAAATTACAGTGACTGCAATTCATATAGGTAATTTGGGAAAATCTGAGAAAATATTATTTGCATAATAATTTGGAACACAGTGTAGATTGTCAGTACCAATGGGACTGACATGATGATACCTGTAAAGTGCTGTAGAAATTAATGGTGCTATATAAGGAAGTAAAATAAATAAATAATAATAAAACATGAATAATATCAACACTTATCAGTAAATAAGTTTTTTCCATTTTTTTCCTGCCTACTCAACTAGGACTAAAATAAAGGTTCACAGTATGCAGTCTAACCCTAGACCCAAATGGCTAATTAAATATTAATTAAACACAAAGTGGGTTTTCTGGCTGCTTATTTTTTTTGTTGTATACACTACATGTGGACAGACATGGTTATAGCGGTAACTTATTGATCACAGCTGCGGCCAGGGATTGGTTGCAAGTTCACATGTCTGTCTAGATCAGTGCTAACAGCGCCCCACAGGTCATGTTTTCAGGATTTCCTTAGTATTGCACAGGTGAGAGAACCTCCGGCAATTTCTGATACCTTGATAATAATTCCATCACCTGTGCAATACTAAGCAGATAATGAAAACATGATCTGTTGGTGGTGGTGAGGACTGGAGTTTGGGAAACAGTGCTCTAGATGAAGCAGGAAGTGAAGAGGTGAAGAGCCAGAAGGGTCAGAACTTAATGGGGTATCAGTAGTGTGGGTTTGAGTATTAATCCTATTATTATTTTGCATCATTCTGTGCATTTTTTAATAAGTTGCCAGACAACACCATTAATGAGCACTGTACTGTTCATTAAAGCAACGTTTTAAAAAATTACAACTAATAGGTCTGCATTATCTCTTGCCACAACAAAAATGGCCACCCTGGCTAAAAATGTGAATGTTAGTATCTCTACGTGAGAAGTGTGATTACCAAATCTTGTCTACTCTTCTTACTTCAACTTCTGATTTACTAATATTTGTCAATTCCTTTATGTTTTGCTTGCTTGTTTTACTTTAAAGGGGATGTCTCATGAAGACAATCCCTGTCAGTATGCCCTATTAAAGCTTGTGGGCGTCATAGAGCAGGGAACCCTCAATAAGCCAGATTGTATATTAGATACTGCTCTGAAGGACTCAAAGCCATCCTTGTATTACAAATGGCTTGCTTCCTCCAATTGTTAGTTAATCACCTAAGCCATCCTTTACTCAGGAAGGTAGTTTCCGTGTATAAAGGTGTAATAGTCTAACTCTCTGACATTAGTAGCTTTTTTGTTTCCCCAGGTATATATCCATTTTATCATATAACATCTATTTAATGAATTATTCTATTTTCCCTTCTTTATTCTATTCTGTTGAATAATTCATGTGCTACCTAACAAATGATGTTAGAAATTTTTAATAACGTATTCAACAACTGGTGTTGATTATTGTAAGATGTTCGGCCTTTTGATGAGTGGGACCAATAACATATGAAATATAATTTGTAAAATGTGGAGCTTATCTGCAAATTTTATTTTCAGTGATATGATGATGTAATGTTAACAGCTTTTTTGGCACGCATGACTTGACAGGTTGTTAAATTTTCTTTTTTCCCCTATAGGACTACAAGATACCTTTGACAGTGAATGGGAAGCTGGGAAAATTACTTATAATAATTACAGAAACGGCTCTGATGATGCAGTCCTAGCTTACAAATTGTTAATACAGACTGGCAACACAGATAAACCTATTGACCTTAGTCGGGTAAGAAAGTGAATGAAAAATATTAGCAATTATTTCACAAAAGTTGAAATCCATGATCATCAAAAATCATTGGTGCAAATTGATTTATACGTCCCATTTCATATGCTACAACAGCGATTGGTGGCCATAGTACCGGAGCAGGAGAACCACCTCTTAACCTCTTGGTATCTATGCCTCTTCTTTTGATTAGCTGGCCTGGTGCGACATCACTTGTGTGTGATGCCACAATGATGACCCTGCACCAGGTCTACTAATCAAAAAGCTGCTGTTGGCAGCAGTTAAGAGATGGTACTCCTGCTCCCATGCAACAGCCACAAACCATTGTCGTGGGTGTGAAATGGGACATGCAAATCGATTTTCACCAACTCTATTTCACAGTCATTGAAAAGCAAGACATTTTCTAGTATTATTGCATTTTACATTTTTCTTTTGACCCTAATTACATTAAATTTGGCCCTGTGTAACTAGAACATCACAGTGATGTTTCAGTGACATCCTTGCCTCGTGGTGATGCCAGATTACAACGCTATTTAATGGCTACTGCGCTGAAGGCATTGATTGCTGTTTGAAAGTGATAACCCTCATTTCCTAGACTAGCACTTTAAAGGGCATTTCCTGGGCCTAACTGCTGATGACCTATCTTCAGGGTTGTCTATCAAAATGTGATTGGTGAAGAACCTGAGATAAATAGAATAAAGTGGACTGGAACGCACATCTACAACCATATATAAAGCTGCATGTCTGAATAAATAGTGAAGGGGACTTTGCTATTCCTCTGATCATTGGGAGATCCACATTACATTTTGTTAGCTTATTCTAGGACTAGCCTATTATTAATAAAGGTCTTTACCAGTATATTAATAAAATCAGTGAAAATTAGCTCATTGTATAAAATAAAAAAGTAACTTATGTTTTCCCATTTATTAAAAGGATTTTCCAGTATATTAAAGCAACACTCCGGAGTTTTTTATGATATTTTACTGCCAGAGTGGTATCACTAATGTCTGTTTCCTGCCTCTTCTAAAATACTTACCAGCTGCCATCTTCTTCTGTTCTCTGCGCCGCTCCGATCATCTTCTGCAGATTCTACCTATCAGATCACAGTGTTTGCTGGGCGTGCTGGAGATCACTTCTCAATGTAAGTCTATGAGTTCCAGAACGAGGTATAGACTTACATTGAGAGCTCGTAACCATTAGCTGTGATTACCAATCAGTCAAGAGCTGCAGTCACAAAGTAGCGGAATAAGACCAGAGCAGTGCTTGGAACAGAAAAACATGGCGACTAGTAAGTATTTTACTAGGGGCCGGAAATATGCATTATGATACCACTCCAACAGTGAAATAAAAAAAATGCCAAAGTGGTGGTTTAAGAAAATCATTGACAATGAGAAAATGGTTTAAAGTAAAAAAAAGTAACTTACATTCATTCAATTAATCCCATGCTGGTTCCAGTAGCCCCACCATGGTGATCCTTACCAGTCTCACAGTTTACAACCTTCATCAATGATGTGCTGTCGAAATGCAAATGACCGCTGCAGCCATTCACAAGCCTCAGTCGTGATGTTGCCATGTAAAGTGGGACATGTGACTATAAGTTAAAAGCCATCAACAGTTCAGCCTAGTTTTGAATGGCATTATACAGTGGATACGGAAGGTATTCAGACCCTTTAAATTTTTTACTCTTTGTTTCATGTAAAAAAGTTCATTTTTTTTCTCATTAATGTACACTCTGCACACCATCTTGACTGAAAAAAACAGAAATGTAGAAATTTTTGCAAATGTATTAAAAAAGAAAAACTTAAATATCACATGATCATAAGTATTCAGACCCTTTGCTCAGTATTGAGTAGAAGCACCATTTTGAGCTAGTACAGCCATGATTCTTCTTGGGAATGATGCAACAAGTTTTTCACACCTGGATTTGGGGATCCTCTGCCATTCTACCTTGCAGATCCTCTCCAGTTCCATCAGGTTGGATGGTGAACGTTGGTGGACAGCCATTTTCAGGTCTCTCCAGAGATGCTCAATTGGGTTTAGGTCAGGGCTCTGGCTGGGCCAGTCAAGAATGGTCACAGAGTTGTTCTGAAGCGACTCCTTTGCTATTTTAGCTGTGTGCTTAGGGTCATTGTCTTGTTGGAAGGTGAACCTTTGGCCAAGTCTGAGGTCCTGAGCACTCTGGAAGAGGTTTTCATCCAGGATATCTCTGTACTTGGCCGTATTCATGTTTCCTTCAATTGCAACCAGTCATCCTGTTCCTGCAGCTGAAAAACACTCCCAGAGCATGATGCTGCCAACACCATGTTTCACTGTTGGGATTGTATTGGGCAGGTGATGAGCAGTGCCTGTTTTTTTCCATATTTACCGCTTAGAATTATCACCGAAAAGTTCTATCTTCATCTCATCAGACCAGAGAATCTTATTTCTAATAGTCTGGGAGTCCTTCATGTTTTTTTTTTTTTAGCAAACTCTTTGTGGGCTTTCATATGTTTTGCACTGAGGAGAGGCTTTTGTTGTGCCACGCTGCCATAAAGGTCCGACTGGTGGAGGGCTGCAGTGATAGTTGACTTTGTGGAACTTTCTCCCATCTCCCTACTGCATCTGTGGAGTTCAGCCACAGTGATCTTGGGGTTCTTCTTTACCTCTTTCAACAAGGCTCTTCTCCCACGATTTCTCAGTTTGCCTGGACGGCCAGGTCTAGGAAGACTTCTGTTGGTCCCAAACTTTTTCCATTTAACGATTATGGAGGCCACTGTGCTCTTAGGAACCTTGAGAACTGCAGAAATTCTTTTGTAACCTTGGCCAGATGTGTGCCTTGTCACAATTCTGTCTCTGAGCTCCTTGGCCAGTTCCTTTGACCTCATGATTCTCATTTGGTCTGACATGCACTGTGAGCTGTGAGGTCTTATATAGGCAGGTGTGTGCCTTACAAATCAAGTCTTATCGGTTTAATTAAACACAGCTGGACTCCAGTGAAGGAGTAGAACCATCTCAAGGAGGATCACAAGGAAATGGACAGCTTGTGACTTAAATATGAGTGTCTGAGCAAAGGGTCTGAATACTTATGACTATGTGATATTTGTTTTTCTTTTTTAATAAATTTGCAAAAATTTCTACATTTCTGTTTTTTTTCAGTCAAGATGGGGTGCAGAGTGTACATTAATGAGAAAAAATGAACTTTTTTGAATTTACCAAATGGCTGCAATGAAACAAAGAGTGAAAAATCTAAAGGGGTCTGAATACTTTCCGTACCCACTGTACATGTCAATAAGTGGCTGAATTTTTCAAACTGAGGGCATATTTTATTTTGAGGTAACTAACCCTACCACAAACATTTGTTTTTATAAAACATCTGACAACTTGGAGAAACCGTTTAGGTGTCGAGACTGTTGTGGAAAGTGTGGAGACAGAGAACAACAAGTCCTAATTATTTCGCTACAATAATTACATACATGCTCAATGTGGAATTTAATGCCGAGACCTGAGATGAAATACCTCCTAGCTGTGGTCTTGCAGTAGAGATGTACTTTACCAGACACATCTTGAAGACATGCTGTTATTCCATCTCCAGACGATTAATTAACTCCAGATACTTCAAATCATTGGGGGCACGAAAAAGAGAGTTGTGCTCCTGTCACTGTTTCTCATTTCATTCAGAAGACCTCGGCGTGGAGATTTGACAAGTTTTTTTTTTTTTGTCTGCTGTAGCTTTTTTTTTTACAAATAGTGGTTAAATGGATGTGCCTACCCTTCTGTGATTGCCCTTGACTTAGAAGGTCACCATCCTTGGCCCCACGAGAGCTGCCATTGGATCTCAGCAATAAATGAGTTAATATTAAAATAAATGGTCATTTAGTAAATACTCGAGCCACGGAAGAAAAGTCATAAGATCACATATACAGATGTTTTATTTTTTATTGCTCTCCTTCATTTACTGGGTGGCATTTCCTTCAGTGTTAACAGCGGAGGTTAACTGCACCCAGACGTGCGGGGGATGTTTGCCAGGTCTTTTTTTTTTTTCTTCTGCATTGCTTTGTTTCTGCAAAATGTTTTTGGAGCTTGGTCATCCCTCCCAAGAACCACCCTCACCCCCCAGCTGTAGACATTTGTTGAGCACACTGGTCCATCAGGAGGGACTTGGATTCCAGAATGGAACAGGGTTGCTAGTGTAATTACAAGGGGAAGAGTGAAAGAAAGGAGAAATGTTTTTGTTAGATGGGGAGTCATATTTCTTAGGAATGCAGCAACTGTTTATTCATTGCCATTCCATTCACTTCAAGGGTAATTAAAAAACTGGGATATTTATCATTTTTCTTTAAGAAAACAAATCAACCTCATATGGCTATACCCCCTTTGCTTTCTAATGTAATCACTTATAGGACAAATATGTATATGTGGATAAATAACTGTCGTCTATATACCATTATGTAACATTAAGCAAACAGCCTTGTTTCCAGTTCTTTAAATAAGAGGCCTCAACTAAGTAATGTTGCTGAGCATATTGAGTTCCGGTAGAAATGAACACAACTAGTCAGATATTGACTCTCCATACTGTTTTCTGTACTGGTGCATAATAAGCATGTCGTGTATGAACAGTGAAAAGAGACGGAGTTCGAAACATGTCTATATCTTGTCTTATATATATATATACATACACTATACCCACCCCTTGAGAAAGCAGGGAAATATCCACGCGAAATGCATGTTGAGGTTGGAACCACCCGGTTTTGTGCATCACACTTTTTTCTTTCTCCTATAGGGTAAGATAGCTTGATGTTTGTTTTATTAAGCATGTTGCTTTTGAAATGCAGCACTGGGCATAGTCATTGCATTTAATTGGTCAATATGACCGGACTAGTACTCAGCCCTTCGATGGTTTTATACTGACTTTTGCTGCATATACCTACTCTTATATCAATTCACATTGATCGGCCTATGTTCACTGTTTTGTGTACCTAACCCTATTGGAGTCAATTAGCATACTGTATTTTATGTCTGTGTGTCCTTTTTGTACCCTATGTTTTATCCTATGTGACTATTTTTGAAAAGAATATGAATAAAAATTAAAAAATACAGATTGTTTAACCAACATACCAAAACTGCATTTTCCTCCTGGTTTCAATATTATGCATTGGAGTGTTTTTTTCTAAATGCGACTATTTGGCACCCTGTGGTGCATGGTCCCATTTTTCATTATGTTACTGGGGTTCCTGTTAATAAATTAGATGAAAATTGCCCCAAAGTGCCAGTTTCTATGGGATTGGCCCGCCATCTGACATGAATTGGGGGATTAATCTCCCCGATAAGTGACGTCATGGAAGAGAAGGATCTGGGAGTTGGAGTTTCATAGGCCTTTCAGTTTTGTTTTTAGGGGAAATAAACTGTGCCAGTTATATTTGGCAGTGAATTTCTCTTTTCTCCCTGTGGAAACCTCACAAAAGCTCAGCTGAGCTAAGCGCTCATGTGTATGGGAGAAGCGGGAGAAATAACTGTCAAATGAAGGAGACAGAAAAGATAAATGTCTGTTGAGATAACTGTCTGTCGAACAAATGATCAGCTGATAACTGTCTATTATGACCAGCTTTAGGGTGGTAGAAGCCCTCTTACTTACTGGCTCCTTGCGATGATTACACATTTGGTATGTGTGTATGGCCAGTGACCAGCTTTAGGGTGGTAGAAGCCCTCTTACTTACTGGGTCCTTGCATTGGTTACACATTTGGTATGTGTGTATGGCCAGTGACCAGCTTTAGGGTGGTAGTAGCCCCCTTACTTACTGGGTCCTTGCATTGGTTACACATTTGGTATGTGTGTATGGCCAGTGACCAGCTTTAGGGTGGTAGTAGCCTTCTTACTTACTGAGTCCTTGCATTGGTTACACATTTGGTATGTGTGTATGGCCAATGACAAACTTTAGGGTGGTAGTAGCCTTCTTACTTACTGGGTCCTTATTTTGGTTGCACATTTGGTGTGTGTGTATAGTCACCAGCTTTAGAGTGGTAGTATCTCCCTTACTTACTGGATCCTTGTGAAGGTTACACACTTAATTTGTGTGTATGGCCAGTGACCAGCTTTAGGGTGGTAGTAGCCCCCTTACTTACTGGGTCCTTGCATTGGTTACACATTTAGTATGTGTGTATGGCCAGTGACCAGCTTTAGGGTGGTAGTAGCCTTCTTACTTACTGAGTCCTTGCATTGGTTACACATTTGGTATGTGTGTATGGCCAGTGACCAGCTTTAGGGTGGTAGTAGCCTACTTACTTACTGAGTCCTTGCATTGGTTACACATTTGGTATGTGTGTATGGCCAGTGACCAGCTTTAAGGTGGTAGTAGCCTACTTACTTACTGAGTCCTTGCATTGGTTACACATTTGGTATGTGTGTATGGCCAGTGACCAGCTTTAGGGTGGTAGTAGCCTACTTACTTACTGAGTCCTTGCATTGGTTACACATTTGGTATGTGTGTATGGCCAATGACCAGCTTTAGGGTGCTAGTAGCCTTCTTACTTACTGGGTCCTTATTTTGGTTGCACATTTGGTGTGTGTGTATAGTCACCAGCTTTAGAGTGGTAGTATTTCCCTTACTTACTGGATCCTTGTGTTGGTTACACACTTAATTTGTGTGTATGGCCAGTGACCAGCTTTAAGGTGGTAGTAGCCCCCTTACTTACTGTGTGCCTGCACAGGTTACACTTTTGGTATGTGTGTTATTACATATACACAGTTATAATGTGTAGAAATAAAATTATAATTTCATTAAAGGGAATCTGTCACCTCATTTTTCGTATATAAGATGCGGCCACCGCCATTAAGGGCCTATCTTCAGCATTCTGTAATGCTGTAGATAAGCCCCCGATGTAACCTGAAAGATAAGAAAAACAAGTTAGATTATACTCACCCAGGGAAATGGTCCGATGGGCGTCACAGGTCCGGCGCCTCCCATCTGTCATGCGATGACATCCTCCTCCTTACTTCTGTCGCGGCTCCGGCACAGGCTCACTGATCTGACCTGTTGAGGGCAGAGCAAAATACTGCGGTGCGCAGGTGCCGGGAAAGGTCAGAGAGGCCCAGCGCCTGCGCACTGCAGTACTTTACTCTGCTCTCAACAAAGCAAATCAGTGAGCCTGTGCAGGAGCCGCAACAGAAAGAAGAGGATGTCATTACATGAAGATGGGAGGACCCGGACCTGCGACGCCCATCGGACTGGACCCCCCCGGGTGAGTATAATCTAACTTGTTTCTCTTATCTTTCAGGTAACATTCGGGGGCATTACAGAATGCTGTAGATAAGCCCCTAATGCCAGTGGCCGCATCTTATGTGTGAAAATTGAGGTGACAGATTCCCTTTAACAAGACATATAAATGAGGCATCAAAAATATGGCTTATATTAATACATTATAAAGAGATTATATTATGGAAATGCATTTCCAACATCTAATCCATAAAGATTGTAATTTTGCATGTGAATTGTGAGCTATGTATCTCATTCGGTTATGTGACAACTTTCCACATATGTCTGGTCTACAGTTGACTAAACAGCGCCTTGTGGATGCAGATGGGATCATTCATCCAAATGCCTTCTACATCTATTTAACAGCCTGGGTGACTAATGACCCTGTAGCCTATGCTGCTTCTCAGGCCAATATCCGCCCGCACCCTACAGAGTGGGTCCACGACAAAGCAGACTACATGCCTGAATCCAGGACAAGTAAGTAGGACTTTGCCTGAAGCCTTAAACTGTTTATGAACAGCTTCCTCCATCCTGGCTCTGTTTTTTGGATGATATTGTGCAGATCTACCACACTTTCGGAGGCTGCTCTTTCGTTTGACAACCATTTTAGCGTTACATTTTCTGCTAAAGAAGAAAAAAAAAGAATTGTGTCTTTTCCATTCAGCCAGAAATAAATGTTGCCTCACACCTAATTGTCAAGCAATTCTAAAGTGAATATTTCTCTGCATTTTGTAACTTACTCTGGATAAATGATCCTAAATCAAGACAATGTAGCGGTCATTGTTATCGATTTTGCAACTTTTCTCACTTGTATATTGCATTTTTTAGAAAGGTACATTTAATAGAGATTTACATATTCCAATAAAAAATGTCATTGGCTAAAAAGTATAGAAAAAAAGTAGCTTTACTGTATCTGAACCCTAGAGCCTGGTGGCAGCCAGCCAAACCTTGTCTTAATGAAAATTTATAGTTGAGATTATAATAGGGCAAATCATGTTTAGCAAGTCAACTGAATGACCCTGCAGGGTCTGGAACACACAACGGCAGTAACTGAACGCTAGCGGTATGACTGACTGGAATTTCTATATCTAGATTTTGTTCTCCCCCTTATTGTGGTAGATCTAGGGTTACCGTTACATGATAAAAGAAACATGGAAAATCAAGGTTCCCAGACTATTAAATGATCATATGTTCTAAATTTCTTAAAACAAAGACCTTTTCATCTTCGTAGATGTTTCTCTGGCTCAGTCATTATCAGCAGCTCTACTAGTCCTTCTGTGTGTTTTCTTCTTTTATCGCGACCATACAATAAACTTCTTTTCATGTTCTAGCTGGTGTTTACTAGTATTCAACACCATGTTTATTTGCTTTTCAGTCGACGCAGCTGAGCCAATAGAGTATGCACAGTTTCCTTTCTACCTCAATGGCCTACGAGAAACGTCCGATTTTGTGGAAGCTATAGAGAAAGTTAGAGCCATTTGCAACAATTATACCAGCCTGGGAGTATCAAGTTATCCAAATGGCTACCCGTTCCTCTTCTGGGAGCAATATATTGGGCTCCGCCACTGGCTGCTCTTGTCTATCAGCGTGGTTCTGGCCTGCACATTCCTGGTGTGTGCCCTCTTTCTTCTGAACCCCTGGACTGCTGGAATCATTGTAAGTTAATAAGGTTCTTTGTTGCAGTGAAATTCCTTTCGGCATAGCTCTTGCTACAGCCAGTAAGGTTTGTTTATGTCTGGATCTCTGGTGGAATAAAGTATGTTACATCATTCATGATATGTTTATTCGACTTCGAAGGGGAAAGAAAGGGAGGGTTCACAGCTACAGAGTAAACCTGAAAACTTAATCCACATATTCCCTAAAGTGCAAGCACATTTTTAATTGATATACAATGGAGACTTACTTAAGAGTAATAGTTATTAGAGATACAGCATGAATATGGCGAACAGTTATTTTACTTTGTCTCCAACTGGGATATTTGGTAAAATGGAAGAATGAGTGATATAATAGTACACTTCTCACAAATTTTGGGGGGAAATAGTCACATGCTGTTGTATGAATTTAAAAAATGGTCAGTCATTTTTCCATGCATGTGAATGGGATTTCCTCAATGTGCAATCTTGTGGATACCGAGCATCTTTGCAGAATAAAAAGAAATAGTAGTGGAAATATATAATATACTACTTATTTACACAAATTCCACTGGGGAAAAGTTAGAATGACTCCTATTGAATTGTATGCAGCTCAGTTGCACATGAAGCCACAAATCCAAGCATATACACTTTATAATTCATGTTGATTTATGAACATATCCTAAAGCAGATTATACACAGTTGTTCGGCATTCAGCTATTTCTCCCGTATCCTCCTCTGTCCCCCACACACACTCCCCATGCACATTAGCTCTTGGTTCAGCAGGCATTTGTGTGTTTTTAATATGGAGAGAAGAGAAAGCTGCTGCCAGAGTCCTGCCAGTGGCTTATATTACGTGAAAACAAAAGTACCGGACGCTGAAATTCCAATTTCCCCATCCTTTTTGCCCTCATGCATCATCTCTCAGGCGAGAGTTGGGAGAAGCCCATACATGTCAGTTGATCGGCAGGTTCAGACAACTTTCACTAGTGTATGTGGGGCCTTCACCAGCTTGTCAATGTGAGCTTTCAACCCAGGTACAATCCTGGGTTGCTCCTGCAATAAAGGAAAATATAAAGATTTCTCCTATGCCTTCTTGCATTTGGCCTGATTTTCTTTGCAATCCACATATTTTTGGTATAATATACTTTTTATAATTACTTTTGTTACTAGTTATCAGATTCGCAGTGAACACTGCTGCAGCAGAAGACTTTTCCTAAGTCCCCGACTCACAAATTCATCATTGACATTTGCTTCACTGCCTGCTTTGTCTATGCCAATCTATCCTAGTTTCTTAAAAACCATGAGGCCTCCTGTAATCTGACACCCATTTGCTTTCTGTCTCTTTTTTTTTAAGCTAGTCAAGGATTTAGCATTAAATATCCTGGAAAATACTTGTTTTCATATTCCTAAATACAGCATTTTTTTGTAACCCCAAAATGTCTTCATATACATTATTTGATGCAGGGGCAAACAAGGTCATATGTTATATTTACAGTCCCTCTTGTGGATAAATACTGAATTGTAAGCAGTTGGCCTATATGACGTGCTGGAGAAAACCAGCAAAGCATTTCTTCATGTCAAGTCATCTCATACTACATTAGGAGAATATTTCTGACATACAAAATCTTAGTATATGCGTATTTTGTAATTCTTCCAGTGTATCAATGTAGACAACATTTTGGCCCCGAATCATCATTTTTTTTTTTTGTTTATTTTTTTTCCAAGTCACTTTTTCTTTTTGTCCTTGGGTCTTCATTGACATTTTTGGTGCCAAATTCTTCAACATTGCGCACGTGGTTGATAAATTCTGTGCAAAGTAAAAAATGGTCTGACTTTGTCTTAATCTTTTTTTTTTCAACTTTTTAGCTTGACTTTTTTGACAAAATATTTGGCGTACATAAAATCACACCGGGAGGGACTAAAGCAAATTTGCAATAAATTTTGCAACTTTTCGAAAAGTCTCAAAGAATGAATCATGTGAAAACATCTGGAAAGCCCCAACCACAATTTCAAATATAGTAAGACAACAGGCAAACACATAAAATACACTTTAAAAAAGGCGCAAATGAAAAGACAATAAGTCACAAATGAAAAACAGAAAAAATAGGGAAAAAAAGGCACAAATGAAATAATGAATCAGTTCCTTTGATTGTACACTATATATTTTCATTGGATTTCTCAGATTTTGACCAATTTTATGTATTTTTCTTTGTAGGTAATGGTACTGGCCCTTATGACGGTGGAACTGTTTGGGATGATGGGCCTCATTGGGATTAAGCTGAGTGCTGTGCCTGTGGTGATCTTGATAGCCTCTGTGGGCATCGGGGTAGAGTTTACTGTGCATGTGGCTTTGGTAAGTACATAGCACGAGTACAGCTCCTAGTTTATCAACTCTGAATACATATTTTATTATAGCGATTTTCATATTTCTTTTATTGAAATTATCTTTGCGGTTACCTGTACTGCCGATTTTGCAAGTTTTCCAACCTACAAAGAATGGAGTGGTCTGTAATTTTTATTGTAGATACACTTCAACTGAGAGACATAATCTAAAAATAAAAACCAGAAAATCACATTGTATGATTTTTAAATAATTAATTTGCATTTTATTGCATGAAATAAGTATTTGAGCACCTGCCAACAGCAATAATTGTGGCTCTCCCAGACCTGTTAGTTTTTCTTTAAGAAGTGCTCCTACCCTGCACTCATTACCTGTGTTAATTGCATCTGTTTGAACTCATTACCTGTATAAAAAAACACCTGTTCACACACTCAATCACACTCCAAGCTCTCCACCATGGCCAAGACCAAAGAGCTGTGTAAGGATACCAGGGACAAAATTGTAGACCTGCACAAGACTGGGATGGGCTACAGGACAATAGGCAAGCAACTTGGTGAGAAGGCAGCAACTGTTGGCACAATTATTAGAAAATGGAAGAAACACAAGATGACTGTCAATCTTCTTCGGTCTGGGGCTCCATGCAAGACCTCGCCTCGTGGGGTAAGGATAATTCTGAGAAAGGTCAGGAATCAGCCCAGAACTACTCAGGAGGACCTGGTCAATGAACTGAAGAGAGCTGGGACCACAGTCTCGAATATTACATTACGACTTCATAGATTAAAATCTGTCAGGGCATGCAAGGTTCCCCTGCTCACCCCAACACGTGTCCAGGCCCGTTTGGAGTTCGCCAATGACCATCTGGGTGATCAAGAGTAGGCATGGGAGAAGGTCATCGGGAAACATACTTTGGAGGTGCTTTTCTGCAAAGGGTACAGGACAACGGCACTGTATAGAAGGGAGGATGGATAGTATCACGAGATTTTGGCTAATAACCTCCTACCCTCAGTAAGAGCATTGAAGATGGGTAGTGGCTGGGTCTGCCATCATAACAATGACCCGAAACACAGCCTTGGCAACTAAGGAGTGGCTCCCTAAGAAGCATTTGAAGGTCCTGGAGTGGTCTAGCCAGTCTCCAGACCTGAACCCAATAGAAAATCTTTGGAGGGGGCTAAAACTCAATGTTGCCCAGCAACAGCCCCGAAACCTGAAAGATCTCGAGAAGATCTACCGTATTTTTTGGACCATAAGACGCACTTTTTTTCCTCCAAATTTGGGAGGAAAGTGTGGGTGCGTCTTATGGTCCGATTGTAACATGTGGGGATGGGGGCAGGGGGCAGCGGTGGAGTGGGATCGCAGGCAGGAGGCAGGAAAATATCCCCTCTGCTGCAGGAAACAAGCAAGCTGGGGAAACCCCTGGTCCCTACTTAAGTGCAGTGAATATTAATCAGCCGCTTCCCCGCCCACCTATCAGCTGAGCAGTGAGCTGGGGAGCAGCAGATGACAGAGCCACATGGTTCCCCAGCGCCTGATTCCTGCAGCAGCTGGGCAGATCGGTGTCTGAAGGAGAAGGAGGCAGCAGGAGCAGAGTGCAGCAGGAGGCATGCATACCTGACAGCACAGGGGCTGTGCTGATGCGATGCTGAATGCTCCTGTGGAGGACCTGTGATGAGGTCATGAAGAGGGCGGGCTGGAGCATCACATGACCAAAGCCGTGCCTCTTCATGATGTCATCACAGGTCCTTCAGACACACTGTACAACAGAGAATTAATTAAAAGGTTAGGCTACTTTCACACTTCCGTTTTTTTGCATCTCTGTCTCTATCATCTCTGTCTCTATCATCTATCATCTCTGTCTCTATCATCTATCATCTCTGTCTCTATCATCTGTCTCTATCATCTCTGTCTCTATCATCTGTCTGTCTCTATCATCTTTCTCTATCATCTGTCTCTATCATCTGTCTCTATCATCTCTGTCTCTATCATCTGTCTCTATCATCTCTGTCTCTATCATCTGTCTCTATCATCTCTGTCTCTATCATCTGTCTCTATCATCTCTGTCTCTATCATCTCTGTCTCTATCATCTGTCTATCATCTCTATCATCTCTGTCTCTATCATCTGTCTCTATCATCTCTGTCTCTATCATCTGTCTCTATCATCTGTCTCTATCATCTCTGTCTCTATCATCTGTCTCTATCATCTCTGTCTCTATCATCTCTGTCTCTATCATCTGTCTCTATCATCTCTGTCTCTATCATCTCTGTCTCTATCATCTCTGTCTCTATCATCTATCATCTCTGTCTCTATCATCTATCATCTCTATCTCTATCATCTCTGTCTCTATCATCTCTGTCTCTCTCATCTCTGTCTCTATCATTTCTGTCTCTATCATTTCTGTCTCTATCATTTCTGTCTCTATCATCTCTGTCTCTATCATCTCTATCATCTCTGTCTCTATTATCTCTGTATCTATCATCTGACTCTATCATCTCTGTCTCTATCATCTGTCTCTATCATCTCTGTCTCTATCATCTGTCTCTATTTCTATGCAGCATGTATTTCTATGCAGCCGCACGCTCCAGTCTGAGTGCCGGCGGCAGTGCCGGGTGTTCATGCGAGAGACTCACACGAAATCGTGCGAGTTTCTCGCATGTGTGACCCCGGCCTTATACTCACCCTCCAGCGTCTTCACATAGTAGTTTACAGACACCACACTGGTCCCGCAGCACCATCTCCTACCCGTAGCTTCCAACATAATAACATACTAATATATATAATAACACCACATATAATATGTTATTTATGTTTTTAAGTATTTTACCACATTTTTTGCTTCAAATATATTTTTCCCTATTTTCCACCTCTAAAACCTGGGTGCGTCTTATAGTCCGAAAAATACGGTATATGGAGGAGTGGGCCAAAATCCCTGCTGCAGTCTGTGCAAACTTCAATAGAAAACATAGTCTCAGACTAAAAGCTCAAATATGCATGGCAAAATGTAGTCCAGAGGAGGACTACAGAAGAAGAGGGGGAGAAAAAATCCCCATGGCACTCCACTTCATATACATAAACACAAAAAAGATTGGAGAGAAACGCCATATACAAATATATAAATATTTATTAATATCAAGAGTCATATATCTCAATAGTCATTAGTACATACATACATAAATGCTAAGCTCAATAAGTGGTTTGAAATGGTATGCGAGATGTTAATAGATGTAAAGATACCTGTAATAATTAGGACAGCAGGGTAAGGTGGACACACAGGTCACCAATATATAGTTCCATGCTCGATTGCATAGTGTGCCCCACTAAATAAACATATTACTGCGCAGCAGAAAGGATATTCCCAGAGAAAAACTTAGGTTGAGATAGTTGCAAGTGCATATAGAGAGAGGGTCCGGATTCCCAAACTCATATCGGATAAATGCTGCTGCCTTAATCAATAGTAAGACTCACCCATGCTGGCACTAAGATACAGGGACACGCCTGTATCTTAGTGCCAGCATGGGTGAGTCTTACTATTGATTAAGGCAGCAGCATTTATCCGATATGAGTTTGGGAATCCGGACCCTCTCTCTATATGCACTTGCAACTATCTCAACCTAAGTTTTTCTCTGGGAATATCCTTTCTGCTGCGCAGTAATATGTTTATTTAGTGGGGCACACTATGCAATCGAGCATGGAACTATATATTGGTGACCTGTGTGTCCACCTTACCCTGCTGTCCTAATTATTACAGGTATCTTTACATCTATTAACATCTCGCATACCATTTCAAACCACTTATTGAGCTTAGCATTTATGTATGTATGTACTAATGACTATTGAGATATATGACTCTTGATATTAATAAATATTTATATATTTGTATATGGCGTTTCTCTCCAATCTTTTTTGTGTTTAAGTCTGTGCAAACTTGGCCAAGAACTACAGGAAACGTCTGACCTCTGTAATTGCAAATAAAGGTTTCTGTACAAAATATTAAGTTGTGTTTTTCTATTGTATCAAATACTTGTAATAAAATGGAAATTATGTAAAAATTATCCAATGTTATTTTCTGGCTTTTTTTAGATTCTGTCTCTAACAGTTAAAGTGTGCCTACGATAAAAATTACAGACCTCTCCATTTTTTGTAGGTGGGAAAACTTGCAAAATCGGCAGTGTATCAAATACTTATTTTCCCCACTGTATATGGGTGCTATAATTTTTAGGTTTTTAGCTGAACTTTTTTTTAAACATGAACTTGTTTTTTTACATGTGGTTTTGTTTAAAACAACCCAAGTGTATACTTTAAAAAATGATCACAAACTAAAGGCTTCTTCAGACAAACGTATTAAATGTCCGTATGCATATCTGATAGCATACAGACAGCACAAGTACCAATGCATGTCATGAGGAAGTTCACATGAATATTTTTACACTCGGATCAATGGTCTGTGCGTAAGTAAAATCGCAGCATGTACTACTACATATTCTGGATCAGACACGCCTATTATAAGTCGATGGGTGCGCAAAACACGGATCACATATCAGTAACCATACGTAAATCGTTTTTTTCACTGGTACATTACAATTCTAAAGATAAGTTGTATTTGGCTTTTATTATTAAATTGTGTAAAAAAAAAAAAAGATGCAATACACATGTACAAAATGGACATACGGCTGACATACAGATTGCATACAAATGACAATGCAGATAAAAGATTGTGATTTTTTTTTCTGGACGTAAAACTGACAACTTTGCATGTGCTTATGTACACCCAACCTACCAGAAGTTGAAAAACATTCTGCATATTCACTTAATACTGCATATTCAATAACACATGGCTACAGAATTCGAAAATCCATACCCTAATCAAAATTTGTGTGACTTTTCTTTTATTAAAGGGAACTTGTCACAGTTCAACATGATGTGTAGGCAGATTTGCTGAACCAGTTGATATATAGTTTTATGGAAAAATGTTTCATATAACTTGCTTGAGAGTCCAGTGAGCTGTCGTATTCAGTGGTTACAAAGGTAGCAGTCAATCACTGAGTAGGACCTCCCACTAGACTACTAAGCATTGACAAATGAGAGATATGTAGCGGGTTTAAAATAAGTATTGAAAACGTCACCAATTTTCTAAATAAATATGTTTCTAAAAGTGCTATTGGCATGAAATTCTCATGAGATGTCAGTAACAACCCATCCAATCCACACAGTTAAAGAAATCAAACCATAGATGTCAAGAAATTAAGTTACGGTATGTGTAATAATGTGAAATGACACAGGGAAAGTATTGACTGTGCTTGCTAAAATGTATTTGATACTTCGTACAAAAGCCTTTGTTGTTGATGACAGCTTTAAGATGCCTCTTGTATGGAGAAACTAGTCACATGCATTGCTCAGATGTGATTGTGGTCCATTCTAACAATCACTCTTCAAATCCTAAAGGTTCCGTGAGCTCCTATGAACTCTGAAATCTTTCCATAAATTTTCTATTGGATTCAGGTCAGGTGATTTGCTGGGACATTCTAGCAGCTTTATTTTCTTTCTTTGAGACCAATTGAGAGTTTTCTTTTCTGTGTGTTTGGGATCATTGTCCTGCTGAAGTGTCCACCCTCTTTTAATTTTCATCATCCTGATAGATGGCAGCAGATTTTTATTAAAAATGTCTTGGTACATTTGTTCTTTCATCCTTCTTTCAATTACAAGAAGTTTGCATTTGCCATATGCTGAAAAACAGCCCCACAACATGCTGTTCCCACCTCCAAACTTCACTGTTGGTATGGTGTTTTTTTGTTAACATGGTGCATATTATGGCATCCAAAGAGTTCAATTTTGGTCTGATCTGACCAGACTATATTCCCCCCAGTATTACACAGGCTTTTCTAAATGTTGTTGAGCAAACTTTAAATGTGCTTGAACATGCTTTTTGTTCAGCAAAGGAGTCTTGCATGGTGGTGTGCATACAGGCCGTGGAGGTTGCGTGCATCACTTATAGATTTTTTTTAAACAATTGTACCTGCTGATTCCAGGTGTTTCTGTAGCTGTTCACAACTGGTCCTTGGCTCTTGGAAACTCTTCTGCTAATTCTTTTCACTCCTCAGTCTAAATCTTGCAGGAAGCACCTGGTCATGGCCGGGTTAAGGTGAAATGATGTTCTTTCCACTTCTGGATTATCACCCCAGCAGTGCTCACTGGAACCTTCAGTAGCTTAGAAATTCTTCTGTAACCAATGCCATCGGTATATTTTTCAACAACAAGGTTGCAAAGATATTGAGGCAGCTCACTGGTTTTACCCATCATTAGGTGTTTCTTGTGTGGCGCCTTGGTAATGAGACACCTTTTTATAGGCCATCAGTTACCAGCTGATATTATTTTTTGCTAAGTGGCAGGATTGCTTTCCAATTACTGATAGATTTCAGCTGGTGTCATGACTTTCCATGGCTTTTTGCTTCTCTCTTGCTTCATGTGTTCAATACTTATTCCCTGTTTCATTTCTCATTATTACACATAACTTTATTTATGGACATCTATGGTTTGATTTTTTTGCCTGTGTGGATTGGATGGGTTGTTACCGACTTCTGGTGAGAATTTCATGTCAGTAGCACCTTTAGAAATATATGAACTTAGAAAATTGGTAACGTGTTCAATACTTATTTCACTCAATGTTAATGAACAAAATACAAATTTTACTGATTTTTTTTTCAACTAAACTACATATCTGATCGGGTCTTCCTGCCTATACCAAGCTGCCCGTATGTACAACTTGTCAGGTTTCTTTTTCAACCTACACTGCAGACTAATGGAATTTTATCTTCATGCATAGGCTTTTCTCACAGCTATTGGAGACAAGAACCGTAGGGCAGTGCTGGCTTTAGAACACATGTTTGCTCCGGTACTTGACGGAGCCGTGTCTACCTTACTGGGAGTACTTATGTTAGCTGGGTCAGAATTTGACTTCATTGTCAGGTAAAGTGGAATTTTTAATTTTAATCTTTTAGCTAATTCAGTAAATTTATTACTTTACGTCCCATATATTTCCTGCTTTTTCCATCCATAATCTAACAATGAATAGCTTTTTAATTCACATACTTAATCTATAATTTATAGCTCCAGGTACATAATATTTCCTTTAGAACAAATGCTCAAATGGTTGAGCAGATGAATTATCATTCACATTTGCAAGATGGTATTAAGAGCTAGGGGGTTTCTGTAGGGAATTGAAAGGGAGGCTGTTTTCTTGTGGATTTAATTAAGAATGTAAGTTTGTCAGCTCTGGGAGGTTTTCTTTGAAGGGAATTTGATAAGTGCAGTGAAATAGATCCGTCTCTATTACAAACAACCTGTGGAGCTCTGAAAAATGACTAATCTTAGATGTAACACTGCTTCATTGTGGTCAACTGCTATTGCAAAAGAAGGCTGGGAGCAAGAACAAAGCCTAATGGAGGATGGGCTTATGAAATTCCTTCTATTTAAAATAGATACTCTTATCCATGTAAATGTGATGGCCATGTTTGACTTAGCACTGGGCATAATTTGCAGCAGAAAAGGTGTTGCATTGATTGGAAAATTAGTTTTTGTTATGTGTAGTTGAGCAAAGTTCTTCAGATGGACTTGTATTGTCTGAAATTAGGTGAAAAGTAAATTCTGTGCATCTGTAGTAGAAATGTTCTGAGAATATAAGGCTTTAAAGGTACTGCCACACTAAACAATCCCGCTAGCGATCACGATAACGACGCATACTAATGCGATCGCTAGCGGGATTGTTTCTATATCGCTAAGTGCGGCCACATTTAGCGATATAGTTAACGACGCTATCGCCGTTAGCGATCTTCTTAACGACTTTAGCGGTACAAAAGTACCGCTAAATCGCTAAGAAAAGGTGCCACACTAGCGATATATACTTACCCAGCGGGAGCGCCGACGAGAAAATAGGGTCCGGAACGATTCCAGCGACGAGCGAGATCACAGCAGGAAGCTCGTCGCTGGCAGATGCCGCACTGAACAACATCGCTAACGGGATCGCTAAATAGTTACGTTTTTTAGCGATCCCGTAGCGATATTGTTCAGTGTGGCATACCCTTTAGTCTCTTTGCAAGTCTATGTTTGTGTATATGTAAAATGTACAGATACAGATCTCATAGCTGAACTGGTAATTTAACTCTTCAGGGGTACATTGGGCACTATGCGCTGAGTTAAGATAAAGCTGCCGATATACATAAGATAAATGGCTGCAGATTCCACCGGCAGTGTAATGGGTATAAGATCAAACTAAAGGTACTGCCACACTAAACAATCCCGCTAGCGATCACGATAACGACGCATACTAATGCGATCGCTAGCGGGATTGTTTCTATATCGCTAAGTGCGGCCACATTTAGCGATATAGTTAACGACGCTATCGCCGTTAGCGATCTTCTTAACGACTTTAGCGGTACAAAAGTACCGCTAAATCGCTAAGAAAAGGTGCCACACTAGCGATATATACTTACCCAGCGGGAGCGCCGACGAGAAAATAGGGTCCGGAACGATTCCAGCGACGAGCGAGATCACAGCAGGAAGCTCGTCGCTGGCAGATGCCGCACTGAACAACATCGCTAACGGGATCGCTAAATAGTGACGTTTTTTAGCGATCCCGTTAGCGATATTGTTCAGTGTGGCATACCCTTAACTGACCACCAACATGTTTTGTAGGAATAGCGATGTTAGACTCCATCATAACAATCATATAGTCCTACAGAAGATTACGCTCCCAGAGGGGGCACTGACAGCAGTGGTATCATTCTTTCACCTCAGCAGTAATCATGAATACTAATGAATTACTTAGCTGTCTTACTGATAAGGTCAGCTTAAGTTACTTTTTAGATTCAAAGAAAAATTATATACACCATAAAAATGATTTTATATTAGCTATGCTTTAAAAGTGCAAATACCTTTTCTTAAAATACACCAAAACACTCTAAGGGACAACCAACGCTTGGTGAGACAGCAAAAACCTATGGTTCTACACTAAGTCATATAAATGTATATGAGATGGTAAAATGATAAGGTAGTGTGCTGCTAGTGTAGGAAAGCTCTACCTAGCCGCAGAGTTTGGCACCTATATTGCGCAAATGGCACCCCCTGCTCACCGTTGACTTGCAGTAATAGACCTTAGTAAACCCTATCTTCCATCAGGGACCTATTAATAGGTGCAGGTATAACCAACTTGATTACACACAGAGGACAAACAGAATGCAATTCCAAGCCACAATGAATATACAGTCATGGCCAAAAGTGTTGGCACCCTTGAAATTGTTTCAGAAAATGATTGCAATTACACATGTTTTGTTCTACACTTATTTATTTCCTTTATGTGTATTGGAACAACACAAAAAATCAGCGTAAAAAAAGGCAAATTGGACATAATTTCACACAAAACCCCAAGAATGGGTTGGACAAAATTGAAGTCACCTTTCCAGAATTGTGGGTAAACAACTTTGTTTCAAGCATGTGATGCTCGTTCAAACTGATCTGTGTCAAGTAACAGGTGTGGGCAATATGAAAGTTATACCTGAAACCATATAAAAATGGAAAAGTTGACTCCGTCTTTGCATTGTGTGTCTGTGTGTGCCACGCTAAGCATGGAGAACAGAAACAGGAGAAGAGAACTGTCTGAGGACTTGAGAACCAAAATTGTTCAAAATATCAACAAGTTCAAGGTTATAAGTCCATTTCTAGAGATCTTGATGTTCCTTTGTCCACTGTGTGCAACATAATCAAGAAGCTTAAAACCTATGGCACTGTAGCTAATCTCCCTGGATGTGGACGGCAGAGAAAAATTGATGAAAGGTTGCAACGCAGGATAATCTGGATGGTGGATAAGCAGCACCAATCAAAATTTGAAGAAATTAAAGCTGTCCTGTTTGCTTAAGGTGGATCAGTGTCAGCGCGAACTATGCATCTGCATTTGAATGAAATGAAACACTATGGCAGGAGACCCAGGAGGACCCCACTTCAAAAACAGAGGCATAAAAATGCTAGACTGCAGTTTGCCAAAATGTACCTGAGTAAGCCAAAATCATTTTGGGAAAGTGTCTTGTGTACAGATGAGACCCAGATAGAGCTGTTTGGTAAAGCACATAATTCTACTGTTTACCGAAAACGGAATGAGGCATACAAAGATGAGAACACAGTACACACAGTCAAATATGGCAGAGGTTCAAAGATGTTTTGGGGTTGTTTTGCTGCCTCTGGCACTGGGTGCCTTGACTGTGTGCAAGGCATCATGAAATTTGAAGATTACCAAAGGATTTTGGGTTGCAATGTAGTGCCCAGTGTCAGAAAGCTTGGTTTGTGTCCTAGGTCATAGGTCTTCAAGCAAGACAATGACCCCAAACATACTTCAAGAAGCACCCAGAAATGGATGGAAGCAAAGCGCTGCAGAGTTCTGAAGTGGCCAGCAGTGTGTCCGGATCTAAATCCCATTGAATACCTGTGGAGAGATCTTAACATTGCTGTTGGGAGAAGGCACCCTTCAAACATGAAAGACATGGAGCAGTTTACAAAAGAGGAGTGGTCCAAAATTCAAGTTGAGAGATGTAAGAATCTTGTTGATGGTTATAGGACGCGAATGATTGCAGTTATTTATTCCAAAGGGTGTGCAACCAAATATTAAGTTGAGGGTGCCAAAAATATTGTCCTCCCCATTTTGGTTTTTTTTTTATGTGAAATTACCGTATATACTCAAGAATAAGCCGACCCAAGTATAAGCCGACCCCCCTAATTTTGCCACAAAAAACTGGGAAACTTATCGACTCGAGTATGAGCCTAGGGTGGAAAATGAGATTATGCCCCATATGCTGCTGTCATGGGTGCATCGCCACGAGGATCGTCGCGATTGCACATTCTGACTTCTCGCAGCTGAGTTGCTGTTACTTTGTGTTTGGTAGTGAGGGAGTTAATTTTACCTAGCTCTTTGCTAAGACTAGGTCCAGCCTCGCCCGGCTGCTTTTGATTATGTACTAATTAGCTTCCTTTATATTCCTGCCAGTCTGTGTGTTAAGGTACTGCCACACTAAACAATCCCGCTAGCGATCACAATAACGACGCATACTAATGCGATCGCTAGCGGGATTGTTTCTATATCGCTAAATGCAGTCACATTTAGCGATATAGTTAACGACGCTATCGCCGTTAGCGATCTTCTTAACGACTTTAGCGGTACAAAAGTACCGCTAAATCGCTAAGAAAAGGTGCCACACAGCGATAAGATACTTACCCAGCGGGAGCGCCGACGAGAAAATAGGGTCCGGAACGATTCCAGCGACGAGCGAGATCACAGCAGGAAGCTCGTCGCTGGAAGCTGCCGCACTGAACAATATCGCTAACGGGATCGCTGACGTTTTTTAGCGATCCCGTTAGCGATATTGTTTAGTGTGGCATACCCTTTAGATGCCGGTGAAAGCATTCATACAGACTGCAGATAGGATCGGTTCTGAGAAGACTTAAGCTAAGAGCTCCTTTGTTGTTTCTCCTCTCCTTGCTTATAGTTTATCTCCTAGACCTTTGGTGTTCCCTCTGTGTTTAAATGTTGTATGAAAGACAGTATTTACTTTATCCCCTGTCTGTCTCGTCTGTCTTTACTGTTTGTTAACCTTTACCTGTCCATTCCCTATGGTGGTAATCAGGGTCCTTCTAAGGACTAGATTACAGTGGTCAGGGATTTATAGGAGACAGGGTTTACGCTGGCGGCCTGGACCTCTGTACCATTAACAGTACCTCCAGGTAGAGGGACTAGTCAGGACCCCAGTTTAGGGTCAGCATAGACCCCGGTCCACCTCTAGCCAGAGACAGCGTGAAAAGGATTCAGTATTGACCCACAGGATATTTTGTCAGGTAATACTATGCTATATATACATGTTAATGTTACCTATTTATATGTTATATAGAATGTTGTCCCACTTGATAGATTACTGACATTATTTATATATATATCTGCTAGACAGCGTGACAGCTGCCCCATGTATTATGCCCCACAAGATGCTCCATGTGTTGTGCCCCATATGCTGCCCCATATATTATGCCCCACAAGATGCTCCATAGATTGTGCCCCATATGCTGCCCATGTATTGTGCCCCATATGCTGCCCATGTATTGTGCCCCATAGATGCTCCATAGATTGTGCCCCCATAGATGCTCCATAGATTGTGCCCCCATAGATGCTCCATAGATTGTGCCCCCATAGATGCTCCATAGATTGTGCCCCCATAGATGCTCCATGTATTATGCCCCCATAGATGCTCCATAGATTATGCCCCCAAAGATGCTCCATAGATTGTGCCCCTTATAGATTATGCCACCATAGATGCTCCATAGATTATGCCCCCATAGATGATCCATAGATTATGCCCCCATAGATGCTTCACAGATTATGCCCCCATAGATGCCCCATGTATTATGCCCCCATAGATGCTACATAGATTATGCCCCCATAGCTGCTCCTTAGATTATGCCCCCATAGATGCTCCATGTATTATGCCCCCATAGATGCTCCATAGATTATGCCCCCATAGATGCCCCATGTATTATGCCCCCATAGATGCTCCATAGATTATGCCCCCATAGATGCCCCATGTATTATGCCCCCATAGATGCTGCATTGAATAGGCCCCTTATGCTGCCGCAGCTGCTTCATCAAGAAAAAAAAAAAAGACATACTCACCTCTCGTCGCTGGGGGCCAGATGCCGGTGTCCTGAGCAGGCGGGGACACCGGCGCGCTATGGGGGACAGGTGACGGTGTCACCGCTCGCTCAGGGCTCCGGCACCTGCGATATTTGCCTGTCACCGGGTCCACCGCTGAGCGCCGCTGTCTTCCGGGTCCTCCAGCAGTGAATGATCAGGCAGAGGGCGCGGCGCGTACTAACCACGTCATCGCGCCCTCTGCTTGAACATTGCAGCAAGAGGACCCGAGGACACAGCGGCGAGCAGCGGTGGAATGGGACACGTGAATATCCCTTATACTCACCCTTCCGCCAGCACGGTCTCTGCCCTGCTCTTCTCCCGCGGTCTCCGGCGCCAGTGTTCAGCGGTCAGGTGGTACCGCTCATTAAAGTCATGAATATGACTTTCACCTGACCGCTGAACACTGGCGCCGGAGACCGTGGGAGAAGAGCAGGGGCTGCAGAGACCGTGCCGGCGGAGGGGTGAGTATATAGAACAGCTGCACTCCGCCTCCTCCCTGTATATGACTCGAGTATAAGCCGAGAGGGGGACTTTCAGCCCTAAAAAATGGGCTGAAAATCTCGGCTTATACTCGAGTATATACGGTATGTCTAATTTGCCTTTTTTCTTCTTTGTTTTTTTGCGTTGTTCCAATGAACACAAAAAAATAAACCTGTGTATAACAAAACGTGTAACTGCAATATTTTTCTTGGAGAAATACTTTATTACCTGGAACTATTTCAAGGGTGCTTATCACAGAGCAAAAACACTTCATGAATCTCAATATTAATTATTAAATAAGCACCACCAATCAGTGCCTCTCCTGTATACACAGCCATATAGCAGGGGCATTATAAAGTCACAGTTAATAATAAAACATTAAGCACCCCAGTCAGCACCTCTTTTAGCATACTCAGTATAAGTCATTAAATAAGCGCCCCAAACACTATTCTCCTGTACATACAGTCGTGCAACAGGGGTAGTGCAAAGTCAAAGTTAATAATCAAACATTAAGCACCCCAGTAAGCGCCTTTTATTTGCATATTCAATGTGTTTCCCCTCTTAAATCAGAGGTTCCTCACAAGTACCACCACCATACAGTCAGGGCCAGAAATATTTGGACAGTGACACAATTTTCGCGAGTTGGGCTCTGCATGCCACCACATTGGATTTGAAATGAAACCTCTACAACAGAATTCAAGTGCAGATTGTAACGTTTAATTTGAAGGGTTGAACAAAAATATGTGTTAGAAAATGTAGGAATTGTACACATTTCTTTACAAACACTCCACATTTTAGGAGGTCAAAAGTAATTGGACAAATAAACATAACCCAAACAAAATATTTTTATTTTCAAAATTTTGTGGCGAATCCTTTGGAGGCAATCACTGCCTTAAGTCTGGAACCCATGGACATCACCAAACGCTGGGTTTCCTCCTTCTTAATGCTTTGCCAGGCCTTTACAGCCGCAGCCTTCAGGTCTTGCTTGTTTGTGGGTCTTTCCCTCTTAAGTCTGGATTTGAGCAAGTGAAATGCATGCTCAATTGGGTTAAGATCTGGTGATTGACTTGGCCATTGAAGAATGTTCCACTTTTTTGCACTCATGAACTCCTGTGTAGCTTTGGCTGTATGCTTGGGGTCATTATCCATCTGTACTATGAAGCGCCGTCCAATCAAGTTTGCAGCATTTGGCTGAATCTGGGCTGAAAGTATATCCTGGTACACTTCAGAATTCATCCGGCTACTCTTGTCTGCTGTTATGTCATCAATAAACACAAGTGACCCAGTGCCATTGAAAGCCATGCATGGCCATGCCATCACGTTGCCTCCACCATGTTTTACAGAGGATGTGGTGTGCCTTGGATCATGTGCCGTTCCCTTTCTTCTCCAAACTTTTGGCTTCCCATCATTCTGGTACAGGTTGATCTTTGTCTCATCTGTCCATAGAATACTTTTCCAGAACTGAGCTGGCTTCTGGAGGTGTTTTTCAGCAAATTTAACTCTGGCCTGTCTATTTTTGGAATTGATGAATGGTTTGCATCTAGATGTGAACCCTTTGTATTTACTTTCATGGAGTCTTCTCTTTACTGTTGACTTAGAGACAGATACACCTACTTCACTGAGAGTGTTCTGGACTTCAGTTGATGTTGTGAACGGGTTCTTCTTCACCAAAGAAAGTATGCGGCGATCATCCACCACTGTTGTCTTCCGTGGGCTCCCAGGTCTTTTTGGATTGATGAGTTCACCAGTGCTTTCTTTCTTTCTCAGGATGTACCAAATTGTAGATTTTGCCACTTCTAATGTTGTAGCAATTTCTTGCATGGGTTTTTTTCTGTTCTTGCAGCTTAAGGATGGCTTGTTTCACCTGCATGGAGAGCTCCTGTGACCACATGTGACCACAGCAAAACCTTCCAAATGCAAACACCACACCTCAAATCAACTCCGGCCCTTTCATCTGCTTAATTGAGAATGACATAACAAAGGGATTGCCCACACCTGTCCATGAAATAGCCTTGGAGTCATTTGTCCAATTACTTTTGGTCCCTTTAAAAACAGGGTGGCACATGTTAAGGAGCTGAAACTCCTAAACCCTTCATCCAATTTTAATGTGGATACCCTCAAATGAAAGCTGAAAGTCTGAACTTCAACTGCATCTGATTTGTTTTGTTTCAAATTCATTGTGGTAATGTCTAGAACCAAAATTAGATAAATGTTGTCTCTGTCCAAATATTTATGGACCTAACTGTATGTATTGAAAACATATGTAAACACTGCACAAGTACTTCGCTTCTCTAGCAGATTAAGTGTAGACTGGAGAATGATGCCACTTTGTGTCAGATGAGGAATGCAAAGTCTGAACCAGAGGACGACAGGCCAGGTCTGTGCCAAGAGGATAATGCCATTTTTTTTTATTTATTTGCTAGCCTACTTTAAGGGGATTTTCTAGGGCTTCCTTAGGGTATTCCATCAATATCATATCAGTGGGATCTGACTATCACCGATCAGCTGACTGAAGAGGCCGTGGAGCACTGTTCACCCTTTAGCCGGCGAAGCTGTGAACATTTGATAGAGGCTGTGCTGGCTACTACAGCTTAGTTCCATGAAGTCTGACACCCACCAATCTGATATATCCTAAGGAAAACCCTTTTAAATTACCTGTTAACAGCCTACGTGCAGTTTATGATATGATATAAGCATAGATTAAGGCAACAATAAACTTGAGGTAGCTGTCATTAAAACTATTACTACAGACTTCTTCACAGACATTCATACTCAGCCTGACCAAGTGTACATGTTTATTTCAATAGGAAAAGGTGAATTGACCATTGGCAGAGACCTTTTGTCTTTGACTTGTCTGTCACAAGAACAAAGATTTGGGCATGTTAAGATTTAGCACCTGCCATGGGTAATACAGTTGGGAAGACACTATCAACAATATCGACAACTAATCCTGCTGAATCGTTAACTCTACTCGACTCACTTTACTTTGAAAGCCCAACCATATATCTAGTCTGTAGTATCACTTAAGCCCACTATACAGATTAGGTGGCCTGTCGGCCGAACAGATCGTTCGGTTGGCAGCCATCCTTTACAAAGGAGGGCTGGTTTCTCTAGTGCTCCTGTGTTCTCTATGAGAGAGTCGCTGTCAAGCATATCTGGTGGCGGCTTATTTCCGGAAGAGCAAAAGGATTGGCAGTCCAGAATTGGACATGCCGAGTCCTTAAGTTCCCTGACGCATTAGTCTAATGTGTATGCTGGGCATTTAGAAATTTTCAGTCTCTTTCCCTTGTAATAAGACGGACACGCGAATATGCTGCCTTTCACAGATTGTTACGTGAGGTGGTATTTATATTGAAGTTTTCTGAACTTGGGATCCATCATGTTTACCCACTTCCCAAACACATATGTTTGAGCTAAATAGAAATCTGGTTCATTTCTGGGTTGGACATAAAGAGATCAAATGTTATTCCATTGTTCCAGAGAATTACCAATGTTCCAAAAGTTCTGGAAAGACAGAGAGATTAGCTCAACGATGCGCTCCACTAAAATGGAGTAAATTAACAGACATTGTATATGCAAAGCCGACTGAAATATAATCTCCGTGTTTATTCTAGAGCTAGATGGATGACATGCAAATGTTTCTGGGGCCTATTGTTGATACAAATCCCAGTCTAAAGTTTTGCTTGGTTTACATTTGAAGAGGACATTGGCTTGTTCATTGTATTAATGGAGTTAAGATTTTCCAAGATGTTTACAGAACCAGGTTATTTGTATATTGTGATTTTGCTTGAAAAAAAGATACAAGGAAAACAAGAGCTGTGTCCCCGGCCAAGCCTTTGTTAACCTCTTTCGTGAAGACTTCCACAACCTAAATGATTCAAAGTGAAGGGGAAAATATCCAGCTGCCAGACACATCTTCGCTTTAGTAAATAATCCTTCATTTTATTAACTTTTATGAACTTTTTACAACGAAATAAACATCCCTCAGCGACAACTTTTATGGAAGAGGCTAGAAACGTATTTCTGAATAATCCCTGACCATAAGCCTTAGTGGTGGGAAATAGCATCCACTTGTGCACTTCCCTCCTATTCCCATTACTTTAGCCTTTATATCTGAATTGGCTGACTCAAAACAAGAGTATTCAGAGATGCTAAATTGATCAACAAAAGATTAGCCTGCAATGCTGCTCTGCCATTGTGGAGCCTTTTACTCCGTACAATGCTCAGGCATACCATAGAATGGAAAGCATTTTCTTTTACAAAAAGCTTGTTCCTCTACTCAAAACGGTTTGCAATTTAAGCTATGTGGTAAAACTGAAACACATTGAAAGCCAGGAGGAATATAGTTGTTAGAGAGCAGGAAAAGAATAAAAGTTCTTTACCTGAACAACTAGTGACTTAATTGGAGATTGCTATAGTAAGTTTCAGAAACTGTGGATTAGCATTTGGGAGAAGTGGCTCTTTTCCCCTTATAGAGGGTTTCTTTCTTTATTCTCTTTCCCTCCATCCATTTTGTTACCATGTTCTGCATCTTGGTTGATGGAGAGAACAGTGGAGTGTGGTGTTGTGTTCTATTCACTTCACATTCCATATTTCGGAGTCTTGTGTTACACTTTCATGAATAGAAGCAATTTATCAAGCATTCTGTTGTCGTAACAATCTAACCATTTTCTTTTCTGCTAATTAATAGCAAACTGTGGGATTTATCCTTCAAGGTAAAATAATCCGTTTCTAATGCTTGCTGTTGTTGTTGATATGGCCGTTCTGTATTTTTTGGTTCATAGTATTGCATGTTCTGCTCACTGCTAATAAACAGCACATGTATCTGATTGTATACTGCAAATTTTCAATTGCTGTTTTCTCTTTGCAGGTACTTCTTTGCTGTGTTGGCAATATTAACACTTCTTGGGGTACTAAATGGATTGGTGCTTCTCCCAGTACTGTTGTCATTCTTCGGACCTTATCCTGAGGTGGGCTTCATATTCTTATATTCACTCTTTATGTGTATGTTAAGTGCTCTTTTGGAACCTTTTGTATATAGTTACTTTAAAAACCAATACTACCTATAGTTCTATTGGCAACAAAAATCTATTTTTCTAGGTGTCCCCAGCCGATGGTGGAGACCGGCTACCCACACCATCTTTAAGTTTACCACAGACCTTTGTGAGGGTTCCGGTTTTACAGCAACAAACAAATACTGGTTCAGACTCCTCAGATTCTGAATCAAGCTCACAAACAACAGTGTCTGGCTTCAGTGAGGAATTTCACCAGTATGAGGCCCAAAGAGCTGGAGCGCCCCCACATCAAGTTATTGTTGAGGCCACAAGAAATCCAGTTTTCCCTAGATGTTCTGTAAGTATAGTATTGCTCATTTTTATCCATATTTGTTTTGTTAAAACCTTTAAACTACACATCTAAAACCTTTTCTTTTTTTTTTGTTACCTACAGTAAACTATTCCGACAACAATTGTGTTGATGTAATTTGTCAAAATCTAATGAAAGTCGAATTCCAGTTGAGGTCTAAAAATTATATTTACGACCGCCGATACGCCTTTTAACAGCAGCAGTTAAGGGTACTTATGCCTCAGCGCCACTTAAATAATAAGTGTATAGCGCCCCCAGAGTCGGAATTTCTCCAGGGTCTCGGCTACCAGGGGTAGCTGAGATCCCAGAGAACATGATTCGGGTCGGTTTTTACCGACCCCAGTGTTGCAGTCGCCGTTCTTAACGGAATAATGGCAACCGCAAAAAAAATCCTTTGATTTACAATTTAATTTCTCTCACATCAGAGGAGGGAGAAATGGGTCCTCCATCCCTCCCTGGTACCTCCGGTGTCCCTGACTCCCCCTCCCCCGTGAAGTCCCTCTGCCGCCAGCGTCTTCTTCCGGGAAGAAGATCTGCCAGCCGGCAACATTAGGAAGTTTTTCCTATTGGTTCATTTTGATCACTGTGATAGACCCTATCACAGTGATCAAAATAAAAAAAAATAGTACATCAAACCCCCCTTTATCACTCCCTTAGTTAGGTAAAAATAATAAAATTAAAATAAATGTATTTATTTCCATTTTTCCATTAGGGTTAGTAGAGTTGGACTAAAGTTAGGATTGGGCTAGGATTAGGGTTGGCCTAAAGTTAGGGTTGGGCTAAAGTTAGGATTGGGCTAGGGTTAGGGTTGGGCTAAAGTTAGGGTTGGGCTAGGGTTAGGGTTGTGGTTATGGTTGGGATTTCGGTTAGGGTTGAGATTAGGGTTAGGGTGTGTTAGGGTTAGGTTTATGGTTAGGGTTATTGTTAGGGTTGCGATTAGGGTTAGGGGTGTGTTTGGGTTAGGGTTGGAGTTAGAATGGGGGGGTCACTGTTTAGGTACATCAGGGAGTCTCCAAATGTGACATGGCGCCACCATTGATTCCAGCCAATTTTGCGATCAAAATTTCAAATAATGCTCCCTCCCTTCTGAGCCCTGCCATGCACCCAAACAATGGCTTTCCCCCACATACAGGGTATTGGCATACTCAGAAATTGCACAAAAAATTTTGTGGTCCATTTTCTCCTGATACCTTTGTAAAAATAAAAAAAATTGGTTCCAAAGTAAATTTTTTGGTGAAAAAAGTAAAATGTTCATTTTTTACTTCCACATTGCTTTAATTCTCATTACCACCTGAAGGGTTAATAAACTTCTTTAATGTGGTTTTGCGCACCTACAGTTTTTAGAATGGTGTCACTTTTGGGTATTTTCTGTTATATTGACCCCCAAACTCACTTCAAATGTGAGGTGGTACCTAAAAAAAATTATTTTGTAAATTTTGTTGGAAAAATTAGAAATCGCTGGTCAACTTTTAAACTATAAACCATCCTAACATAAAAAAATTATGTTTCCAAAATTGTGCTGATGTAAAGTTAACATGTGGGAAATGTTATTTATTAACTATTTTGTGACACCACTCTCTTATTTAAAAATTAAAAGTTTGAAAATTGCAAAATTTTCAAAATTTTTGCCAAATTTCAATTTTTTTCATAAATAAACGCAAGTTATATCGAAGAAATTTTACCACTAACTTGGAGTTCAATATGTTATGAAAAAACAGTTTCAGAATCAGTGGGATACGTTGAAGCGTTCTAGAGCTGTAACTTCATAAAGTGACAGTGTTCAGAATTGTAAAAATTGGCTTGGTTATTAAGTACCAAATTGACTCTGTCACTAAGAGATTAGGCCACTACACTATATGTGGTACTTACCGAGGTTTACTGCCATGCTTAATATCAGCTGCATTAGAAGTTGGTTTTAATGATACTCATTTCATCACATTTAGTAATAATAGTAAACAGCATAAATAGTGAAAAGAATAAAAAATGAAAGGTTTCCTGGAAAATATTTTATACATAGTGTGAGACAGTGACCGGCATTATTGTAAATGGCCAGTATGTGTCACAGAGGAGGAGGTCCTCTGCGCTGTAAGCCTGAAATGTTGCTCTGGGACCTGTAGTTCCACGAGCTTTGTTTAGCTTATAAGGGCTGGACTTACAGGGTTAGCCAGAGAGCACACACCTCTCGCCTATGGGGGTGGTTACAACTACATATTGTGACTGTGGTTTGGTCACATGGGTCTGTGATGTAAGGTTCTGCAAGAGGTCAGGCTTGTGTGTTGGAAGGGGTGCAAGTGGACACACTTCCTGAAGAGCATATGGTGAGGCCGTGTACATGCAGAGTCTGTGACGGCACTGCATTGGGGTAGCTACCATCCTTCTGAGGGTCTGGAACTGTCGGGAGTGCCCTGGTTGCAAGGACGGTGATCCCAATAAGGCAGCTTCCCTATGAGAGAGGACTGACAGGATTCAGCTTGTGGAGTGGGGCTCCAGGAAGGTAACTCCAGACAAGGGGGTTATGGTAACGGCAGACAAGTATCTGCTATTGGAACAGACTGTTAGTGCCTTTTATGTTCCGTGGATGTAATGTACTGGACTTTACGTTATGCGGTGTATGATGTTTAAATAAACTGAATAAGACTGTTTAAGTGAGAAACCGTGCGCTGTGTGCCTTAATCCCGTTGCCAAGCGAGTGTCCCCCAACACACACAGTGAGCGCTATCTTACAATAGGGAGAGATTTATCAGAAGGGGAGTTTGTGAAGGTTGCTTGTGGCGAGTGCAGCACAGGTGCAAAATACTGATGGAGCAACCACTCACAAACCTACAAATTTACGGCGGGTTATTAATGTATTAAAAATGCACACGGATGCTGGAGATTTAGATGACTTTTCTCCCTAGAATACTTATTTATTCCGTGTATTGCCTATCCCTGTTCCATCATGCTACCTCAAATTAGCACAATGTCTAGTTAACACTTTTGCTTGGAAGGGTGGTCTCCTCAGGGTTAACAGAGCAACTCTTTACAGACACTGCCTAAAAGTAGTTCTGGGAGTCTCTAACCTTTCAAAATATTACCAGGCAGCTCAATTAGCCCAGTTAACTCTATATCATGCTTATTCAGAACTCCCACAATGGCTTTCCTTAGAAGCCCCTGAGTGTCAGCCAATGACCCTTGACACTTTATTATTCATCTTCCCAGCACAACACAAACAAATTATAAATCCAATTTTATCACATTCACTCAAAATATGGGATTCCCTAAAATATTCCTTGAACTTAATTTTCACCTTCCTGCCTCTCGACCCGCTTTGGCGCAATTTACAGTTCCCCCCGATAAATGAGTCTCTCTTGAGTTTTCATCTTTGGGTCGCTGTAAGGATTACGAGAGTCCTCCAACTATTTAACGTTGATGGTATTATTTCATTTCCATCCCTCCACAGAAAGTACAAACTCCCTCCTAGAGGAATATTCCACTATTTACAATTGAAAAACTTTATTACCACACTTCTGAGAAATTCCACTCCGCCTTATACATTTACTCCTTTCGAACAAAGGTGTCACCAGAATCCACACGCCACAGGTACCATCTCACTCGTCTACTCACATATCAACTACACCTCACACAGGTGTAATTTAACCTACACCTCTTGCTGGGAGTCTAATATTGGCCCTGCCCTTACTGACCCAGAATGGTCTCAGATTTGGTCCTCTTCAACCAGCGGAATTCTAAATACCCTAGTGCTGAAGACAAACTATAAGGTGTTAACTAGATGGTACATAACCCCAGCTAGAGTTGCCAAGACAGTTCCTGGTACTCTCCCAAATGTTTGAGAAGTTGTGATTCTGACGGCGATATGTACCATATTAGGTGGATGTGCCCGTGGTGCGCAGATTTTTGACTAGGGTATATGACATTATTCTCTCAGTGACAAACACTAACCTTAAAAAAACCCTTGTTAAACATTACGTAACAAACGTATCCCTACCATCCCTAAACACACCCAAATTCTCATTTATATTCCTAGCGGCCAATCAAACTAGCATTGGCCTCGAAAAAAAACAGGTCTATATTTATCAGAAGTCAAGAGACTCCTTTCTTGGTTTATAATAAATGAAAAATGATCTGCCATACTTATGGACAAAGTCCGTAAATTTGAGAAGATTTGGCTTCCCTGGGCGGAATTCGCCACCCACATTCCCCTTGCCACATCTTCATTTCGTTTACATACTCCTGACTCCCCAGATTCATCCTAATTCTTTATATTGAATTTAGACTCTACTAATCCCCCCCTCCGGCTCCTTTTCCCCCTCCTTTACCCTCTACTCCTTCACATCAGTTCCGTTAGCACCTCTCCGTGTAGTCCACCCAACTAAATGTTTGTTTTCTTTCTGATCACTGCAATGTACCTGTTTGATATTTAAATAATTCTTAAATAAAAATCTATTGTTGAAAAAAAAATGCACACAGATGAGGCTTGTATAGGGTGCCAGTCACATAGATAAGTGTGATGCACAGTGTGCTATTAGATCAGTGGGGAGCTCCCCACAAGGACAGACCAATTCACCCAACCAACACTAAACGGCCTGGCTGCATTCTGCGTAAAAATGGAAAAATTTACAATAAAAATTATGTATAAAATACATGAGGTAACTGTCAATATTTGGCCAAAATACGCAAGATCGCAACCCACGTCAAGGGTCCTCATACTTGCATGGCCCCATCCCTATCTTGGTATGATTGGTCCCCATCCCTATCCTTGTATGCATGGCTCTATCCCTATCCTTGTATGCATGGCCTCATCCCTATCATTGTGTTCATGGCCCCATCTCTGTTTCTGTGTGCATGGTCCCATCCCTATCCTTCAGTGCATGGCTCCATCCCTATCCTTGAATGCATGGCTCCATTCCTATCCTTGAATGCATGGCTCCATCCCTATCCTTGTATTCCTGGCCCCATCCCTATCCGTGTATGCATGACCCCGTCCTTATCCTGGTATGATTGGCCACATTCCTATCTTTGAATGCATGGCCCCATCCCTATCCTTGAATGCATGGTTCCATCCCTATCCGTGTATGTATGGCTCCATCCCTATCCGTGTATGCATGACCCCATCCTTATCCTGCTATGATTGGCCCCCATCAAAAAACATTAAAAAAAATAAACCATTATACTTACCTTCCTATGCTCTCACGCAGCGTCTTGTTCCGGTGCCAGCAGCTGCTTTATGCTTGTAAGCAGCACATGGCAGGGACGTCATGCGCTGCTCATAAGCAGAGCACAGCTTCCGGAATACTCACCGCTCCCCACGCCGGTACTATGTGCGTGGATGCCAGTGAGTATTAAGTAGGGCACACAGTGTCAGCTGCCGGGCGGTCACGGGTGCCACTACTTAAGAGAAATGAATATTCACCTCTCCCTATGCCCATGGAAGTGGAGAGAGGTGAATTTTTATTTGTCTTAAGTAGCAGGCACACGTGACTTCCCTGTAGCTGCAGGAGAAATGAATACCGTATATACTCATGTATAAGCCGACCCCCCTTATTTTGCCACAAAACACTGGGAAAACCTATTGACTCACGTATAAGCCTAGGGTGGAAAATGCAGCAGCTACTGGTAAATTTTCAAAAATAAAATAGATACCAATAAAAGTAAAATTAATTGAGACATCAGTAGTTCAATGTTTTTGAATATCCATATTGAATCAGGAGCCCCATATAATGCTCCATACAGTTCATGATGGGCCCCATAAGATGCTACATACAAAATACACCCCGTATAATGCTGCACAAAGTTTTATAATGGCCCCATAAAATGCTCCATAGATTATGCCCCATATGATGCTCCATAGATTATGCCCCCATAAGATGCTCCATAGATTATGCCCCCATATGATGCTCCATAGATTATGCCCCCATAAGATGCTCCATATGTTTTATGCCCCCATATGATGCTCCATAGATTATGCCCCATATGATGCTCCATAGATTATGCCCCCATATGATGCTCCATAGATTATGCCCCCATAAGATGCTCCATATATTTTATGCCCCATATGATGCTCCAAAGATTATGCCCCCATATGATGCTCCATAGATTATGCCCCCATAAAATGCTCCATAGATTATGCCCCCATATGATGCTCCATAGATTATGCCCCCATAAGATGCTCCATAGAGTATGCCCCCACATGATGCTCCATAGAGTATGCCCCCATATGATGCTCCATAGATTATGCCCCCATATGATGCTCCATAGATTATGCCCCCATATGATGCTCCATAGATTATGCCCCCATAAGATGCTCCATATATTTTATCCCCATATGATGCTCCATAGATTATGCCCCCATATGATGCTCCATAGATTATGCCCCCATAAAATGCTCCATAGATTATGCCCCCATATGATGCTCCATAGATTATGCCCCCATAAGATGCTCCATAGAGTATGCCCCCTTATGATGCTCCATAGATTATGCCCCCATAAGATGCTCCATAGATTATGCCCCCATATGATGCTCCATAGATTATGCCCCCATATGATGCTCCATAGATTATGCCCCATATGATGCTCCATAGATTATGCCCCCATATGATGCTCCATAGATTATGCCCCCATAAGATGCTCCATATATTTTATGCACCATATGATGCTCCATAGATTATGCCCCCATATGATGCTTCATAGATTATGCCCCCATAAAATGCTCCATAGATTATGCCCCATATGATGCTCCATAGATTATGCCCCCATAAGATGCTCCATAGAGTATGCCCCCATATGATGCTCCATAGAGTATGCCCCATATGATGCTCCATAGATTATGCCCCCATAAAATGCTCCATAGATTATGCCCCATATGCTGCCGCCGCTGCTGCAAATAAAAAAAGAAAACGACATACTCACCTCTCTCGCTGGGGACCAGGTGCCAGTGTCCTGAGTAGGCGGGGACACCGGCGCGCTATGAGGGACAGGTGCCAGTGTCACCGCTGGCTCAGGGCCCCCGGCACCTGCGATATTCACCTGTCCCGTTCCACCGCTGCCCGCCGCTCCATCGTCCGGGTCCTCTGTCAGTGACATCCAGCAGATGGCGCGGTGCGCACCACTAACTACGTCATCGCGCCCTCTGACCAGAACGTCACAGCCAGAGGATGCAGAGGATAGAGCGGCGCGCAGCGGTGGACTGGGGACAGGTGAATATTGCATATACTTACCCCCTCCTGGAGCGTCTCTGCAGCCCCCCTGCTTCTCCTGCGGTCTCCGGCAGCTATTCCTTCCTTCAGTGGTCACGTGGTACCGCTCATTAAAGTCATGAATATGCACATATTCATGACTTTAATGAGCGGTACCACGTGACCGCTGAAGGAAGGAGCCTGAGTTTGTGGGAAAAGCAGGGGGGCTGCAGAGACGCGTCGGGAGGGTGAGCATGATCTGACAACCCCGCTCCCCTTCCCCCGCCAACCCGCTGGCGTATATGACTCGCGTATAAGCCGAGAGGGGGACTTTCAGCCTTAAAAAATTGGCTGAAAATCTCGGCTTATACGCGAGGATATACAGTATTTATTGCCAGTGCATTGAATATTCATTTCTCTTTAGCAGCAGGCACAGGAATTAGCCGCTGCAGCGGGCCCCTGCCTCCTGTGACCCGCTGCTCCACCGCTGCTGCTCCCCCTCCATCTTCTGGACACATCACTCGAGTATAAGCAGAGAGGGGCGTTTTCGGCACAAAAAAATATGCTGAAAAACCTCGGCTTATACTCAAGTATATACGGTAAGCTGTTTTTGACTTTATTTGCACCAAATTTATCATTGTCGCATGGTGTTTGATAAGTTTGACACATCTTTATAGCCATATGAGGCTTTTTTTTTTGCGGGACAAGTTTATTTTCATTACGCCGTTTACCAAACTGGCTAATTAATTTTATATTTTGATAGATCAGATTTTTAGGGATATAACAAAACCACATTTATGTATTCTTTTATTTATTTTTATTTTTTTAACCCCTTAACCCCAAGGGTGGTTTGCACGTTAATGACCAGGCCAATTTTTACAATTCTGACCACTGTCCCTTTATGGGTAATAACTCTGGAACGCTTCCATCGATCTTGGTTATTCTGACATTGTTTTCTCGTGACATATTGTACTTCATGATAGTGATAAAATTTATTTGATAAGACTTGCTTTTATTTGTGAATAAAAGGGAAATTTGGCGAAAATTTTGAAAATTTCACAATTTTCCAACTTTGAATTTTCATGCCCTTAAATCACAGAGATATGTCACACAAAATACTTAATAAGTAACATTTCCCACATGTCTACTTTACATCAGCACAATTTTGGAACCAAAATTTTTTTTTAGTTAGGAAGTTATAAGGTTTAAAAGTTGACCAATGATTTCTCATTTTTACAACACCATTTTTAGGGACCACATCACATTTGAAGTCACTTTGAGGGGTCTATATGATAGAAAATACCCAAAAGTGACACCATTCTAAACTCTGCACCCCTCAAGGTGCTCAAAACCACATTCAAGAAGTTTATTAACCCTTCAGGTGCTTCACATGAATTTTTGGAATGTTTAAAAAAAAATGAACATTTAGCTTTTTTCACAAAAAATTTACGTCAGATCCAATTTGTTTTATTTTACCAATGGTAACAGGAGAAATTGGACCCCAAAAGTTGTTGAACAATTTGTCCTGAGTACGCTGATACCTCATATGTGGGGGGAACCACTATTTGGGTGCATGGCAGAGCTCGGAAGGGAAAGAGCGCCGTTTGACTTTTCAATGCAAAATTGTCTGAGATCGGACGCCATGTCACGTTTGGAGAGCCCCTGATGTGCCTAAACAGTGGAAACCCCCCACAAGTGACACCATTTTGGAAACTAGACCCCCTAAGGAACTTATCTAGATGTGTGGTAAGCACTTTGAACTTTATAACATAGAACCGTAAAAATAACAAAATCATATTTTTTTCACAAAAATGATATATTCGCCAACAATTTTCTATTTTCACAAGGGTAACAGGAGAAATTGGACCCCAAATGTTGTTGTGCAATTTGTCCTGAGTTCGCTGATACCCCATATGTGTGGGTAAACCACTGTTTGGGCGTACAGCATAGCTCGGAAGGGAAGGAGCGCCGTTTGACTTTTTCAACGCAGAATTGGCTGGAATTGAGATCGGACGCCATGTCGCATTTGGAGAGCCCTGATGTGCCTAAACAGTGGAAACCCCCCCAATTCTAACTCCAACCCTAACCCCAACACACCCCTAACCCTAATCCCAGCCCTAACCATAACTAACCACAAACCTAACACACCCCTAATCCAAACCCTAACCCCAACTCTAGCCCCAAGCCTAACCCTAACTTTAGCCCCCACCCTAACCCTAATGGGAAAATTGAAATAAAGACTTTTTTTTATTTTATTATTTTTCCCTAACTAAACAGGTGATAAAGGGGGGTTGATTTACTATTTATAGCGGGTTTTTATGTTTGGCAGCTGTTACATTCTAAAAGACGCTTTTTATTGCAAAAAATAGTTTTTGTATCACCACATTATGAGAGCTATAATTTTTCCAGATTTTGGCCCACAGAGTCATGTGAGGTCTTATTTTTTGCGGGACAAGTTGACGTTTTTACTGGTACATTTTTGGACACATGACATTTTTTGATCGCTTTTTATTACGATTATTGGGAGGCAGAATGAAGAAAAACCAGCAATTTATGAATTTCTTTTGCGGGGGGGGCGTTTATACCGTTCCGTGTGTGGTAAAATTGATAAAGCGGTTTTATTCTTCGGGTTAGTACGATTACAGCGATATGTCATTTATATAATTTTTTTATGTTTTGGCGCTTTTATACAATAAAAACTATTTTATATAAAAAATAATTATTTTTGCATCGCTTTAATATAAGAGCTATAACTGTTTTATTTTTTCGCTGATGACGCTGTATGGTGGCTTGTTTTTTTTGCGGGACAAGATGACATTTTCAGCGGTACCATGTTTATGTATATCCGTCTTTTTGATCGCGTGTTATTCCACTTTTTGTTCGGCGGAATGATGATAAAGCATTGTTTTTTTGCCTTGTTTTTTTTTAAGGGGTTCACTAAAGGGGTTAACTAGTGGGACAGTTTTATAGGTCGGTTCGTTATGGACGCAGCGATACTAAATATGTGTACTTTTATTGTTTAGATTTTTTTTTATTCAAATATGTATTGATATAATAAATATTGATTTTTTATTATTTTTTTTATATATATTTTTACAATTATTTAAATTTTTTTTTAATTTAATTGTTTTACACTCTGGGACACACATTTTGTGCAGGCTGATCGCTTATATGGCATGTAGATCTGCATGCCATATAAGCTGTCAGCGCTGCAGGGATTTGTCACTAACCTCAGAGACTTCCTGACATGCACTGCGTATGACAGGAAGTCTCTGAGCTCTTGTTACCCGGATCGGGTTACAATGGGAGCGATCGGGACCCCACGTCATGCCGCGGGGTCTTCGATCCAAAGGCAGAGGGGATGTCAGAGCTGACAGCCCCTCTGCCTGCTCCGGAACGCTGCGATTATGTTTGATCGCAGTGTTCTGGGGGATAAAGTGGGGGGAGCAGTCCGTGACCACTCCTGGCACTTAGGCTGTGTGCACACGTTCAGGATTTTTTGCGTTTTTTTTTACGCGTTTTTGCGGCGGTTTTCCGCTGCAAAAAGCTTAAAAAACGCATGAATTAAGCATCCTATTATTAGAGTGGATTCTGCAACTTTTGTGCACATGGTGCGTTTTTTCCTGCGAAAAAAAGCATCGCGGTAAAAAAACGCAGCATGTTCATTAATTTTGCGGTAAATCTGTGGATTTCCCACTATATTATTGACTTAGGATGTTCAGGAAAAAAAACGCACAAAAACCGCGATAAAAACGCGTCCGGATTTCCTGCGAAAAAGTCCGTTTTTTCCCAGGAAATTTCTGCTAAGATTACTGAACGTGGGCACATAGCCTTAGTGTCGGGTGTCAGCTGTGAGAATCAGCTGACACCCGGCGGCAATCAGCCGCGCTCCCCCGTGAGTGCGGCTCATCGCCCATGACGTACTATGCCATCCATGGGCATTAAAGCCCAGGGCACATGGACGGAATAGTACGTCCAATGTCAGAAAGGGGTTAATCGGAAAAAGTTGAGTGATTTGAACTTTTATCTATTTTTTTTATTTTCAAAAGATTTTTTTTCTCTCTTCACTGTGCTTGTTAGTCCCCTTAAGGGACTTGAACCTGCATTAATGTGATCGCTTGAAAATATTACAGTAGCAAAAATCACAGTCTCCGATGAACACCACATTCTCAAGAGTACCATCCCCCAGCTGTCATGGCAACCTTATCCACGCCCCGTAATCACGTCATGGGGGTGTCAGTGGGCGCAAGGAAGCATGCATCTCCCTGCCGGTGCCCTGAAGCTGCCACTGTCAGACACTGACAGCAGCACTTAACAGATTAATAGCCGCAGATGGTGCTCTGCTCCATCTGTGGCTGTTAGAGGTAGATGATGGCTGAATATCACAGCCTGCATATGATGTCACTGTCATTCAAATGCTTATCCTTTTAATATATTGCAGTCATCGTATTATATAGCACTGTGTACTTACAATTTCTCAGTTTGCTTTTCTATCCAAGTAATTCTTCTCTTTTTCATTAGGTCTATGACATCACAAGATTAAAAACTGACTAGCTGAATACTTCTAAGCTCTAAGCAGAAACAGGAAGTCTATTTTCCCTGCATGAGTCATGAGTCCCTGCAAAAGTCCCTGATGGGGAGGAGGGAGCACCTGGGTCAGGAGTTGAAGAGGGGAATGATAAATGCAGGGAAAAGAGACTTCCTGTTTCTACATAGAGCTGAGAAAAGAGAATAATTAGCTGGGTAGAAAGGCAAAACGAGCAATTCTAAGTACACAGTGCTATATAATATGATGATTTCAATATATTAAGAGGATAACAACTTTGATAGGAGTGCTTCTTTAAATATAACACTTGTGCCTAGACCTGATTCTCTAATTTTTACTCCTTCCCTCCTCACTAGAGTGAAAACTGTCATTTCATTTGACTTTAAAAAGGCCAAAAATTATAAATCTGACCAAGATTTATTTACATAGCTAATTGTGCCCATTTCTCCTCCCAAATTTCAAAGGTACTAAAAGCAGCGTAAAATCGCAAGAACTTGCACATTTTTGCCTAAAATAAGATGTAACGCTGGAAAACTGAGTTGATAAAATGGCTTGATAAATTCTGTCCGAAGTATTGGAACCTTATAATGTTTCATTCCTAAGTTAGATAATATTGCTAGTTTAGTATAAGGCAATTTTCATTTCTATTTTCCCAGGTTGTAATGCCAGATGCCACACATAACCAGAGGACACAGCCCGAACAAGATCAAAGGTCCCAACAACAGTGGTGCCCTAACAAGAGTCAAAGATGGGAGTCAAGGGAACAGTCACGGCCGCCTCCTTATCGGCCTCGCAGGGATGCTTTTGAATCTTCTACTGAGAACAATGCTGGTACAAGTACAAGAGATCGCTCAGGACACAGACCACACTTACAAAGCAATAGGAGAACTGCTTTTGCTCCAGGAGGTACTTCAGTGCCTGCATACTGCCAGCCTATTACTACTGTGACTGCTTCGGCTTCAGTTACTGTTGCTGTTCACCCTTCAGTGTGTAGCCACAATAATCGTGCTAGTTACCCATTCCATGGTGGGTATCACAAAGATGACTATGGACCTCATGAGGATCCTCATGTGCCTGTCAATGTGCGCTATGAGAGAAGAGACTCTAAAGTAGAAGTGATAGAGCTGCAAGATGTTGAATGTGAAGAAAGAACACGAGGAAATCTCTCAAAATAAGGTACAATATTTGTCATTACCAACAAGAGTTAAAGTAGCATTCCAGCTTTTTTTTAAAAAAATTCATGCGGTCACTGGTTCCCCACAAGTTGTTTCTTTCTATTTGGAAATTCATGGCATTCTTCTCTTTAGTTAAGTGATTTGATCAAATGGTGACTCTCAGGGAATTTCATGGCTTTATATTATTTGAAGTCACCAGAACTCCTTGTATGATGAAATTGCATGAACTGTACTATTGAAGTTCTCTACAGGGGGGAGCTGAAACATATATCAAAGATAATGATAATGACTGTACAGCTCTGTCACACAATCAGAATGTAGGAGATCACAGCTCAGCTTTCCTGATTATACAGGTTTAATATATTAACATATTTAGGATCATATAGAGGAAATGATAATCACTCATGAGATGCTGTACTGATGCATCATGGGGTGAATAGCTAAGCATAGAGGGATATCGTGCAGGATAAAAGGTGGAGGAAGAAAAGAGGAGGATAAACGACATGAAGGATAAAAGCGTGCAGAGAGTACTAAGACAATCAGGCGTAGGGTGTAGTTACAGAAAGAAAAGAAACTAGGAGTACTTTTCTAAGTCTGTTTCTGTCAAGTATAAACATGTCAACATTTCCATTTCCCATCCACGACCCAGAGGTCCTAACGAATGCTCCTGTACTGGTACATAAGCTACCTTTATTTTCAAAGAAGATTCTTAAAGAGGACCTTCCAGCTCTCCTTACATGTCTGTTTTATTCAATTCTTGTGTTCCCTAGAATTAGTAATTCCGGAGCATCTTTTCTCTATGTGTGCGATTCCTCTGTATTCCTCCTACAATGTATGAACAAATTGATAATTGGGTGTCACCATTGTCAGTGAGGTGTCTTCCTTCACAATCAATTGGTGCTGACTGTATAGGGAAATGGTAACACCCAGTTGATATATATATATATATATATATTTATGAATATATATATATATATATATATATAATGGGAATAACAGAGAAACAGCACAACATAGTGTTGTAAGGAAAGATGTTTCAGCATTGGTATGTCTTGTGAAATGCAAGAATTTACTAAAATAGACACAGGTCATCTTGGCAGTTCCACTTAGGCAGTTAATCCTTTTTTTTTTTTTCAGAGTCAACACATTCTGAATTATTGATGGCCAAAGATGGGACAGAATTTCCAGACTGGTTAATGAAAGCTGCTGGAGGTTTTATATAATGGACATGCTGCATCAAGACAAACAGTTCATTATTACTGTAATCTATTGTACAAATGTGTTAAATATTGGTATAAATATTTAAAAGGTGTATACATATGTAATATACAAAAGAACTATGTAAAGTTAGCGTAACTGCGGAGTTCCTTGACTCCTTTTTACAGATGGGGCAAAAGCTTGTTTGCCCTCTCTACTTAATGTACAGGATTTGTGCCACACTTTAATCTAGATATAAGATCCAGTGTATTTTTCTGCTGCTTAAATATTGTATAATTTACTTGTATAATTCCTATGCAAATATTGCTTACGTGATAGGTGTTATTTGGTGTGTGTAAAGGTTTCCTGTTTTGATGTTTAATGTTCATATCACAACCCTGTGGTAGTATGTTACTGATAATTTTCAAACACGCTATGCGTGAGTATCTCTTTTCTTTCAAATGGGCAGATATGAAGAATTTGTCTACGCCAATGTCGTGTTTTACCTGTCCTCGTGTCTGGATGTGTGCACCTGTCTCATGTAATACTGTAGAGTCTGTTCCACTGTGTTCTGTATTCTTGGTGTTCTTATGTAAACCTGTAATGTTTGGGAGACTTCTCCCATCCATGTTCAGCACTTACTTGCAGGAGAAATGCATTCTCATTAGCAAACGTTATTTGCAGACTTTACAAAATCAGTCTTTTATTTATACCCTTTGTGTGTAGTTTAGCGGAATGGCGACTGGTTTGGTGCCATTCCAGCTTAGGGGCTACTTGGCCATTATGGGGGTTGTCATTCACCACTGGCTAAGTGCTAATTTTTTTTTTTTTTTGTCATAAAAAGCACTTCAAGTGATAAAGGGGCTAGAACTACAATTGAATAATGCAGTACATTTTTTATATGGCTTACATTAACTTTTCTTTATGTTGGTGCTACTATTCCTTTTTGCCTCTGAAAATGTAAATGGTTTCCCTATCTACCTCCCTTCCTCTCTTACATACATAGATATGTTGTTTGCTCAGAGTTTAAATTTATGCTATTAATTTAATTCAGATGATGAGTTTTATGTTCTTTATTTTGTACATTGATATACTGTATACATTCTTCATGTGCCATTGTGGATTGCAGTGCCGATCACATTGCATGCTGCTCTGCCATGTAAGAAAATTCATTTAAATATTTTAACCTTTTTAAGGCACTTGTTAAAATCTTCCAAACAAATCTAGCAAGGAATATGTAGCTCCTTTCCTTATTATAAGCTATTGTTACATAAGCGCACTGAGACCGCTACAAAAGTCTCCGTGTCCAGATCACTGCCATTATTATACAGAGTGATAAAAACAATGGACCCTGTCTTCTTGCAGTGTAAAAGCCCTTACACATTATGATTACACTTTAAAGCTAAACCCTTAATGGCACAACCTGAAAAACTACCTTCATTTCACAAATGGTTATGTATGGCACAGTGATCCTCAATCCTGTAATTGGAATTTGCTAAAAAAAAAAAAGGAACTGGAAAATCCCTTGGTATATGACAGATCCCTATTGTTGTATTGCAGTAAACAACACTGTCCTACAATGGTAGGGAGAAAATTGAATGCAAGAGTACAGCCAGATATTAAGATCAACACCCATGAGTTGATTAAATATGTTCACATAATGTTAGGGCCACGTGTTTGTATCTCTGTGAGGGCTTTTGTCGGGAAGCTCCAAAAAACAGTATTTGATGAAACTCCCAATATAGGCATTACTTTAATGAGGCAGACAGAGTCACTTCATCTGGACTCTGTCCTGTAGTGTCCATTTTTTGGGCAGCAGGCACAAAAGGGTGGTAGACCGCCCTTTAATTCTTGCCTAGATATAAAGGATACTGCCGAAACTGTAGGTTCTGTCAACCTCATTATAATGAATGGCTTTATTGGAGGTTCCATCCGAATCCTTGGGATTACAGACGGAAGCCTCAATGGAGCCACAGATTGTTAACTCGGCCTTACATTTATGCCTTGTGGCCATGGCGGTTATCTGATTGTGAGTACATAGAAGCTCCCGGCTGCCACTAGGGCAGCTTCAAAAGGTGACAGTTCTGTGTTTAGATCAAGGCTATACAGAATCATTAATTTGGTAATTAATGCTTTAACGATGTCTTTTTTTTACCATATAATATCTTATTTATTCTTAGATGTTAGACAATACCCAAGCAGGTAGACTTCCTTATCCTTCAGGGAGTAATCAAGTAAACGATCCCAGTTATATGTTAAGCTGATCACCAATGTACTTGCTAGAGAGCAGCACTGTGCCATCATGACATGTTGGCATTGCTAATGATAATAGACTCGAAGCTGTATTTCCTCTTCTCCAAGTCTTATACTACACACACTTACATGGCCAAATCTCCCCGCTCCCTCGTTAGTGTGTCTGCTGCCTTCTGCACAGTATAGACTTTATAAAAAAAATATTATATATATATAAATATATCTCCTGTAGTCACATTGGCAAAGGGAGAACAGTAGCTGGCAATGTTTTTCTTTGTATGTTTTTTAATATTTATATTTTTGTATAATAAGAATGTGTTCTTACAGTATTTGTCATGCCAGTCTATAACAAAAATATGCAGGGATATTTTTTTTATTTCTATTGGAAAACACTATTACAGCTATGGGCTACTTTTAGTGGAATTTTTATTTGTATAGAGTGCTTACTAATGTTAAATAGGAGAGAGTATATGACATTTACATTAAAGACTCATAGCATTTTAGAGTAAGGAGTTAAAAGGAAAACTATTCAAACTGGGTCTCATTGTCTGCCTTGTTTGGCAGTAGTGGGTTTTGTGTCATTTTCATTTACAAAGATAAACATATGCCATATAATTTATTTATATGAAAATTTATTTTTGTAGTGTACATAGTAGTGATCAAGTCTTTTTTTTTGACAGAAGTATATTTTTAAAGAGTTTATATGTATTGATACCATTGTGAGACATGAAATTTGGGTACAGTGCACACATACTTTTAAAAACACCGGACAAAATATCACTTATCCCCTTCACGGTTTTGAGTTGTTCCAGCAAGACTCCTTTACAAGGGGTATTGCTAAACCACTCCAGCAGGGAATGGGTTAACCACGTTGAGAGAGCATTATAATCTTAACCATACAGAATGTGTTTGTTTCATTTTTGTGATCTAGTGTGGTTTACATTTCAAACATTGAAAATGGAAATTGTACAAACTCTCTAAATATTAATGTTCGAACACTGATAGAACTTCTAACATGAATAAAAATTATTATAACTTATTGGGTACGCAGCTTGTTTTTGTTGTCTTTTTTCACATCCTAATTATTTTAATATATCTAAAATGTGATAAATTGATGTTATTTTATTTACACTTCTTTCTTACTACCAGGTCCATGTACAACTCCAAGCTTAAAGTTCATAGAGGTGACTTCTATTTGGTTCTGCTGTACTTTTGGTATGATTTCATATATGGCAACTTACATCAGAAACCATATTGCAAACTTATTCTCTTCTAGAAGATTTTTTTTTTGGCAAAATATCTCCTTTACTGAGATAAAATACTGACTAAATACTGAAAGTGTGAAACAAACACTACAGTCAGTCAACCGTGGTTCCTACACTGTCAAATGACAGCGTATGCCCCCAGCTGTGATTGGAGGTATAAAGTTTACCAGTCACTCTGGACTACTACTCCCATCAGCCTACGCCTGCTGCCCCTAATAACAGTGATAGGCAGCGGCTGATGGAAGTATTCATCAGCCGGCGCCTGCACTCTAATTAAATAATTAAAAAAACTGACATGGGCTCCCCTGTATTTTTGATAACCAGCCAGGCAAAACTCATAGCTGGGGGTTGCAACCCTCAGCTGTCAGCATCAGTGAGGCTGGTTATTTAGAATAGAGTGGTCCCCACACTGTTTTTTTAATAATTGAAATAAATAATTTAAAAAAATGGTGTGGGGTCCTCCCCATTTTTGACAACCAGCCTTGCTGAAGCAGACAACTGGGGGCTGGTATTCTCAGGCTGGTAAGGGGACATGGATACTGGCCCCCCAGCCTAAAAATAGCACCCTGCAGCCACCCAGAAAAGGCACATCTATTAGATGCGCCAATTCTGGCGCTTTGAACGGCTCTTCCCACTTGCCCTGTAGCGGTGGCAAGTGAGGTTCATATATGTAGGGTTGATGTCACCTTTGTATTTTTTGGTGACACCAAGCTCACGGCGTAGTAATGGAGAGGTGTCTATAAGACACCTCTCCATTACTAATCCTATAGTTGTATTGTAAATAAAGACACAGCAAGAATAGCCTTTTATTTGAAATAAAAACAAAACACACTTTTCCTTTTTCATTTAAAAATAAAAAACACAGTTATACTCATCTAACTCCCATTCAATTGAAGCCCTCGTCTTCTGTAATAAAACAAAAATAAAAAACACCAATATCCCTCACCTGTCTGACATTCTGTCCCAAGCCGTAATCCATGTCTGGGGATTACTAGTTTTGAACTTGGACACTGCTAAGATGCGACCGTCCAGGCCGAGAACCACTGATGAATGAGTTGCTGGGAGGTTACTGCAGGTCACTGAGTCTGCGTTCTCAACCGGGCCTATGAACTGTGGTGACTCCCTCCAGTGAGATCACCATTAGGACTGTGAGAAAAAGTCTCACAGTGCTCTGGCACAGCTCCCATAACTCTGGGTGTCTGTATCTTCTTATTGTTTTAAATTTCACACTGTACTAACCACGGGCGGCGCTCACATACATTGATCTAGTGGTGGTCTTCATGAATATGGCACCGGTGTAAGTGCATGGACACATTGACCTCCAGCAGTTTTCAGTAAAATGGCACCGGTGGCGGCGCATGCGCAGATTGAGATCTTGGCTCATCATTGAACCAACATCTAATTCTGCACATGCGCCGACACCAGGGACATTTTCCTGAAGCCCACCCTGATATCAGTGTGCCCAAGCACTGCCCATGGTTAGGACAGCAAGACCATGAAATTTAAAACAATAAGATGATAAAGACACCAGGGAACCAGAGGCAGTGGAGGGGCCATGGCAGGTCCTAAGACCCTATTAACCCCTTAACAACCGCCGATGTGCATTTAAACCGCTGCCGCTAAGGGTATTTATTCCCTCATCGCCGTTTTAAAATGGTGATCGGGAATAAGGCTGTAACACCTCCCCAGAGTCAAAAAATCTTCCGAGTCTCGGCTACCGGGGATAGCTGAGACCCCAGAGAACATGATCAGGGCCGGATTTTCTGGTGTCCGATCACAAAAAAAATAAGTGTGCCCGCTTTTTCAATGATTTCTCTCCTGACATCATATACGTGTCAGAGGAGAGAGAAATGTTGCCCCCCGAGACCACCCATTACCTCCACCATCCCCGGGCCCTCCTGATCCGTCTCCTGGGCCGGAATGACGGAATCATCTTCCTGAAAAAAAAAATGGCTGGTGTATGCGCAGTGCTGCCGGCCGGTACTCGGCAACAGTAGGAAATTTTTCCAATTGGTTACTTTTGATCACTGTGATAGACCCTATCACAGACCCAGCACATGACAGCTTGGCAAACACTGGCTATTCGGGCCCCCCATTCAAGTGAATTGGGTCCGAGTCCAGGTCCTGTTCTGGTACCCGAACCCGAACTTTTTGAACTTTTGTTAACTGTTCGGCCGAACCCGAACATCCATTACAGAAAAACCCACAGTGGTGACAGAAATAACTTTAATCTGACAAAAGTAATAATAAATCAAAAATCTATGAAAATGAAAAATGAAAGTCAGACATTGCTTTTCAACCATGCTTCCACAGAATAAATAAAAAAAAAAAACTCATGAAATAGGCCTGGACAGAAATGATGGTACCCTTATCTTAATATTTTGTTGCACAACCTTTTGAGGCAATCACTGCAATCAAACGATTCCTGTAACTGTCAATGAGACTTCTGGCCCACTCATCAAGAGCAAACTGCTCTAGTTGTCTCGTGTTTGAAGGTTGCCTTTTCCAGATGGCATGTTTCAGCTCTTTCCAAAGATGCTCAATAGGATTTAGGTCAGGGCTCATAGAATGCCACTTCAGAATAGGCCAATGTTTTCCTCTTAGCCATTCTTGGGTGTTTTTAGCTGTGTGTTTTGGGTCATTATCCTGTTGCAAGACCCATGATCTGCGACTGAGACCAAGCTTTCTGACACTGGGCAGCACATTTCTCTCTAGAATCCCTTGATAGTCTTGAGATTTCATTGTACTCTGCACAGATTCTAGATACCTTGTGTCAGATGCAGCAACGCAGCCCCAGAACGGAAAAATGAAGCATATCAAGAAAAGAACACTGTCCCTATTGTGATTATGGCTTACAGCCAATGAAAGCACAAAACTCATTATCTCAGTAACATAGAATAATTAACAAAAAAACACCTGCAAAGGCTTCCTAAAGGGTATGCCACACTAAACAATATCGCTAACGGGATCGCTAAAAAACGTCACTATTTAGCGATCCTGTTAGCGATGTTGTTCAGTGCGGCAGCTTCCAGCGACGAGCTTCCTGCTGTGATCTCGCTCGTCGCTGGAATCGTTCCGGACCCTATTTTCTCGTCGGCGCTCCCGCTGGGTAAGTATCTAATCGCTGTGTGGCACCTTTTCTTAGCGATTTAGCGGTACTTTTGTACCGCTAAAGTCGTTAAGAAGATCGCTAACGGCGATAGCGTCGTTAACTATATCGCTAAATGTGGCCGCATTTAGCGATATAGAAACAATCCCGCTAGCGATCGCATTAGTATGCGTCGTTATTGTGATCGCTAGCGGGATTGTTTAGTGTGGCAGTACCTTAAGCGTTTAAAAAGGTCCCTTAGTCTGTTTCAATAGGCTCCACAATCATGGGGAAGACTGCTGACTTGACAGATGTCCAGAAGGCAGTCATTGACACACGCCACATGGAGGGTAAGCCACAAAAGGTCATTGCTAAAGAAGCTGGATGTTCACAGAGTGCTGTATCCAAGCATATTAATGGAAAGTTGAGTTGAAGCAAAAAGTGGTAGGAAAAGGTGCACAAGCAACCAGGATAACTGCAGCCTTGAAAGGATTGTTTAGAAAAGGCCATTCAAAAATTTGGGGAGATTCACTATACAAGTGTCACATTTTTTGTGTCAAACCACTCATGACCAATAGACAACGCCAGAAGCCTCTTACCTGGGCCAAGGAGAAAGAACTGGACTGTTGCTCAGTGGTCCAAGGTGCTGTTTTCAGATGAAAGTAAATTTTGCATTTCATTTGGAAATCAAGGTCCCAGAGTCTGGAGGAAGAGTGGAGAGGCACACAATCCAAGCTGCTTGAGGTCCAGTGTGAAGTTTCCACAATCAGTGATGTTTTGTGGAGTCCTGTCATCTGGTAATGACTCTATATAATATGAGTTTTACTTTTTGTATTGAAGAACTGAAATAAATTAACTTTTTGATGATATTCTAATTTTGTGAGAAGCACTTGTATATGGCAGCTGGTTTACTAGTCCTCTGGTGATAATCTCCTGCCAATAAAACAGTGATTTGAATTATTCCATTGGGCACCTACAAATACTCGGATAGCAGCTACAAATCCTAGATATACCAACTATGTTATTTCTTTCCTACATTCTTAATTCTCATTTTTAAAGACTGGATGGACGACAAAGACATATGCTGCTTGCTTTATCCATAGACCAACTTGACGTACAGTTGTTGTCCAGTTTGGAAAACCTTTTTTTCTATCTTATTAGGAATTTTGAGTATATAGTGGGTGATTGTTTGGCTCTCTAGCCAAAGGTGAAGAACTTTCCTACAACTACGTGTAACAAGAAGTTCATTTAAATTATTATATACCTAAACATTCTGTTCATATAAGTGCCCATCACATGTTTGTCAGTTCCAAGCTATTGATACAATGAAAAATTCTATAACTCTCCAACTTACCTCCAGTGAATGTTGCATGCATGCCATTTTGTGGGTTTTCTTTCCATTTCAGTAGCATTTATCTCTCTCCTCCTAAACAATCTCCAAAGCTGATTTGTGATCAAATCAAGGAAAGCGTTGGAATTTGGCTCTCAAAAGTACTAATGCTAACATTCTACCTTTTTTGTTGGACACAAACGGAGCTACACCGCAGTTTCCCATGTGTTTTTTTCAATATGGAAGAAAAGGCATCATGTCAGTTATTGGGGCATATTCAGAAAAAGAAATCCACTGTTCATTCTGCTTCTGTGTATGGCAAAATGTGCTATAGCCTTAGGATATACTTCGCGAACACACGTGGCCTTATAGTCCAATCTGTAGGTAGGTACGGCCCAGAATGTCCATGTACAGAGGGTCAAAATCTACATGGCAATATATAATGAAGGAATGGATGGCTGAATGTGAGCGGGCACTAATATCAACGGTATAGGGTCAAATGGCTTGACAAGGGGAAGAAAGAAAAAGGTATAGAAATATCATGGCTTTTACTCAACATATGTAATCACATGAATCCACGTCTATTGAAGGAGAATTTTTAGGAAGCAAGTTGAGCAATTCGTGACAAGTTGTACTTGATATGGTTCTCAGCAAGGACAAGTATCCTACAGTCATGGCCAAAAGTTTTGAGAATGACACAAATATTATATTTTCACATGATCTGCTGCCCTCTGGTTTTTATGTGTGTGTTTGACAGATGTTTTCATCACAGACAGAAATATAATTGCAAACATATGAGTAACAAAAGCTTATATTGACAGTTAGAATGAGTTAATGCAGCAAGTCAATATTTGCCGTGTTGACCCTTCTTCTTCAGGACCTCTGCAATTCTCCCTGGCATGCTCTCAATCAACTTCTGGACCAAATCCTGACTGATAGGAGTCCATTCTTGCACAATCAATGCTTTCATTTTGTCAGAATTTTTAGGTATTTGTTTGTCCACCCGTCTCTTGATGATTGACCACAAGTTCTCAATGGGATTAAGATCTGGGGAGTTTCCAGGCCATGGACCCAAAATCTCTATGTTTTGTTCCCTGAGCCATTTAGTTATCACCTTTGCTTTATGGCAAGGTGCTCCATCATGCTGGAAAAGGCATTGTTGATCGCCAAACTGCTCTTGGAGGGTTGGGAGAAGTTGCTCTTGGAGGACATTCTGGTACCATTCTTTATTCATGGCTGTGTTTTTAGGCAAGACTGTGAGAGAGCCGATTCCCTTGGCTGAGAAGCAACCCCACACATGAATGGTTTCAGGATGCTTAACAGTTGGCATGAGACAAGACTGGTGGTAGCACTCACCTTGTCTTCTCCGAATGAGGCGTTTTCCTGATGTCCCAAACAATCGAAAAGGGGATTCATCAGAGAAAATAACTTTACCCCAGTCCTCAGCAGTCCACTGCCTGTACCTTTTGCAGAATATCAGTCTGTCCATGATGTTTTTTCTGGAGAGAAGTGGCTTCTTTGCTGCCCTCCTTGAGACCAGGCCTTGCTCCAAGAGTCTCCGCCTCACAGTGCGTGCAGATGCACTCACACCTGCCTGCTGCCATTCCTGAGCAAGCTCTGCACTGCTGGTAGCCCGATCCCGCAGCTGAAACACTTTTAAGAGACGGTCCTGGCGCTTGCTGGTCTTTCTTGGGCGCCCTGAAGCCTTTTTGGCAACAATGGAACCTCTCTCCTTGAAGTTCTTGATGATGGGATAGATTGTTGACTGAGGTGCAATCTTTCTAGCTGCGATACTCTTCCCTGTTAGGCCATTTTTGTGCATTGCAATGATGACTGCACGTGTTTCTTTAGAGATAACCATGGTTAACAGAAGAGAAACAATGATGCCAAGCACCAGCCTCCTTTTAAAGTGTCCAGTGGTGTCATTCTTACTTAATCATGACAGATTGATCTCCAGCCATGTCCTCATCAACACCCACATCTGTGTTAATGGAGCAATCACTGAAAAGAGGTTAGCTGGTCCTTTTAAGGCAGGGCTGCAATGATGTTGAAATGTGTTTTGGGGGATAAAATTCATTTTCTAGCCAAATATTGACTTTGCAAGTAATTGCTGTTAAGCTGATCACTCTTTATAACATTCTGGAGTATATGCAAATTGCCATTAGAAAAAGTGAAGCAGTAGACTTTGTAAAAATTAATATTTGTGTCATTCTCAAAACTTTTGGCCATGACTGTACACGTGGGCCCATATACAGCTGCACAGGTTATCTTTATCCTGCAGGCAAAATGAGCACTTCTACCAATGTGAAAAAAAAAGTAATGTGTAGAAATACTAAAAAATAATACAGCAATATAAACATTGTAAAGCACAAAATAGCACAGTCAAGTGGCTTCTAGTAACTGGCTTATACCACTATTAGGGTATGTTCACACTGCGTCCTTTTCTGCCTTTTTATGAGCTTCTCCAGTATTAAAAGCACCAGAAAAAAGCATTCACAAAATGCTCAAAAAAACTTACTGTTCATATGTTTAGGCTTTTTGAATGTCTTTCAAACGTTTCAGCCTTTCAAAAACGCCTGGTTGGCGAAAAAAAGTGGATTTTACTTCTTTGAAGCGGCTCCTGATACAAAATGCTACAAAGGAGTCACAGTCCAATTAAAAGGCTGCAAAAAAAAAGCTTCAGGAAAAAAACTCTGCAAAAGCGCATGAAAATTTCTTTCAAGCCCCTGCAGGAAATGCTTCATGAAAAAGTAAATCCATCCAAAAACTCACAAAGAAGGAGAGTTTATGAAGTGATTTCCACTGGTAAACAAGTGGTTTTTGACTGCTGGAAAAAAAACTTCAATGTGAACATACCCTTATGCAAAAATGTCTGATTTTTTTTATCTGGACTAGTCTACTGTAGCACATATTTTCCCTTTTAAATTAAGGAACCAGATGTTTCTTTACCACATATTACAAGTCTGTGGGTTTATTGCTATCATGATAAAGGTGTCAAAGTAAATAAAAAGATGCAAAAAATAATGTGTTCAGATTATCAATGTTATGCAAAAATAACAGACCAATATATCGCAATGTTAAAAAGACTTAACCCATCAGTTACCTGCAAAGAGCTGCAAGCTTTCCAAAAACTTAACTCTGAGAGAGAAAGCATGGTGCGCGATATAAAAGCCAAAACAGAGGCAAGACTCGCACTAATAGCCGAGATGTCATCTTGCATTTCTGGCTCTGCCAGACAGTCAAAGCGAACATCTAAGTCACGCTCTTCAAAATCCTCAACCCTCAGCGAACAGCTCATAAAAGCACGTGCGGAAGCTGAGGCCACTAAAATACAAGCTGCCTTTGCGCAAAAGGAAACTGAAATGAAAACTGAGGCAACTAAAATACAAGCTGCCCTAGAGGCCCTAGAGAAGGAAACTGAGATGAAAACTGAGGCCACTAAAATACAAGCTGCCTAGAGGCCACTAAAATACAAGCTGCCCTAGAGGCCCTAGAGAAGGAAACTGAGATGAAAACTGAGGCCACTAAAATACAAGCTGCCCTAGAGGCCCTAGAGAAGGAACGCCAACACGCCATAGCCATGGCAAAGTTAAAGGTCCTGGAACAAGCCATCAGTGGGAGCCAAAGAGACAGCATCAGTTTAAGTGTTTTTGATACTGAAGACCCTCTTAAGCGTACTAGAGACTATGTACAAAGCCAACACAGTGCTATCCCTGCTCCTGCAATCCTTCCTGACCACACTGATGCTCCCCTGAGACAACAGGACACAGAGCGTTTATTCCCATCCTGCACCCAAGGTCAGTACAATTACAATACGCTGCCAATCTTGTATCCTGATCCACCTCTGTGCACCGAAATGTACCAGAAACCTGCAAATCACCAAATCTTATACTCAGAATCCTACGTACAGGCCAAATGCAGGAAAGTCACCACACTCCGGTCAATCACACAATTCCAGTCCCATGTGTAGCAGAAACTAAGCTCATTAAGCCAGTTAATGGACTGAACGCCTACGCTGCCCCATACGTACCTGCATTCCCAGGTCAAATCACAGACTGTATGAACAAAGCTATCCAGCCAGCATCGGTCCTTCCAAAATCGGAGAATGCTGATATGACTGGCCTCGCAAGGTACATGATTCGGCGCGATCTAACTAAGACCGGTCTTACAGAGTTTGACGATAAACCTGAGAACTACAGGGGTTGGAAGTGTACCTTTGAAACCACGATCAGTGATCTCGGCATCACTGCCGCTGAAGAGCGAGACCTGCTAATCAGGTGGCTTGGGCCACAATCCACGGATCGGGTCAAGAGACTTAAATCTGTCCACATCAGTAATCCCATTGCTCGTCTCACTGCTGCATGGAAGAGGCTAGAAAGAAGCTATGGCAGTCCTGAGGTCATAGAAAGGGCCCTGTTCAAACGACTAGAGGATTTTCCAAAGGTATCTAATAAGGACAGTACAAGGTTCCAAGAGCTCAGCGACCTCCTGTTAGAGCTTCAGCTGGCCAAAGCAGACCCGTACCTTCCTGGCCTCAGCTACCTGGACACTGCTCATGGGGTAACCCCAATAGTTTCCAAGCTGCCACCCAATATCCAAAATAAGTGGGCTATGCTTGGATCAAAATACAAAAGGGAAAACCAAGTCTCCTTCCCTCCATTTTCCTACTTCTGCGAGTTCATCGAAAATATCGCAGAGTGTAAGACCGATCCAAGTTTTTCCTATGGAGAACACAGCGACCCTGTTTCATTACTAAACACGACAGTCCACGTCTTAACTACAGGAACCACCAAGCTCCAATGTCCATCAAGAAGACTGATGTTCTTCCAGCACCTTCAGTATCACAAGATAAGAGCGACAAAGGTGAGAAGGTTGAGAATCCTAATCGCCAGTGTCCAATTCACAAACTGCCACATCCCCTGAAGAAGTGCATCGGCTTCAGGAAGAAGCCCCTTCAAGAACGAAAGGAGCTCTTGAAGAAGTTTGGAGTATGCTTCAGGTGCTGCGCCTCTACCGAACATCTTGCTAAGGACTGTGTCATCCCCATCAAGTGTCTAGAGTGCGACAGCGAAGACCAACTACAGGCGCTCCATCCATCACAGCCTGACTCTGCGTCTTCACCTTCTCCCACCACAAGCCATGGCGGGGAGAGTACAGACCAAGTGACAAGCCATGTTGCGGTATCTTCCTCATGCACCGATGTCTGTGGAGAAGGTCTTCGAGACAAGTCCTGTGCGAAGATTTGCCTGTCATGGGTGTATCCCAAGGGCCATCCAGAGAAGGCAGTCAAGGTGTACGTTAGCCTGGATGACCAGAGCAACAAATCATTAGCCAGGTCAAAACTCTTTGACTTGTTTGATTTAAAAGGAGACGTCTATCCTACACCTTGGGCACCTGCAGCGGCGTTTTACAAACCTCTGGAAGAAGGGCCAGTGGCCTCATAATAACTTCTCTTGAGAAAGGCGCCACGGAGATACCACTACCTATGCTTGTAGAGTGTAACCAAATACCATTCAATGGGGAAGAAATCCCAAACACCAGAAGTCGCTCTTCAGCATCCTCATCTCAGAATGATAGCCAAAGAGATGCCACCCCTGGATGATAAGGCAGACATCCTAATACTCCTCGGCAGAGACATTATACGACTGCACAAGATGCGTCAACAAATTCACGGACTACTCAATGAACCATATGCCCAGCGCCTCGAGCTGGGCTGGGTCATCATTGTCAACGTCTGTGGTGACCAGCAAAGAGTCAGAACGACATCTCCTCTTACAAAACCGTTATCACGTCGGATGACAACGACTTGTCCTCCCTGTCATACTCACGTCACCAATGGATGAAGGAGAAGTCAAACGACACTACGTGTCAACGGCAACCATCCGATATTTCAAGTCCGCTTTATCTTCGAGACTACAACCTCGAGATAACAGCATTCGATCCTTCAACCAAGGACAACAACTCACTACCTACAGAGGGAGACAAAGTGATCATCAGGGTCATGAGCATCAAACCCACTGAAGACAACTATAACAGCTGGGTAGCTCCCTCACCTTCTCTTCCAGCAAAGACTAAGTTGCCAAGGGATCCACAGCAAGTAAACTGCTAAGTTCCAACCTTTGATACCCATCTCCATCACAAGCCTGGTCAAACCGAAGCCATGCTAGACTTCAGTGCTCAGAGTGAGAGCCCCTCTCTCAACAGCCTACCTCTGACCGATGGTGACAGCGTTTTCCCCACGCAATTCAGCCTCAGCTCACTGGCGGATGTTGAACAAGACACGTTCACTTCCAAGCATCACCCTGTAAGGAACTTGCTATCGAACGAGGAGCCTCGCCTGTTGAAAAACAGCATCGACGGTCCTCTTGGGTTTAAGACACCCATCGCAGTTCTAGGCAGGGTACCACTGAGACAGCTTGCTACTCCGGATATCAACGGGAACACTATGCTACCATCTCAGAGACAGCAAAGATGGGAGACGGCGAAGAAGTCTTTAAAGGCCTTACAACAAGTTCTGCCCCGTAGTTCTGTAAAGACTCTTTCAACCGTCATCAAGAGACAAGTCTACCTTTCCTACGATGTGTCTACGAAGACTACAGCTGCAGGAGCCTCTCCAGCGCTTCAGAAACCGGCAAAAAGGTACAGAAGCTGAGCTCTCTTTACCCTGGACATCCTTTCAGCTGGTCAGCCATCCTATCTGCTGACATACATTTCAGGCAAATCATCTGCTGGCTCCTTCGAGCAGGAGTCACATGATCTTAGCTTCGTCTCTGAACTCAGCTCCGGCGGGGAGCCTACCGCCATATACTCCTCCAGCTGTGTTGGAACATTGTAATATTTTAACTTTCTCCAGCGGATTATTGGGTTGGTGGAAGTGTTTGCACGTTGCGGCTTCCCCAATCCGAAGATGGGTTTTCGTTTGAACTCTGACTATTCCACTGTTGAGGACTTCATGCCTCCAACTGAACATTGACCATGCCAATTGGACTTCAACTGTTGTTGTTATTACCTGCATGCTTGTTTTTTCCTTTGTCTTTCAGGTCTACAGTGACATCTCCAGTGGACATCATAAAATTATGAAATCTATAGATTTCAGACGGGGAGTGTTATGTCCCATGAATGAGACATTTTTACAGACTGTCCTGTGTATTTTACATGTTGTATTGCAGCCTCTCATATTGTTTACTGTTGCTATGTGTTCCTGTGTTTGCATAGCTGGAATCCTCCCTTTACATTAAGTTTGTCCCTCCTGTCTCTCTGTCTCCCTCTTCTGGTGTGATGTCATTTCCTTCTTCTTTCTCCTGTGTTTCATTCTCCATCTTGATTTTATCAGAATCACATGTGTTTTCAGTCTGTCTGAAGAAAGTCTTTTTTACCTGCTGCTGTTTGTTGCATTCAACAAGAATTCTTAAAGAAATCAAAGTCTCTTCTGGATTCTTCATAACATGTGTGCCGGCAGCTGAGGTTAAGCTATCTGCGATCGTCGCCAATTGTAAGTAAGGTGAAAGAGATCCAGCATCTCACAGAGCCATATTTACAGCCACAGGCCCCGGGGACAGAATAGCATGTACCTATGATTTTTATACAGAGGTACACACAGAAGCTAATATGATGTCTGATGTGCTTATCAGGGGAGAACTTTGGTAACAGATCCTATGAAATAACTATTTATGGGCTCCCCGACAGCATAGGCCATCAGTTAGTGATTATGTAAAAAATTGGTTGCCGACATAATAATCTTTTTCCTCCAGACATGTTATACAGCTGAATAGGGAGCAAATCTCTACCTTCTCTAATGCTCTCTTCTCTAATGGTCTCTTCCCTACTGCTCCATTCTCTAATGCTCCTCTCTGTATTGCTCTCTTCTCTACTTCACTCTTCTCTAATGCTCTCTTGTCTACATCTCTCTTCTCTAAAGTGAACCTCTCTAATGCTCTCTCTCTACTCTCTTCTCTAATGCTCCCTTCTCTAACAGTCTCTTGCCTAATGCTCCCTTCTCTAACAGTCTCTTCCCTAGTGCTCCCTTCTCTAATGCTCTTCTCTAACAGTTGCTTCCCTAGTGCTCCCTTCTCTAACAGTCTCTTCCCTAGTGCTCCCTTCTCTAACCCCTTAACCCCCAAGGGTGGTTTGCACGTTAATGACCGGCCAATTTTTTACAATTCTGACCACTGTCTCTTTATGAGGCTATAACTCTGGAACGTTTCAAACGGATCTTCACGATTCTGAGACTGTTTTCCTCGTGACATATTGTACTTCATGATAGTGGTAAAATTTCTTCTGATATAACTTGCGGTTATTTATGAAAAAATGGAAATATGGCGAAAATTTGGAAAATTTTGCAATTTTCAATCTTATATTTTTCTGTTTTAAAGGGAATAAAAATTCAGTCACACAAAATAGTTACAAAATAACATTTCCCACATGTCTACTTTACATCAGCACAATTTTGAAACAACATTTTTTTTTGTTACAAAGTTATAAGGGTTAAAAGTTGACCAGCGATTTCTCATTTTTACAACAAATTGTACAAAACCATTTTTTTTTAGGGACCACCTCACATTTGAAGTCACTTTGAGGGGTCTATATGGCAGAAAATACCCCAAAGTGACACCATTCATAAAACTGCACCCCTCAAGGTACTCAAAAACCACATTCAAGAGTTTATTAACCCTTCAGTGCTTCACAGGAGCTAAAGCAACTTGGCAGGAAAAAAATGAACATTTAACTTTTTAGTCACAAAAATGATCTTTTACAAACAATTTTTTTTATTTTAACAAGGGTAAAAGGAGAAAATGGACAGAAAAAGTTGTTGTGCAATTTCTCCTGAGTACGCCGATACCCCATATTGGGGGAAAACGACTGTCTGGGCGCACGGCAGGCTTGGAAGGGAAGGAGCGCCGTTTGACTTTTTTCAAGCCAAAATTGGCTGGAATTGAGATTGGATGCCAATGTCACGTTTGGAGAGCCCCTGATGTGCCTAAACAGTGGAAACCCCCCACAAGTGACACCATTTTGGAAACTAGAACCCCCTAAGGAACATATCTAGATCTGTTGTGAGCACTTTGAACCCCCAAGTGTTTCACTAAAGTTTATAATGCCTGGTTGTGAAAAAAAAAATTTCCACAAAAATGATTTTTTTAGTCCCCAATTTTTGATTTTTCCCAAGGAAATTGGACCCCAAAACTTGTCCAATTTGTCCTGAGTACGCTGATACCTCATATGGGGGGAGAAATACTGTTTGGGGCGCACTTCAGGGCTCGGAAAGGAAGTAATGACGTTTTGGAATGCAGACTTTGATGGTGTCATGTTCATTTGCAGAGTCCATGATGTGCCTAAACAGTGGAAACCCCCCACAAGTGACCCCATTTTGGAAGCTAGACCCCCTAAGGAACTTATCTAGATCTGTGGTGAGCACTTTGAACCCCCAAGTGCTTCACACAAGTTTATAAGCCCGGGCATGAAAATAAAAAAATCCTATTTTTTTTTCCCACAAAAATGATATTTAAGGCTACTTTCACACTTGCGTTTTTTAGCGCTGCGTTTCGAGCGCACATAAAACGCATGAAGAAAATGTGTGCAAACGCTTGTAATCGCTGCGATATTTAGTCGCATAAGTGTGCGCATTGCAAAAAAAAAACGAAGCGATTGCATGCGATTTTATGCGATTTCAAGCATTTTTGCATGCTTTTGCGTTTTTTTTCGGCGCATTTCACAGGAGGAAAATCCTTGCAAAATTCTTGCAAATGACTCCACCAATGGGACACCAGTGGGCGTGTCTTATGGGAAATCTTTATATAGAGCCTGTTCACAGCTATTCTTCACATTTGCTTGCATTTGCCTTTGTGAACATGGATCTGGAAGAGTTTCCACTTCAAACTTGGATCTGGACATTGCGATGGCTCAGGCTTATGCAGTTGCTTGCAATGAAGAAAGGGAGAGAGAGAGACATCGGAAACGGCAGCGGTGGCGTTTGTGGGTACATCCCATTGTTAAACTCTGGGAGAGCCGTGGAGTGTAACACACCCTCTATAGCAAGCTGCAGGCAAACCAGAGAAATTTACGGACTAATACCCGGATGTCACAAGAAACCTTCAGGGATTACTTGGTCGGGTCCAACAATTCATCCGGAGACAGGACACACGCTCCGTGGGCGATTCCTCCGGAGGAAAGACTCCTGGTGACATTACGGTACGTAATATTGCTAAACCAATGTCTGCATCATTTTATTTGCTCTGCCATGTACTATTCCAAAGCTGCCAGAATTATTGTTTGCCATCTAGTAAACAAAGACCTGCAGAATTATTTGTATGCCATGTACTTTTTTTTTCTTTAGTTAAATGTTTAAAAAAAAATTATACAATAATATATATTGTTTTTCTTTCTCAGATTCCTGGCTACTGGAGAGAGCCTCTCTTCACTTCACTTCCAGTACAGGATTTGGGATCTCCACCTTGTCAGGAATTTGTTGTGGACACCTGCCGGGCATTGTGGAATGTTCTCTGTCCAGAGTTTATGCCCTGCCCACCACAGAAAGTGTCTAGAAATAGCTGAAAAATTCTGGACAACCTGCAATTTCCCCAACTGTTTGGGAGCAGTTAATGGGAAACACTCCGGATCATCAAACCCAAAAGAAAAGCTCGGAGTACTACAACTACAAAAAGTACTTCTCTACAGTTCTCATGGCCATTGCAGATGCAGACTGTATGTTTGTTGCAGTGGACATTGGGGCATTTGGCCGTGGAAATGACTCACAGGCTTTTAAGAACTCGGACATGGGCCGGAGGTTGTATGGAAACCAGTTCAGTTTCCCCCTGCCACGGCCTCTTCCCCACACCGAAGGTCCCCACCACTGCCATTTTGTCATGGTTGGGATGAGGCTTTCCAATGAAACCAACACCTGCTAAAAACCCTACTCTAGCCGGGACTTGGACCACACCAAAAAAATATTCAATTACAGGCTGACCAGGGGAAGAAGAACTGTAGAGTGTGCCTTTTGGTATACTTGTTTCCAGATGGTGCATTCTGGGCACAGCCATTCATCTGAAACTGGAAACAGTGGATGAAGTGGTGAAGGCTTGTGTGGTGCTAAATAATTTT
>JARQOD010000001.1:690251391-690296158 GCA_033576555.1 Oophaga sylvatica | reverse complement strand
GTCCCTACAATATGACTGAGCTGGATCCCTATGATGTAACGGGGAACCTGATCCTGCGACCAGACCCGCTAAAGTCCTCAGCTAGTCTGAACGAAGACCTATAGTTGCGAGGGAGGAATCCCTACAAGATCTAGGGACTGGGTGAAAAGGTGGACACCTCCTAACAGAAATTGTAGCAGGGAAAATAAAACAGAAAACAAATACTAAGAGATCCTAAGATCAAGCAAAACTGACAGAGTAAGGCACCTAAGCACCCAGCTAGTTTAAGAGTAGATAATACAATGAAGTCCAGCAAAGCCAGAAGGGCGGAGCCAGACTAAATAGGGAAAAAAAGGTCATGTGACAGCAAACTGAAACAAAATCTGACAAGAGGGTTATAACAGCTATGCAGCGAATTGGTTACCACTTATTGAAATAATGAAGTAGTGTGGATACGGTGGGTTCGCAAAGTATTCAGACCCCTTTACATTTTTCACTCTTTGTTTCATTGTAGCCATTTGGTAAATGCAAAAAAGTTCATTTTTTCTCATTAATGTACACTCTGCACCCCATCTTGACTGAAAAAAAAAACAGAAATGTAGAAATTTTTGCAACTTTATTAAAAATGAAAAAACTGAAATATCACATGGTCATAAGTATTCAGACCCTTTGCTCAGTACTTAGTAGAAGTACCCTTTTGAGCTAGTACAGCCATGAGTCTTCTTGGGAATGATGCAACAAGTTTTTCACACCTGGATTTGGGGATCCTCTGCCATTCTTCCTTGTAGATCCTCTCCAGTTCCATCAGGTTGGATGGTGAACGCTGGTGAACAGCCATTTTCAGGTCTCTCCAGAGATGCTCAATTGGGTTTAGGTCAGGGCTCTGGCTGGGCCAGTCAAGAATGGTCACAGAGTTGTTCTTAAGCCACTCCTTTGTTATTTTAGCTGTGTGCTTGGGGTCATTGTCTTGTTGGAAGGTGAACCTTTGGCCAAGTCTGAGGACCCGAGCATGCTGGAAGAAATTTTTATCCAAGATATCTCTGTACTTGGCCGCATTCATGTTTACTTCAATTGCAACCAGTTGTCCTGTCCCTGCTGCTGTAAAACACCCCCATAGCATGATGCTGCCACCACCATGTTTCACTGTTGGGATTGTATTGGGCAGGTGATGAGCAGTGCTTGGTTTTCTCCACACATACCGCTTAGAATTATCACCAAAAAGTTCTATCTTCGTCTCATCAGACCAGAGAATCTTATTTCTCATAGTCTGGGAGTCCTTCATGAGTTTTTTTTAGCAAACTCCGTGGGCTTTGATATGTCTTGCACTGAGGAGAGGCTTCCGTAGGGCCACTCTGCCATAAAGACCCGACTGTTGGAGGGCTGCAGCGATAGTTGACTGTGTGGAACTTTCTCCCATCTCCCTACTGCATCTGTGGAGCTCAGCCACAGTGATCTTGCGGTTCTTCTTTACCTCTCTCACCAAGGCTCTTTTCCCATGATTACTCAGACTGGTTTGACGGCTAGGTCTAGGAAGACTTCTGGTGGTCCCAAACTTCTTCCATTTAAGGATTATGGAGGCCACTGTGCTCTTAAGAACCTTGAGTACTGCAGAAAATTCTTTTGTAACCTTGGCCAGATGTGTGTCTTGCCATAATTCTGTCTCTGAGCTCCTTGGCCAGTTCCTTTGACCTCATGATTTTCATTTGGTCTGACATGCACTGTGAGCTATGAGGTCTTATATAGACAGGTGTGTGCCTTTACAAATCAAGTCCTATCCATTTAATTAAACACAGCTGGACTCCAATGAAGGAGTCGAACCATCTCAAGGAGGATCACAAGGAAATGGACAGCATGTGACGTAAATATGAGTGTCTGAGCAAAGGGTCTGAATACTTATGAGCATGGGATATTTCAGTTTTTCTTTTTTAATAAATTTGCAAAAATTTCTACATTTTTGTTTATGTCAGTCAAGATGGGGTGCAGAGTGTACATTAATGAGAAAAAAAATGAACTTTTTTGAATTTACAAAAATGGCTGCAATGAAACAAAGAGTGAAAAATTTAAAGGTGTCTGAATACTTTCCGAACCCACTGCATATATAAACAAATACTGGTAAAGGATTAATAAATAAAGTGAGACTAGTTATATCAGTTTAGATACCAGACACAGATAACATGTATTATATTTATATATTAAAGAATATGCAAGTGGACTTGTGACAAAGTGAATACATAAGTTTTAGTACATGCAACAGAAATTATGATAATAAATAGTGATGGAGAGGAGAATTGTAAGCAAGTGAAGTGGTGGTGTGAAAATATAAAGGTGTGATAAGTGAAAAAAGAATTTTTACGAGAATATAGACATTTGTATATTATATGTATTTACATATATACATTCACAAAATATGTGATGCTATAGTAAAGATGTGTCGTACCATAAGTGAACATGAGTGGTGAAAACAAAAGGGAAAAATGGTGAAAAGTAAAACATGAAAATAAAACAAAAGAAATGAGGATGTGAACAAACCATAAGTGAATTGTCACAATATAGCACATTACCATAGAGATATCATGATATTACAATAATTATAAATATCAGGGAAATGCTGTAGATATAGAATATATCGACTTCAGCAAAGTACAATAATTATAAATATAAGGGAAATGCTGTAGATATAGAATATCTCAACTTCAGCAAAGCATTTGATAAAGTATCTCATACTATCCTTATTGGAAAAATGACAAAATATGGGATTGACAAGGCTAAGGTTAGGTGGATTCATAACTGGCTCAGTGATCGTGTTCAAAAAGGGGTAATAAATGGTTGCACATCTAATTGAAAGAGTGTTTCAAGTGGGGTACCAAAAGGTTCTGTCCTGGCCCCAGTGTTGTTCAACATTTTTATAAATTATCTAGATAAGGCAGTGTTTCTCAACTCCAGTCCTCAGGACCCACCAACAGGTCATGTTTTCAGGATTTCCTTAGTATTGCACAGGTGATAATTTTATCATCTGCTCAAGCATTAATTCCATCACCTTTGCAATACTAAGGAAATCCTGAAAACATGACCTGTTGGTGGGTCCTGAGGACTGGAGTTGAGAAACACTGAGATAAGGGAACTGAAGGTAAACTAAACAAATTTGCAGATGATGCAAAGCTAGGAGGGATAGCTAAAGCCCCCGTCTCACACAGCGATCTCGCTAGCGAGATCGCTGCTGAGTCACTAGTTTTGTGACGCAGCAGCGAGCTCCCCAGCGATATCGCTGTGTGTGACATTCAGCGACGATCAGCCCCCTGCCGGGTATCGCTGATCGTCGCTGAATGTCCTGGACATTTTTTTGATCGCTGGTCTCCCGCTGGCAGGCACGCATCGCTGCGTCACTAACGAGATCGCTAAAGAGTCACCGATCTTATGACGCAGTAGCGATCTCGTTAGCGACGCAGCTGTGTGTGACATGTGGCAGCAATGTGGCCCCTGCTGAGATGTCATTGATGACTTATGAACGTTCTGAGCCGTTTTTTGGTCGTTGGTGTCCCGCTGGTGAGCCTGAATCGCTGAGTGTGACACCCTTTATGAACGACTTTACCAGCGTCGCAGGTGGGACTAGGTTTTCCCAACGACCGCAGAGGTCATTATACAGATCGCTGATCTCTGATGAGAACTTTGTGTTTGGAAGCTAACTAGCGACCACATAGCGATCGCACTAGCGATCTCGCCAGGTCGTGTCATTGTCGTGATCGCTAGTGCGATCGCTAAGTGTGACAATGCCTTAATAGAATGGTATTTAACGGAGAAATGCAAGATTCTACATCTGGGCAAGAAAAAGGAAAATTACATCTACAGAATAGGAGGGATAGAACTAAGCAACAGCATGAGTGAAAAAGACTTGGGTATACTAATAAATCACAGGCTGCACATGGGTCAACACTCAACAGTGTGATGCAGCAGCAAAAAAGGCAAACAGTTCTGTGATGTATTAATAGAAGCATAGAGTCTATATCATGTGAAATAATAATCCCACTCTACTCCTCCTTGGTCAGGCTTCATCTGGAATGTTGTGTCCAGTTCTGGGCACCACATTTAAAAAAAAGACATTGAAAAACTGGAGCAAGTTCAGAGAAGAGCTACCATGATGGTGAGCAGACGGCGAAGAATGTCCTACGAGGAACGGTTAAAGTATCTGGGAATATTTAGCTTGCAAAAAAGAAGGCTAAGAGGAGACTTAATAGCTGTCTAAACAAGAAAATATAAGAAAATAGAATTAACTAAAAAAGAAAATTTAAGACCAAAACTAATAGAATTAAAGCTTTCCCGCCTGGATGATGTCCCAAATGCTGCAAGCAGCACTTTTTAACGCGGTCCTGCCTGCCACAGTCACATGCAAGGGTCGGTCATTGTCCGAAAGTCTTCCCCCCTGCAACACTGGTGACAGCCCCGGTGGTTCCAGAACCGATGTGAGAAAGATACTCCCGATCTTGTCCATCCTCTTACAGGAGTACAGCCCAATGGCAGAAAAAAATCAAATCTATTTTAGATACTGAGCTATGTTGGGGTAGCCAAGAAAGACTTTAATTTCCTTTAGAAGAACAAAGAATATAACAAATGATTTTATAAAAAAGTAAGTTAGAGGAGAAAAAGGCTGCAAGATGTAGTTCCCAATGGTAATTTTAATTGCGATAATTGTTCATGCTGCTCAAGGATTAGAAGGGAGAGAGTATTAAAACTTGGTCTAATTTTACCATTAGGGATTTTATTCCATGCAAAAGTGATTTTGTAATTTCTATTGTGTTCTGTGCTTGTGGCTTTTATTATGTGGGCAAAACAATTTGTCTGCTATATAAAAGAATTAAGGAACATATACTTTCGCTCAGTATGGGGTTCAGTAGCCCTTGATTAACCCCTTAGTGACAGAGCCATTTTGCAGCTTAATGACAGGGTCAATTTTTACAATTCTGACCACTGTCACTTTATGAGGTTATAACTCTGGAACGCTTTAACAAATCCAGCTGATTCTGAGATTGTTTTTTCGTGACATATTGTACTTCACGTTAGTGGTAAAATTTCTTTGATATGACTTGTGTTTATTTATGAAAAAAACGGAAATATGGCAAAAATTTTGAAAATTTAACAATTTTCAAACTTTAAATTTTTATGCCCTTAAATCAGAGAGATATGTCACACAAATTTCTTAATAAATAACATTTCCCACATGTCTACTTTACATCAGCACAATTTTGGGACCAAAATTTTTTTTTGTTACGAAGTTATAAGGGTTAAAAGTTGACCAGCGATTTCTCATTTTTACAACACCATTTTTATTTTAGGGACCACCTCACATTTGAAGTCACTTTGAGGGGTCTATATGATAGAAAATAGCCAAAAGTGACACCATTCTAAAAACTGCACCCCTCAAGATGCTCAAAACCACATTCAAGAAGTTTATTAACCCTTTACGTGCTTCACAGGAACTGAAGCAATGTGGAAGGAAAAAATTAACATTTAACTTTTTTTGCAAAAACTTTACTTCGGAACCTATTTTTTTTATTTTCACAACTGTTAAAAGAAAAAATGAACCACAAAATTTGTTGTGCAATTTCTCCTGATTAAGCCGATACCCCATATGTGGGGGTAAACCACTTTTTGGGCGCACGGCAGAGGTTGCAAGGGAAGGAGCGACATTTGACTTTTTCAACGCAGAATTGGCTGGACGCCATGTCGCGTTTGTAGAGGCCCTGATGTGTCTAAACAGTGGAAACCCATCACAAGTGACCCCATTTTGGAAACTAGACCCCTAAGGAACTTATCTAGATGTGTGGTGAGCACTTTGAACCTCCAAGTGCTTCACAGAAGTTTATAACATAGAACAGTGAAAATAAAAAATCATATTTTTTCCACAAAAACAATCTTTTCACCCCAATTTTTATTTTCCCAAGGGTAACAAGACCCCAAAAGTTTTTGTGCAATTTGTCCTGAGCATGCTGATACCCCATATGTGGGGTAAACCACTGTTTGGGTGCAAGGCAGAGCTTGGAATGGAAGGAGCGCCGTTTGACTTTTTCAGCGCAGAATTGGCTGGACGTCATGTTCGTGTTTGTAGAGGTCCTGATGTGTCTAAACAGTGGAAACCCCCCACAAGTGACCCCATTTTGGAAATTAGACCCCCTAAGGAACTTATCTAGATGTGTGGTGAGCACTTTGAACCTCCAAGTGCTTCACAGAAGTTTATAACATAGAACCGTGAAAATAAAAAATCATATTTTTTCCACAAAAACGATCTGTTCACCCCAATTTTTATTTTCCCAAGGGTAACAAGACCCCAAAAGTTTTTGTGCAATTTGTCCTGAGCATGCCGATACCCCATATGTGGGGGTAAACCACTGTTTGGGCGCACGGCAGGGCTTGGAAGTGAAGGAGCGCCGTTTGACTGTTTCAAACCAAAATTGGCTGGAATTGAAATTGGACGCCATGTCGCGTTTGGAGAGCCCCTGATACGCCTAAACAGTCGAAACCCAACACAAATCACACAATTTTGGAAACTAGACCCCTTAAGGAACTTATCTAGATGTGTGGTGAGCACTTTGAACCCCCAAGTGCTTCACAGAAATTAATAAACGTAGAGCCGTGAAAATAAAAAATAATTTTTTTCCTCAAAAATGATTCTTTAGCCCGCTATTTTTTTTATTTTCCCAGGGTAACAGAAGAAATTGGACCCAAAAAGTTGTTGTGCAATTTTTCCTGAGTACGCTGATACCCCATATGTGGGGTGAAACCACTGTTTGGGCGCATGGGAGTGCTTGGAAGGGAAGGAGCGCCATTTTGTAATGCAGACTTTGATGGAATGTTCTGCGGGCGTCATGTTGTGTTTGCAGAGCCCTTGATGTACCTAAACAGTAGAAACCCCCTGCAAGTGACACCATTTTGGAAACTAGACCCCCCAAGGAGCTTATCTAGATGTGTGGTGAGCACTTTGAACCCCCAAGTGCTTCACAGAAATTTATAAACGCAGAGCCGTGAAAATGAAAAATCATTTTTTTTCTCAAAAATGTTTTTTTTAGCCAGCTATTTTTTATTTTCCCAAGGGTAACAGGAGAAATTAGAATCCCAAAATTGGTGTGCAATTTGTCCTGAGTACGCTGATACCCCATATGTTGGGGTAAACCACTGTTTGGGCACACGGCAGGGCTCGGAAGGGAGGGAGCGACATTTGACTTTTTGAAAGCCACGTCGTGTTTGGAGACCCCCTGATGTGTCTAAACAGTGGAAACCCCCACAAGTGACCCCATTTTGGAAACTAGACCCCTTAAGGAACTTATCTAGATGTGTGGTGAGCACTTTGAACCCCCAAGTGTTTCACAGAAATTTATAAACGCAGAGCCGTGAAAATGAAAAATCATTTTTTTTCTCAAAAATGTTTTTTTTAGCCAGCTATTTTTTATTTTCCCAAGGGTAACAGGAGAAATTAGAACCCCAAAATTGGTGTGCAATTTGTCCTGAGTACGCTGATACCCCATATGTTGGGGTAAACCACTGTTTGGGCGCACGGCAGGGCTCGGAAGGGAGGGAGCGCCATTTGACTTTTTGAACACCACGTCGTGTTTGGAGACCCCCTGATGTGCCTAAATAGTGGAAATCCCTCAATTCTAGCTCCAACCCTAACCCCAACACACCCCTAACCCTAATCCCAACCCTAAACCTAACCTAAATCCCAACCCTAATTGTAACCCTAACCTTAATTGTAACCCTAACTCTAATTGTAACCTTAACCCTAATTTTAACCCTAACCCTAATTGTAACCTTAACCCTAATTATAACCCTAATTATAACCCTAACCCTAAGGCTAGGTTCATTTTGCGTTTTACCAGCCCGTTCAACACATAGCGTTGACGGGCTGGTAACGGTATAGCATAACACGATCGCGTTATGCTATACCCGCTAGCGCAGAGGAATCAGCAGATGATTCATCTGCGCTAGCGGTGACGGAGCCCAGACGCTGCAGCCCACGTCCGAGGCTCCGTCACTGAATGATGGCACGTCGCAAACGCATGCCGCTTTACGGCATGCGTCGCGATGCGCCCTCAAATGGGGGTAAATGGCAGCGTTAACGGACTGCGTTACACCGCGTTATACCGCGGTGTAACGCAGTCCGTCTAACGGACTGCCATAACGCAGTATGAACCCAGCTTAACCCTAACGCTAATTATAACCCTAACCCTAATGCTAACCCTAACCCTAATGCTAACCCTAACCCTAATTATAACCCTAACCCTAATTATAACCCTAACCCTAACAGAAAAATGAAATACACTGTGTTCCAAATTATTATGCAGACATTGTTTAGGAGTGATAAGGTAAGAATTTTTTGTTTGTCAGTTAAACTCATTGATGGTGATGTGTGTCAGGGCTCTTTATATCACTGTAAGCAATTGCAGACACCTGTGCTAATTAGTTTGGCAGGTGTGTCCAATGAAAGGCAAGACTACTTAAGAAAGCTGTCCCACATTATTAAGCAGCCTACATTTTCTGCCAAAATGGGAAAGAAAAAGGATGTGTCGGCTGCTGAGAAGCAACAAATTGTGGAGTGTTTAGGTCAAGGCATGACTACAATCAATATTGCCAAGACACTTCATCGTGATCATCGCACAATCAAGAAGTATGTAGCTGATTCACAGTACACACGTGATAAGGGAAAATTGAGGACTCTTTCCTACAGGCAATTACGTCAGGGTAAAAGAGCAGGGCAAAAAAGCCTTGTCATAGCAGCAGACAAGTTTTTGAAGCTGCTGGTGCCTCCAACGTCCCCTCAACAACAAGATGCAGGGTCCTTCAGAGGTTTTCAGCTGTGCGTAAGCCATCCTGTCCACCTCCTCTATCCACTGCACACAAGCAAAAACGGCTCCAGTGGGCCAAACAATACATGAAGACTGACTCCAAAACTGTTTTGTTCACCGATGAGTGCCGTGCAATGCTCAATGGTCCAGATGGATGGAGTGGACGATGGCTGGTTGATGGACACCCCATGCAAACACGGCTACGGCGCCAACAAGGAGGAGGTGGAGTAATGTTTTGGGCTGGAATCATGGGGAGAGAGATTGTCGGCCCCTTTAGGATCCCTGAAGGGGTAAAGATGAACTCCATAGTGTATGTTGAGTTTCTCAAACAGCACTTCCTGCCATGGTTCAAGAAGAAGAACCGTGCATTCCGCAGCAAGATCATTTTCATGCCTGATAATGCACCGTCTCATGCTGCACATAACACATCTGCATCTCTGACTGCTATGGGCATAAAAGGGGACAAACTTATGGTGTGGCCCCCATGCTCCCCTGACCTCAACCCCATTGAGAACCTCTGGAGCATCATCAAAAGGAGTGTCTATGATGGCGGGAGGCAGGTCACATCTAAGCAACAGCTCTGGGAGGGTATTCTGTCCTCATGCAAAACAATTGAAGCAGAAACCATCCAAAACCTGACAAATTCAATGGAGGAGAGAGTTCAGAAGCTTCTTTCCAACAAGGGGTCCTATGTGCAAATGGAACATCACCTAGAATAAAGTTTTGAGTTGAAAACTGTTTGATTTCAGTTTGTAATAACCTGCTAATGCTTATAATTTCAAAAATGACCATTTTTTTGTTCTTTATTAAAATGAAAAGGTTGAAAACTCTGCTGTGCATAATAATTTTGAACATGCATTTTGAGTGCAGTTTGAGTGTTTTATTTTTTAAAAAATAAACTGTTATCATAGGCAGTTTATACAAAAACCTTTCAATTGTATCTAATAGTTATTTGACTGGAAAATTACAATGACTGAAATTCATATAGGTAATTTGGGAAAATCTGAGAAAATATTATTTGCATAATAATTTGGAACACAGTGTAAATATAATTTCTATTTTTTATTATATGTCCCTAACTAAGGGGGTGATAAATGGGGGGGTTATGTACTGTTTTTTTTTATTTTGATCACTGTGATAGTTTATCACAGTGATCAAAATGCACTTTCTGGAGAATGAATGAAAACATTTTTGAATCTGCCGCCAAGCAGATCGGCGGGCGCACTGCGCATGCGCCCGCCATTTTTTTTTGCAGGAAGAAGACGCCGGGATTCTGGGGCCTGCGGGAGGACGGAGGACACCGGTAAGTATACGGGGGGGCGATCGGGGGACCCTCATTTTCTCCCCTCTGATGTGCGATCACATCAGAGGGGAGAGAAATCATTTTTTTTTTTTGCGATCGCATCTATGCTTGCATAGATGCGATCGCAACACCGGGATCGGTGAATACCGACCCGGATCATGTTCTCTGGGGTCTCGTGTTATGTTTCGGTAGCTGAGGAGTGCAGGTAAAAAAGGCAATACACCAGAGCAGTTGGAATCTATGAGATTGCAGTACCCTGACTAACCACCGCAACTAGAGGCAGCCGTGGAGCGTTCCTACGTTGGTCCTAGACGCCTCGTCACAGCCTGAGAAACTAACTACACCTAAAGATAGAAATAGGAAAGCTATCTGCCCCGGAGCAGAACCCCAAAGATAATAGAAAGCCCCCAAACATGTAATGGCGGTTAGACAAGAGGAAATACTGACACAGAAAGAAAATAGTATGAGCAAACGCTGGGGCCCAAACTATCTAAATAGAAAAGGACAGGAAGGGTACTTACTGCAATCCCAGAAAACCCTGAAAAACACCAACTCTACTAATTTCAAAATCACCTGAGATCACACGACCTCTACCACCTAAATTAGCTCTCTGGTGTAAGAAAATCAAAACAGCAGCCACAGAAAAACTGGAAAAAGCAAAAGAACAAAACTCAGTGGCTGAACTAAACTGAGAGGGCAGAAGCCCCCGAGGGGACCCTGAAGGCCCCCAAAGAAGTGTAGGACAAAATGCAAAAATATAGCAAAAACACAAAATAAGAAATTGTCTTATCTGATAGCAGGAGATGCAGACACGACACAGCAGGCTACAAGGGAAACTGGAAAGAAGGATTCAGACCAGAACAATTGATCATCGGCAACCCTGATGGGAAAATGACTCCCTTATATAAGACCAATCAGTAACACCTGATTCCCAGTCCTCACAATCCTCACTAGTACCGCTTGTAACCACCAGAGGGAGCCTCTGCTCAGAACTCATCTCAAACCCATTCACAACAGTCTCGGCTACCCCGGTAGCCGAGACCCCAGAGAATATTTGCCCATCCCCCCAGGACACAGCGGCACATAGCGGCGGGGGCACTGAGCATGCGCCCGCCATTTTCTTCATCGCGCCGGCCCCGGGGGACACCGGAGGGCCCTGGGGCCACATACAGGACATCGGGGGCCACATGGGGGTCCCGGGGACCCTTTTTCTCTGTCCTCTGATGTCCGATGACATCAGAGGACAGAGAAATTAAATGGCACAACTTTTTTTTTTTTTTTTTGTTGCGGTCGCCGTTATAGGGTTAATAACGGCGATCGCAACATCGGTGTCGGTAAAAACCGACCCGATTCATGTTCTCTGGGGTCTCGGCTACTCCCGGTAGCCGAGACCCCGGAGAAAATGCGCCTCTGGGGGGCGCTATTCACTTTTTCCACAGCGCCGTTAATTAACGGCGCTGTAGTTTAAGTACCCTTAATGACTGCCGTTAAAAGGCGTATCGGCGGTCGTTAAGGGGTAAATTGAACGGTTTCAGGAATATCATGATAGTGACAATACAACGGTTATAGCTCTGGAACGTTTCAACGTACCCCACTGATTCCGAGACTGTTTTTTCCTGACATATTGTTCTTCATGTTAGTGGTAAAATTTCTTTGATATGACGTGTTTATTTATGAAAAAAATGGAAATTTGGCAAAAATTTTGAAAATTTTGCAATTTTCAAACTCTTAATTTTTGTGCCCTTAAATCAGAGTCATGTTGCACAAAATAGTTCATAAATAACATTTCCCACATGTCTACCTTACATCAGCACAATTTTGGAAACATAATTTTATTTTGTTAGGATGTTATAAGGGTTAAAAGTTGACCAGCAATTTCTTATTTTCCAACAAAATTTACAAAACCATTTTTTTAGGGACCACCTCACATTTGAAGTGAGTTTGGGAGGTCAACATAACAGAAAATACCCAAAAGTGACAACATTCTAAAACTGCACCCCTCAAGGTGCGCAAAACCACATTAAAGAAGTTTATTAACCCTTCAGGTGCTTCACGAGAGCTAAAGCAATGTGGAAGGAAAAAATGAACATTTTACTTTTTTCAGAAAAAATTTACTTTGGAACCAATTTTTGATTTACTATTTTTTTTTATTTTGATCACTATGATAGGGTCTATCACAGTGATCAAAATGAACCAATAGGAAAACTTTTCTATTGTTGCCGGGTGACGGCCGACAGATCTCGGGAGGTACCAGGGGAGATCGGGGGACCCTATTTGTCTCTCCTCTGTTGTGCAATCACATCAGAGGAGAGAGAAATTAAATGGAAAATTGGATTTTTTTTTGTGGCCGCAGTTATACTGTTAATAACGGCGATCGCAACACCAGGGTCGGTAAAAATCAACCTGAATCATGTTCTCTGGGGTCTCGGCTGCCCTCGGAGAAATTCCGACTCAGGGGGCGCTATATCCTTATTCCTCAGTGCCATTAAAAAGTGGCGCTGTGGTTTAAGTACCCTTAACTGCCGCCATTAAAAGGCGTATCGGCGGTCATTAAGGGGTTAAGTATGAATGAGCGTAATAATTTGAGTGTAGTCCTACGAAATAGGTTGTGTGTTTTTAGGATACATTGCAAATGATATAATATATACCAAGAGATATATGAGTTGTATAATACTTTGAAAACCCTCTGTAAGCCATATACAGTATCAAGTAAAAGTTTGGTTACCCCTGGTCAAAATTACTGTTATTGTGAACAGTTAATCAAGTTGAAGATTAAATGATCACTAAAAGGGCTAAAGTTAAAGATGACACATTTGCTTTGCATTTTAGGGAACAAAAATAATATATTGTAATTTTTTTCTTTTTAAAAATTACAAAAAGGAAAATGGGTTGATACTAAATTTTGGACACCCATGGAGATTTGTGTGCTCAGATAACTTTGACCAAGGTTTTAGACATTAAGTAGCCTGTTAGGGTTATGGCTTGTTCACTATCATCGCTAGGAAAGGCCAGGTGATGCAAATCTCCCAGCTTTATAAAAACTCAGCCTCCTTTATGCGTGTGCCAAAAAACAGCAGCCATGGGTCCTTCTAAGCAGCTGCCTAGCACTATGAAAATAGTGGAGGCCCACAAAGCAGGAGAAGCCTATAAGAAGATAGCAAAGCGTTTTTAAGTTGTCCTTTCCTCGGATCGAAATAAAATTAAGAAATGTCAGTTAACAGGAACAGTGGAAGGTTTGAAAGATCAAACAAAATTTTAGTGAGAGCTGCTTGTAGGATTGCTAGAGAGGCAAATCTCTGCTTGATTGCAGAAGACATTCAGAAAGATTTAGCAGACTCTGGAGTTGTGGTACATTGTACTACTGTTCAGAGACATCCGCACAAAAATGGCTCTCATGGAAGAGTCATCAGAAGAAAACTTCTCCTGCATCCTCACCATAAACTTCAGCTTCAGAAGTATGCAAAAGAACATCTAAACAAGCCTGATGCATTTTGGAAATAAATCCTTTGGACCAATGATGTAAAAAATAGAACTCTTTGGACACAATGTTCAAAGGTATGTGTGGATAAAAAAAAGCACAAAATTTCAAGAAAAGAACATCTCGCTAATCATTAAGCATGAGGGAGGATCAATCACGCTTTAGGGTTGTGTTGCAGCTAATGGCACAGAAAGCATTTCATGGGTAGAAGGAAGAATGGATTCAATGACATTTCAACAAATTCTTGATGCAAACATAACACCATCTATAAAAAAGCTGAAGTTGAAAAGAGGATGGCTTCTACAAATGGATAATGGTCCTAAACACACGTCAAGCAGAAGGTTTTACAATGGTCCTCACAGTCCACTGATCTGAACATCATTGAAAATTTGTGGCTAGACTTCAAAATAGCAGTGCATGCAAGATGACTCAGGTATCTCACAGAACTAAAATTTTTCAATGAACAATGGATGAAAATTCCTCAAACAAGAATTGAAAGACTCTTGGCTGGCTGCAAAAAATGTTTACAAGCTGTGATACTTTCAAAAGGGCATGCTACTAGGTACTAACCATGCAGGGAGCCAAAACTTTTATATTGGCCAATTTTCCTTTTTGTAATTTTTAGAATGTAAAAGATGACATATATATATTATATATATATATATATATATATATATATATATAGTGGGGGAAATAAGTATTTGATCCCCTGCTGATTTTGTAAGTTTGCCCACTGACAAAGGTAGCACACTGTAGCGCTATAGCTTGCGGACACAAAATATGAAAATATGAAAAATGAATTGCATCACTGCCTTAGAAATATGAAGAAATTGAGAAGTCTTAGCGCATAAAAAGTCCAATTTATGTGTACCTGGGAGCCACGTTAAGGCTCTTCTCGTATCCCAGGTCCTAACTATGCCAATCTGGAGGACCTGGGATACGAGAAGAGCCTTAACGTGGCTCCCAGGTACACATAAATTGGCCTTTTTATGCGCTAAGACTTCTCAATTTTTCATATTTCTAAGGCAGTGATGCAATTCATTTTTCATATTTTTGATATTTTCATATTTTGTGTCTGCAAGCTATAGCGCTACAGTGTGCTACCTTTTTTTCTTGAATATGTATGAGTTAGTGACTCTAGGTTTTAGCACCTGTTCACATTGGATCTATGTTTGGATGTGCCGGTCAGTTTTTTGATGTGCCCACTGACAAAGACATGAACAGTCTATAATTGTAAGGGTAGGTTAATTTTAACATTGAGAGATAGAATATCAAAAATATAATCCAGAAATTCACATTGTATAAATTATATAAATTTATTTGCACTTTGCAGTGAGAAATAAGTATTTGATCCCCTATCAACCATTAAGAGTTCTGGCTCCTACAGACCAGTTAGATGCTCCTAATAAACTCGTTACCTGCATTAAAGATAGCTGTCTTACATAGTCACCTTTGTAAAAGACTCCTGTCCACAGACTCAATTAATCAGTCAGACTCTAACCTCTACAATATGGGCAAGACCAAAAAGCTTTCAAAGGATGTCAGGGACAAGATCTTAGACTTGTACAAAGCTGGAATGATCTACAAAACCATGAGTAAGATGCTGGGTGAGAAGGAGACAACTGTTGGAGGCATAGTAAGAAAATGGAAGAAATACAAAATGACTGTCAATCGACATCAGTCTGGGGTACCATGCAAAATCTCACCTCGTGGGGTATCCTTGATCATGAGGAAGGTGAGAAATCAGCCTAAAACTACACGGGGGGAAGTTGTTAATGATCTCAAGGCAGCTGGGACAACAGTCACCAAGAAAACCATTGGTAACACATTATACCGTAAAGGTTTAAAATCCTGCAGTGTCTGCAAGGTCCCCCTGCTCAAGAAGGCATATGTGTAGGCCCGTCTGAAGTTTGCCAATGAACACCTGGATGATTCTGTAAGTTATTGGGAGAAAGTGCTGTGGTAAGATGAGACAAAAATTGAGTTTTTTGGCATTAACTCAACTTGCCGTGTTTGGAGGAAGAGAAATGCTGCCTTTGACCCAAAGAACACCATCCCCACTGTCAAACATGGAGGTGGAAACATTATGTTTTGGGGGTATTTCTCTGCTAAGGGCACAGGACTACACTGCATGAATGGGAGAATGGATGAAGCCATGTACCGTAAAATCCTGAGTGACAACCTCCTTCCCTTTGCCAGGACATTAAAAATGGGTCGTGGCTGAGTCTTCCAGCAAGACAATGACCCAAAACATACAGCCAAGGCAACAAAGGAGAGGCTCAAAAAGAAGCACATTAAGGTCATGGTGTGGCCTAGCTAGTCTCCAGACCTTAATCCCATAGAAAACTTATGGAGGGAGTTGAAGCTCCAAGTTGTCAAGCAACAGCCTCAAAACCTTAATGATTTAGAGATGAGCTGCATAGAGGAGTGGACCAAAATTCCTCCTGACATGTGCACAAATCTCATCATCAACTCCTAAAAAAGGCTGACTGCTGGGCTTTCCAACAAGGGTTTTGCCACCAAGTATTAGATCTTGTTAGCGAGAAGGATCAAATACTTATTTCCCACTGCAAAATGCAAATAAATTTATATAATTTATACAATATGATTTTCTGAATTTTATTTTTGATATTTTATCTCTCAATGTTAAAATTAACCTATCCTCAAAATTACAGACTGTTCATATCTTTGTCAGTGGGCAAACTTACAAAATCAGCAAGGGATCAAATACTTATTTCCCCCAATATATATATATATATATATATATATATATATATATATACAGCTCTGGCAAAAATTAAGAGACCACTGCATAGTTTTATAAAAATCAGCTTCTCTACATGTCTGACAGCCATTCCATTCCACTGTCAGTTGAATTCCAACCAGAGTACACCTCATTCTACTTAATGTGCTTCTGATTAGGTGGTCACCAAATCTTATTTAACGAAGGAAAGTATAAAAAACACTGCTGTGGTGTTCACAATCCTCTTGCAATAGGACAAGCTGGATGGCAAAACAAGTGCTAGTAATATCCCAAAAGTAATAGGAATGAAAAAATAACTTTTAACCATGCCAAAGGAGTTGAAAAGAAAAGTCTTGAGTGAGGAAAAGAAGGGCTCAATTCTGGCTTTTACTATCAGAGTGATACAGTGAGCTTCATGTTGCCTCCATCCTTAAAATTTCTAAGACAGCAGTCCATTACAGTAAGGTCAAGTAGCAGACATTGAGGACAACAAAGCTACTGACCGGCAGAGGGTGAAAACGACTCTCCACTGACAGGCATGACCATCATCTTATTCGAATGTCACTGAGAAACCACATCAAGTGACCTAAAAAAGGAATGGCAAAAGGCAGCTGGGGTGAAGTGCACGGCAAGAACAGTTCGTAACAGGCTCCTAGAGGGAGGGTTCAAGTCATGTAAAGCTAGAAAAAAGCCTTTCATCAATGGGAAGCAAAGGAGAGCCAGGCTGAAGTTTGCCAAAGACCATTAGTGTTGTGAATGTGTTAGAAATGAATTCTGAGCAGAAGCTCCCTCTGGTGGTTACAGACAGTACTGAACCATTCAATGATGATTGGCAATCAGGAGTTACGGACTGGTCTTATATAAGGGAGGTTCCCTCCCATCATGGTTGCCGGTGATCAATTGTTCTTGTCTCAATTGTGGTTCCTGGTTCACTTGGAAGCTTGCTGAGTCTTGCCTGCATCTTCTGCTATCAGATAAGATATTTTCTGCTTTTATTTTTGTGCTTGCTTTTTGCATTGTTCCCTGCACTCCTGCGCCCCCCTCCGGGGGCTTGTGCTCCTCTCAGTTTATCTGAGCCACTGTTATTTGTTCATTTGCCTTTTCCAGTTTTTTCAGTGGCTGCGGCTTAGTTTTGTGACACCAGAGAACTAATTTAGGTGGTAGAGGTCGTGTGATCTCAGGTGTTTTTGCAATTAGTAGAGTTTGTATTTTTTAGGGTTTTTTGGATTGCAGTAAGTGTCCTTCCTATCCTTTTCTGTCCAGGTAGTTTGGGCCCCAACGTTTGCTCATACTATTTTCTGTCTGTGTCTGTATTTCCTCTTGTCTAACCGCCATTACATGTTTGGGGGCTTCCTATGTTCTTTGGGGATCTGCTCCGGGGCAGATAGCTTTCCTCTTTCTATCTTTAGGTGTAGTTAACCTCTCAGGCTGTGACGAGGCGTCTAGGACCATCGTAGGAATGCTCCACGGCTGCCTTTAGTTGTGGTGGTTAGTCAGGGTACTGCAATCCAGTAGATTCCAACCTCTCTGGTGTATTGCCATTTTTGCCTGCTCTCCTCAGCTACCAAATCATAACACATAAGGATTGGACTATAGAGGACTGGAGTAAGGTAATGTTTTCTGATGAGTCTAATTTTCAGCTTTGCCCAACACCTGGTCGTCTAATGGTTAGACGGAGACCTAAAGAGGTGTAAAAGCCACGGTGTCTTGCACCCACTGTGAAATTTGGTGGAGAACCAGTGATGATCTAGGGATGCTTCAGCAAAGCTGGAATTGGGCAGGTTAATCTTTGCGAAGGACATATGAATCAAGCCGCATACAAGGTTATCCTGGAAAAACAATTGATTCCTTCTGCTCAGGCAATGTTCCCCAACTCTGAGGACTGTTTTTTCCAGCAGGACAATGCGCCATGCCACGCAGCTAGGTCAATCAATGTGTGGATGAAGGACCACCACATCAAATCCCTCTCATGGCCAGCCCAATCTCCAGACCTGAACCCCATTGAAAACCTCTGGAATGTAATCAAGAGGAAGATGGATAGTCACAAGCCATCAAACAAAGAAGAACAGCTTAAATTTTTTCCACCAGGAGTGGCATAAGGTCACCCAAAAGCAGTATGAAAGACTGGTGGAAAGCATGCCAAGACGCATGAAAGCTGTGATTAAAAATCATGGTTATTCCACAAAATATTGATTTCTCAACTCTTCCTGAGTTAAAACATTAGTATTGTTGTTTCTAAATGATTATGAACTTGTTTTCTTAGTATTTTTTGAGGTCTGCAAGCACTGCATTTTTTTGTTATTTTGACCATTTCTCATTTTCTGAAAATAAATACGAAGTTTATTGCTTGGAAATTCGGAGACATGTTGTCAGTAGTTTAAAGAATAAAAGAGCAATTTACATTATACTCAAAAATATACCTTTAAAGAGAAAACTCAGACAAACTGAAAATTTTGCAGTGGTTTCTTAATTTTTGCCAGTGTTGTATATACACTGCTCAAAAAAATAAAGGGAACACTCAAATAACACATCCTAGATCTAAATGAATGAAACATTCTCACTGAATACTTTGTTGTGTACAAAGTTGAATGAACTGTCAACATAATCACACAAAAATCATCAATGGAAATCAAATTTTTGTACCAATGGAGGCCTGTATTTGTAGAGACCCTCAAAATGAAAGTGGAAACAAGTCAAAATGAAAATCAAAACAAGACAAAATTAAAGTGGAAACAAGTCAAAATGATGCTCAGTATTGTGGGTGGCCTCCACGTGCCTGTATGACCTCCTTACAATGCCTGGGCATGCTCCTGATGATGTTGTGGATGTTCTCCTGAGGAATCTCCTCCCAGACCTGGACTAAAGCATCCACCAACTCCTGGACAGTCTGTGGTGCAATGTGACGTTGGTGGATGGAGCGAGACATGCTGTCCCAGAAGTGCTCAATCGGATTCAGGACTGGGGAATGGGCAGGCCAGTCCATAGCTTGAATACCTTCATCTTGCAGGAACTGCTGACACATTCCAGCCACATGAGGTCTGGCATTGTCCTGCATTAGGAGGAACCCAGGGCAAACCGCACCAGCATATGGTCTCACAAGGGGTCTGAGGATCTCATCTTGGTACCTAATGGCAGTCAGGCTACCTCTGGCGAGCACATGGAGGGCTGTGTAGCCCTCCAAAAAAATGCCACCCTCACCATTACTGACCCACTGCCAAACCGGTCATGCTGAAGGATGTTGCAGGCAGCAGATTCACACTCTGCACATGTGACAGACGTGACAGAGTCTGGAGACGCCATGGAGAGCGATCTGCCTGCAACATCCTTCCGCATGACCGGTTTGGCAGTGGGTCAGTAATGGTGTGGGTGGCATTTCTTTGGAGGGCTACACAGCCCTCCATGTGCTCGCCAGAGGTAGCCTGACTGCCATTAGGTACCGAGATGAGATCCTCAGACCCCTTGTGAGACCATATGCTGGTGCGGTTGGCCCTGGGTTCCTCCTAATGCAGGACAATGCCAGACCTCATGTGGCTGGAATGTGTCAGCAGTTCCTGCAAGATGAAGGCATTGAAGCTATGGACTGGCCTGCCCATTACCCAGACTTGAATCCGATTGAGCACATCTGGGACAGCATGTCTCGCTCCATCCACCAACGTCACATTGCACCACAGACTGTCCAGGAGTTGACAGATACTTTAGTCCAGGTCTGGGAGGAGATCCCTCAGGAGAACATCCGCAAACTCATCAGGAGCATGCCCAGGCATTGTAGGGAGGTCATACAGGCAGGTGGAGGCCACCCATAATACTGAGCATCATTTTGACTTGTTTCCACTTTAGTTTTGTCTTGTTTTGATTTTCATTTTGACTTGTTTCCACTTTCATTTTGGGGATCTCTCCAAATCCAGGCCTCCATTGGTTCAAAAATTTGATTTCCATTGATGATGTTTGTGTAATTATGTTGACAGAACATTCAACTTTGTACAGAACAAAGTATTCAATGAGAATATTTCATTCATTTAGATCTAGGATGTGTAATTTGAGTGTTCCCTTTATTTTTTTGAGCAATGTATATATACAGCTCTGGCAAAAATTAAGAGACCACTTTCAAATGTTCAGTTTGTCTGATTTTTCTCTTTATAGGCATATTTTTGAGTAAAATGTAAATTGCTCTTTTATATGTATATATGTATATTTTGCCTAAAATACAAAGTAAATGTGTCGTCTTTAACTTTAGGCCTTTTAGAGATCATTTCATCTTCAACTTGCTTAACTGTCAACAATAACAGTAATTTTGACCAGGGGGCCCAAACGTTTACATGCCACTGTATATTTGTTTTGTACTGTTGATATATTTTTAAGTTTTTTATTAAAATTGCGAACTGAGATTTTAATATACAAGTTTTTAATGTGCCAGGTCTGTTTTGGAGTTTCTTTGGGAAATACTCAACAAACACTTGGATACATTATTTCAGCTACTCTATGTGACTGTAGACATTTGTATCCTGACAGCTTGCATACTGTCTGGATTCACCGGTTTTGCATGAGAGAGCGGGCAGTCACGTGCCCACAAATATGAGATTTGCATACTTGCAGTTAAGTGCCGACTAGACATGCTTGACTTCTCTCAAATCACTTGTATTGAAAGAAGCCAGAGACGTCTAGTTGGTATGTATCTGGAAATATACAAATTGCATACTTGCAGTCACATGACCGACCACTCTCACTGGCAATACCAGTAAATCCGGAAAACTTGCCCACCTCACACTGTCAGGATTCAGAAGTCTGAACTGTATATATTGTTTTATATATGTGGTTTTCTATATATGAATTTTGTTCTTTTATTGTTTTCCCCTATAAAACTGTAAAATATATAGCAGTTTATTATAAAATATTTAATTAGAAATAGAACTGGTGATTACTTTTGTTGCACTTGCACAGGACACAGTTCGATTGCAGCATTATAAGACAAAAGCAATTATGTACAGTTATAGAGAAAAAAGTTATCTAGTCCTGTAAAATGTAAAAGTTACAAATCTATTCCACTATACTTGTGCTTTGTTTTCTTTCTTAAATCTTCCTGTTAGGTTCACTGGTAGGAACAGTGCTTGATAGATTGGTTCATTTCACACTCATATTGTTTACAAAGTTTGTTAGACAATCCAACTAATAGATGAATTTCTGTAGACTGCTGACATATATGTTGTTGTAATGCATCATGCATGTGTCAGAAATTAGTCCACAGCTTGCAAGTAATACAAATTAAAACTAATGGTAAGTAAATGATTAAAAAGTCACTGGGAATTTACTTTTGTCACGATCAGTACCAAATTAACTAGTTTAAGGCATTACAAAAAGTAGCTTTTAGTTCTGGAAACTGTACCCCACAGTCCATGGAGTAAATTCAATTTGTGCTGAATTTTAGAAAACCCAGTTTGCATGAATTGCCAAAATGCCTACTACTATTTAGCATAATGTAGAAGGCTCACATGACTTAGCCTTGCAACTATTACATCACATAGGATAGCACATCACATAATATAGCCCAGCTATCACATGGTATAGCCCACCCATCACATAGTGTAGCACAGACATCACATAGTTTAGCACATCACATAGTATAGCCCAGCCATCACATGCTGTAGCACAGCCATCACATAGTATAGCACATCACATAGTATAGCCCAGCCATCACATAGTATAGCTCAGCCATCACATAGTGTAGTATATCATAGTATAGCCCAGCCATCACATAGTGTAGCACATCACATAGTATAGCTCAGCCATCACATGGTATAGCACAGCCATCACATAGTGTAGCACAGCCATCACATAGTATAGCACATCACATAGTATAGCCCAGCCATCACATAGTATAGCCCAGCCATCACATAGTATAGCTCAGCCATCACATAGTGTAGTATATCATAGTATAGCCCAGCCATCACATAGTGTAGCACATCACATAGTATAGCTCAGCCATCACATGGTATAGCACAGCCATCACATAGTGTAGCACAGCCATCACATAGTATAGCACATCACATAGTATAGCCCAGCCATCACATAGTGTAGCACAGCCATCACATAGTATAGCCCTTCCATCACATAGTATAGCCCAGTCATCACATAGTATAGCCCAGCCATCACATGATAGTGTAGCCAGCGATCACATAGTATAGCCCTTCCATCACATAGTATAGCTCAGCCATCGCATAGTATAGCACATCACATAGTATAGCACATCACATAGTATAGCCCAGCCATCACATAGTATAGCCCAGCCATTGCATAGTATAACCCAGCCATAACATAGTATAGCCCAGCCAGCACATAGTGTAGCACAGACATCACATAGTATAGCTCATCACATAGTATAACCCAGCCATCACATAGTGTAGCACAGCCATCACATAGTATAGACATCACATAGTATAGCCCAGCCATCACATAGTGTAGCACAGCCATCACATAGTATAGCCCTACCATCACATAGTATAGCCCAGCCATCGCATAGTATAGCCCAGCCATCACATAGTATAGCATATCACATAGTATAGCCCAGTCATCACATAGTGTAGCACAGCCATCACATAATATAGCACATCACATAGTACAGCCCAGCCAGCACATAGTGTAGCACAGCCATCACATAGTATAGCACATCACATAGTATAGCCCAGCCATCACATAGTGTAGCACAGCCATCACATAGTATAGCCCTTCCATCACATAGTATAGCCCAGCCATCGCATAGTATAGCCCAGCTGTCACATAGTATAGCATATCACATAGTATAGCCCAGTCATCACATAGTATAGCTCAGCCATCGCATAGTATAGCACATCACATAGTATAGCACATCACATAGTATAGCCAAGCCATCACATAGTATAGCCCAGCCATTGCATAGTATAGCCCAGCCATCACATAGTATAGCACATCACATAGTATAGCCCAGCCAGCACATAGTGTAGCACAGCCATCACATAGTATAGCACATCACATAGTATAGCCCAGCCATCACATAGTGTTGCACAGCCATCACATAGCATAGCCCTTCCATCACATAGTATAGCATATCACAAGTATAGCCCAGCCATCACATAGTGTAGCACAGCCATCACATAGTATAGCCCTTCCATCACATAGCACATCACATAATATAGCCCAGTCATCACATAGTGTAGTACAGCCATCACATAGTATAGCCCAGCCATCACATAGTATAGCATATCACATAGTATAGCACATCACATAGTATAGCCAAGCCATCACATAGTATAGCCCAGCCATTGCATAGTATAACCCAGCCATAACATAGTATAGCACATCACATAGTATAGCCCAGCCATCACATAGTGTAGCACAGCCATCACATAGTATAGCCCAGCCATCACATAGTATAGCATATCACATAGTATAGCACATCACATAGTATAGCCAAGCCATCACATAGTATAGCCCAGCCATTGCATAGTATAACCCAGCCATAACATAGTATAGTACATCACACAGTATAGCCCAGCCATCACATAGTATAGCACATCACATAGTATAGCCCAGCCATCACATTTTATAGCCCAGCCATTACATAGTATATATAGCACATCACATAGTATAGCATGTCACATAATATAGCACAGCCTACCACAGCCTGTATAAAAGCTGAGGCAGTGAATGCAGAGCATCAACTATTTTCGAGTTAATCTGTTTAGTGGGAGCATGTCACAGCTCACAGCTTAGCAATAGAAATATTGAGAAAAAGCCAAAAACTCTGAAAACAGCAGGGATGAACAGTTACCGTCTGTTTACTTATAGTCATGTATGTGGGGGGTCACTTTGACATTAGTAAGGCTGCGTTTTTGTTAAAGAGTTTGAAAGAGGTAGAATACAGTCCTAGGAGACCTCAGAGTATTATATATCTTTTTAAGGCCAGTTGGAGAGCTCATGGTTTGTGGCAAATTTATTCCCTGCAAATCAAATTTTGGGTAAAAATTTGTAAAAGCAGGTGAATTTGAATATCAAAAGATTCAATCATGTCTACATCTTTAGCATCACTCTCCATCCAGCATCCCTGAGCCCTGAAACGCGTTGTGTTTCCGAGAATATTTAATAAAGAAGATTCTGATCTATTATCTATTGTCTGCTTTATACACTTTGCATGAGGATCTGTCCTTTCAGTTTGTTTAAACCCACAAACATCATTTTTTCTGGATCACCGCCTCTCGGTTCCATCTGGCATACTCAGCCGCGGGACAAGGACAGTGGTTGCATTGTGCATCCCAAAGTTCTCAGTGGATTTGTGCTCACTTGACACAACCTCAAAAGTTGAGCATCTCCACCACTGAATCATCAATCTCACTACTATGTTGTTACTTACTCACCATATGCGCCTTATTTTGTTGTTTTCCATGCTTATTGCCTATCTATTCAATGGGTTGCCATGACAGCCAGTGATTTCCTTTAGACCACCATGTCTGCTATTACGGTATTCGCTAGAAAACTAGCCTTTGGCTGGCGTTCATAGCGGACTGTGATTTGCACTCTATACTACAATACTGTATATCACAATGTTCTCTGCTCAGTGCAAAAACACGCAGGTCAGAGTAATCAGCTTTGTAAGAATGATGGACAGTGAAGCATTGTGGAAAAGCAGGGAAAACTATTTTAATAAAGTAAATAATATCCTAATACCAGTGCATACAACATCTCTTACGCCACAGCCCTAAACATGATCTCTCTATGCTATGGAGTTGCGCAGTGCGTGTGCCCTTTGCATCTAAGTGGTAACGTTTCTCCTTGTGGAGAGTGACAAGCCAGGCCTGGCATGTCAGTAGAGATTTTTACATCAATTTTATTTAGAAAAGTATTTTTTTTTTGTATGTCATATATTAAAATAATAACAAATGGGTTAATTTTTGATTTTAGGAACTCTTAAAAAAAAAAAATCACTGTCATCGTAATTGTACTGAAATGGAGAATCATAACGCCACATCATTTTACAGCACAATGAATGCTGTAAAAATAAAACCTTTAAAAATAATTGCAGAATTGTACCATATTTTTCGAACTATAAGACGCCCTTTTTTCTTCTAAAAATGTGGATGTGCGTCTTTATAGTCCGGATGTACCGGCTCTGGCTGTGGTGGGGAGGTGGGAAAGTGACGGAGCAACTGGTCACAGGAGGCAGGAGACGGCTGCTGCGGCTAATTCTTGTGCACTCTGCTAAAGAGAAATTAATATTTACTGCATTTCTCGCCCTTGGGAGTGGAAAGCAGTGAATATTCATTTCTCTTTAACCCCTTCATGACCCAGCCTATTTTGACTTTAAAGACCTGGCCATATTTTGCAATTCTGACCAGTGTCCCTTTATGAGGTAATAACTCAGGAACGCTTCAACGGATCCTAGTGATTCTGAGATTTTTTTTTTCGTGACATATTGGGCTTTATGTCAGTGGTAAATTTAGGTCGATAATTTTTGCGTTTATTTGTGAAAAAAATGGAAATTTGGCAAAAATTTGGAAAATTTCGTTATTTTCAAATTTTGACTTTTTATTCTGTTAAACCAGAGAGTTATGTGACACAAAATAGTTAATAAATAACATTTCCTACATGTCTACTTTACATCAGCACAATTTTCTAAACAAAGTTTTTTTTTGTTAGGAAGTTATAAGGGTTAAAAGTTGACCAGCGATTTCTCATTTTTACAGCAAAATTTACAAAACCATTTTTTTAGGGACCACCTCACAATTGAAGTCACTTTGAGGGGTCTATATGGCAGAAAATACCCAAAAGTGACACCATTATAAAAACTGCACCCCTCAAGCTACTCAAAACTACATTCAAGAAGATTATTAACCCTTAAGGTGCTTCACAGGAACTAAAGCAATATGGAAGGAAAAATGGACATTTTAATTTTTCCAACAAAAATTTTCTTTTATCAATTTTTTCATTTTTACATGGGCAACAGGATAAAATGGATCCTAAAATTTGTTGGGCAATTTCTCCTGAGTACACAGATGCCTCATATGTGGTCATAAACCACTGTTTGGGCACACGGCAGTGCTCAGAAGGGAAGGAGCGCCATTTGACTTTTTGAATGGAAAATATGCTGGAATATTTAGCGGTTGCCATGTCGCATTTGGAGAGTCCGTCCCTGTGTGACTAAACATTGGAGCTCCCCCACAAGTAACCCCATTTTGGAAACTAGACCCCCCAAGGAACTTATCTAGATGCATAGTGAGCAGTTTGATCCCCCAGGTGCTTCACAAATTGATCCGTAAAAAAAGAAAGTACTTTTTTTTGCACAAAAATTTTCTTTTAGCCTCAGTTTTTTATTTTCACATGGGCAACAGGATAAAATGGATCCTAAAATTTTTTGAGCAAGTTATCCTGAGTACACAGATACCTCATATGTGGTCATAAACCACTGTTTGGGCGCACAGCAGGGCCCATAAGGGAAGGAGCGCCATTTGATTTTTTGAATGGAAAATTAGCTTCAATTGTTAGCGGACACATGACGCGTTTGGAGAGCCCCTCTGTGCCTAAACAGTGAAAAAAACCCCACATGTGACACCATTTTGAAAAATAGACCCCTTATGGAACTTATCCAGATGTGTTGTGAGCACTCTGAACCCCAAGTGCTTCACAGAAGTTTATAACGCAGAGCAGTGAAAATAAAAAATCATTTTTTCCTCAAAAATGATTTTTTAGCCCGCTATTTTTTATTTCCACAAGGGTAACAAGAGAAATTGGACCACAAAAGTTGTTGTGCAATTTGTCCTGAGTACACCAATACCCCATATATGGGGGGTAACCACTGTTTTGGCGCATGGGAGAGCTCAGAAGGGAAGGAGCGCCATTTTGGAATGCAGACTTGATGGAATGTTCTGCGGTCGTCATGTTGCGTTTGCAAAGCCCTGATGTGCCTAAACAGTAGAAACCCCCACAAGTGACCCCATTTTGGAAACTAGACCCCCAAGGAGCTTATCTAGATGTGTAGTGAGCCCTTTGAACCCCCAAGTGCTTCACAGAAGTTTATAAATGCAGAGCAGTGAAAATAAAAAAAATCATTTTTGTTTCTCAAAAATCATTTTTTAGCCCGCTATTTTTTATTTTCCCAAGGGTAACAGGACAAATTGGACTCCAAAAGTTGTTGTCCAGTTTTTCCTGAGTATGCTGGTGCCCCATATGTGGGGGGGACCACTGTTCGAGCGCACGGCAGGGCTCAGAAGGGAAGGAGCGCCATTTGACTTTCTTTAATGGAAAATTAGCTCCAATCGTTAGCGGACACCATGTCGTGTTTGGAGAGCCCCTGTGTGCCTAAACTTTGGAGCTCCCCCACAAATGACCCCATTTTGGAAACTAGACCCTCTAAGGAACTTATCTAGATGCACAGTGAGCACTTGAACCCCCAGGTGCTTCACAGAGCCGTGAAAATAAAAAAAAAAATTTTCTCAAAAAATTATTTTTTAGCCCCTATTTTTTATTTTCACAATGGTTACAGGAGAAGTTGGACCCCAGAAGTTGTTGTCTAGTTTGTCCTGAGTACGCTAGTACCCCATATGTGGGGGGGAACCACTGTTTGGGCACACGTCAGGGCTCGGAAGGGATGTAGTGATGCTTTGAAATGCCGACTTGATGGAATGGTCTGCGGGCATCTTGTTACGTTTGCAGAGCCCCTGATGTGCCTAAACAGTAGAAACCCCCGACAAGTGACCCCATTTGGGAAACTAGACCCCCCCAAGGAACTTATCTAGATGTGTGGTGAGCACCTTGAACCCCACGTGCTTCACAGAAGTTTATAATGCAGAGCATTGAAAAAAAAATCATTTTTTTCCTCAAAAACTGATTTGTTTAACCTGCAATTTTTTATTTTCACAAGGGTAACAGGAGAAATTGGACCCCAAAAGTTGTTTGTACAGTTTATCCTGAGTACACTGGTACCCCATATTTGGGGGGGAACCACTGTTCGGGCACACGTTGGGGCTCGGAAGGGAAGTAGTGACGTTTTGAAATGCTGACTTGATGGAATGGTCTGCGGGCCCATAACTCCGGGCATGAAAATAAAAAAAATCATATTTTTTCCACAAACATGATCTTTTATTCCCCAATTTTTTATTTTCCCAAGGGTAACAGGAGAAATTAGACCCCAAAAGTTGTTGTCCAATTTGTCCTGAGTACGCTGATATCCCATATGTGGGAGAAAACTACTGTATGGGCACACGTCGGGGCTCAGAAAGGGAAGTAGTGACGTTTTGAAATGCCGACTTGATGGAATGGTCTGCGGGAGTCATGTTACGTTTGCAGAGCCCATGATGTGTCAAAACAGTAGAAACCCCCAAGTGACCCCATTTTGGAAACTAGATCCCCCAAGGAACTCTTCTAGATGTGTAGTGAGCACTTTGATTCTCCAAGTTCTTCACAGAAGTTTATAATGCAGAGCCGTGAAAATAAAAAATCATTTTTTTCCACAAAAATAATTTTTTAGTCCCCAATTTTTTTTCCCAAGGGTAACAGGAGAAATTAGATCCCCAAAGTTGTTGTGCAAATTTTCCTGAGTACGTTGATCCCCCATATGTGGGGGTAAACCACTGTTTGGGCACACAATGGGGCTCGGAAAAAAGGGAGCACTGTTTGACTTTTTGAACGCAAAATTTGCAGGAATCAATGGTGGCGCCATGTCGAGTATGGAGACCACCTGATGTGCCTAAATAGTGGAAACCCCTCATTCTAACTCCAACCCTAACTCCAACACACCCCTAACCCCCACCCTAACTCCTACACACCCCTAACTCTAATCCAAACCCTAACCATAACCCCAAACCCAACACACCGCTAACCCTAATCCCAACTCTAACCATAACCCTAACCACAAGCCTAACCCTAATCCCAACCCTAACCCCAACACATCTCTAACCCTAATCTAACTCTAACCCAACCCCAAAACACCCCTAACACTTATCCTAACTCTAACCCTAACCACAAACCTAATCCTAATCCCAACCCTAACCCTAATTCCAACCCTAACCTTAATTCTAACCCTAACCCGAATTCCAACCCTAACCCAAATTCTAACCGTAACCCTAATTCTAACCCTAACCCTAATTCTAACCCTAATGCTAACCCTAACCCTAATGCTAACCCTAACCCTAAGGCTAACCCTAACCCTAGTTCTAACACTAACCCTAGTTCTAACCCTAGCCCTAAGGCTGAGTTCATATTGGGTTTTACCAGCCCGTTCAACACATAGCATTGACGGGCTGGTAACGGTATAGCATAACGCGATCGCGTTATGCTATACCCGCTAGCGCAAGTGAATCAGCAGATGATTCATCTGTGCTAGCGGTGACGGAGCCCAGACGCTGCAGCTCGCGTCCGAGGCTCCGTCACTGAATGACGACACGTCGCGAACGCATGCCGCTTTACGGCATGCGTCGCGATGCGCACACAAATGGGGGTGAATGGCAGCATTAACGGACTGCATTACACCACATTATACCGCGGTGTAATGCAGTCCTTCTAACGGACTGCCATAACGCAGTATAACCTAATAGGAAAAAAAAAATTTTCTTTATTTTATTATTTGTCCCTACCTATGGTGGAGATAAAGGGGGCATTTATTTACTTTTTTATTTTGATCACTGTGAGAGTTTATCACAGTGATCAAAAAAAATGTATGGACTCTAGAGGGCGCACTGCGCCCGCCATTTTCCAAGATGGCAGCGCCCATGAAGAATCCCGGACGGACGCCGGGACGGACACAGGGACATCGGAGGACCGGGAGTGGTGAGTGGGGGGGTTGGAAGGTAAGGGGGGGATCGGAAGGTGGGGGGAGCGGAGGCAAGGAGGAGGGGAGCAGATAGTGATGGCGGTGACCGATCGCTGCCATCAATCGGTGGAGGCAACCGATCGCCGCCGTCACTCGGTGTGGGGGGGTCGGATCTCGGTCTCCAGCCATGGCAGATGCTATTGCAGCATCGGCCATGGCTGGATTGTAATATTTCACCAAATTTCATTGGTGAAATATTACAGACTGCTTTGATTGGCTGTTTCACTTTTTACAGCCAATCAGAGCGATCGTAGCCACGTGGGGGTTAAGCCAACCCCCCTGTGGTGAAGCACAAAGGGTGTTGTGCCTGCGGGTTGGGTGACCTTTCAGTGACCCCGGTCACCCGACCCGCAGGAACGCTATCCTTTCATGACACAGGGTATGCGTCACAGGTTGGATTGTCACCCACTTTCATGACGCATACGCTGTGTCACAGGTCTGGAAGGGGTTAATAGAGGACAGGCTGTTTGCCACAGCAGTCGGCTCCTGCAGCTGCTGGGCGGTCGCGTGTGCCCGCTACTAATAATGAGCATTCACTGCTCTCCACTCCCATAGGCGGGAAATGCAGTGAATATTCATTCCCTTTAGTATCGGACACATGCGAACGCCCAGCAGCTGCAGGAAACCGGCGGCTGTGGCTGACACTGTGTGCGCTATTAAAGAGCAATGAATATTCACTGCTTTCCACGCACATAGTCCTGGCGTGGGAAGCAGTGAGTATTCCGGCAGCTGTCCTTCGGTTTGTAAGCAGCGCATGACGTCCCTGCCATGCACTGCTTACAAGCATAAATCAGCTGCTGGCATTGAAGCAAGACACTGCGAGGGAGCGCAGGAAGGTAAGCATAATGGTTTATGGGTATTTTTTAATGCTTTTCTGATGGAGCCATGCATACCAGGATGGGGGCCAATCTTACCAGGATGAGGATGGGGCCATGCATACCAGGATGGAGATGGGGGCCCTGCATACCAGGATAGGGATAAGGGGGCTATGCATACCAGGATATGGATGTGGGGGACCATTCCTACCAGGATAGGGGTAAGGGGGACATGCCTACCATGCTAGGGATGAGAGGGCCATGCATACCAGGATAGTGATGAGTAGGCTATGCATACCAGGATATGGATGAGGAGGCTATGCATGCCAGGATAAGGATGAGGGGGCCATGTACAGTATATATACATATTCTACGACTAAGGGCTATGGCCAGAAACGCGTAAGAATGCTACATGATTTTACAATTTGCCTGGACTAATTTTTTAAAATAATGAAATAAAGAAGAATTTTTTAATTGAACTTAAGTTTGCTGATCCAATTGTCTTTTCACATATATATATAATATTCATTATGTAAACTAAGAGGCGGGTCAGTGAGGGATCAGTGCCCTGTCAGCAGTCTGAATTATGAATACCTAATCAGAGCACCACATGAAGCATATCATTAACTCAAAACTGAAAATACAGATTAAATAACAACCACCAGATGGATTTCATTACCAGGTATCATTGTAATCAATGATGCCTGACACTGCTGATAATGCTGACCTGACTCTGTCTGTAGGTTACTGTGCACAATCCTATGGGGGACGTGTATCCACCACACAGGGTACGCTGGGACTGAAATATATATACAATACATATGTGATATTTGAAAGTGAATTTATGGGCTGCCCACACACACACACACACTCACCCACACACCACAGGAAAACACATGCACGCTCACACGCATAGGAGAACACGCATGCTCAAACGCATAGGAAAACACACTCAGGAAAACACACATACTCTAACCTGACATGCTTAATTTATCATTTTTCAAATGCCCCACATCCCTCCGCCGCTATTTATCTCATGCTGATGCTCCTCCCCTCCTCCTGGTCCTGGCTGATCGGACATCAGAAGAAATCTGCACACAGAGAAGAGGATGCTACATGTGTTCAAGGTGAAAGTAACACACCTCCTCTTCCTTTAGTTGTGTGCCGGGTAGCGGAGCTGCCAACTCTCACCAATGCGTGCACATTGCTGAAGCCGACCATGACTCCAGCCACATATGCACACTGTGCGTCCCACCCCCGTGATGCTGCAACATCAGGTGCCTGAAAAATTAAAGGGGTTGGCAGATGGAAAACGGGCTGGCGGCCCCCCAAGAGGTGGCACACCGCGGCCCACTGGGCAAATGCCCAAAAGGGCAGATTAGAAGTCCGGGCCTGATCACTTTCCTAAAATGGAAATGAAAATGGAGATGTCAAGCTTGATCAATTGCAGCTTAACCCCTTTGAGACCTTGCCCTTTTTCGTTTTTGCGTTTCTGTTTTTCGCTCCCCTTCTTCCCAGAGCCATAACTTTTTCCTTTTCTGTCAATATGGCCAAGTTCCAAGTGCCGTGAAATTGCAAAAAAAGTGCAATTTCAGAAGGTTTTCTTGGATTTTTTTTTTACCATGCTCACCAAATGCTAAAACTGACCTGCCATTATGATTATCCAGGTCATTATGAGTTTTTATTGAAGTGGTGAAAAAAAATCCAAAGTTTGTTAAAAAAAAATAAAAAAAATAAAATTGTGCCATTTTCCGAGACCCGTAGCGTCTCCATTTTTCGTGATCACGGTGGGATGAGGGCTTATTTTTTGCATGCCAAGCTGACATTTTCATTGATACCACTTTGGTGCAAATATGATCTTTTGATCGCCCGTTATTGCATTTTAATGCAATGTCATGGCGACCAAAAAAGCGTAATTCTGGCATTTTGACTCTTTTTTCTCGCTACGCCGTTTAGCGACCAGGTTAATAATTTTATTTATCGATAGATCGGGCGATTCTGAAACTAGCGATACCAAATATGTTAGATTTTTTTTTATTGTTTTATTTTGAATGGCGTGAAAGGGGGGTGATTTGAACTTTTATTTTTTTTTATTTTTTTAAAAACTTTTTTTTACTTTAGGCATGCTTCAATAGTCTGCATGGAAGACTAGAAGCTGCCATAACCAGATCGGCTCTGCTACATACAGGAGATGATCAGATAGCCTGTATGTAGCAGAATTACTCACTTGCTATGAGCACTGACCACCAGGCGGTGCTCATAGCAATCCGGGACTGACAACCAAAGAGGTCTCTAGTAGACCTCTGGTTGTCATGCCAATCCACCAGTGACCTGCGATCACGTGACGGGGTCACCGGTGGGTGGATTTCCGGCCCGATGGCTAGAAGCGCGCGTTAAATGCCGCTGTCAGAGTTTGACAGCAGCATTTAGCAAGTTAATAGCCGTGGATGGATCATGATTTGACCCGCTGCTGTTTCGGGCACATGTCAGCTGTTCAAAACAGCTGACATGTACCGGGAAAGATGTGGGCTCACCGCCGGAGCCCACATCAAAGGGAGGGAAGCGACCTGTGCATTACTAGTACGACGCAGGTCGCAAAGGGGTTAAGAACTGTTTGTCTGTAGAATATTTAAAGAATAGGTTTAAAAATGAACTGGTTGAAAGAATTAAAACATTTGGTGACTATAACGACAAAAAGGTTGGAATAAGAATTTAGAATTGGCAAATTTTCATTTTTGATCTTTTGAACTTTGTCCCATTAACAATGCTTATGAGAACATCTATTAGTTAAAGGATTCTAAATCAGTTTCTGATCATACGCACCAGTCAGTGCCAAAAACATTTCCACCCACAGATAGTTAACTATTTGTCATATGCGGAGTCAAAGGCAAAATAATATACAGTACAGTAAAAATCTGGCCTGAAATGTAGCACAACTTTTATATCTCCACTGATATCTCAACATTAGGTATAACAAATACTACAGACTTTCATGTACAAATCAGCACTGAGGAGAAGAATAATAATGCAATGCTAATGAGAAACAGCAGTTAATTAAAAGTGGTGAAAAAATTTGGTGGGTGAAGAAATTAAAACATTGCTATCTTGCTCATTTGTACAGTATGCTAACCCAACCCAGATGTGAATTGTAACAGTACCTGAGTACACTGATGGAGCTAAGGTGTTGTAACCTCACAATGATCCAAGAATGTACATGGCTGCCCATTAGTTTGTAAAATACAAACATTGTAAAAAAAAGTGAAGAAAAGTAATACTATCACTATCACTCTTTTTATTAGTAACATAAAGCTAATTTCTAACACTACAAGAATGTACGCATTACCGCATAACTACTTGACCAAGGGTAAACGCTGCATACTATCTTTGCTGAACTCCTGGAACCTGTATTCCTAAACGTTAATAGAGACCCTTTAAATGGTCTTGCCACACAACTTAGGACAACATGCCAAACCAGAAACTCTCTTAAGAGCCTATTTACCTGTTTACATTTGTTTACATTTCCAGGGGAGCATTGCATCAACTATAAGTCTCCCTACACCGACTTGGCGCTCTCGACACGGCGAAATCTTTCTTACCTTATACCTTGGTGTCCCAACCAGCTAAATCAGTTTTACTGCTTTGCTCTGATGAGGGGCATAAACCCCTGAAACACATGTCTGCAAATGGAGTTTCTCCACAAGGAAAAATGTCCCCATTTATACACAACGTCAGAGACCTCTCACCTAGCCATATCAAATCTCCTGCTTTGCACTGATGAGGGACATCCTAAAACCTAAGTCATGTTACAAAACCCATTATAGTGTTGATATTGACTTTTAGGATTGATATTTCCAATTGGTGACACTAGAGTTCCAGTCCTCTTCCTCCCTGAAGACAATTACGGTATTTGGATATTTAAATTCCAAGGGGAGCATTGCATGGCCTATAAGTCTACCTACGATGACTTGGCGGTATGCACAATGAGAAATGTTATCACTTAGAAACTTATGTATTGCAATAGCAAAATACTGGGTGAATCTCCTACTGAAAAAATACGAAGATGTTGGAATACCCATCTTTAGCAATCAGTACATACATGAAGAGAGGCATAGATGCTCATGACAGAACATGATTTTAGCTCAATACAAACAATTGTTCAGACCATACATGAAATATTGTGAAGAATATTTTAATATACACATACAGAGGGGAAAATAAGTATTTGATACTCTACCGATTTTGCAAGTTTTCCCACCTACAAAGAATGGAGAGGTCTGTAAATTGTTATTGTACATACAATTCAACTGTGAGAGACAGAATCTAAAAATGAAATCCAGAAAATCACATTTTATGACTTTTAAATAATTAAATTGCATTTTATTGCAATTGAATTAAGTATTTGCTCACCTACGAACCAGCAAGAATTCTGGCTATCACAGAACTACTCTGAACTCTGTACCTGTATTAAATGCTCCTGTTTAAACTCGTTACCTGTATAAAAGACACCTGTCCACACACTCAATCACACTCAAACCTCTCCACCATGGCCAAGACCAAAGAGCTGTATAAGGACACCAGGGAAAAAATTATATACCTGCACAACAGTTGGATGGGCTACAGGACAATAGGCAAGCATCATACTTTGGGGGTGCTTTTCTGAAAAGGGGACAGGACGACTGCACGGTATTGAAAGGAGGATGGATAAGGTCATGTATCGCAAGATTTTGGCCAACCTCCTTCCCTCAGTAAGAGCATTGAAGATGGGTCATGGCTGGGTCTTCCAGCATGACAATGACCCAAAACACACAGCCAGGGCAACTAAGGAGTGACTCCGCAGGATGCATTTCAAGGTCCTGGAGTGGCCTAGCCAGTCTCCAGACCTGGACCCAATAGAAAATCTTTGGAAGGAGCTGAAACTCAATGTTGTCCAATGCCAGCCCCTAATTCTAAAACTTCTGGAGAAAATCAGTATGGAGATGTGGACCAAAATCCCTTCTGCAATGAGTGCAAAATTGGTCAAGAGTTACAGGAAACGTCTGACGTAATTAAAGAAAACGTAATTGCAAACAAAGATCTGTTTTTCTATTGTATCAAATACTTATTTCATGCAATAAAATGCAAATTAATTATGTAAAAATCATACAATGTGATTTTCTGGATTTATTCTTTCCATTAGTGATCAGCGAACGTGTTCGGATAAGATAATATCCGAGCATGCTTGGGTGCTAACCGAGTGTCTTCATTGTGTTTGAAAAATATGTTTAAGTCCCTGCAGGTGCATGTTTCGTGGCTATTCGACAACCGAACACAAGCAGGGATTTACTGTTTGTTAGGCAATACCTGCATGTGTTTCGGATGTCGAACAGCCATGAGACGTGCACCTGCGGGGACTCAAACATATTATTCTAGCACACCCAAGACACTCAATTAGCACCTGAGCATTTTTGGATAAACACCTCGTCATTAGTGTCAATGGGAGTATAACTTACCGAATATGTTCAGAACCGATCATTAAACATACATTTGGCACAAATATTGTTCGAATATGGCTTGAATATGTCAAAATCAGATTCGGGGACAAAATCCGAACAAATTTGCTCATCTCTATTCATCACTACTTTCCATTCTTTGTAGGTGGGAAAACTTGCAAAATCGTCAGTGTATCAAATACCGTATTTTTTGGACCATAAGACGCACTTTTTTCCCCCAAAATGGGGGTGCGTCTTATGGTCGCAACATACCGGAAAGTCCAGTAGCGGCGGCGCTGCCAATGCAGCTTCGCTGTGATGCGGTGGTGGTGTCCGGGCTGCGTGGGGGGCTCCGCCAGCATCTCGTCCCAGCCGGAAAGCCCCCCGCAGCTACGACGCGGTGCCAGGGCTGAAGGCCGCCAGGGGCCTCCGGTTGCATTCCCGATGCAGAGTGTGGTGCGGTGGTGGTGTTGGGCAGCAAGCAGCCTCTGGGCTGCGTGGGGGGCTCTGCCGGCATCTCGTCCCAGCCGGAAAGCCCCCCGCAGCTGCGACGCGGTGACGGCATGAGGAATGGCCGCCTGGGGCCTCCGGCAAGATGGCCGCCCATACTCTCGTTCAAATCTCGGCAATGAGATCTCGTCCTCAGCCCAGAGGCCCACTGCTGCCCGGACACCACCACCGCATCGCAGCGAAGCTGAAGTGGGAGCGCCGCCGCCACCGGATTTGTGAGTATATAGCCACCCTGGCCACCCCACAGAACACAGCCACCCCACATAACACAGCCACCCCACATAACACAGCCACCCCACAGTGCCCAACCACCCCACAGTGCCCAACCACCCCACACATTGGTAAGCTAAATTCAGACTGTAAGACGGACCCCCATTTGGCACATTATTTTTTTTTCCCAATTTTCTTCTCAAAATTTGGGGTGCGTCTTATGGTCCGGTGCGTCTTATAGTCCGAAAAATAAGGTACTTATTTTCCTCACTGTACATGTAAAAATGTCATACATATATTTCATATAAATATATTTACCCTATTAAGGAGAGAAACAGCTGGATATAGCAAAGTTTGCAATTTATTCTTTTTGCTGATGGAAATATTTGTGAAGCACTTGTTCAGACATCAATGAGAATTCCCACATTCTTAGCCATAACAATCTAACGATGTACTGATCTACAGTTGAGATGTTGAAATATAAGAATGGAAAGTACAGAGATCTGTCTGGTGATCTTTTTATACTTATACTTGTAACCAAAAGGGGTCATCCTCTATGTCTAACATAAAGAAGGTTTCACTATCATCCCAGAAGGATTCTTTACTGTAAAAGCATATTGATACTATGGAAATCTTAATAAAGAATGTCATGATAGGTAATTTATTGAACAAGTTCAGCAAAGACCTGAACTCATTTTTTTTAGAGATATAATATAACAAGTTATATTTCTGGAGTTGAGTTATTAATCCATCGATTTATTCTAAGCTGTTTTCCTTAAAGGGAACATCATGTGAAAAAATGCTATTAACTGCTATTGACAGTCACCCGAGTCAGACTCGGGGAACGTGGATTAAATAGAGCTTCATAGGAACATTTTTGGTAATAAATTGGTAAACAAGGGACTGCCTTTTGTTATTATTTCTCTCATTTTTTTTTTTCAGTTGTCCATTTCTTTTTTTTAAATAAATTGGTAAACAAGTGATAGTGTGGGGGAGTCTTTGTTCAAGTAGTTTTATATACTGTATATTATATATATATATATGGGCCTGTGGGTGTCATTATATTAATATAAATGGCTGTGGGTGCCATCATATTATCTATAAGGGGCTGTGGGTGCCATCATATTATATACAAGGATCTGTGTGTGCCATCATAATGTATGTCATACTGTATATAATGGGCTGTGGGGGTCATCATACTATACATGTGGGGCCATCATACTATATATAAGAGGCTGTGAATGCCGTCATACTATATGTAAGGGGCTGTGCGAGCCATAATATAGTGTATAAGAGGCTGTGGGGGCCATCATACAGTATATAGGGAGCTGTGGAGGCCACCATACCATATATAAGGAAATGTGGATGCCATCATACTATATATAAGGGGCTATCATTGCCATAATATAGTGTATAAGGGGCTGTGTGGGCCATCTTACAGTATATAGGGAGCTGTGAATGCCATCATTGTATAGATAAAAAAAAACACAATAAAGCTCCATCAGAAGAAAAATAAAAACGTGATAGTTCTCAAAATAAAGCGATGCAAAAATAATTATTTTTCTATAAAATAATTTTTATTGCATAAAAAAGCCAAAACGTAAAAAAAAGATATAAATGAGGTATTGCTGTAATGGTACTGACCCGAAAATAAAACTGCCTTATCAATTTTACCAGGGAAGTAGATATATAAAAATTAGGGTGCACTCACGATGTAAACAATACTACACGAAAATGGATAATACCCCATCAGGGTGGTACACCTTGTCTGGAGATTAAAGTACACACTAAGAGGAGAAGAAGACCAGTGAAAAAAATGGTGTCCACACCCAATATAATGCATACAGATTTATTGATAACATGGACAAACAACTGATTAAAACCATCTAAAAACATGGAAGCATAATACAATAACCTACCACCTCCCTTGAGTATTGCATCAAATATAATTCAGGGGTGGTGGTAGGTTATTGTATCATTTTTGTATTGGTCTTCTCCTCTTAGTGTGGTTATCAATTTTACCACACAGGGAACGGCATCCCCCCCAAAAAAAAAGGAAATTCCTGAATTGCTGGTTTTTGTTCGTTTGGTCTCACAAAAATCAGAATAGAAAGCGATAAAAAATGTCATGTGCCCAAAAATGGTACCAATAAAAAACAAGACCTCACATGACACATGACTCTGTGGGCCAAAATATGGAAAAACTATAGCTCTCAAAAAGTGGAGATGCAAAAACTATTTTTTGCATTAAAAAGCGTCTTTTAGTGTGTGACTGCAACCAAACATAAAAACCAGATATAAATTTGGTTTCGCTGTAATCACACCAACCCGAAGAATAAAGTCGCCTAATTACTTAGGAGCGGTATAAAAAATAAATAAAGCCAATTCTTCATATGCTGTTGATTTTTTCATTCTGCCTCCCAAAGATCACAATAAGGCTCAGTGCACATTTACCCTGCGCTCTGCGTTGAGCTCTTACACCGAGGTTTCCGTGTAAATCTCTGAAATACGTGATTCAGACGGAACCTCTGGCAGAAGATTCCCTATGATGAGGCAGATGAAGACACTGTGGACGCTGTGTGACATGTGATCCGGTTGTGTCCGTCTTTTTAGGATTGCTTAAAAGTGCAGTCGACCACTTCTGAAAAGAAGTACACCGCTGAACAGAGGCCAGACAGAGTCCAAAGTAACTCTGCTGCCTCATTATAGTGAATGGATCTCTCGGAGGTTTCATCTGAATCACATCACTTGGAGATGTAGATGCAGCCCCCAAAGTAAGTGGTCAGCGTAGAGCACCGGAAAAATGTGATCCCAAATGTTATGTAAAATGTTCCCAATAAAAGCTACAGTAAAGATGTATATCTTCGTACCGTGTTAGCCAGTAGATAGAAAAATATTTAGAGTGAGAGTCCTCAGTGGTTGATACCTTTTAATGGCTAACTGAAAAGATGGTAACAAATTGCAAGCTTTCGAGACTACTCAGGTCTCTTCATCAGGCTGAACTAATACAAAATCTGAAGAATCACATATTTATACACAAAAACACAGAAAAAATGCAATAGGTAAGACAAGTGACGTGAAGCAGAATAGTCATTATGGCAGAGGGATGAGCATAAATATTGGAACAGTTCATAGATAAGGAGAGAAAGTTTTATTACCCTCTGATTGGGGTCTGGTAATGTTTTGTGATGTTTTCACAGGGTATTTGGAGTAAATTCCTTAATTGATGTAATAGGCCATAAAACCATGTGACAGGTTCATTCCAACATTAAGAGTGTCAAAGGTCACCATCAATTTGTATTCGCAAATTCTTCTCTGTCTCTGAGATGTGAATCTGCTTCTTAGTACCAGTATTTTCATATCTGACATGCTATGATCAGGGAGCAAAAATGTTTTGCCACAGGTAGATCCATTCTTTTTTCTCTTATTGTGTGGCGATGAGAATTCATCCTTGTTCTCAGTTTTTGCCCGGTCTCCCCCACATACAGACCCCCAGTTGGACATTTAGTACATATAATTAGGTACACAACATTAGATGTGATGCAGCTGAAAGTACCTGGTATCTTGTAGTCCTGATGTGAGTTGGGGATCTTTATCTTGTCCGTGGTCATTATAAATGGACAGGTTTTGCATTTCTTCTGATTGCAAGGCAAGGTTCCTGCAGCTGTTGGGGAGGACAGGGAACTTCTGACAATGCTTCTTAGATTTGGGGGCTGTCTAAAACACAGTAGTGGGGGGTCTGGAAATATGGATTGTAACCGGGCATCTTTTTGTAGTAAAGGTTGTAGTTTCCGTGCAGCTCCCCTTAGCACCTCCAGATTTGGATTGTAGGTGACCACTAGAGGCACCCGGTTATTTTCTTCTTTAGCTTTGTAATGTAGCAGGTGATCCCTTGATATTCTGGTGGCTCTTGTAATTTGGTTTTCAATTGTTCTTGGATGGTAGCCCTGATTTAAAAAGGTCTTTCTAAGGCGACCAAGTGTTCATCTCTATCCATGGGGTTGGAACATATACGGTTGTATCTGATGGCTTGGCTGTAGACAATAGAGTTTTTTATGTGCTTAAACTGAAGGACAATGAAATAGAGACATCCCTGTATCAGAAGCCAATCGACCGTCCAACATACCTTAAATGGGACAGTTTCCATCCAAAAACACATAAAAAACTCTATTGTCTACAGCGAAGCCATCAGATACAACCGTATATGTTCCAACCCCATGGATAGAGATGAACACCTTGGTCGCCTTAGAAAGACCTTTTAAATCAGGGCTACCATCCAAGAACAATGAAAACCAAATCACCATCATCTGTTAATGGAAATATAGGGGGCTTCTTGTTACTGGTAGCACAAAGACTCTGGAAAAGCAAAATGGCTCTAAAACCGCCAAAAAAAATTCAGCAAATTCTCCGCTTCAAAATCCAAATGCCCCCCTCCCTTCTGAGCCTACAGTGTACCTAAACAGGGCTGGCTTCAGGCTTTTATGGGCCCCGGGCGAAAGAGCCTCAGTGGGCCCCTTTAACACAGACCACGATTCATGATGCACAGATACTTCAGAGAAATATGGGTATAGTACAATGTCAAACACTTCTCTTCTTCCATTACATGAGTGATTTCTATTGCAAATTCTACAATAGCTCAGAAACCGCCAAATCCTCACAACACACAGTACAGACCGGACAGTACAGTCCTCCATACAATATTATGGGCATCACATAGTCCTCCATACAGTGTTATGGCAAATATAATGCTCCATAAGGAATATTGGACCCCAAATAATGCTCCATACAGGATACTGGTCCCCATATAATGCTCCATACAAAATATGGAGTTCTCCTCTGCACTGTGCTGCGTTCTGCACTGTTACGGCTCAGGAAAGGGTGCTGTGGAAGACTCCCCATTATCATCATCATTGCCTCCCCTCATCATCATTTACTCCCCATTATCATTATCATTGCCTCCCCATCATCATCATCATTTTCTCCCCATCATCATCATTGCCTCCCCATTATCATCATTGCCTCCCCATCATCATCATTGCCTCCCCATTATCATCATTGCCTCCCCATCATCATCATTGCCTCCACAATATCATTATCATTGCCTCCCCATTATCATCATTGACTCCCCATCATCATCGCCTCCCCATTATCATCATCATTGCCTCCCCATCATCATCATCATTTCCACCCCATCATCATCATCATTGCCTCCCCATCATCATCATTATCATTGGCTCCCCATTATTCATCATTGCCTCCCCATTATCATCATTGCCTCCCCATTATCATCATTGCCTCCCCATCATCATCATAATTGCCTCCCCATATCATCATTGTCTCCCCATCATCATCATTGCCTCCCCATTATCATCATCGCCTCCCCATTATCATCATTGTCTCCCCTTATCATCATCATTGCCTCCCCATCATCATCATTGCCTCCCATCATCATCATCATTGCCTCCCCATCATCATCGCCTCCCCATCATTATCATTGCCTCCTCACCACCATCACTGCCTCCCCCCACCACCATCACACATACAGCACCACACCCAGACAGCACCGCAGCACTCTCTCACATACACACACACAAAGCACTGCACTACATGCACACACGCCGGCAGACACAGACACACACACACTGATACACACAGACACATACACCTCACATCTCACCTGTCCGGCGCCCGCACTTACTCTGCCACAGCCGGCCGCTGAATGATGACGTCATCCAGCGGCGCTGCTGAGAGAGGAAGCGTGGGCGCCCTGCAGGAGCCCCCTGGAGCTGCGGAGGCACGGGGAGAGGTTAAGTATTGTGCCGGCTGCTGCTGGGGCCCTGAGCAAGTGGGGGGGGCCCAGTGGTGGCGCTGGCACCGCTCTCATCCGCTAACGGGCGCCGGGGTGCCCGACGGCGAGTGGGCCCCCCCGCCTGCTCAGGGCCCCGGCACTTGCCCGGGTACGTCGGGGGCTGAGCCGGCCCTGTACCTAAACCACATAATGCGTCCATGTTTGGCATTTCTGAAGTAATGAGAGCCCGCTTAACTCACGGGTGCATGCCTCCAGAACACGGGCTGGGCATAACGCACTGGTGACTGCAACTTACTGGTTACTAGAGATGAGCAAATATTTCAATGTTTGGTTCGGATTACGATCATGGAATTTGCAATATTCGCTAATAAATTCATTGAATATTCGCCGAAGATAACCAAACGCCATTCAGCTCAGTGTGAGATAAAAAACAAATACATGCATAACACCTTATAACGGCCCCCAAAATGATGCCAGAACACATCAAATGAGGGACAGACACCAGGAAAGTGGCTTCAATTCACCCACAGTTCAAATTTTAGCATGGAACTGCAGCAATCAGCCAGGCATGAGGTATCGGGGTCTGGGACAGCATTTACAGCTTTCAATTGAACGTCACAGTAAGACGAGGTGGGTGAGGGATCGGTGAAGGCCTTCTTTGTTGGGAGCCCTGATACTACATGCAACACCTCTATCTGCTTTCATGCTGAGCCACACTCAGGTGGCGCAAATATCAGTTTTGTAGACTACCATTGTCAGAAAAATGTAAGGATAGTAAACACGGGTAGCTGAGTCCAAGTGGAGGCCTGACGGTCTCGGAGGCCTACTGCTACAGGCAACATGCATGAAGGAGACCAACCAGTAGTTTACACATTTACAAAAATTAGTGGCAGACCCCAACAAAGTGGCATCAATTGCAATAATGAAAGGAGGGAGAGAAAAACCGACCAAAAAAATCCCAATATAACAGATAGTGATAACAAAATTACCTTTATTGAAAACAAGCAATAACAGGGGTGACAACACAATGATAAAAGCTATTTGTAAAATCACATATAAAAAACAGGGACGCACAACCAGGAGGTAAAGTAGTACTAGAAGGAGGGACAAAAGGGCTAGTACAATGTAATTATAATCATGCAAATTGATAAATAAGATAGCCAAGACAACACAAAAAATATAAAATTACATAAGGAAGGTCCATATGTAATATGCACAGGAGTAGTAACAAAGATTAGTGTTGAGCGATTCGATACTGCAAATATCGGGTATCGGCCGATATTAGCTGTATCGGCCTTTCGATAATTTGTTTCGATATTTTCGTCTTATCGAATACCGGAATCGGATTTGTCACTGTCACTGTGAGTGTCCGTCGGTCGGGTCTGTCAGGAGTCAGCGGCACTTACCTGGCAGAAGATCTCCGGCGGTCACGTCCTGGACTGCTTGATGGCCGCCATTATCTTCTCCCTGGCGGTCACTTGCAGTTTTTCGCGATAACTGCAGTGACTGCTGGGTAATCCCGGCCGTAAAGCAGTCAGTCCGATGACGTCACCGCCAGGGAAGCAGGTAATCAGCTGTGCTGCGCCGGGATGACAGGCTCTGCCTGTCATTCTGATGTAGCAGAGCTGGATCGTCGTGGGACACTCGTTACTATGGACTGCGTCGGTCAGGTGGTATCTTTTTTTTTTTTTTTTTTTTCATTTTTTTACAGGAGATCGATGGCGTCGCAGGATGAGACTGTAATAAAAGTAATGAAAACTGTGTTTTTTTTTTTTTTATTAAATTATAAA
>JARQOD010000001.1:690206749-690251291 GCA_033576555.1 Oophaga sylvatica | reverse complement strand
TTAAATCTTACTATTGAACACGTGGCTAAATAATATCTTGATTTTATATGAGTATAATTATTATATTTTAATTATTCTATTATTAATTGTCTCCGTAGCACCATATTACAATTTGTATATATTTTTGCATTTGTAATTTGCATTTCATGTTCTTTTTTGCACTGATTTTATTGTTTCTACAATTTTATTGGTTGAGCCAGTTTTAAAGGGAACCTGTCACCCCCCCCAGGGCCTTTTTAAGTAAAAGAGCCACCTTAAGCAGCTCTAAGGCTGCATTCTGTGAAGGTGTCTGTTAGGTTTCTGATTGCTAGGAACGGTGAAATACACAGTTTTATACTTTGTCCGACATACCGCTATTGTGTCAGGGAGGTGTGTCTTCTCCCCCTGTATCAACGGCCTCAGAGGTGTCAATCACCTCCCTCTTGCGTCTGTGCGCAAGCGATGATGTAAGTTCCCGGCCAGCGCGCACGGTGCATGCCCAAGAAATGTAGGCAGAGCGCAGGCGCCGGGCATGTAACTGGAACAGAGGAGGCAGTGCACAGACGCAAGAGGGAGGTGATTGACACCTCTGAGGCCGTTGACACAGGGGGAGAAGACATACCTCCCTGACAGATTAGCGGTATGTCGGACAAATTATAAAACTGTGTATTTCACCGTTCCTAGCGATCAGAAACCCAAGAGACACCTTCACAGTATGCAGCCTTAGTGCTGCTGGAGGTGGCTCTTTTCTTAAAAAGGCCCTGGGGGGTGACAGGTTCCCTTTTAATACCACTCCCTTATTGTCATAACCATCCTGCCACCTGATGAAGACGGCGTCTGGCAGTTGAAACGCTTGTGGAATAAAGACCTTACTTTTATTACTTTGATCCTGTGCGCTCTTTGACCATGGATATTTTATTTTAATCGATCAGTTTAATTAAACACAGCTGGACTCCAATGAAGGTGTAAGGTTCTTTGTCTCTGTTGACATGTTCCTTGAAACTCAGTTTTCCGTCGGCCATTTTGCTTTCTGTCTTTCTGCAGCTCTTGCCCTCAGTTAATATGGAGTTTCCAGTTTTCATGTTCCCGCCCTGATTCTTCCCTCTTGCTTCTTAAGCAGCCTCAGCTGAACAATCAGTGCTCCTGAATCAAGCCTCAGTCTGTGACCTGACTCCTGGAAGCCTTGGACTTGTACTCCAGCTATTCCCTACTGAGGAACCTTGGAACACTTTTGGACTCTGGAAACCTGCTGTTTGGTGAATCCATGTTTGCAGAGGAATTACGGTACAGAGAAGAGATCCTGAACCTGCTTTGGAGAGTTATTGTAGTGCTTGAAGTTACTCTGGCCTGCTGTGTCTCCTGTCGCTGTTCCTGCAAACTGTGTGAACTTTTCAGCATGCTTGTATGAAGTAATACAAGTCATTTCATTTCAACCTATGTCTCCTGTGTTTTCCTCGCACCCAAGCACAAGACGCTATAGGAACTGTACACTATACATGACAAGATTCAGGAGCCAATGTTTAGTGTCTGCTGGGTCTGGGAAAGCCGTGCCTGCTGTGACTGTGGATATCAGATGTCCGTTTAATACCTTATGTGATGACAGTGGTTGTGACTTCTCACAACCATTCCAGGTGAGCGCATTCCCTTAAAATTTTACTCTGGAGTGTTACCACAGGTAAACACTATTGTTTTTTTTTTTTTTTTCTTTCCTCTTCTCCTTCCAGCACCTCTGCCTTAAAAGATCTGGAAGATGGAGGCCCGCGTAAAGGAACTTTGCGGAGTGACTGATACAATCCTTTCAGATGTACAGACTTTAAAAACCCATTTTGCAAGCCTACAGGACCTCACTAATCATAATTTGCAAGTGTTTGGACAGACTACCCAGGAATTGCGAGCCAGGATTGAGGCTCTAGAGGAACGAGCCCAGGCTCCTGCCATAACCCCAAGTTCTGGGATCCCCAAATTACCTCCTTTTCGTTTTGGCGGTGAACGTGAGAAATTCAGGGGATTTATTAATCAATGCAATTTATTTTTCTCTGCACATGCTTCACAATTTCCCACTGAACGATCCAAAGTGCTTACTATAATCATGTTGCTTACCAATAAGGCTTTAATGTGGGCAAACCCTCTGATTGAGACTGAGGATGATTGTTTGAATCACCTTGATGCTTTTATTTCAGCCATGGGGCAGGTGTTTGATGACCCCAATCGAGGTGCAACAGCTGAAGCAGCCATGTTAACTTTGCGCCAAGGTAAGCGTTCAGTAGCCGAATATGCCCTGGATTTCAGGAGATGGGCTCTTGATACCACTTGGGACACTTCCGCTAAAAAATCTATTTTTCGGAAAGGGTTGTCTCCACTGATTAAGGATGAACTTGCTCGTGCCGACCCTCCCACTGCGTTAGGTGACTTTATTAACTATTGTATCCGTATTGATGCCGTCTGACTGAACGCAGACAAGAGAGATGGTTCGAAAATAATCGCACTAACCTTTTACTACCTCCCTCCTCAGCTAAGGAACCTTTGAGTAGGATCACAAGGGAACCAGAACCTGAACCCATGCAGGTGGACTCTTTACAAAGACGGGTTAGTGATGCACGCAATAAACATCGTATAAAGGAAAATCTATGTTTCTACTGTGGTAAGTCAGGGCACTTCATTATAAACTGCCCCAGCCGTTCTCATAAGACTACTGCAGCAGTCATTCACTGTGAGTGTTGCGAGAGGAGCTCTGTCATGTCCGAGCCTCAGGCTCCAGAGAGATCTGCTGCAAGAGATCTTGATTTCTCGGACTTAAACTCTGTTAGTTCTGGGGACGATGACGGTATAAACGCTGCAATTTTTCAAGTTTCCTCAGCGGTGTCCCAGCTGAGCTGTAAAAGAAACAATTCTCATTGCTTCCTTTCCATCAAACTCTGGGTTGACTCAGTCTGGGTGTCTAGCTCTGCTATGATCGACTCAGGAGCAAGTGGAAATTTTATGGATATCTCCATTTTCTCTGAAACAGGGGATACGTTCAGTGAAGAAGGCTACTCCAGTACAGATGGAGACTGTGGATGGCTCTCTACTGACTTCTGGACCAGTGGATCAAGAAACAGAGCCTTTGAGGGTCCTTATGGGTAAAGATCATCAGGAGAAAATGTCTTTTTTGCTTATCTCTTCTCCCCACTTTCCATCATTCTAGGGCTACCATGGCTGCAGGCGCAGAATCCTACGATTAACTGGGAGACCAAGGAATTACACTTTCCAGAGAAACAGATGAGTCAAGGAGTTTCAGCTTGCTCTGTTCCTAAAGGAACCATGTCAGTCCCTGAACTACCAGCTGTATACCAGGACTATGTGGATTTATGTGACAAGAAGAACACTGATCAGCTTCCTCCTCACCGTCCATATGATTGTCCAATTGAATTATTGCCCGGAGCCGAGATACCTTTTGGTAAGATCTACCCCTAGCGGGGCCCGAGCTAAAAGCTTTGAAGGATTATATAGACGAAAATTTAGCCAAGGGCTTCATACGCCCCTCTTCATCTCCTGCAGGTGCACCCATCTTCTTTGTGAAGAAGAAAGATGGATCTCTGAGACCCTGCATAGACTATAGGGAACTCAATAAGGTTACTATTAGAAACCGTTATCCATTGCCTTTAATCCCTGAGTTGTTGGAGAGAGTGCGGCATGCCAAAATTTTCTCTAAACTGGATCTCCGTGGGGCCTATAACTTGGTCTGTATTAGACCTGGGGATGAATGGAATACTGCTTTCAGGTCACGCTATGGACACTTTGAATATCTAGTTATGCCTTTTGGTCTGAGTACCGCCCCAGCCACTTTCCAACACTTCGTGAATGATATCTTCAGGGATCTCCTAGATACATTTGTGGTGATTTATCTGGATGATATTCTAATTTTTTCTAACTCCACAGAGGAACATCATGGACATGTGAGAATGGTCTTAGAACGCCTAAGACAAAACCATCTCTACATCAAGCTTGAAAAATGTGAATTCCATAGGACCGAAATTCAATTTCTGGGGTATGTACTATCTACGCAAGGGATTAGTATGGATGGAAGCAAGACCCAAGCCATCAAGGATTGGCCAATTCCTAGAAATGTGAAGGAGGTGCAGCGTTTCATCGGGTTTGCCAACTTCTATAGACGTTTCATTAAGAATTTTTCTGAGGTAGTGTCACCTATCACCCAACTTACCCGGAAACAGTCTAGGTTCTCCTGGACCCCGCAAGCTCAGGAAGCATTTTCCTGTTTAAAGGATAAATTTACCACCGCACCTATCTTAGTACATCCCAACCCCGAGCTTGCCTTCATAATAGAGGTGGATGCTTCAGACTGTGCCGTTGGAGCTATACTCTCTCAGAGAACAGGTGAGAAGAATATCTTGCATCCCTGTGCCTTCTTTTCCCAGCAGTTGTCTTCGGCTGAGAGGAACTACGATGTGGGCAATAGAGAATTGTTGGCCATTATTGCCGCCTTCAAGGAATGGAGACACCTTCTTCAGGGAGCTGCACAGCAAATAGTCGTCCTGACTGACCATCGTAACCTTGAATTTATCAGGTCGGCTAAGTGCCTGACTCCTCGCCAGGCTCGCTGGAATCTTTTCCTAAACCGATTTATTTTTGTAATTTCTTATAGACCAGGATCGCACAATGGAAAGGCTGATGCACTCTCTAGGATTCATTCAGCAGAGACACGTCCACTTACTCCTCCTAAGACTATTCTTCCTGACTCTAGATTCCTGGGAGTGATTCATAATCAAGACCTACTTAAGGACATCAAGGAAGCATACCATGCGGATTCTTTGTTGGCTCAACCCCCAAGGGACGTAAGTCTTGTCTTTAAGAATGGTGTGTGGATTCAGGGACAACGTCTGTATATACCTGAAACAGTCAGATTGAGAGTATTGCAACTCATCCACGATTCCAAGATAGCCGGGCATAGGGGAATTCTAAAGACACAAGAATTTCTTTCTCGTTTCTTTTGGTGGCCCACTTACAGGAAAGATGTCTTAAACTATGTCACTTCATGTGAAGTCTGTGCAAGATGCAAAACACCTCGCTCCTCACCAACTGGTCTGTTGCAACCTCTTCCCACCCCATCCCGCCCGTGGGGATCCATTTCTATGGACTTCATTGTGGAGTTACCAACCTCTCAAGGGAAGAACACCATTCTAGTGGTGGTTGACCGTCTAACAAAGGCAGCTCATTTTATCCCTTGTGTCGGCTTACCCACTGCAAAACAGACATCAGACTTGATGATTAAGAATGTGTTTCGCTTACATGGAGTACCGGATGAGGTCATTTCGGATCGAGGGGTGCAATTCACTTCAAGGTTTTGGCAAAATTTCTGTGCAGCATTGGACATTAAAGTAAACCTTTCTTCTGCTTTTCATCCCCAGACTAATGGACAGACAGAACGAACCAATCAGACCCTGGAGCAGTATCTCCACTGTTTTATCTGCCACCTACAGGATGATTGGGTGGATCTACTTCCACTGGCTGAGTTCTCTTATAACAACTCTCAGAGCGCCTCCACTAAGCAGTCTCCTTTTTACTCCAATCTAGGTTATCATCCTAACATTCTTCCTCGATTTCCCATAGATACGCCCTTGCCGGCAGTGGCTGAAAGAATCACTTCTTTACAAAAGAATATGGATCTTCTAAAGGAAAATCTAGAATTGGCTCAGGAAAGGTACAAGAAAGCAGCAGATAAATTTCGTAAACATGCACCAGCTTTCAAGGTAGGAGATTTGGTCTGGCTGTCAACCAGAAATCTTAAATTAAAGATTCCATCGTCTAAATTGGGACATAAGTACATTGGAACTTATAAGATCAATAAGATTATAAGTGCTGTTGCTTGTCGTCTTCAACTGCCCAGAACTATGAGAATCCACCCTGTCTTTCATGTATCCCTACTAAAGGCTGCAACACCCAATACGTTTCCTGGACGTTCTTCTCCTTGCCCTGACCCAGTGCTGGTCGATGGTCAGGAAGAATTTATGGTGGAAAGGATTCTAGATTCCAGGTTGTACAGAAATCAGTTGGAATATTTGATTAAATGGCAGGGCTACCCAGTGGAGGACAACTCATGGGAACCAGTCAATAATGTAAATGCTCCTCGCCTGCTCCGCCAGTTTCATCAGAGGTACCCTGACAAGCCTGGTCTGAGGTCATCCGGAGGTTGTCCCTAAGGGGGGAGTAATGTAAGGTTCTTTGTCTCTGTTGACATGTTCCTTGAAACTCAGTTTTCCGTCGGCCATTTTGCTTTCTGTCTTTCTGCAGCTCTTGCCCTCAGTTAATATGGAGTTTCCAGTTTTCATGTTCCCGCCCTGATTCTTCCCTCTTGCTTCTTAAGCAGCCTCAGCTGAACAATCAGTGCTCCTGAATCAAGCCTCAGTCTGTGACCTGACTCCTGGAAGCCTTGGACTTGTACTCCAGCTATTCCCTACTGAGGAACCTTGGAACACTTTTGGACTCTGGAAACCTGCTGTTTGGTGAATCCATGTTTGCAGAGGAATTACGGTACAGAGAAGAGATCCTGAACCTGCTTTGGAGAGTTATTGTAGTGCTTGAAGTTACTCTGGCCTGCTGTGTCTCCTGTCGCTGTTCCTGCAAACTGTGTGAACTTTTCAGCATGCTTGTATGAAGTAATACAAGTCATTTCATTTCAACCTATGTCTCCTGTGTTTTCCTCGCACCCAAGCACAAGACGCTATAGGAACTGTACACTATACATGACAGAAGGAGTAGAACCATCTCAAGGAGGATCACAAGGAAATGGACAGCATGTGACTTAAATATGAGTGTCTGAGCAAAGGTTCTGAATACTTATGACCATGTGATATTTCAGTTTTTCTTTTTTAATAAATTTGCAAAAATTTCTATATTTCTGTTTTTTTCAGTCAAGATGGGGTGCAGAGTGTACATTAATGAAAAAAAAATGAACTTTTTTGAATTTACCAAATGGCTGCAATGAAACAAAGAGTCAAAAATTTAAAGGGGTTTGAATACTTTCTTACCCACTGTAGTTTCCCAAAGGGGGTCACTTGAAGGAGGATTCTGTTCTTCTAGCAATTAAGGGCTCTGTATGGAGTCTGCAAATTGTTCTAGGAAAATCTGCGCTACAGGAGGCAAAAAACGCTCCATTCCTCCCGAGTCTCTCCGTATGGCTTAACTAGTACTGTACAGCCACATATGGGGTATTGCCACATTCAGTAGAAATTGTGGGACAAATTTTGGTGTCATTTTACCCACTTCTTGTGTGAAAATGTAAAATCTTGGGCTAAAACAACATTTTGGTGGTAAAAATGTAGTTATTTTGTCTTCACAGCCCAAAGGTATAAAATTCTGTGACACACCCATGGTGTCAATATGATCACTACACGGCTAGATGAATTTATTGAGAGGTGTAGTTTGTAAACGGGGTCACTTAGGTTCTGCTGTTCTGGCACCTCATGGGCTCTTCCATTGGGTCATGGCACCTGTAAACCATAACAGTAAAATCTGGCGCTCCTTGCCTTCTGAGGTTTGCACTGTGCCTGAAAAATATTTCCCAATTTCCTATTTGCCCTTAGAAAAGTTAAAAACTTGGGGCCAAAACAACATTTTAGTGGTAAAAATGTAATTTATTCTTTCTTCACCGCTCAGTGGTATAAAATTCTGTGAGGCACATGTGGTGTCAATATGATCACTGCTCCCCTAGATTAATTAATTGGGGTGTGTAGTTTGTAAAATGAGTTCATATATAGGGGATTTCTGTTGTTCTGGCACCTCAGAGGCTCTGCTAATGTGACATGGAACCCTCAAACCATTCCAGCAAAATCTGAATATGGCACCTCTTCCATTCTAAGCTTTGCACTGTGCCTCAAAAGTAGTATTCCCCCATATATGGGGTATCGTTGTACTCAAGAGAAATTGCACAACAAATTGTATGGTGCAATTTCTCCTGTTACCCTTATGAAAATGCAATGTTTTATGCTAAAAACATATTTGTGGGGAATTTTTTTTTACTTTTATTTTTATGGCTCAACGTTATAAACTTCTGCGAAGCACCTGAGGGTTCAATGTGCTCACCACACATCTAGTTAAGTTCTCTGAGGGGTCTAGTTTCCAAAATGGTGTCACTTGTGAGGGATTTTCATTGTTTAGGCACATCAGACCGTCTCTAAACATGACATGGCGTCAGCCAATTGTTCCAGCAAATTTTGCATTCAAAAACTCAAATGGCACTCCTTCCCTTTCGAGCTCTGCTGTGCACCCAAACAGTGGTTTTCTCCCTCATATGGGATATCAGCATACTCAGGAGAAATTGCACAACAAATTGTATTGTGCAATTTCTCCTGTTACAATTTTGAAAATACAATATTTTGTGCTAAAAACATTTTGTAGTGAAAAGTTGATTTTTTATTTTATTTTTAAGTCTCAACGTTCTGCGAAGCACTTGAGGGTTCAATGTGCTCATCTCACATCTAGATCAGTTCCCTGAGAGGTCTAGTTTCCAAAATGGTGTCACTTGTGGGGGGATTTTATGGTTTAGGCACATCAGAGGCTCCCCAGACACGACATGGCGTCCGCCAATTGTCCCAGCAAATTTTGCATTCAAAAAGTCAAATGGCACTCCTTCCATTCCGAGCTCTGCCATGTGCCCAAACAGTGGTTTTCTCCTCATATGGGGTATCATCGTACTCAGGAGAAATTGCACAACAAATTTCAGGGTCCAATTTTTCCTATTACCCATGTTAAAATTAAAAAATTTGGATCTGAAGTAATTTTTTGGGGAAAAAAGTTAAATGTTCATTTTTTTTCCACATTCCAAGAATTCCTGTGATGCACCTGAAGGGTTAATAAACTTCTTGAATGCGTTTTTGAGCACCTTGAGGGGTGCAGTTTTTAGAGTGGTTTCACTTTTGGGTATCTTCTATCATATAGCCTCCTCAAAGTGACTTCAAATGTGATGTGGTCCCTAAAAAAAAATGGTGTTGTAAAAATGAGAAATCGCTCTGGTCAATTTTTAACCCTTATAACTGTCTAACAAAAAAAATTTTGGTTCCAAAATTGTGCTGATGTAAATTAGATATGTGTGAAATGTTATTTATTAAGTATTTTGTGTTGCATATCTCTGTGATTTAAGGGCATGAAAATTCAAACTTGGAAAATTGTGAAATTTTCAAAATTTTTGCCAAATTTTCATGTTTTTCACAAGTAAACGCAAGTCATATCAAAGAAATTTACCACTATCATGAAGTACAATATGTCACGAAAAAACTTTCTCAGAATTACCGGGATCCATTAACCCCTCTCTGACATTAGACGTACTATCCCGTCCATAAAACCCGTGCCATTCTGCCCATGGACGGGATAGTACGTCATAGGCGATCAGCTGCGCTCCTGAGGGGAGCGCAGCTAATCGCCGCCGGGTGTCAGCTGATTATCACAGCTGACACCCGTGACTGTGTGTCAGGAGGGTCACGGACCGCTCCCGGCACATTAACCCCTAGCACACCGCGATCAAACATGATCGCGGTGTACTGGGGGCACAGGGGAGGATCGCGCAGGGTGGGGGCTCCCTGCGCGCCCCCCTGAGACCCTCAGACCAGCGCGATGTGATCGCGCTGTTCTGAGGGCTTCCTCCCTCCCAGGACCCGGATCCAAGATGGCGCCGGGGTCCTGGAGGGAGGCGGCTACCTCAGTGCCTGCCGAGAGCAGGCACTGAGAAGCCTGCATCTATGCCTGTGCGATCGCTGGTGTGCTGCTGTGCACACTGTCACACCAGCGATCTGATAAAATACTGTGATGTCCCACCCTGGGACAAAGTAAAAAAGTTAAAAAAGTAAAAATAAACATGTGTAAAAAAAAATCCAAAATAAATAAAAAAAAAAAAAAATATTCCCCAATAAATTCATTTCTTCCTGTAAATAAAAAAAACAAAACAATAAAAGTACACATATTTGGTATTCGCCGCGTCCGTAACGACCCCCCCTATAAAACTGTCCCACTAGTTAACCCCTTTAGTGAACCCCTTAAAAAAAAAAAAAAAAAACGAAGCAAAAAATCAATCTTTATCATCATACCGCCAGAACAAAAAGTGGAATAACGCGCGATCAAAAAGACCGATATAAATAAACATGGTACCGCTGAAAACGTCATCTTGTCCCGCAAAAAACGAGCTGCCATACAGCATCATCAGCAAAAAAATAAAAAAGTTATAGCTCGCAGAATAAAGCGATGCAAAAATAATTATTTTTTATATAAAATTGTTTTTATTCTATAAAAGCGCCAAAACATAAAAAATGATATAAATGAGGTATCGCCATAATCGTACTGACCCGAAGAATAAAACTGCTTTATCAATTTTACCACACGTGGAACAATAAAAACGCCTCCCCCAAAAGAAATTCATGAATTGCTGATTTTTGTTCATTCTAACCTCCCAAAAATCGAAATAAAAGCGATCAAAAAATGTCACCTGCTCAAAAATGGTACCAATAAAAACGTCACCTCGTACCGCAAAAAATAAGACCTCACATGACTCTGTGGGCAAAATATGCAAAAATTATAGCTCTCAAAATGTGGGATGCAAAAAACTATTTTTGCAATAAAAAGCGTCTTTTAGAGTGACAGCTGCCAATCATAAAAACCCGCTATAAATAGTAAATCAAACCCCCCTTTATCACCCCTTAGTTAGGGAAAAATAATAAAATTAAAAAAATGTATTTATTTCCATTTTCCCATTAGGGTTAGGGTTAGGGTTGCGGCTAAAGTTAGGGTTAGGGTTGGCGCTAAAGTTAGGATTAGGGTTAGGGTTGGGATTAGGGGTGTGTTAGGGTTAGGTTTGTGGTTAGGGTTGGGACTAGGGTTAGGGGTGTGTTGGGGTTAGGGTTGGAGTTAGAATTGGGGGGTTTCCGCTGTTTAGGCACATCAGGGGCTCTCCAAATGTGACATGGCGTCTGATCTCAATTCCAGCCAATTCTGCGTTGAAAAAGTCAAACGGTGCTCCTTCACTTCTGAGCTCTGCCATGCGTCCAAACAGTAGTTTATCCCCACATATGGGGTATCAGCGTACTCTGGACCCCAAGAGTTATTGTGCAATTTGTCCTATTTCTTCTGTTACCCTTGGGAAAATAAAAAACTGGGGGCAAAAATATCATTTTTGTACAAAAAAATTATTTTTTTGTTTTTACGGCTGTACATTATAAACTTCTGTGAAGCACTTGGGGCTTCATAGCGCTCACCACACACCTAGATAAGTTCCTTGTGGGGTCTATTTTCCAAAATGGGGTCACTTGTTGGGAATTTCCACTGTTTAGGCGCATCAGGGGCTCTCCAAATGCGACATGACGCCCCCAGACCATTCCATCAAAGTCTGCAATCCAAAACGTCACTACTTCCCTTCCGAGCCCCAACGTGTACCCATACAGTAGTTTTCTCCCACATATTGGGTATCAGCGTACTCAGGACAAATTGGGCAACAACTTTTGGGGTCCAATTTCTCCTGTTACCCTTGTAAAAATAAAATATTGGGGCGAAAAAATCATTTTTGCAAAAAAAAAAAAAAGATTTTTTATTTTTACGGCTGTGCGTTATAAACTTCTGTGAAGCACTTCGGGGTTCAAAGTGCTCACCACACATCTAGATAAGTTCCTTGTGGGGTCTATTTTCCAAAATGGGGTCACTTGTGGGGGGTTTCCACTGTTTAGGCGCATCAGGGGCTCTCCAAATGCGACATGACGCACCCAGACCATTCCATCAAAGTCTGCAATCCAAAACGTCACTACTTCCCTTCCGAGCCCTGACGTGCGCCCATACAGTAGTTTTCTCCCACATATTGGGTATCAGCGTACTCAGGACAAATTGAACAACAACTTTTGGGGTCCAATTTCTCCTGTTACCCTTGTGAAAATAAAATATTGGGGGCGAAAAAATCATTTTTGTAAAAAAAAAAAGATTTTTTATTTTTACGGCTGTGCGTTATAAACTTCTGTGAAGCACTTCGGGGTTCAAAGTGCTCACCACACATCTAGATAAGTTCCTTGTGGGGTCTATTTGCCAAAATGGGGTCACTTGTGGGGGGTTTCCACTGTTTAGGTGCATCAGGGGCTCTCCAAATGTGACATGACGCCCCCAGACCATTCCATCAAAGTCTGCAATCCAAAACGTCACTACTTCCCTTCCGAGCCCCGACGTGTGCCCATACAGTAGTTTTCGCCCACATATTGGGTATCAGTGTACTCAGGACAAATTGGACAACAACTTTTGCATTCCAATTTCTTCTGTTACCCTTGTGAAAATAAAATATTGGGGGCGAAAAAATCATTTTTGTAAAAAAAAAAAAAGATTTTTTATTTTACGGCTGTACGTTATAAACTTTAGTGAAACACCTGGGGGTTCAAAGTTCTCACCACACATCTAGATAAGTTCCTTGAGGGGTCTAGTTTCCAAAATGGTGTCATTTATGGGGGTTTCCACTGTTTAGGCAGATCAGGAGCTCTCCAAACACGACATGGCGTCCAGCCAATTCTGCGTTGAAAAAGTCAGACGGCGCTCCTTCCTTTCCAAACTCTGCCATGCACCCAAACAGTGGTTTACCCCTACATATGGGGTATCAGCGCACTCAGGACAAATTGCACAATAACTTTGGGAGTCTTGTTACCCTTGGAAAAATAAAAATTGGGGTGAAAAGATCATTTTTGTGGAAAAAATATGATTTTTAAATTTTACGGCTCTACGTTATAAACTTGTGTGAAGCACTTGGGGGTTCAAATTGCTCATCAAAAATCTAGATAAGTTCCTTAGGGGGTCTAGTTTCCCAAATGGGGTCATTTGTGGGGGGTTTCCACTGTTTAGGCACATCAGGGGCTCTCCAAATGCAACATGGCATCCAGCCAATTCTGCGTTGAAAAAGTCAGACGGCGCTCCTTCCCCTCCAAACTCTGCCATGCACCCAAACAGTGGTTTACCCCCACATATGGGGTATCAGCGCACTCAGGACAAATTGCACAATAACTTTTGGAGTCTTGTTACCCTTGGAAAAATAAAAATTGGGGTGAAAAGATCATTTTTGTGGAAAAAATATGATTTTTAAATTTTACGGCTCTACGTTATAAACTTGTGTGAAGCACATGGGGGTTCAAATTGCTCACCAAAGATCTAGAAAAGTTCCTTAGGGGGTCTAGTTTCCCAAATGGGGTCATTTGTGGGGGGTTTCCACTGTTTAGGCACATCAGGGGCTCTTCAAATGCAACATGGCATCCAATCTCAATTCCAGCCAATTTTGGTTGGAAAAAGTCAAATGGTGCTCCTTCCATTCCGAGCTCTGCCGTGCGCCCAAACAGTGGTTCCCCCCCACATATGGGGTATCAGCGTACTCAGGACAAATTGTACAACAACTTATGTGGTCCAGTTTCTCCTGTTACCCTTGGGAAAATAAAAAATTAGTGACTAAAAGATAATTTTTGTGGGAAAAAAAATAGGATTTTTTATTTTCATGCCCGGGCATTATAAACTTGTGTGAAGCACTTGGGGGTTCAAAGTGCTCACCAAAGATCTAGATAAGTTCCTTAGGGGGTCTAGTTTCCAAAATGGGGTCACTTGTGGGGGGTTTCCACTGTTTAGGCTCATCTGGGGCACTGCAAACGGAACATGACCCCCATTAACGTCTGCATTCCAAAACGTTACTACTTCCTTTCCAAGCCCTGCCGTGCGCCCAAACAGTTTCCCCCCCCACATATGGGGTATCAGCGTACTCAGGACAAATTGGACAACAACTTTTGGGGTCCAATTTCCTTGGGAACATTCAAAAATTTGGGACTAAAAAATCATTTTTGTGGAAAATTTATTTATTTTTTTTTCACACCCAGGCTTTATAAACTTTTGTGAAACACTTGAGGGTTCAAAGTGCTCACAACAGATCTAGATAAGTACCTTAGGGGGTCTAGTTTCCAAAATGGTGTCACTTGTGGGGGGTTTCCACTGTTTAGGCGCATCAGGGGCTCTCCAAACGCGACATGGCATCCAATCTAAATTCCAGCCAATTTTAGTTTGAAAAAGTCAAACGTCGCTCCTTCCCTTACGAGCTCTGCCGTGTGCCCAAACAGTGTTTTTCCCCCACATATGGGGTATTGGCGTACTCAGGAGAAATTGCATAACAACCTTATCTGTCCATTTTCTCCTTTTACCCTTGTGAAAATAAAAAAAAAGTTTGTAAAAGATCATTTTTGTGGCTAAAAAGTAAAATATTCATTTTTTCCTTCCACGTTGCTTTAGTTACTGTGAAGCACCTGAAGGGTTAATAAACTTCTTGAATGTGGTTTTGAGTACCTTGAGGGGTGCAGTTTTTAGAATGGTGTCACTTTTGGGTATTTTCTGCCATATAGACCCCTCAAAGTGACTTCAAATGTGAGGTGGTCCCTAAAAAAAATGGCTTTGTAAATTTTGTTGTAAAAATGAGAAATCGCTGGTCAACTTTTAACCCTTATAACTTCCTAACAAAAAAAAAATTTGGTTCCAAAATTGTGCTGATGTAAAGTAGACATGTGGGAAATGTTATTTCTTAACTATTTTGTGTGATATATTTCTCTGTTTTAAGGGAATAAAAATTCAAAGTTTGAAAATTGCAAAATTTTCAAAATTTTCGCCATATTTGCGTTTTTTTAAAAAATAAACGCAAGTTATAGCGAAGAAATTTTACCACTAACATGAAGTACAATATGTCACGAGAAAACAATCTCAGAATCGCGAAGATCCATTGAAGCGTTCCAGAGTTATAACCTCATAAAGAGACAGTGGTCAGAATTGTAAAAATTGGCCCCGTCATTAACGTGCAAACCACCCTTGGGGGTGAAGGGGTTAAAGCGTTCCACAGTTATTTCCTCATAAAGTGACAGTGATCAGAATTGTAAAAATTGGCCAAGTCATTAACGTGCAAACCACCCTCGGAGGTAAAGGGGTTAACAAGTTGATGTTCGACCATGTGCATGCTGGGCTGCAGGGGGCATGGGCTGCCAGCTGGGTCCTAGGTCCTTCACAGCATGTTACTCGATGTGGCCCCCACTTTCGAAGTGAACCGCAAGCATAACAGAGAGAGATACCACAAGGCCTTACACTAACCTTAATCTCCTTTAGGTCACTCCCCACCTCCCCTCTGGGCTGAACCTTAATCTCATCCCTATGCCTCTATCAACTGAAAAAACAAAATTTAAGATGGGTCATAACTCCTCAATAGATAGTCCTCGGGAGACAGTTTTGGTACCATCGGATCCAGTCGGGCCCTGCTATTCTTTGAGACTAAACACATCTTTGCTATCTGGTTCCTACTAGCCATTCTACCCATTCTACGTATCTGCCCACCCTGTGGTGTGAGAATGGATCGAGACCCTGAAAGGCGTTGGGCCGTTCCAGAGATCTCGAAAAACTAGCCGGTGTGTTGCCAGAATGTACGAAGTACGATAAGATCATATTCTCCTTATGAAATCATAGCTGTCGGAACAAAGAAGCTAAGGTACTGCCACACTAAACAATCCCGCTAGCGATCACGATAACGACGCATACTAATGCGATCGCTAGCGGGATTGTTTCTATATCGCTAAGTGCGGCCACATTTAGCGATATAGTTAACGACGCTATCGCCGTTAGCGATCTTCTTAACGACTTTAGCGGTACAAAAGTACCGCTAAATCGCTAAGAAAAGGTGCCACACTAGCGATATATACTTACCCAGCGGGAGCGCCGACGAGAAAATAGGGTCCGGAACGATTCCAGCGACGAGCGAGATCACAGCAGGAAGCTCGTCGCTGGCAGATGCCGCACTGAACAACATCGCTAATGGGATCGCTAAATAGTGACGTTTTTTTAGCGATCCCGTTAGCGATATTGTTCAGTGTGGCATACCCTTTAGACTACATGGCAAAAAAGCCTTTTGTTCTGAGCTTAGCTGGCTCAAGGTGTGAGATTTGTCACTCACAGCCTTTTGAGGCTTGACCACCTGTAGAGCTAGGTGTTCTCATACAGCTGAACGCTGAAGTGTTTTTATAATCCCATGCCAGATAGGATACAAATGATTGATATGAAATTATATCTCCAATATTCTTCAAAGAGGGCCTGCGGGGGCTCTCAGGACATTATTTGCTTTGCAGGGGTGCACTATTAGTTTTGATTGTGGCCTATGCTTGAGCTATTTTGAATACTTTTTCATAAGAGTATTTTTTTAAAGCTCCCTATATGCTGAGTCTTTATATACAGTTTTAGTACCTTTGTATAACGCTTTAAAAAGTTAAAATCAGAGTATTTGTATCTGCGATTGCTCATATACTGCGCAGTTGAAGCAATGACGCAGCGTGTTCTGTTTACCGTACATTTAAATTAGGAGCAGTAGAACTTCCAGGCTCTTTTCCTGTTGAAGACAACAGATGTTTTGTCTGAATTCCATAGGTATTCTGAACATTTTGGAAGAGTGGACTTTCTTTCCTGGCATCATGCTTTTGCTGGCCCAAAAGTCAGAGTAAAAAAATGTACACAATTTCTATATTATACTGTAACACTCCTGTGAAAGGAGAAAATGTAATGAATGCATGCTCCTGCCATGATGATACAGAGTTTTATTATATGATGTTATGGTTCCCGGAAACATTCCAGAGTAAAAAAAAAAGAAAATTAGTAGGATAAAATTGTAAAAATATGTCTTGGTATATTGCACACATGAAATATATAGTGCTCCTAAATTATAAGCCTATTGATAAAATGAGCGTATGCTAAAAGTTGGTGGCCTTTGATGGTTTCCAAACATGCCGGAAAAAAAAAATTACATTTTATCATTGAATAATATCATGTCTCACTAGGCAAGCAAAGTAGTGTTTTCTGACAGAGTGATGCAGTTTAGACATGCCCTTGTAACTAACTTTGCCAAGTACCTGTCAGTCCAGTCAATGTTCAGAGCTGCAGGATATTAGTCCACTTGGGTGGTCAAATGGATGAGAACTGTCTGTTAGCAAAAAAGAGCCAAACAGTTTTATTCTAGGTTTACTGAAGCCTGTTTGCACAGACAGAGGATCAGGCATTTGGCTCCTTTCGGCTTTATACACGCTTCGATAATTTGATGATTTCATTGCAGGAAATTTGAGTGCTGTATTTGTTCAAGTCGTTTGATTATTGATGCTATTTTGCTATGCATCAATCAGTTCTGCAACCTTTGCAAACAACATAAACATCATACTTTTAAAATACTCATGTAAATATAACTTTAGAAATAATAAAAATTTTATCGAGATCCCTGTGAACTAAAATTCACATTATTTTACATCAATTCATGAAAACAGCACAATATTTTTTATTTGAAATACCTGCAACACCTGAAGCTATTGTCAACATATATGTTTTAAATGATGACACAGTGCAGTGATACTAAATATATATGTTCCCAACATGCATAGAAAAGACTTTAATGGGAAAAAATATCCAAGTTACACATGCAGATATGGTATAACATAGACCTGCCCCACCAAACCTAACACAATGTTCTACAGTGGCATGTAAAAGTTTGGCCCCGCTGGTCAAAATTATTGTTATTGTGAACAGTTAAGCAAGTAGAAGATGAAATTATCTTTAAAAGGCCTGATGTTAAAGATGACACATTTCCTTTGCATTTTAGGCAAAAAATATATATTGTCATGTTTTATATTTTAAAAATTACAAAAAGGAAAATGGTCAGATGCAAAACTTTGGGCTCCCTGCATGGTTAGTACCTAGTAGCACCCCTTTTTGAAAGTATCACAGCTTCTGAACACTGTTTGCAGCCAGACAAGAGTCTTTCAATTCTTGTTTGAGGGATTTTCATCCATGTTCCTTGGAAAATTCTTCCAGTTCTGAGATTCCTCGGTCATCTTGTATGCACTCCTATTTTGAGATTTTCAATGATGTTCAGGTCAGGGGACTGTGAGGGCTATTGTAATAGATTCATCCTGTGCCTCTTGAGGTAGTCTATTGTGGATTTTGATGCCTGATTAGGATCATTAAACATTTGTAGAAGCCAGAATTTAGATATTGTTACCCCCGCTATTCACACTTATAGGACATCTAGGCAAAGAGATACATGTGCAAAGACATATATATATATATATATATATATATACTGCACAAGACAAAAAATACTCCTGGTGGTGTATTACTAATGAGATTAAATTTAAAATGAAAAAACGTCTCTGGGCTATATAGTGTGAACATGTGCGGTATTTAGTCCTATCAGATACCATCCACACTAATCCCCATCAATTGTGCAAATGTCTGCTTGATAAATTGAATTGTTAGTCACGCATAGCAAATTGCAATAAAAAGGATATATTCCAAACAACAAACACATATAGTTAAACATTATACACCATGCAATAAAATGCGTTATCTTATGGCCGTAGTTGATAACGTGAATATTACGGTTGGCAGGCACAATTTGTTATTTACTAAGACCAAAGGTTAATGGAGTTGTCCATATAATAATTTTTGTTGTTTTTAGTTAAACACTTTATACGGACAATTCTTTAATAGTTATGAGCCACAGCTGGCAGACACAGTTCAATAGTCGTCCACAGTTTTGATCTTCGAGTTGCATTAGCCACAGGACAACAAAATAAAGTAGCATTTAATCTTGTGTCAATTCTATGCAGCACAGACTATAATAGTTATGTGTCACTGGCTTTACATTGAATCTTGCAAATAATAAAGCATGGTGTTAAATTTGTAACACAAACAGGTATCCTTGCAGTAAATACCTTACATCCACATTCCCACTGGTATAGGGAAGATACTCTTACAAGTTGGTGGAAAGAAGTCTCAAAAGTTCACCTCAAAGGGAGGGAGTCCGACATCGGCGTACTATTATGCCCAATGTCGGAAAGGGGTTAAAGAATTGTCCATATAAAGGGTTTAACTAAAATCAACAAAAATTATTATATGGACAACTTAATTGAGCATTGGTTTTAGTAAATAACGAACTGTGCCTGCCAACCGTAGTATTCACGTTATCAACTACGGCTATTGGATAACGCATTTTATTGCATGGTGTATGATACCATATGTGTTTGTTGTTTTGAATTTATCCTTTCTTATTGCAGTTTGCTATGCATGACTAAAATTGAATTTATCAAGCAGGCATTTGCACAATTGATTGGGATTAGTGTGGATGGTATCTTATAGGACTAAATACCGCACATGTTCACACTATATAGCGCAGAGACGTTTTTTCATTTTAATTTGTAGAAGCCATCCTCTTTTCAACTATCAGCTTTTTTTTACAGATGGTGTTATGTTTGCTTCAAGAATTTGATGAAATTTTATTGAATTGACTCTTTCTTCTACCAATGAAATATGCCATTGGCTGCAACACAACCTCAAAGCATGATTCATCCTCCCCATGTTAATGGCTGGTGAGATGTTCTTTATCTGAAATTCTGTACCCCTTTTTTTCCACACATACCTTTGATCATTCTGGCCAAAGAGTTCTATTTTAACCTCATTGGTCCACATGACTTGTTTCCAAAACGCATCAGGCTTGTTTAGATGCATATTTCTGATGCTAAATTTTATGGTGAGGATACAGAAGAGGCTTTCTTCTGATGACTCTTGCATGAAGGCCATATTTTTGCAGTTGTTTCTGAACAGTAGAACAATGTACCAGTCAAACGGGAGCTCTGATTTGACACTCTAGCAAATCTGTGAGCAGCTTTCACTGAAATTTTGCTTGATGTTCCAGACCTTATCTCGACCTCCACTGTTCCTGTTAACTACCATTTCATAATAACATTTTGAACTAAGGAAAGGCAACTTGAAAATGCTATGCTATCTTCTTAAAGCCTTCTGCTTCGTGAGCCATCATTATCGTTTTCAGAGTACTATGCAGCTACATAGAGGAACCCATGGCTGCTTTTTTATTTTACACAATTTTAGAGGAGGCTGGTTTTTTATAAATCTGGCAAATTTTCATTACCCAGCCTTTCCCAACGATGATCGTGAACAAGCCGTAACCCTAACAGGTTCATTAAGGTCATGAACCTTGGTCAAAGTTATCTGAGCACACAAGTCTCCAAGTGTGCCCAAACCTTTGCATTGGCCCAATTTCCTTTTTCTAATTTTTAAAATGAAAAAAAAAATAACAATATATTTTTTTACCTAAAATACAAAAGAAATGTGTCATCTTTAACGTTAGGCCTTTTAGAGATCATTTCATCTTCAACTTGCTTAACTGTTCACAATAACAGTAATTTTGGCCAGGTGTCCCCAAACTTTTACATGCCCCAGTAAATGCACAGATAGCTTATATCTAAGATTGCTTGAATAAATCTGTATGCAATGTTAAGCAGTGCACCTAACTTCAGATGGCAATGAGCCACCTTGTAGGCAGCTCAGGAAATACAACGAACAATTCCTGTAGTTGGCAGTTATAGTATTTCCTATGCTGCTTGCCAAATGGCTCATGCCAGTGATGATCAGTTATCACGTCCAACATAGGCTTGAGATGAGTGCAACAGGCCAAAACCTAATCTTTCATTCTTGGCCAAGACTTTCACTTTAAAGACTATGCCACTTTTGCACTGAATTTTTTTATTGTTCAATTGCTTTGTAAATGCAAAATTAAACAACTTTAAAAAATAGTCTTTATTAAAAATGTTCTGTGTCTGCTGTCTCTGCTTTACTCCCATTACTCTCACAATACCCTAGTGTTAGAGATATTGTCTTGGGGATGAAACAGAGATGGTGTACGGAGAAGACCCGGACCAGGCCTACCTACTCCGTGACGAACCGGAACTGTCGGGGCAGTAACCCAGGTTTCACAGGGGAAAGCTTAAGGCCCCGGACCAACCTCTGCACCTAGGAGTAGGGGGCGTGGCTAATAAAAAACGGCCACAGCTTGCGGGAAATCAGTTAGTTGCCGCTGGAACGTGCAGCGCGCAGGAGGGCAGTGTGAGTGCTTCTGTGAAAAAGCCAACTGCCAGAGAGGGCCAAAATGAGCAGAGGCAAAAAGCTGCTAACAAATACTGCCGACAACTATGTACCTGGTCCCCGCTGACAACGCTGACCGTGAGTGACAGGACGCCCAGTCAGGACATCAGCACTCGCACGCACCGACGGGAGAATTGGGACACCCGCTGTGAGTGGTTTCCATTTGTACCTGAGTCGAGTCGCTCATTGTCCCTGTACACTGACAGGAGGAAAAACTGTGCTCTGTCTTGCTCGTCGCTTCCTGACACACCGATCACCGACCGGACCACGAGGAATCACAGTCGCCACCAGGACATCTTTTCCAGGACTACACGGGGCCACGAGCAATCACCGCAGCCGCCAGGACCCAGGACGCCATCTTTACCAGGACCATACAGGACCCCTTACGCGCCACAGCTTTGGCGCCAATGTCCACTCTCTGAACTAACCGCAATCTGAAGTCGTCTGACTGATAAGTTTGCTAATCTTGAACTTCCTTCACTATTCTTCACACCCGTTTCCCCTGGGTTACGTACCCTGTGTTCCTTTATACTGTTTTCCCTGTTTTCTCCCTGCGAGGAGTATACCTGTTAAATTAAACCCCACGTTAACCCTTGCTCTGCCTCCGACCCGTTAGTTCATCTTGCCACCTGCTCACACTTGGCGTAGTCGGCAGGATGCAGTCTACTAGCACGAAGGGGGCAGACCAAACATCTGGGGAGAGCCCTAGGTCCAGCATTTCTCTGGGGGCAATGTTAAACAACCTACCTAAGCAACACCATGTTGTGGAGCTGGACTGAACGTATTAAAGTGATGATGAGAATGAACTCTATGTTACCCGCCCTACAGGTGGAGGTCACCATGATGGCCCTGGGAGGGGAGGCAAGAGATTCAGTGATGCTACGGCCCCCCAGACAGCTGGATATGCTTGACAAGGTGTTACGTATACTGGAGGAAACACATGGGGACCCCACAGATGTAGGAGAGCTGCGCATGCGACTGTTTAGCCGGATGCAAAAAGAGGGGGAGACGGTGACACAGTTCATGAACGTATTGCAGGAAATACACACTGCCATATCCTGTAAAGACGGTGTGGGGGTAGGGTCGATTGACGTGGTGCTGCGTGATCAGTTAGTAACCGGGTTAAGAGATACGTTGCTGAAACAGGCCCTGCGGGAGCGCTTGCGTGTGGCCACACATGACTTTTGCAGAAGTTGGAAGTGAGGCACACTCACATGAGCAAGAACAGGGGGTGACAGTTCCGGTGGTGAAGGTCCGGAGCGGAGAGGTGGCCATGAATGCAGTGGCTGAGCCCGGATGGGAGGAAAATTTAAGGAGAGAAATCCAAGAGATGAGGGAAGACTTGACAGAAACTAAAAAGAAGGTGACCTCGCTGAGCTCATCTGGGAGCAGAGCTTTCTCAGAAACCCGACTGGGCGGAAGAGTGTCTAGACATGAGGAACGTCCTACCTGCTTCCTCTGTAGAGAGCTGGAGCACATGGCCCGGATGTGCCCACAACGTGGGCGGCCTCTCCAGCACCGCCCGGAGCCAGAACAGCCAGTAAGAAAAAAAACAGAAGTCCCACTAAGTTAGTTTCAATGTGTCCGTTATTCTGGGCCGAAATAGATGGATGGGCCGTAAGCTGTCTGGTAAATACCGGCTCCCAAGTGACCACGATGCTCGAGAAGTATTTCAGAAACCATTTCCCTGAAGCGATGAGGCCTGAGTGGGGACAGGTGATAAAGTTGATGGCCGCCAATCAGCTCCCCATCCCGGTCGCAGGGGAGGCATGGATGCAAATTAAAGTCTGCGGCAAAGACTTGGGCGCAGAGGTATAGTACTGACTTCGGGTGACACTGAGCGTGGATATACTGTTAACCCTTAACGACCGCCGATACGCCTTTTAACAGCGGTCATTAAGCGTACTTAAACCACAGCGCCGTTAATTAACGGCGCTGTGGAAAAAGTGAATAGCGCCCCCAGAGGCGCATTTTCTCGGGGTCTCGGCTATCGGGGTAGCCGAGACCCTAGAGAACATGAATCGGGTCGGTTTTACCGACACCGATGTTGCGATCGGCGTTATTAACCCTATAACGGCGATCGCAACAACAAAAAAAGTTGTGCCATTTAATTCTCTGTCCTCTGATGTCATCGGACATCAGAGGACAGAGAAAAGGGTCCCGGGACCCCATGTGGCCCCGATCCCTGCATGTGGCCCCCGGACTCTACATTGTTCCCGGGTGCCGCCGCTATGAAGAAAATGGCGGGCGCATGCTCAGTGCGCCCACCGCGATGTGCTGGGGGATGGGCAATATTCTCTGGGGTCTCGGCTACCGGGGGTAGCCGAGACCCCAGAGAACATGATCCGGGTCAGTATTCACCGATCCCGGTGTTGCGATCGCCGCTATACAGCATAACGGCGATCGCAACAAAAAAAAAAAAAAAATGATTTCTCTCCCCACTGATGTGATCGCACATCAGAGGGGAGAAAATGAGGGTCCCCAGCTCCCCCGAAGCCCCCCTGTACCTGCCGGTGTCCTCCGGCAGGTCCCCCTGGCCTCCGATCCTCCCGGTCTTCTTCCTGGAAAAAAAAATGGCGGGCGCATGCGCAGTGCGCCCGCCGATCTGGTTGGCGGCAGATTCAAATTTTTTTCATTCATTCTCCAGAAAGTGCATTTTGATCACTGTGATAAACTATCACAGTGATCAAAATAAAAAAACAGTACATAACCCCCCATTAATCGCCCCCTTAGTTAGGGACATAAAATAAAATATAGAAATTATATTTATTTTCATTTTTCCGTTAGGGTTAGGGTTATAATTAGGGTTAGGGTTAGCATTAGGGTTAGCATTAGGGTTAGGGTTAGCATTAGGGTTAGGGTTATAATTAGGGTTAGGATTAGGCTGGGATCATACTGCGTTATGGCAGTCCGTTAGACGGACTGCGTTACACCGCGGTATAATGCGGTGTAACGCAGTCCATTAACGCTGCCATTCACCCCCATTTGAGGGCGCATCGCGACGCATGCCGTAAAGCGGCATGCGTTTGCGACGTGCCATCATTCAGTGATGGAGCCTCAGACGCGGGCTGCAGCGTCTGGGCTCCGTCACCACTAGCGCAGATGAATCATCTGCTGATTCCTCTGCGCTAGCGGGTATAGCATAATGCGATCGCGTTATGCTATACCGTTACCAGCCCATCAACGCTATGTGTTGAACGGGCTGGTAAAAGGCAAAATGAACCCAGCCTTAGGGTTAGGGTTATAATTAGGGTTAGAATTAGTGTTAGGGTTACAATTAGGGTTAGGGTTACAATTAGGGATAGGGTTACAATTAGAGTTAGGGTTACAATTAAGGTTAGGGTTACAATTAGGGTTGGAATTAGGGTTGGGATTTAGGTTAGGATTAGGGTTGGGATTAGGGTTAGGGGTGTGTTGGGGTTAGGGTTGGAACTAGAATTGAGGAATTTCCACTATTTAGGCACATCAGGGGTCTCCAAACACGACGTGGCGTTCAAACAGTCAAATGGCGCTCCCTCCCTTCCGAGCCCTGCCGTGCGCCCAAACAGTGGTTTACCCCAATATATGGGGTATCAGAGTACTCAGGACAAATTCCACACCACTTTTGGGGTTCTAATTTTTCCTGTTACCCTTGGGAAAATACAAAATAGCTGGCTAAAAAAATGATTTTTGAGAAAAAAAATGATTTTTTATTTTCACAGCTCTGCGTTTATAAATTTCTGTGAAACACTTGGGGGTTCAAAGTGCTCACCACAAATCTAGATAAGTTCCTTAAGGGGTCTAGTTTCCAAAATGGGGTCACTTGTGGGGGGTTTCCACTGTTTAGACACATCAGGGGGTCTCCAAACACGACGTGGCGTTCAAAAAATCAAATGGCGCTCCCTTCCGAGCCCTGCCGTACGCCCAGACAGTGGTTTACCCCAACATATGGGGTATCAGCGTACTCAGGATAAATTGCACACCAATTTTGGGGTTCTAATTTCTCCTGTTACCCTTGGGAAAATAAAAACTAGCTGGCTAAAAAAATCATTTTTGAGAAAAAAAATTATTTTTTATTTTCACAGCTCTGCGTTTATAAATTTCTGTGAAACACTTGGGGGTTCAAAGTGCTCACCACACATCTAGATAAGTTCCTTAAGGGGTCTAGTTTCCAAAATGGGGTCACTTGTGGGGGGTTTCCACTGTTTAGACACATCAGGGGGTCTCCAAACACGACGTGGCGTTCAAAAAGTCAAATGGCGCTCCCTTCCGAGCCCTGCCGTACGCCCAAACAGTGGTTTACCCCAACATATGGGGTATCAGCGTACTCAGGATAAATTGCACACCAATTTTGGGGTTCTAATTTCTCCTGTTACCCTTGGGAAAATAAAAAATAGCTGGTTAAAAAAATCATTTTTAAGAAAAAAAATGAATTTTTATTTTCACAGCTCTGCATTTATAAATTTCTGTGAAACACTTGGGGGTTCAAAGTGCTCACCACACATCTAGATAAGTTCCTTAAGGGGTCTAGTTTCCAAAATGGGGTCATTTGTGGGGGTTTTCCACTGTTTAGTCGTATCAGGGGCTCTCCAAACGCGACATGGCATCCAATTTCAATTCCAGCCAATTTTGGTTTGAAAAAGTCAAACGGCTCTCCGCATACCATTCCATCAAGTCATCATTTCAAAGCATCACTATATCCCTTCCAAGCCCTGCCGTGCGCCCAAACAGTGGTCCCACCCCACATATGGGGTATCAGCGTACTCAGGTCAAATTGGACAACAACTTTTTTGGTCTAATTTCTCCTGTTACCCTTGGGAAAATAAAAAATTGGGGACTAAACGATCAGGTTTGTGGAAAAAATATGACTGTTTATTTTCATGCCCGGGAGTTATAAACTTCTGTGAAGCACTTGGGGGTTCAAAGTGCTCACCACACATCTATATAAGTTCCTTAGGGGGTCTAGTTTCCAAAACGGTGTCACTTGTGGGGGGTTTCCACTGTTTAGACACATTAGGGCCTCTACAAATGCGACATGGCGTCCAGCCAATTCTGAGTTGAAAAAGTCAAACTGCGCTCCTTCCCTTCCAAGCTCTGCCATGCACCCAAACAGTGGTTTACCCCCACATATGGGGTATCAGCATGCTCAGGACAAATTGCACAAAAACTTTTGGGGTCTTGTTACCCTTAGGAAAATAAAAATTGGGGTGAACAGATCGTTTTTGTGGAAAAAATATGATTTTTTATTTTCACGGTTCAATGTTATAAACTTCTGTGAAGCACTTGGAGGTTCAAAGTGCTCACCACACATCTAGATAAGTTCCTTAGGGGGTCTAGTTTCCAAAATGGGGTCACTTGTGGGGGGTTTCCACTGTTTAGACACATCAGGGCCTCTACAAACACGACATGACGTCCAGCCAATTCTGCGCTGAAAAAGTCAAATGGCGCTCCTTCCCTTCCAAGCTCTGCCATGCACCCAAACAGTGGTTTACCCCCACATATGGGGTATCAGCATGCTCAGGACAAATTGCACAAAAACTTTTGGGGTCTTGTTACCCTTGGGAAAATAAAAATTGGGGTGAAAAGATTGTTTTTGTGTAAAAAATATGATTTTTTATTTTCACTGTTCTATGTTATAAACTTCTGTGAAGCACTTGGAGGTTCAAAGTGCTCACCACACATCTAGATAAGTTCCTTAGGGGGTCTAGTTTCCAAAATGGGGTCATTTGTGATGGGTTTCCACTGTTTAGACACATCAGGGCCTCTACAAACGCGACATGGCGTCCAGCCAATTCTGCATTGAAAAAGTCAAACGTCGCTCCTTCCCTTGCGACCTCTGCCGTGCGCCCAAAAAGTGGTTTACCCCCACATATGGGGTACCGACTTATTCAGGAGAAATTGCACAACAAATTTTGTGGTTCATTTTTACTTTTAACAGTTGTGAAAATAAAAAAAATTGGTTCCGAAGTAAAGTTTTTGCAAAAAAAGTTAAATGTTAATTTTTTCCTTCCACATTGCTTCAGTTCCTGTGAAGCACGTAAAGGGTTAATAAACTTCTTGAATGTGATTTTGAGCACCTTGAGGGGTGCAGTTTTTAGAATGGTGTCACTTTTGGGTATTTTCTATCGTATAGACCCCTCAAAGTGACTTCAAATGTGATGTGGTCCCTAAAAAAAATGGTGTTGTAAAAATGAGAAATCGCTGGTCAACTTTTAACCCTTATAATTTCCTAACAAAAAAATTGTTTCCAAAATTGTGCTGATGTAAAGTAGACAGTTTTTTTCACAAATAAACGCAAGTTATATTGATGAAATTTTACCACTAACACAAAGTACAAAATGTCAGAAGAAAACATTCTCAGAATCGCCAAGATCCGTTGAAGCGTTCCACAGTTATAACCTCATAAAGAGACAGTGGTCAGAATTGTAAAAATTGGCCCGGTCATTAACATGCAAACCACCCATGGGGGTTAAGGGGTTAATGAGAGAAAAAATGAACTTTTATGCATTTACCAAAAGGCTGCAATGAAACAAAGAGTGAAAAATGTAAAGGGGTCTGAATACTTTCCGTACCCATTGTATACCACTTGAGGAATTTATCTACAGATGTAGTGACGATTTTGGCTCCATGGGTATTTTCCAGAAACAGGCAGCAATAAAAGTTGCAGAGTGAAAATTGCAAACTGCAGTTGTAGTGACCAGTATGCTGTTGTAACCAGTAGTGATGAGCGAATTTGTTTGGAATACGACCGCCAAACATAAATTCGGAACGAATATGGCACATTCGGATTCGTGATTGGAAACACAAGCAAAATTGTATAAAATTGGTAACATTTGGTAAAAGTGAGGGAAAATATTTGCGTTGCCACAAAAGTATTTTCAGCACTTTAGCAATGATAAGGTGGTGTATCATGAGCGTTTGGCATGTGTTTAATGAGGGAAGGGGTTTGCAGTGCTGAGAGGCCCGGCGTTCTTGTAAACTGTCATTATTTTCCCCTAACTTTATGTGTGCACATTGCAGACTAGCCAATCAGGGTGCAGGAAACACCCACAATGTCCTGACACAATGGCTTGTGTCATTGGCTGCTGAAATCACATGTCTCTCTCCATATAAAGAGCGGACATCTTGTTTTAGCGCCATTTTGACACTGTAACAACGCAGAGAGGCTGCTCTTGACGCTGGCACTGTAAACGACAAGATTTTAGCTAGTTAGTTAGGTGGTTGTATATCAGTCAGATAGTGTAGCTAACTACTGTACAGTGTGATTGTTAAATTTACCTTCCAGCACTTTTTTTTTCCTTTTTGTACATTACTGACTTCGTAACAAAAAAAAATTTTGTTCCCAAAATTATGCTGATGTAAAGTAGTCATGTGGGAAATGTTATTTATTAAGAAATTTGTGACATATCTCTCTGATTTAAGGGCATAAAAATTTAAAGTTTGAACATTGTTAAATTTTCAAAATTTTCGCCATATTTCCGTTTTTTTCATAAATAAACACAAGTCATATCAAAGAAATTTTACCACTAACGTGAAGTACAATATGTCACGAAAAAACATTCTCAGAATCAGCTGGATTCGTTAAAGCGTTCCAGAGTTATAACCTCATAAATTGACAGTGGTCAGAATTGTAAAAATTGGCCCTGTCATTAAGCTGCAAATGGCTCTGTCACTAAGGGGTTAATCTGGGGATGAATGTGCTTAAGGAGTTTGGAAGTTTGCTTATTAACGAGTCCCCAGACCTGTTTCTGAGACAATGGAGCCCCACGAACACCTCAAAGGAAAATATTTCAACAGTTGATTCGGACGGCTCAGGCGCAAGAAGTCTCCTGCGATGGAAAAGTGCTGGGCAGAGTGGTCATTCCGGCTGCGAACAGTCTTGAAATACCTCCGGGGCAGACATTGCTTTCTGTCCCTGTCCGGGCCTGTACCCCTCTGGAAGGAGTGGAAGTACAACTAGAACTAGCTGCTATAGAGAACCTACCACCCGGACTCCTAATTGCTTGAACATTGGCTACCGTACAAGATGGGAAGGTGCCCGTGAGATATATAAATTTGAGAGAGGACACACTGACACTTTTCCCCAGGTGTGAAATAGCACAAATAGTCGGCATGCCGGAGGAGCTGATACCATTGCAAACCGTACAGTTGACGTCAAATAAAGGAGATCCTTGGACTGTAGCAGTAGAAACTCATTCAATGTCGGAACCCCCACGGCAAAGAAAATGGTAATGAATCTTAGAACAAATGCGGGCTGAACTAACAGAGCTCACACCGCAGCAGATACAGCAAGTGGAAGATGTACTCGGACACTATCAAGACGTATTTGCTCGTCATGAGGACGAGTTTCTCTGTACCACTGCAATCTCTCATGAGATCCCAACGAGTAATGCTGCGCCCATAAGAGAACGCTACCATAAAATTCCTCCACAGCTGTACCAGGAGGTGAAAGGAATGCTCTCAAAGATGTTACAGAATGGTGTCATCCTGGAAAGTCAAAGCCCATGGGCTACACCTATAGTCCTAGTACAAAAAAAATACGGCACTCGAAGATTTTGTGTAGACTATCGCAAGTTAAATGCCTGCACTGTGCGGGATTCGTACCCGCTGCCCTGGATTGAGGAGTCCTTATCCGCCCTGGGACAAGCGAGATACTTCTCTACCCTAGATCTTGCCAGTGGTTATTGGCAAGTGCCGATGTCCGAACATGACCAAGCGAAGACCGCCTTCATACTACCTATGGGCCTGTTTGAGTTTAATAGAATGCCGTTTCGGCTGGAAAACGCTCCTGGAACTTTTCAGCGACTGATGGAGAGGTGCTTGGGTGACCTAAACTTTGAAGCCACTTTGATCTATCTAGATCAGGGGTCCCCAACCGCCGGTCCGCTGCCCAGGACGGGCCGTTGCAGTTCTGTTACCGGGCCGCGTAGCCACGGCACAGAACGCAGGACACACATGGAGCCGGTGGCTGTAGCACTGTAGTGGCAGCTACAGCCGCCGGCTTCATTAGACATGGATACTCACCTTCCATCGCTGCATCCCTATCTGCCGTGGCGGCTTCATCCAGTGCTGAGCGGTGACATAGTACCGCTCATTAAGGTCATGAATATGGATGCGACGCCACTCCCATAGGCGTGGCGTCCATGTTCATGACCTTAATGAGCAGTACTACATCACCGCTCAACACTGAATGAAGCTGCCACGGCCGACAAGGATGCAGGAAGTTCAGCGACGGAGTGAGGAGGGTAAGTATGATGGGGGAGGACTGGGGAGCCCAGCCATGCTGTAAAGCAGCTGAAATGCAGGCCAGTGTGCTCAGGACAAGCCTGCACTGCAGCATCCAAAACCACCACCAGGTGGCAGCAAAAACATCCAAAGCTGTGTTAGGAATAATCAGTCATACAAGAACCAGAGGTCTCAGCAAGCCCGTGGTCAGAAACAAGCCAATAGGTCAAAACCAGATGGGAGCTGTCAGACTACTGCTGTGTAGCGCAACCTTCCCCAGAGGGAGCTAGGGAGGGACGTGAGACTGAGTACACAGAGAAGCTATACACATCAGAAGCACAGGCACCACCAAGTGGTGGGAGCGTGGTCAGGCAAGCCGAGTCAAAACCGTACAGAGGCAGAAGTACCAGAAGGAGCAGCAATACACGTAGTCAGTATACCAAGCCGAGGGTCAAATAGCCAGATAGAGAACGTAGCAGCAGAGACGGATACCAAGAGACGGGGTCAGAGTCAGTCCGGATCATACACGAGTAAACAAGTCAAAGGCAGGAGGATCACCAGGTAACAGGGGTCAGAGGCTCTAAACTGGAAGCTTGAGCTATCACTAACACTGGTAAGCCGGCTGTGACGGACTGAAATAGCCCAGCCCGCTCCAGAACGAGGCCGAGGAAATTAACCCCCGCATGACCAGTCCTGAGAGAGGACAGCAGCGCACAAACTCCAGACTGGACCATGACACATGCAAGGGTGGGAGCAGAGCCTTGTATACAAGGTTGGGAGCTGAGCCTTGTATACAAGGTTGGGAGCGGAGCCATGTATAAGAGGGTGGGGGCGGAGCCATGTATACAGGGTGGGAGGGTGGGAGCAGAGCCATGTATAAGAGGGTGGGAGCAGAGCCATGTATAAGAGGGTGGGAGCGGAGCCATGTATAAGAGTGTGGGAGCGTAGCCATGTATACGAGGGTGGGAGCGTAGCCATGTATACTAAACTACAACCCCATCCATAGCCCAGCCCCTTATGACCAAAGCCCACCCCTGCCACACCTCCATCCCCACCCTGCTGGGCCATGGAAGAATGCTCTTGCTTGAATCCGGTCCCTGGTGCAAAAAAGGTTGGGGACCACTGATCTAGATGATATAATCGTCTATGCCGCCTCGTTCGAAGAACACCTGCAGTGTTTGGAGCAAGTACTGAGCCGGCTCCAGAGACATGGACTGAAGGTAAAACCGTCCAAGTGCCATTTGTTCCGCAACCAAATCGAATACCTAGGACATGTGGTCTTTGCGGAAGGAGTATGTCCGTCCCGTGAAAAGATTGCAGCAGTGCAAGATTGGCCCACCCTGAAGACTGTCAAGGATTCAAGGATGTCCGGGCTTTTCTGGGAATAATCGGGTACTATTGATGGTTCGTGAAAGACTTCACTCGCATCGTGAATCCGTTATTAGATCTGCTGAGATGAGTTCCGTCTGCAGCCAAAAACCGGGAAATCCAGTGGGGAGAATGCCAGGAGAAAGCATTTCAAGCCTTGAAAGTGGCTTTAACAGAAGCCCCCATCCTGGCCTATGCTGATTTCTCTCGGCCCTTCATTCTGCATACTGATGGAAGCTTGCATGGACTAGGAGCTGTGTTGTCGCAGGTTCAGGACGGGAAGGAGCGAGTGATTGCTTACGCGAGTCGTTTTCTTCATGAATCCGAACGGAATCCGGACAACTACAATTCGTTCAAGTTGGAGCTGCTGGCGTTAGTGTGGGCTATGACGGAGAAGTTCGCGGAATACCTGTCGGAGTCTGAAGTTCTGGTGCGCACCGACAACAACCCACTGGCCCACCTGGAAAACGCCAAGTTAGGGGCCCTGGAACAACGGTGGGTGAGAAGAATGGATAAATACCGGTATAAGATCGCCTACAGAAGGGGAGCTGAAAACACTCACACGGATGCATTGTCCAAAGTGACATATGATAAGCCTGGTCCTAGCTGAGACAAAGAACTTGAGGCTGAATAGGTCCCTGGGTTCCGGAGTCCTGCCAGGACGTTGGCAGCCATGCAGGAACAGGTACAAGTGGAGCCCCAGGAAAATGTATTGGGACAGCCTGAGGGTTGAGTGGGTGCGGATTCAACAGGAATGTAACGAATGGAAGCGGAGGCACAGGTGGTGAAGTTCACATTCATTTTTTATTGTATTTGTGGAATCTCTGGACCACGGTCAGGGGGGCTCCGAATGGGGCGTGACTAAGCGAGCCCCAGACACCCGTAGTAAGCCCCCTCGAACAGGGTTAGAATGGAATGTCTGGGGGACACAGGTGCCACCTCCCAGTTAGACCCCGGACATGTGGCAGCTTTCCCAGCGGGACCAAAGGGAAAACAGGTTTAACAGATATGATGCAGCTGACTGGCGAGTTCCTGGAACACGGGTATAAGCTGGTACTGGCGTTGTTCAGAGTTTCGGATGGCTGAGTGGCAGAACGGAACTGGTGGTGACCGTACAGACTTTGTCCTAGACAGCCGGGTAACAGGTAACTGTCTACGGAGACACACAGTCTAAGCGGAGCACTTGGCAAAATACTGCAAAAACACAGGCACAATAACAGCGGAACCGGAAGCTAGCAACACAAGATACTTGTTGCTCTTTCGCTATCCCTATGGCGGAGGGGCCAGAAATAGTAATCAGTACCACGCCATTGGTCAAACACCTTTTTGAAAAATGCACGCTGTCTCTTTAAGAGACCGGAAGCGCATGCGTGACCTAAGCACTCTCCTTGGGACCTGCCGACAGAGCACCAGGAAGCAGAGAGGAGGACAGGAACAGAATCTGCAGCAGGACGTTGTGAGGCCGGTACAGAGTGGAAGTCCCGACGGGGACCCCACATAGGTATGGAACTGAGACCAGGTGTAACAGTATCCCCCTCTTATTCAAGCCTGCATAAAATCTCTTTAATAGGAGAGGAACCTGGATGTTCTCTTTGGGTTCCCATGACCTCTCCTCAGGACCAAAGCCCCTCCAGTCCACCAGATAATAGGTCTTACCCTTTACTTTCTTAGTAGCCAAGATATGTTCTACCTCAAAGACATCATCCTCACTGATGGGGTCAGGAGTGGTACCGGGGTCTTTAAAGAAGGAACTCAAAACTACTGGTTTGAGGAGAGAAACATGGAAAGAGTTAGGCAGACGTAAAGAGGCAGGTGATTTTAACTTGTTAGAAACCGTGTTGATTTGTTTCAGGACTTCAAAGGGTCCAATTAAGTGAGGACCCAGTTTGTAGGAGGGCCACTCTCAGATGGATATACTTGGAGGACAGCCATACTTTATCTCCAGGTAGAAAAGCAGGAGCATCCAGGCGTCTCTTGTCCGCATGCCCCTTCATACACCGTGAAGCCCTCTCCAAGGCAACTTTGGTGTCACTCCACACTTTCGAGAACTCCTCCGCAAAGGAATCAGCTGCGGGAACTCCAGTAGGTCCAGAGATAGGAAGCGTAATTCCGGGTTGGAGTCCAAACACCACCTGAAAGGGAGATTTTCCTGATGATTTACTCACTTGGTTATTGTACGAGAATTCTGCCCAGGGCAGCAACTTGACCCAGTCATCATGGTGGACGTTGACAAAGTGGCGCAGGAATCAGGACAAGACTTGATTGGTCCTCTCCACTTGACCATTGGATTCAGGGTGGTAAGAAGAGGAAAAGTCCAATCCTACCTTCACTAGATTACAGACTACTCGCCAGGACCTTGAAGTGAACTGGATGCCCCTGTCAGACACTATGTGGAGAGGAAACCCATGGAGATGGAAGATATGCTGTATGAAGTGATCAGCGAGCTCCAGGGCGGAAGGAAGACCAGGTAACGGAACGAAGTGAGCCATCTTCGAAAAACGATCCACCACAACCCAGACAACGGAGCAGCCGGAAGAGATGGGAAGATCAGTAATGAAATCCATTGCGTGTGCTGCCAGGGAGCAGAAGGAACCGGAAGAGGCAGAAGCTACCCGGCTGGCAAACGCTTAGCAGTTTTGTTACGGGCACACGAAGGGCAGGAAGCGACATAGTCTTGGATATCCTTGCCCATGGTGGGCCACCAATAGTAATGGGAGATGAGTTGCAGGGTCTTTTTCTGACCGGCGTGCCCAGCCAACTTGGAAGACTGGCCCCACCTGAGAACACGCTTTCGGGCCGAAGTGGTCACGAGAGTTTTTCCTGGGGGAAGCCGAGCAAGATCAACAGAGGCTACTGACACTAACCTTGATGGCTCGATGATGTGTTGAGGTTCTTCCTCAGCATCAGGAGGAAGAAAGGTTCTGGAGAGTGCATCAGCTTTAACATTTTTATCTGCCGGATGGAAATGAAGAACAAAATTAAATCGGGCAAAAAACAAGGCCCAGCGGGCCTTCCGGGGATTCAGCCTCTGTGCGGATTGGAGATGAGCAAGATTTTTATGATCGGTGAATATGACAACCTGGTGGACTGCTCCCTCAAGGAGGTGTCTCCATTCTTGCAGAGCCAACTTGATTGCCAACAAATCCCGATCTCCTAAAGAATAGTTCCTCTCGGCGGGGGAAAACACCTTAGAAAAAAACCCACAGGAGACCATACGACCGGTAGATGACCTCTGTGTGGAGAACCAGTCCAGCACCTATGGAGGAAATGTCTACCTCTAGAAAAAATTGCTTCTCTGAGTCCGGTCGATGGAGAACAGGTACAGAAGAGAAGGCAGCCTTTAAAGAAACAAAAGCCTCCTTTGCCTCGGGAGTCCAATCCTTGGCATTAACACCTTTCCGGGTCAAAGCCGAGATGGGTGCCACTCGGGTGGAAAAGTGTGGAATGAATAGACGGTGGTTGTTGGCGAACCCCAGGAACCGTTGTATGGCTTTCAGCCCCGATGGACGGGGCCACTTGAGAACGGCGGACAACTTCTCCGGATCCATCTTTAATCCTGTGGATGAAACTATATAACTGAGGAAAGGCAGAGAGGATTGTTCAAAGAGGCATTTTTCAAATTTAGCATACAGTCTGTTCTCCCTAAGTCTTTGCAAGACTTGATGTACTTGCCTCCAGTGCGAGGCTAAGTCTGCAGAGAAGATCAAGATGTCGTCCAGGTAGACAACGACACAAGTATAGAGCAGATCCCTGAAAATGTCATTTACGAATGCATGAAAAACAGCGGGTGCTTTGCTTAGGCCAAACGGCATTACCAGTATTCGCAGTGTCTATCCCGGGTGTTGAAAGCTGTTTTCCACTCGTCTCCCTCTCGTATACGAATCAGGTTGTAGGCCCCTCTGAGATCCAGTTTGGTGAAGATCTTGACCCCTCTGATACGGTCAAACAGCTCTGAAATTAGAGGTAACGGATACCTGTTCTTTACCGTGATCAGGTTAAGGCCCCTGTAATCGATACAAGGCCGTACAGAACCATCTTTTTTCTTCACGAAGAAGAATCCTGCCCTGCCGGTGAAGATGATTTCTGGATAAATCCTTTTGCCAGGTTCTCCTGGATGTAATCAGACATGGACTGGGTCTCTGCTTGAGAAAGAGGATAGATTCACCCCCGAGGAGGAGATGTTCCGGGAAGCAGGTCAATAGGACAGTCATACGACCTGTGCAGAGGTAGTCTCTCTGCTTCCTTTTTCCCGAAGACATCAGAAAAGGCCCAGTAAGAGGAAGGTAGACTCAGCAGGACAGTTGGCTGGACTGGAGGCAGAACAGGTTGAACAGGAATGATACACCGATCTGAGTAGGAATCTCCCCAGCGCAGAACCTCTCCATCTTCCAATTTAGAACAGGTTCATGCTTCCGGAGCCAAGGCAGACGTAAAAAGCAAGGGGTGAGACAAATCAGGCAACACATAAAGACAGATTCTTTCAGAATGCATTAGACCTACTCGCAGCTCCACTGGCTCAGTCTGGAACTGGATGGGTTCGGTCAGGGGTTTGCCATCCACGGAAATCACCCGCAACGGATCTGGAAGACGCTGGACTGGTATCTGGTAACGATCCAAAACCGCCTGCTGGACGAAATTCTCGGCGGCTCCAGAGTCCAGGAAGCAGAGTTCAAAAAATTCTACTGTGCCGAAGGACCTCTTCGGACAGGCATGAATCAGATGCTTGGGACTGCCTCAGTAAAAACAGTTCCCCTCCAGGCGACGTGCCTCCTGGCGGCGGTTGGCAACCTTGCTTGATCCATTTGTCTCTGGAGATGAAGACGAAGTCGGAGAGACCGCAGATCTTGGTGAACTAGGAACCAGGCAATAGGACCTCCTCTTCCGTTTGGTTTCCTTGTCGCATTCCTGAAACCGCAGATCAATCCGGGATTCCAGGGTTATCAGGTCATCCAGGGTTGTAGGCATGTCCAGTCCCGCCTGCTCATCCTTTACTCTTCCTGACAGACCTTCCCAGAAGGCAGCCACCAGCGCCTCATTGCTCCAGGATAACTCAGATGAAAGGGTACGAAACCAAACCACATACTGAGCCACTGTAAGAGCCGCAGCCGAAGAAGAGCAGAGGCTGTGGACGTGACACGACCAGGTTCGTCAGAGGTCCTGCGGAATGCTTCTAGAAAAGACTGGAGATTATTAGTCAAAGGATCCCCTATTTCCTACAGTGGATTCATCAAGGCGAGAGACTCTCCAGCAAGATGAGACATAATGAAGCCCATCTTGGCCCGATTTGAAGAAAACATATGCCCCAGGATTTCAAAGTGCAGCATGCACTGGTTGATGAAGCCTCGACACTGAGCAGGATTACCGTGGAAGCGGGTGGGGGCCGTCAGGAAAGGACCTTTACTAGCAGTGCAATTGGATACATGGATGCCAGCAGCAGAGACGGGTGCCACAGATGATATCAGCGAATCCAAGCGTGTGGACACATTGCGCAGATAGGTCGTGATTTTGTCCTGTTGATCCCTCAGAGGGGTAACCTCTTGACATAGCCCACAGCTGGGGGTCCCTGGGATCCAGCGGGTTCCATGGCAGGAGCAATCTGTAATGAATGGAAGCGGAGGCACAGGTGGTGAAGTTCACATTCGTTTTTTATTGTATTTGTGGATCCTCGGGACCACGGTCTGGGGGGCTCCTAAGGGGGCGTGAAATAGTAATCAGTACCACGCCATTGGTCAAACACCTTTTTGAAAAATGTCCGCTGTCTCTTTTAAGAGACCAGGAGCGCACGCGCGACCTAAGCATTCTCCCCGGGTCCTGCCGACAGCGCGCCAGGAAGCAGAGGGGAGGACAGGAACAGAAGCTGCAGCAGGACTTGTGAGGCAGGCACAGAGCGGGAGTCCTGATGGGGACCCCGCATAGGTATGGAACCGGGACCAGTTGTAACAAGGAAGATGGAGAGCTTGCACAAATTCGGCAGTGGATGGCCCGCAAACATCTGCCTAGCAAGAATGAGAGGGAGGCCCTGTCTCCTGGGGCCCTACAAATTCTTCGATAGTAGGAGAGATTACACCTAAAGAATGGACTGTTGTACAGGAAAATTCAACTACAGCGAGCCCTATCCATCACTTGGCAGGTGGTGGTTCCCGAGGCCCTTTTGCACAAAGTGGCTGTGAAGGCACACGGAAAGAGAGCACATTTCAGCCAAGAGAAGACCTATCAATGGCTATAGAAATTAGTTTATCATCCCTTACTGAGGACGAAGGTAGAAGTGTGTCAACATTGTAGAAGCTGTGAATTGTCCAAACCCCAGAACAGAGGGCCCCCACTCAAACTATTGTGACCTCGGCCCCATTGGAGGTCTTGATGATCGGCTATTTGACAATTGGGCTGCCCATCAAGGATATGAACCTTGGTAATGGTGGATCATTTCACCAAATTTGCCATTGTGACTCCTACACGAGACCAAACTGCAGAGTCCGCGGCCTGTGCCATCTGTAAAAACTTTATCCAGGTGTACGGCTGTCCAAAGAGGATACACTCCGACCAGGGGGCCTGTTTTCTAGGAAAAGTGATAGTGTCCTACATCGTATGTACCAAATTGGGAAGTCTCGAACGATGCCCTATCATCCACAGGGTAATGGAGCATGTGAACGATTCAACCGGACTCTCATTCAGATGTTGAGAACGCTGGAGGAAGATCGTAAGGTACTCTGGCCTGAATTCGTAGCAGAACTGTGTGTGGGTATACAACAACCGCGTACATCGCACCACAGGGTACACCCCTTACACAGTGCTCTTCGGCAGACCAGGCAAAAAGATCACAGAGATGGAGCTGGACCCAGAGGAGGACTACCCACGACGGGGGTGTCCACCTGGGTACGAGAACATCGCCATCGGCTGCAAACACTACATCGCCTGGTAGAGACCCGGTTTCAAGAGTTAGAGCATTCTGAGAAAACTCCTCTATGAGGGACAGCTCTACAGGCCGGAAACCAGGTGTTGGTACGAGAGAAGCGCCCTCAGATAAACTTGACTATCGATGGGAAAAAACACCGTACCGGGTAAAGCGGCGAGTCAGTTCTGAAGGACCTGTCTACGAAGACCAGCCTGAGGGGGAAGAAGATGCCCCCACATGCTCCACCCCTGCGTGTCCAGGGATCCTGTTTTAGAAGAAAGACGCAGTGTTGCCGAGAGCTTTCCTTTTGTTCAAAGTGATTGTGAAGAAGAAGAATATCCGAGGCTAACGATAGTGAGGCCGAAAGGAGAGCTAATATCTGAGACCCTGGAACCTCTGAAATTCCTGAAATGGCTGTTCACCAGAACTGGGTGCGTCCCCACTTCCGTCAGTTCAACTTGATTCAACTACCCAACTGGATTCGACGGAAACTCCTAGTTTACGATGTTCTGAACGTTTGACAGCAGGAAAACCCCTAACTTTTATGATCAGGATCATTTTGTTTGGCGACAAATCGTTGAAGGAATGGGAGAATGTCAGTTGCTTACTGCAGGAACTCTCGCCCGTGGAATGGCGAGCACAAAAAGTGGGGGAATGTAAGGAGAAGACCCGGACCAGACCTACCTACTCCGTGATGGATCTGAACTGTCAGGGCTGTCACCCAGGTTTCACGGGGGAAAACTTAAGGCCCCGGAACAACCTCTGCACCTAGGAGTAGGGGGCGTGGCTAAGAAAAAATGGCCACAGCATGCGGGAAATCAGTTAGTTGCTGTGGGAACGTGTAGCGCACAGGAGGGCAGTGTGAGGGCTTCTGTGAAAAAGCCAACTGCCAGAAAGTGCCAAAACGAGCAGAGGGAAAAAGCTGCTAACAGAGACTGCCGACAACAACGTGCCTGGTCACCGCTGACAACGCTGACCGTGAGTGACAGGACGCCCAGTCAGGACATCAGTGTGCTCACACACCGATGGGAGAATTGGGACACCGCTGTGAGTGGTTTCCCTTTGTACCTGAGTCGAGTCGCTCGTTGTCCCTGTACGCTGACAGGATGAAAGACTGTGCTCTGTCTGGCTCGTCATTTCCTAACACACCGATCACCGACCGGACCACGAGGAATCACCGTCTCCGCCAGAAGCCAAGACGTCATCTTTTCCAGGACTACACAGGGCCACAAGGAATCACCGCCGCCACCAGGACACCATCTTTACCAGGACCATACCGGACCCCTTACGTGCCACAGCTTTGGCGCCAACGTCCACATCCTGAACTAACCGCATTCTGAAGTCGTCTGACTGATAAGTTTGCTAATCTTGAACTTTCTTCACACCCGTTTCCCCTGGGTTATGTACCCTGTGTTCCTTTATACTGTTTTCCCTGTTTTCTCCCTGCGATGAGTATACCTGTTAAATTAAACCCCACGTTAACCCTTGCTCTGCCTCCGACCCGTTACTGCATCTTGCAACCTGCTCATAATGGTACACTGTGGAGGGATAAAAACACCTAAATCTTCAGGGATGGTAGATCACCCATGCTGTATATTTCATAGTGAGAGAACAAACTGCCAACTGCAAAGGGTGCAAAGGTATTTACACATATTTTGTATCTGTGCTGAGAGAGGAGCGACAACCAATGAACTCATAGTGTTTTGGGATTAGACATTAGACAATGCTCAGCATTAGTGTCTGCTAGCAGAAAAGATGAGTGATCCCACATGGGCTGTAGAACAAAGAAGCACTACTGTACAGTAGTGAAGCTGTGCTAGAACATGAGAGCTAGTGAAGGCTGCAGCTTTCTGGACACAAAGACCTCACAGCCAGCATGAATTACTAGGAGAGACATTCCAACATAACAAAAGTTTAAAATTAGGAGTATATTTTGAACTGCAGGAAAAAAATGAAAAAAGGAATGTAGAGTAGTGTTGAGCATTCCGATACCGCAAGTATCGGGTATCGGCCGATATTCGCGTTATCGGAATTCCGATACTTAATTCCGATACTTTTTCAATATCGTATACCGGAATCGGAAGTTCCCATAATTCTTTGAGAGGCAATGTGATTTTAGTCAGCCAATGAGGAATCCTACGAAGTGTGGGCACATCCTGTAATGCTGCGGTCATCTTAACTAATGGCATGGCTGTGATTGGCTGCTGAAATGATGTCAGAATGCACTATAAAAGGCGCCGCCGCCATTTTAGCGTCACTGTGCTGTGAATTCAGATAGGGACAGAACGCTACTCTGCTGACTCTGAGGGACAGTTAGAGATTGCGATTTAGTGTACTGTGCTGTAGGCAGGCTATCACCAACCGCTGTGTAAAGCTTCCTTTTGCCTGCAGTGTTGTTTTAACAGCTCTGCAAGGTGTGTGTGAGTGCAGGTGACGCTGAAGTTTGCTCTGCATCCAACGCTGTCTGTAGGCATCTGCACGTGTCACTCACAGACTCTTTTTTTTTTCTTTAGTGTAATTCTAGCTGCTCCATTCAATAGAAATTATAGTGTGATGCGCTTCCATCCGTATCCAATACATTGGTTGCAAACACTATAGAAGTAGACAAAGGAGTAGCCTTTCACAGATTGTGGACAGTTGTGTTTCAGTGTTCACTTCAGTCTGTGTTTTTTATTTTTTGAGTGCATATCACGCTCCAGTTACTTGTTCAAGCACTGCTGCTTGTACTCTGCTGAGCGTGTCTCAGTGCCTCATCCTTTTCATTTTTCTCCAATTGGTGCTTCTCCATTATATTTGAAAAAAATCTAATCTATTAGTGTGACGCGCTTCCATCCGTATACAATACATTGGTTGCAAACACTATAGAAGTAGACAAAGGAGTAGCCTTTCCCAGATTGTGGACAGTTGTGTTTCAGTGTTCACTGCAGTCTGTTGTTTTTTTTTTTTTGAGTGCACATCACGCTCCAGTTACTTGTTCAAGCACTGCTGCTTGTACTCTGCTGAGCGTGTCTCAGTGGCTCATCCTTTCATTTATCTCCAATTGGTTCTGCTACATTCCATTTAAAATAAATCTAATCTATTAGTGTGACGCGCTTCCATCCATATACAATACATTGGTTGCAAACACTATAGAAGTAGACAAAGGAGTAGCCTTTCCCAGATTGTGGACAGTTGTGTTTCAGTGTTCACTGCAGTCTGTGTTTTTTTTTTTTGAGTGCACATCACGCTCCAGTTACTTGTTCAAGCACTGCTGCTTGTACTCTGCTGAGCGTGTCTCAGTGGCTCATCCTTTTCATTTATCTCCAATTGGTTCTGCTACATTCCATTTAAAATAAATCTATCTATTAGTGTGACGCGCTTCCATCCGTATACAATACATTGGTTGCAAACACTATAGAAGTAGACAAAGGAGTAGCCTTTCACAGATTGTGAATAGTTGTGTTTCAGTGTTCACTGCAGTCTGTGAGTTTTTTTTTTTTTTTTTTTTTTTAAATGCAGATCACGCTCCATTTACTTCTTCAACCACCGCTGCGTGTACTCTGCTGAGTGTCTGTCACTGGCTCATCCTTGTCATTTTTCTAAAATTGGTGCTGCTTTATTCTATTTAAAATAATTCAAATCTATTACAGTGACGTGCTTCCATCCGTATACAATACATTGGTTGCAAACAATATAGAAGTACACAAACGGGCCTTTCACAGCTACTGAACATGGGTTTTTAATTTTTAACTAAAATATGTATTTTTTCAAATGACACAAATATAAGTAATGTTGAAGAGGAATAGTCCTACATCCATTGTTTGCACAATATTACAGGTGTACATCATGTCCCTTAATCAACAATGTATTATTATATTTACTTGTATGCTTTTATTTAAAAGCCAAGAACACAGAAGGATAACCTTCGCACTGCAGCTGTTGTCAAAGTTCAACCCACATTATGCACTTCCAACATTGCAGCATTTGAGGCATGATGTGAGTTGGATTTGTCAAAGTTATGGAGTGAGAAGGTTCACCATCAGTACCCTATAGCATAAGTATGCTTTTGTGTTAGCATTTGTGTTAGACATGTGGATATCTGCCATAATATGTCACAATTATTTATGTTACAGATTTGTTACCAACACTAATCATTGAATGGTTTTAAATTTGACGTTTCACTTGTTTACAGCTTAGAAATAAGGGTGTAGCCTGATATCTATGTGTAGCACTAGCCACTTTAACATGTCATGTTTTTTTCAACATGTGTAGCTAGGTAGCAGTAATTTTTGCCGGACACACAGCAGGGGAACAGCAGGCGTTACTGAACCCCACAAACACATCATCGATTGTTTTGATCTGTGCATCCAACACTTCTGAGCCCAGGGTCAAGGAGGGTGTAGCCTGAGGCCTAGTATGAGATGTTTGAACTTTAATTTGAACTTTAATTTGAAGTTAGCAGCATTAATTTTTATCAGACACGCAGCAGGGGAACAGCAGGCGTTACTGAACCCCACTATCACTATAGCTTGTGTATTGGTCTGTGGACACGACACTTCTGAGCAGCAACTGGCAGTGTTGTAGCCCAGGGAGTATAGCTCAGGTGTAGAAAGATGAACATAACAGGAGACATGGAAAACGTTGCCAACCAGTTAGTTAATCTGAAACCGGACAGGCAAATTCAGGCGAGATCCATGCCTAGTTCATTTTCAGAAAAGTAAGCCGTTCTACATTATCGGAGGATAGTCGCATGCAACGGTCTGTTAGTACACCACCTGCAGCAGTAAAGACGCGCTTCCGATAATACACTGGCAGCAGGGCAAGCCAGCACCTCCAATGCATACTGGCTAAGCTCTGGCCATGTATCCAGCTTAGAGACACAAAACTTGAATGGGGAAGAGCCATCTGGGAGTACACTGAGAGGGCAAGACATGTAGTCTGTCACCATCTTACGGAAATGTTGCCTCCTGCTGACTGGAGCCGTCTCGGATGGTGTAGACATTGGTGGCGCTGCCACAAACTTCGACACATTTGGAACATACTGTTCTTGCCCTGTGCAGAGGCGCTGCTTGTGCTCCCTCTTGTTGCAGAGCTGTCTCCACTGCCTCGACGCACAGAGCTGCTTTGTAAAGCAGTAGCAGCAGCGCTCTCGGCTGGAATGGAGAACATTATGGATTGCACCAGTGTGTCTTGGTACTTCCGCATTTTTACGCTCCCGGTTCAACGGTGTGATGAGGCTTTGTAAGTTGTCCCGGTAGCGAGGGTCTAGGAGGGTGTACACCCAATAATCAGACGTGGTGTGAATGTGTTCGATGCGGCGGTCGTTTCTCAGCCACTGCAGCATGAAAATCAACCATGTGCTGCAGACTCCCAACTGGCCAAGAAACGTTGTCCCCTGCAAGAGGCGTCATCTCTGCCTGCTGTGCATCACCCACCCTTGGTCTACATACTGACTAGAGCATTGTCTACCTCCCTCTGGAGCGATGTCTTCCTCCTCCATTGACTCCTCCTCATCCTCCTCACAAAGTCCTTCAAATACATATAAATTTACAAAATTTAAAACTCAAAATTTAAAAACTTTGTATCATAATTCTGTAACATCAGTTTATGGAAACACAATAGCATTACAAAAGGATAGACAAAAAATGTACATTATGTGCTTTGTAAATACATTAAAAGTTTGTAATGGTTATGAAAATATAGACAGCGACTCTGGAGGTTCAATTGTTGATACAGCATGGTACTTTGAAAGTCCTCCAGCCCTTTGTGAGGAACCACGTTGCGCTGACTGTCCAGAAGGTGATGGAATTTGTGACTCCTCATCCTCCACCTCTTCCAAAACCTCATGCCTTAGTGCTTGCATGTTTTTTGAAGCAGGCAGTTAAGGGGGACAGTCAGGCTGACTAGTGCATCATCTGCACTCGCCATCCGCGTTGACTCATCAAACGCACGCAAAACGTGGCAGATATCCTTCATAGAGTTATTCGCCACTCATTACATGGCAGTGGCTGCCCATTCATTATAGGATCCAATTCTAAAATTTCTGGTTCTCACCAACAAAGCTCTCCACAGCGCAGCACCCCCTACATCTCCTCCCTTATTTTATTTATCGGCCTAACCGACTGCTGCACT
>JARQOD010000001.1:690119072-690206649 GCA_033576555.1 Oophaga sylvatica | reverse complement strand
CCATGTCACGTTTGGAGAGCCCCTGAAGTGCCTAAACAGTGGAAACCCCCCAATTCTAACTCCAACTCTAACTCCCTACACACCCCTAACCGTAATCCCAACCCTAACCATAACCCTAACCACAAACCTAACCCTAACACACCCTTAACCCTAATCACAACCCTAACCTTAACGGGAAAATGGAAGTAAATACATTTTTTTAATTTTATTATTTTTCCCTAACTAAGGGGGTGATAAAGTGGGGTTTGATTTACTATTTGTAGCGGGTTTTTATGATTGGCAGCTGTCACATGCTAAAAGACGCTTTTTATTGCAAAAAATAGTTTTTGCATCACCACATTTTGAGAGCTATAATTTTTCCATATTTTGGCACACAGAGTCATGTGAGGTCTTATTTTTTGCGGGACTAGGTGATGCTTTTATTGGTACCATTTTTGGGCACATGACATTTTTTGATCGCTTTTTATTAAGATTTTTGGGAGGCAGAATTAACAAAAACCCACAATTCATGAATTTCTTTTGGGGGGGGAGCATTTATACCATTCCGCGTGTGGTAAAATTGATAAAGTAGTTTTATTCGTCAGGTCAGTGCGATTACAGCGATATCTCATTAGTTTTTTTTATGTTTTGGCGCATTTATACAATAAAAACTATTTTATATAAAAAATAATTATTTTTGCATCACTTTATTCTGCGAGCTATAACTTTTTTATATTTTCGCTGATGATGCTGTATGGCAGCTCGTTTTTTGTGGGACAAGATGACGTTTTCAGCGGTACCATGTTTTTTTATATCTGTCTTTTTGATTGCGTGTTATTCTACTTTTTGTTCGGCGGTCTGATGATAAAGCATTGTTTTTTTGCCTTTTTTTTAAGGGGTTCACTAAAGGGGTCGTTACGGATGCGGCGATACTAAATATGTGTACTTTTATTGCTTTTTTTTTATCTACATAATAATGTGTTTATTGGGGAAATATTTTTGTTTTATTTATTTATTTAGGGATTTTTTATTTTTTTTATGTATTTTTACATGTTTATTTATTTATTTTTTACATTTTTACATTGTCCCAGGGTGGGACATCACTATATAGTGTCAGATCGCTGATCTGACAGTTTGCAGAGCACTCTGTCAGATCAGCGATCTGACAGGCAGTGCAGGAGGCTTACCGGTGCCTGGTCTCAGCAGGCACTGACAAGCCACCTCCCTGCAGGACCCGGAAGGACCCCGTGGCCATCTTGGATCTGGGGGCCTGCAGTGAGGAGGCCCTCGGAACACCACGATCACATCGCGTTGTTCTGAGGGTCTTAGGGAAGCACGAAGGGAGCCCCCTCCCTGCGCGATGCTTTCCTATGCCATCGGAACGCTGCGATCATCTTTGATCTCAGTGTGCTGGGGGTTAAAGTGCCGGGTGTCAGCTGTGAGAATCAGCTGACACCCGGCCGCGATCAGCTGCGCTCCCCCATGAGGGAAACAAAAAAAAAAGCCACAACTTTGTACTCAGTCAACAAAGATTTTTTTTTCTTGTCACAGCGATGATCGCGTATGACATACTATCCCGTCCTTGGGAATTAAATCCCAGGGCACATGGACGGGATAGTACATCAGATGACGGAAAGGGGTTAACTATTGCTGTGTGGGCCTGCATGGGCCCGCAAGCAATAGAGTAACTGAACAATACAGAGAAAATCTGAGCATCAAGCCCAAAATAGAACAACAAATAAAGCAATAAATATGAAGAAAAAATTATTTTATTTCAAAAATATAAACACAGTACAGCATACAATATATATAGATGAGGACATAAAATGGTGAGGTAACAAGATATGCACCTGGGACATATTACAACGCACATCTCAGCTCCATATCACTACGTATGGATCAACAAATGGGAACAGTGGGATCACAACAAGGTATTAATGGCATTGTGAAAAAGAGTCCTGAAACCCCTAGTGGGGAACCACATCGTGGTGTCTAGTAAAGGACAGGACCTAATAACCAAAGTCCCACAAGCTATCCAATATTGCCGGCAAGGAGAATCACATAGAATTGCACTACCATTGAGTGCCTCCTATAAAGTGCCACAAAGAGTGCAGAGCAAAGTGCAATAGTGCTTACCCATTTGGGAGAATATGTAGCGCCAGGTGCGTGCCCCGACGCACATTTCGCTTGTCAGGCTTCCTCGGGGGGCCGTGGGGAATGGTATGCTAATCATGGCTATATACCACCACACTCAGGTGAACGCAATTACACGTTACAAGACAGCGCATGTGTGTGCCGACGTTGTTGCGGCGTCCGCGTCGCATCCGTCACTCCAGTGGGTCAGGAAAAGTACTTCCTGTGACGTCAGTGACCCCGCCGCCATCTTGTGGAGGTCTTTTGCGAGGCAGGCAGCGCCAACCGCACGCGCATGCGCAGATGTACGTGCACTATTTGTGCTGGAAATGTAAAAGGGGAACGGTCTAATTTATCATTACAGGAGATCAGAGAGCAGAAAAAAGAGAATAAAGAGAAAACAAACAAACCAACACACAAAAAATGAAGGGAAGAAAAAGAGGGGAGCGAAAAAGAAAAAAACAATGGAAGAGAAAAATAAACGCAAAAGAATTGTACCCTGATGGTAATGAGAAATCAAAAAGGAGTAGACAAAATAGTATATAACAATGAATATCCAATGTTAAGCTGAAAAGATCTAACCATGGGAGACACCAACATAGGATAAAAGGAGCAAAGTGCCCTAATTATATTCACACCATACATTATCCTAATCTGGGGAAAATACATAAATAGTGATAATCCCTAATAATCAAGACTGTATCTTCAAAGTCAAAAAAATGTATACATACATCATGGCTATAAAAGCCATCATATTGTGGCACATATTTAACATAATAGCAATCATGACTTAGATTAATACTGTCATCATTTATTAATAGTAACATAGTTATTAAGGTTGAAGGAAGACTTTAAATCCATCTGGTTCAACCCATATCCTATCCTAACCTGCCCTAACATGTTAATCCAGAGGAAGGCAAAAAAAAAAAAAAACCCCAAGTGGCAAACAGTAAGCCTCACATTGGGGAAAAAAATTCCTTCCCGACTCCACATACGGCAATCAGACTAGCTCCCTGGATCAACGCAGTATCTAGGAAACTAGTGAATATAGCCTGTAATATTATACTTTTCAAGAAAGGCATCCAGTCCCTTCTTAAATTTTATTAGGGAATCACTCATTACAACATTAGACGGCAGAGAGTTCCATAGTCTCACTGCTCTTACAGTAAAGAATCTGCGTCTGTGATTATGGCTAAACCTTCTTTCCTCCAGACGTAGAGGATGCCCCTTGTCCCCGTCACAGGTCTAAGAGTAAAAAGATCATTAGAAAGGTCTTTGTACTGTCCCCTCATATATTTATACATTATAATAAGATCACCCCTAAGGCCTCTTTCACACTTCCGGCGGGCGCCCCCGGCATTTTGCCGCATCGCCGCATCAGAAAACCTGATGTGCCGCCGGCGGCCGCTGCGTTTTTTTGCCGGATGGTTTCTGATGCCCGGAGACTCGAAACCATCCGGCAAAAACAAAAAACGTTACATGCTGCGTTTTGTCCGGCCGCCGCAATGTACATTGCGCCGCATCCAGACAAAACCGCATGCAACGCACTGACATCGGCGCATCCGGCGCTAATGCATGTCAATGCAAAAAAAGCCGCATGGGGCGCATCGGGTCTTCTGATGCGGCGCTGCGCCAAAATGCCGGGGGCCGTCAGCGCCCGGCGAAAGTGTGAAAAGAGGCCTAACGTTTTTGTGTTTTTGCCGATGGTTCGATGTCTCCGGGCATCAGAAACCATCCGGCAAAAAAACGCAATGCTGCGCCGCCGGCGGCGCATCAGGTTTTCTGATGCGGCGCTGCGCAAAATGCCGGGGGCGCCGCCAGGCGCCCGCCGGAAGTGTGAAAGAGGCCTAACGTTTTTTGTTTTTGCCGGATGGCTTCTGATGTCTCCGGGCATCAGAAACCATCCGGCAAAAAAACGCATGCGGCCGCCGGCGGCGCATCAGGTTTTCTGATGCGGCGCTGCGGCAAAATGCCGGGGGCGCCGTCAAGCGCCCGCCGGAAGTGTGAAAGAGGCCTAAGCCTTCGTTTTTCCAAACTAAATAACCCCAAGTGTAATAACCTATCTTGGTATTGCAGACCCCCCAGATCTCTAATAACCTTGGTAGCTCTTCTCTGCACCCGCTCCAGTTCAGCTATGTCTTTCTTATACACCGGAGACCAGAACTGCACACAGTATTCTAAGTGTGGTCGCACCAGTGACTTGTATAGAGGTAAAATTATGTTCTCCTCATGAGCATCTATGCCTCTTTTAATGCATCCCATTATTTTATTTGCCTTGGCAGCAGCTGCCTGACATTGGCCACTAAATGTGAGTTTGTTGTCCACCCATACACCCAGGTCTTTTTCAGTGACAGTTTTGCCCAGTGTTTTACAATTAAGCACATAATTATACATCTTGTTTGTTCTACCCAAGTGCATGACCTTACATTTATCCCCATTAAAGCTCATTTGCCATTTATCAGCCCAAGCTTCTAGTTTAAATAAATCCTCCTGTAATATAAAATTGTCCTCCTCTGTATTATTACCCTGCAGAGTTTAGTGTCATCTGCAAATATTGAAATACTACTCTGTATGCCCCCTACAAGGTCATTAATAAATATGTTAAAGAGAAACGGCCCCAATACTGACCCCTGTGGTACCCCACTGCTAACCGTGGACTATAATGACAATAGAAAATACTGAATCCCATGTATCCAGAAGTTAGTCCACTCCACAGGTTACTCAGATATGTGGGTCGTTTGATGTAATATCAGACAATAACGTCAGGACACCCACGTATCCAAGCACATTATACCATCAGGTACATTGCATGAAACTCCAATCGATAAGCATCGTAAAACATCCCGTATCATTCATCCAGTCATAAGCAGGTGGGTAAGTCAGTGAGCAAAATAAGTAAACTTGTAACTGTAAATATTAAAAGAGGAAAAAACAAGAATTAAAATCAGCACACACTTAAAATCAAAAACGAAACGGAAGAACCCGAAATGATCCTACAGAAAACATGCAAAAGAATTCTTCTCATTGAGTCCCCTAGGGGCCGTGGTGTCTAAGTTCAGGGCCGGCGTCAGCACCCGGCACACCCGGGCAAATGCCGGGGCCCTGAGCAGGCGGGGGGGGCCCACTCGCCGTCTGGCACCCCCGCGCCCGTTAGCGGAGGAGAGCGGTGTCAGCGCCGCCACTGGGCCCCCCCGCTTGCTCAGTGCCCCGGCATCAGCTGGCACAATACTTACCTCTCCCGTGCCTCCGCTGCCGCAGCTCCGGGCTCCAGGGGGCGCCGGCGCTTCCTCTCACAGCAGCGCCGCTGAATGACGTCATCATTCAGCGGCCGGCTGTGGAAGAGAGCGCGGACGCTGGACAGGTGAGACGTGTGTGTGTCTCTGTGTGTGTCTGTGTGTATGTAGTGCGGTGCTGTGTGTGTGTGTGTGTGTGTGTATGTGTGTGTATGTATGTGAGAGAGTGCTTGTGTGCTGTTGTGCTGTCTGTGTGTGATGATGGGCAGGCATTGCTGATAATGGGGAGGCATTGATGATGATGGGGAGAAGATGATGATAAAGGCAGGCATTGATGATAATGGGCAGGCATTGATGATGGGGAGAAGATGATGATGGGCAGGCATTGATGATTATGGGGAGGCGATAATGATGATGGGAGGCGATGATGATGATGGGCAGGCATTGATGATAATGGGGAGGCATTGATGATGATGGGAGACATTGATGATAATGGGGAGGCATTGATGATAATGGGGAGGCATTGATGATGATGGGGAGAGATGATGATAATGGGCAGGCATTGATGATAATGGGCAGGCATTGATGATGATGGGGAGGCGATAATGATGATGGGGAGGTGATGATGATGATGGGCAGGCATTGATGATGATGGGGAGGCGATGATGATAATGGGAGGCATTGATGATGATGGGGAGGCATTGATGATGATGGGGAGGCGATGATGATGATGGGCAGGCATTGATGATAATGGAGAGGCATTGATGATGATGGGAGACATTGATGATAATGGGGAGGCATTGATGATAATGGGGAGGCATTGATGATGATGGGGAGGCGATAATGATGATGGGGGGTGATGATGATGATGGGCAGGCATTGATGATGATGGGGAGGCGATGATGATAATGGGGAGGCATTGATGATGATGGGGAGGCATTGATGATGATGGGGAGGCGATGATGATGATGGGCAGGCATTGATGATAATGGGGAGGCATTGATGATGATGGGGAGGCGATAATGATGATGGGGAGGCGATGATGATGATGGGCAGGCATTGATGATAATGGGAGGCATTGATGATGATGGGGAGACATTGATGATAATGGGGAGGCATTGATGATAATGGGGAGGCATTGATGATGATGGGGAGAAGATGATGATAATGGGCAGGCATTGATGATAATGGGCAGGCATTGATGATGGGGAGAAGATGATGATGGGCAGGCATTGATGATGATGGGGAGGCGATAATGATGATGGGGAGGCGATGATGATGATGGGCAGGCATTGATGATAATGGAGAGGCATTGATGATGATGGGGAGACATTGATGATAATGGGGAGGCATTGATGATAATGGGGAGGCATTGATGATGATGGGGAGGCGATAATGATGATGGGGAGGTGATGATGATGATGGGCAGGCATTGATGATGATGGGAGGCGATGATGATAATGGGGAGGCATTGATGATGATGGGGAGGCATTGATGATGATGGGGAGGCGATGATGATGATGGGCAGGCATTGATGATAATGGGGAGCATTGATGATGATGGGGAGGCGATAATGATGATGGGGAGGCGATGATGATGATGGGCAGGCATTGATGATAATGGGGAGTCTTTCCACAGCGCCCTTTTCTGAGCCGTAACAGTGCAGAACGCAGTACAGCACAGAGGAGAGCTCCATATTTTGTATGGAGCATTATATGGGGACCAGTATCCTGTATGGAGCGTTATATGGGGACCAGTATCCTGTATGGAGCATTATTTTGGGTCCAGTATTCTGTATGGAGCATTATATGGGGGGTGACATCCTGCATGGGGTATTATATGGGTGATGAGGGGAGACTGTGGTGCCCATAATATTGTATGGAGGACTGTGCTGTCCAGTCTGTACTGTGCGCTCTGAGGATTTGGCGGTTTTTGAGCTATTGTACAATTTACAATAGATATCACTCATGTAATGGAAGAAGTGAAGTATTTGGCATTGGACTGTACCTATATTTCTCTGCCGTATCTGTGCATCATGAATTGTGGTCTGTGTTAAATGGGCCCACTGAGGCTCTTTCGCCCGGGGCCCATAAAACCTGGAGCCGGCCCTGTCTAAGGTTACAATCCATCGGCACTCCAACTGCGCCAAAGTGCGTTTGATGTCACCACCTCTGGTGCCACATCGTACCCGGTCAATGCCAATGAACTTGAGGCCCGTTGAATTGCACCTGTGGTGCAGTCGGAAATGCCGAGGGATTGTTTTCAGAGTACTGATGTCTACAGCCTCCCTGGCGGCATTGATGTCCCGGATGTGCTCACTCACTCTAACGTGAAATTAACACGAGGTGAGGTCTACATAATTCATACCACAGGTGCAAAAACATCAGCCGCACATCAACTTTTGGAGCTGTGGATGGGGGTGGGGCCACAGGATTAGACACTACATATCCTGTAGTACTGTCACGACGTATAACAGATATATTCTATGATAGTAACATATATCTAATGTGACATCATTCTATATTTCCTATAATAGAAAATATCAACATGTATACATATATCTGCCAGCAATGTCTTACCTGACATAATATCCTATGTATTGTGGGTCTATACTGTGTACGTGTCACGCTGTCTCAGGATAGAGGTGGACCGGGGTCTATGCTGACCCTGAACTGGGTCCTGACTAGTCCCTCTACCTGGAGGTACTGTTAATGGTACAGAGGTCCAGGCCGCCAGCGTAACCCTGTCTCCTGTAGATCCCTGACCACTGTAATCTAGTCCTGAGAAGGACCCTGATTACCACCACAGGGAATGGGCAGGTCACAGCTTACACACAGTCTAAGATAAACAAGACAGACAAGGGGTAAAGAAAACACTGCCATGCATACAAAACTTCCACTACAGAGGAACACAAAAGGTTAAGGAGATAAACAATAAGCGAGGAGAGATAAACCACAACAGGCACTCTTAGCTTAAGTCTTCTCAGAAACGATCCGCTCTGCTGGTCTGAATGAATGTGTCATGTATAGTGTACAGTTCCTATAGCGTCTTGTGCTTGGGTGCGAGGAAAACACAGGAGACATAGTTGAAATGAAATGACTTGTATTACTTCATACAAGCATGCTGAAAAGTTCACACAGTTTGCAGGAACAGCGACAGGAGACACAGCAGGCCAGAGTAACTTCAAGCACTACAATAAATCTCCAAAGCCGGTTCAGGATCTCTTCTCTGTACCGTAATTCCTCTGCAAACATGGATTCACCAAACAGCAGGTTTCCAGAGTCCAAAAGTGTTCCAAGGTTCCTCAGTAGGGAATAGCTGGAGTACAAGTCCAAAGCTTCCAGGAGTCAGGTCACAGACTGACTGAGGCTTGATTCAAGAGCACTGATTGTTCAGCTGAGGCTGCTTAAGAAGCAAGAGGGAAGAATCAGGGCGGGAACATGAAAACTGGAAACTCCATATTAACTGAGGGCAAGAGCTGCAGAAAGACAGAAAGCAAAATGGCCGACGGAAAACTGAGTTTCAAGGAACATGTCAACAGAGACAAAGAACCTTACATTACTCCCCCCTTAGGGACAACCTCCGGATGACCTCAGACCAGGCTTGTCAGGGTACCTCTGATGAAACTGGCGGAGCAGGCGAGGAGCATTTACATTATTGACTGGTTCCCATGAGTTGTCCTCCACTGGGTAGCCCTGCCATTTAATCAAATATTGCAACTGATTTCTGTACAACCTGGAATCTAGAATCCTTTCCACCATAAATTCTTCCTGACCATCGACCAGCACTGGGTCAGGGCAAGGAGAAGAACGTCCAGGAAACGTATTGGGTGTTGCAGCCTTTAGTAGGGATACATGAAAGACAGGGTGGATTCTCATAGTTCTGGGCAGTTGAAGACGACAAGCAACAGCACTTATAATCTTATTGATCTTATAAGGTCCAATGTACTTATGTCCCAATTTAGACGATGGAATCTTTAATTTAAGATTTCTGGTTGACAGCCAGACCAAATCTCCTACCTTGAAAGCTGGTGCAGGTTTACGAAATTTATCTGCTGCTTTCTTGTACCTTTCCTGAGCCAATTCTAGATTTTCCTTTAGAAGATCCATATTCTTTTGTAAAGAAGTGATTCTTTCAGCCACTGCCGGCAAGGGCGTATCTATGGGAAATCGAGGAAGAATGTTAGGATGATAACCTAGATTGGAGTAAAAAGGAGACTGCTTAGTGGAGGCGCTCTGAGAGTTGTTATAAGAGAACTCAGCCAGTGGAAGTAGATCCACCCATCATCCTGTAGGTGGCAGATAAAACAGCGGAGATACTGCTCCAGGGTCTGATTGGTTCGTTCTGTCTGTCCATTAGTCTGGGGATGAAAAGCAGAAGAAAGGTTTACTTTAATGTCCAATGCTGCACAGAAATTTTGCCAAAACCTTGAAGTGAATTGCACCCCTCGATCCGAAATGACCTCATCCGGTACTCCATGTAAGCGAAACACATTCTTAATCATCAAGTCTGATGTCTGTTTTGCAGTGGGTACGCCGACACAAGGGATAAAATGAACTGCCTTTGTTAGACGGTCAACCACCACTAGAATGGTGTTCTTCCCTTGAGAGGTTGGTAACTCCACAATGAAGTCCATAGAAATGGATCCCCACGGGCGGGACGGGGTGGGAAGAGGTTGCAACAGACCAGTTGGTGAGGAGCGAGGTGTATTGCATCTTGCACAGACTTCACATGAAGTGACATAGTTTAAGACATCTTTCCTGTAAGTGGGCCACCAAAAGAAACGAGAAAGAAATTCTTGTGTCTTTAGAATTCCCCTATGCCCGGCTATCTTGGAATCGTGGATGAGTTGCAATACTCTCAATCTGACTGTTTCAGGTATATACAGACGTTGTCCCTGAATCCACACACCATTCTTAAAGACAAGACTTACGTCCCTTGGGGGTTGAGCCAACAAAGAATCCGCATGGTATGCTTCCTTGATGTCCTTAAGTAGGTCTTGATTATGAATCACTCCCAGGAATCTAGGGTCAGGAAGAATAGTCTTAGGAGGAGTAAGTGGACGTGTCTCTGCTGAATGAATCCTAGAGAGTGCATCAGCCTTTCCATTGCGCGATCCTGGTCTATAAGAAATGACAAAATTAAATTGGTTTAGGAAAAGATTCCAGCGAGCCTGGCGAAGAGTCAGGCACTTAGCCGACCTGATAAATTCAAGGTTACGATGGTCTGTCAGGACGACTATTTGCTGTGCAGCTCCCTGAAGAAGGTGTCTCCATTCCTTGAAGGCGGCAATAATGGCCAACAATTCTCTATTGCCCACATCGTAGTTCCTCTCAGCCGAAGACAACTGCTGGGAAAAGAAGGCACAGGGATGCAAGACATTCTTCTCACCTGTTCTCTGAGAGAGTATAGCTCCAACGGCACAGTCTGAAGCATCCACCTCTATTATGAAGGCAAGCTCGGGGTTGGGATGTACTAAGATAGGTGCGGTGGTAAATTTATCCTTTAAACAGGAAAATGCTTCCTGTGCTTGCGGGGTCCAGGAGAACCTAGACTGTTTCCGGGTAAGTTGGGTGATAGGTGACACTACCTCAGAAAAATTCTTAATGAAACGTCTATAGAAGTTGGCAAACCCGATGAAACGCTGCACCTCCTTCACATTTCTAGGAATTGGCCAATCCTTGATGGCTTGGGTCTTGCTTCCATCCATACTAATCCCTTGCGTAGATAGTACATACCCCAGAAATTGAATTTCAGTCCTATGGAATTCACATTTTTCAAGCTTGATGTAGAGATGGTTTTGTCTTAGGCGTTCTAAGACCATTCTCACATGTTCATGATGTTCCTCTGTGGAGTTAGAAAAAATTAGAATATCATCCAGATAAATCACCACAAATGTATCTAGGAGATCCCTGAAGATATCATTCACGAAGTGTTGGAAAGTGGCTGGGGCGGTACTCAGACCAAAAGGCATAACTAGATATTCAAAGTGTCCATAGCGTGACCTGAAAGCAGTCTTCCATTCATCCCCAGGTCTAATACGGACCAAGTTATAGGCCCCACGGAGATCCAGTTTAGAGAAAATTTTGGCATGCCGCACTCTCTCCAACAACTCAGGGATTAAAGGCAATGGATAACGGTTTCTAATAGTAACCTTATTGAGTTCCCTATAGTCTATGCAGGGTCTCAGAGATCCATCTTTCTTCTTCACAAAGAAGATGGGTGCACCTGCGGGAGATGAAGAGGGGCGTATGAAGCCCTTGGCTAAATTTTCGTCTATATAATCCTTCAAAGCTTTTAGCTCGGGCCCCGCTAGGGGGTAGATCTTACCAAAAGGTATCTCGGCTCCGGGCAATAATTCAATTGGACAATCATATGGACGGTGAGGAGGAAGCTGATCAGCGTTCTTCTTGTCACATAAATCCACATAGTCCTGGTATACAGCTGGTAGTTCAGGGACTGACATGGTTCCTTTAGGAACAGAGCAAGCTGAAATTCCTTGACTCATCTGTTTCTCCGGAAAGTGTAATTCCTTGGTCTCCCAGTTAATCGTAGGATTCTGCGCCTGCAGCCATGGTAGCCCTAGAATGATGGGAAAGTGGGGAGAAGAGATAAGCAAAAAAGACATTTTCTCCTGATGATCTTTACCCATAAGGACCCTCAAAGGCTCTGTTTCTTGATCCACTGGTCCAGAAGTCAGTAGAGAGCCATCCACAGTCTCCATCTGTACTGGAGTAGCCTTCTTCACTGAACGTATCCCCTGTTTCAGAGCAAAGGAGATATCCATAAAATTTCCACTTGCTCCTGAGTCGATCATAGCAGAGCTAGACACCCAGACTGAGTCAACCCAGAGTTTGATGGAAAGGAAGCAATGAGAAATTTTTTTTACAACTCAGCTGGGACACCGCTGAGAAAACTTGAAAAATTGCAGCGTTTATACCGTCATCGTCCCCAGAACTAACAGAGTTTAAGTCCGAGAAATCAAGATCTCTTGCAGCAGATCTCTCTGGAGCCTGAGGCTCGGACATGACAGAGCTCCTCTCGCAACACTCACAGTGAATGACTGCTGCAGTAGTCTTACGAGAACGGCTGGGGCAGTTTATAATGAAGTGCCCTGACTTACCACAGTAGAAACATAGATTTTCCTTTATACGATGTTCTTTGCGTGCATCACTAACCCGTCTTTGTAAAGAGTCCACCTGCATGGGTTCAGGTTCTGGTTCCCTTGTGATCCTACTCAAAGGTTCCTTAGCTGAGGAGGGAGGTAGTAAAAGGTTAGTGCGATTATTTTCGAACCATCTCTCTTGTCTGCGTTCAGTCAGACGAGCATCAATACGGATACAATAGTTAATAAAGTCACCTAACGCAGTGGGAGGGTCGGCACGAGCAAGTTCATCCTTAATCAGTGGAGACAACCCTTTCCGAAAAATAGATTTTTTAGCGAAGTGTCCCAAGTGGTATCAAGAGCCCATCTCCTGAAATCCAGGGCATATTCGGCTACTGAACGCTTACCTTGGCGCAAAGTTAACATGGCTGCTTCAGCTGTTGCACCTCGATTGGGGTCATCAAACACCTGCCCCATGGCTGAAATAAAAGCATCAAGGTGATTCAAACAATCATCCTCAGTCTCAATCAGAGGGTTTGCCCACATCAAAGCCTTATTGGTAAGCAACATGATTATAGTAAGCACTTTGGATCGTTCAGTGGGAAATTGTGAAGCATGTGCAGAGAAAAATAAATTGCATTGATTAATAAATCCCCTGAATTTCTCACGTTCACCGCCAAAACGAAAAGGAGGTCATTTGGGGATCCCAGAACTTGGGGTTATGGCAGGAGCCTGGGCTCGTTCCTCTAGAGCCTCAATCCTGGCTCGCAATTCCTGGGTAGTCTGTCCAAACACTTGCAAATTATGATTAGTGAGGTCCTGTAGGCTTGCAAAACGGGTTTTTAAAGTCTGTACATCTGAAAGGATTGTATCAGTCACTCCGCAAAGTTCCTTTATGCAAGCCTCCATCTTCCAGATCTTTTAAGGCAGAGGTGCTGGAAGGAGAAGAGGAAAAAAAAAAAAAAAAACAATAGTGTTTACCTGTGGTAACACTCCAGAGTAAAATTTTAAGGGAATGCGCTCACCTGGAATGGTTGTGAGAAGTCACAACCACTGTCATCACATAAGGTATTAAACGGACATCTGATATCCACAGTCACAGCAGACACGGCTTTCCCAGACCCAGCAGACACTAAACATTGGCTCCTGAATCTTGTCATGTATAGTGTACAGTTCCTATAGCGTCTTGTGCTTTGGTGCGAGGAAAACACAGAAGACATAGGTTGAAATGAAATGACTTGTATTACTTCATACAAGCATGCTGAAAAGTTCACACAGTTTGCAGGAACAGCGACAGGAGACACAGCAGGCCAGAGTAACTTCAAGCACTACAATAAATCTCCAAAGCCGGTTCAGGATCTCTTCTCTGTACCGTAATTCCTCTGCAAACATGGATTCACCAAACAGCAGGTTTCCAGAGTCCAAAAGTGTTCCAAGGTTCCTCAGTAGGAATAGCAGGAGTACAAATCCAAAGCTTCCAGGAGTCAGGTCACAGACTGACTGAGGCTTGATTCAGGAGCACTGATTGTTCAGCTGAGGCTGCTTAAGAAGCAAGAGGGAAGAATCAGGGCGGGAACATGAAAACTGGAAACTCCATATTAACTGAGGCAAGAGCTGCAGAAAGACAGAAAGCAAAATGGCCGACGGAAAACTGAGTTTCAAGGAACATGTTAACAGAGACAAAGAACCTTACAGAATGCTTTCACCGACAACTTCCCCAGCAGACCAGCAGGTATAAGAAGGAAGCTAATTAACAAAACATCAATCGCAGCTGGGCGAGGCTGGTCAGTCCAGCACCGAGAGAGAAAGAATTAACTCCCTCAGTGTCGAAAAACACCCAGCACCAGAAACTCAGCTGTGCGAAGTCAGGGTGTGCAATCGCGACGATCTTCGCCGCGACACACCCGTGACAGTACCCCCCCTTTTACGAGGGGCCTCTGGACCCTCAGGGCCTGGTCTATCTGGGTGAGTAGTGTGGAAGGCCCGAACCAATCGGTCTGCGTTAATATCCGACGCAGAAACCCACATTCTCTCCTCAGGACCATACCCCCTCCAATGAACAAGGTACTGAAGGGACCGGCGATTCAGACGTGAGTCAATGATCTTCGATACCTGAAACTCCAAATTACCATTGACCACCACAGGAGGAGGAGGTAGAGGTGACGGTATAACTGGTGCCACGTACCTCTTAAGCAACGATTTGTGGAACACATTGTGGTTTTTAAACGTAGGAGGGAGGTCAAGATGGAAAGCCACCGGATTAATTATTGAACTGATCCTGTATGGCCCGATGAATCTGGGACCGAGTTTCCAGGAGGGAACCTTAAGTTTTATATTCTTGGTAGACAACCATACCAGATCGTTCACACTTAGGTCCGGACCAGACACTCTCCTCCTGTCAGCCATACGTTTGTATCGGTTCCCCATAGTGCTCAGATTATTAAGCACTCCTCTCCACACTGAAGCAAGTGACGACGAAAATCGTTCCTCCTCAGGAACCCCAGAAGAGCCCCCCCCATTGAAAGTACAAAACTGGGGGTGAAAACCATATGCCCCAAAAAACGGGGACTTACCAGTGGACTCGCTCCGCCTATTGTTAAGAGCGAACTCTGCCAGAGGCAAGAAAGAAGACCAGTCCTCTTGGTTCTCTGAGACAAAACACCGAAGATATGTATCTAAGCTCTGATTCAGACGCTCTGTCTGACCATTAGTCTGCGGATGAAAAGCCGAAGAAAATGACAACTGCATCCCCCGACGAGAACAAAATGCCTTCCAGAATTTGGACACAAACTGAGACCCCCGATCTGACACCACATCGGAAGGCAACCCGTGAAGTCTCACAATCTCCCCAATGAACACCTGCGCCAGAGTTTTAGCATTAGGAAGAGCAGGAAGAGCAATAAAATGTGCCATCTTACTGAACCTGTCAACTACAACTAGTATGACAGTTTTACCTGAAGACGGAGGGAGGTCCGTAATGAAGTCCATAGACAGATGGGTCCATGGACGCTCCGGGATTTTCAACGGTAAAAGGGCCCCAGACGGACGGGTATGTGGGGTCTTAGAGCGCGCACATACCCCACAGGACGCGACAAAAGTTACCACCTCTTTATTTAAGTTAGGCCACCAAAACCGGCGAGAAAGGAGATCTACAGTTGCTTTACTCCCTGGGTGTCCTGCCAAAGCAGAATTATGATGTGCCTCGATAACCTTTTGTCTTAACTGATCTGGAACAAACAGTTTCCCTGGAGGTCCTACAGGGGCGTCCCCCTGAGCCTCCAATACCTCCTCCTCAAGCTCAGAGCATACAGCCGACACCACAACTCCCTCCTGAAGAATAGGAACCGGGTCATCCGTCTTCCCGGCCCCCGGGAAACTACGAGATAAGGCATCAGCCTTTACATTTTTTGACCCAGGACGATATGTGACGACAAAATTAAACCTGGTAAAAAACAACGACCATCTAGCTTGTCTGGAATTCAGACGTTTTGCAGACTCTAAATACAGCAGGTTCTTGTGATCAGTAATGACGGTGACCGGGTGGACTGCCCCCTCCAAAAAGTGACGCCACTCTTCAAAAGCCAACTTAATGGCCAAGAGTTCCCTATTGCCGACATCATAATTCCTCTCGGCGGACGACAATTTTTTAGAGAAGAAAGCGCACGGATGCCATTTACCAGGGGACGGACCTTGAGATAATACCGCACCCACTCCTACGTCAGATGCGTCTACCTCCACAATGAACGGTTGTGATGCATCAGGTTGAATGAGTATGGGTGCTGAAGCAAAACATTTTTTCAAGGAGGAAAATGCTTGACAAGCTTTGTCAGACCACCTAGAAAAATCCGTCCCTTTTTTTGTCATGTCAGTGAGAGGTTTGACAACGGATGAGAAATTACGAATAAATTTCCGGTAGTAGTTAGCAAACCCCAGGAAACGCTGCAGTGCTTTAAGATCCTCTGGCCGATCCCATTCAAGCACAGCCTTCACTTTCCCAGGGTCCATACGGAAACCGGAAGCTGACACCAGGAATCCTAAAAACTGAAGTTCTTGTACGGCGAATACACACTTCTCCCATTTGGCGTACAGTTTATTGTCTCGCAAGATCTGCAACACCTGTTTCACATGCTCCTGATGAGACACAAGATCCGGCGAGTAAATTAAGATGTCATCTAGATAAATGACAACAAACTGTCCCACTAGGTGGCGAAAGATGTCATTAACAAAATGTTGAAACACCGCCGGGCAGTAGTCAGACCGAAAGGCATGACAAGGTTCTCATAATGTCCCTCCGGAGTGTTAAACGCCGTCTTCCACTCATCCCCCTCCTTTATCCTAATCAGATTATACGCCCCCCTGAGATCCAACTTAGAGAACCATTTGGCGCCCACAATCTGATTGAAGAGATCAGGAATAAGTGGAGCGGATACGGATCTCTGACCGTAATCCGATTAAGCTCACGGAAATCCAGGCAAGGGCGTAGGCCTCCATCTTTTTTCTTCACAAAGAAGAACCCCGCGGCCACTGGGGAAGATGAAGGTCTAATATGCCCCTTGGCCAGACTTTCCGAAATATAATCCTTCATAGCTTGCCTCTCAGGACCAGAAAGGTTATATAACCTAGATTTTGGTAACTTAGCATCAGGAAGCAATTTTATAGCACAGTCATACGCGCGATGAGGAGGTAATTCTTGACACCCTTCCTCTGAAAACACATCCTCAAAGTCCTCCAGAAAAGGAGGTAAGGTTCTAGGCACGACCGCACCGATGACCGTGTTCATGCAGTTACTATTGCAAAATTCACCCCACTGGCTTATCTCTCTGGATTGCCAATTAATAACTGGGTTATGTTTAGTTAACCAAGGAAGTCCCAACACAATAGGAGTGGGAAGGCCCTCCAACACATAACAAGACAATAGTTCTTTATGTATTGCCCCCACTCGAAGGTCTATGTTATGCACGGCTTGCACAAAGCTACCTTGACCGAGAGGCCTGGCGTCAATAGAGAATATAGGGATAGGTTTGGCCAATACACTCAGTTGCATACCTTGCACCTGGGCAAACCGAGCGTCCACCAGATTAGCCGCGGCCCCACTATCCAGAAGAACAGAAATCCTTTCAGTTCTCGTACCTACCACCACCTCCGCTGGTACGAGAAACTGAGACGGACTTGGGACGAAATACATACTCCCAGATTGTCGTCCACCACACAACCTGGGATCAACAGTTTTCCGGCGACTCCTTGCTCAGCAAAGTACGGGATGGACACCCCCCAACAAAATGTCCCTTTCTCCCGCAGAAGTAACACTTTCCTGTCTTGCGGCGCACCGCCGATCCCCTCCCTCGAAACGATGTCCCTCCTAACTGCATAGGCTCCTCAGAACAAACCAGGGGAACCTCAATATAAGGGACTATAGTAGAAGGTGGAGTCATCACAGGGGCGGAGTTACCTCGCACCTCTCCCGAAGCCGTCTATCAATGCGAATAGCAAGGGCCATAGCGGCCTCCAGTGACGGGGGAGAATCATACTGAGCCAACACATCTTTTAATTTGTCAGATAATCCTTGACAAAACTGGCTCCTAAGAGCTGGGTCATTCCACTGAGTATCTGTGGCCCATCTACGGAACTCAGAAGAAAATTCCTCCGCCGGACGATCTCCCTGCTGTATCTTATGTAACTTCATTTCAGCAAGGGAGACCCGATCCGGGTCATCATATACCAGACCCAGGGCTGTAAAAAATCGATCTACTGACTGGAGAGCCGGGGAGTCCGGAGGAAGAGAGAACGCCCAGGATTGAGGGTCCCCTTGTAAGAGCGAGATGACAATTCCCACCCTCTGATCTTCACTCCCAGAAGACCGAGGCCGTAGTCGAAAATATAATTTACATGCCTCCCGGAAGGTAAAAAATGTATCCCGCCCACCAGTGAACCTGTCCGGGAGAGCTACTTTAGGTTCAGATCTGGTTTGCTCCCGGGGGTACAAAACCTTGGACTTAACGTCCGTCAGCTCCATGGACAAACTCTGCAACTGCTGAGCTAACTGGGCTACTGGATCCATGGTAGCTGGGGAGAATCTTTTAGTGTGGTCGGTGAAAATGTCACGACTAGTGTTGAGCGATACTGCTTGGTATCGGAAAATATCGGATCGGAATGCAGTCGCCGATATCACTAAATATCGCCGATATCCGATTCCGATAGCGGAAGTCCCATGTAAGTCTATGGGAACAAAATATCGCAACTAAAAAAAAACCTTTATTTCCTTGTAAACACTAAATATACACACATAGAATACATATATATATATATATATACATGTCATTGTGACATATATATATACATATATGTATAGTTTATACACTTCTACATAGTAAAATATCTTCTGATTCAATTGCCGGGTAAAGCCAGCTTCTGTGAAAAGACAGAAGCACCCGACATGAAATGACACTTGGTGTACATAGGGTTAACCATGTCTTTTCATGTCGTTTGCAATCTGATTTGCACAAACAATTAAGGTACTGCCACACTAAACAATCCCGCTAGCGATCACGATAACGACGCATACTAATGCGATCGCTAGCGGATTGTTTCTATATCGCTAAATGCGGCCACATTTAGCGATATAGTTAACGACGCTATCGCCGTTAGCGATCTTCTTAACGACTTAGCGTACAAAGTACCCCTAAATCGCTAAGAAAAGGTGCCACACAGCGATATATACTTACCAGCGGGAGCGCCGACGAGAAAATAGGGTCCGGAACGATTCCAGCGACGAGCCAATCACAGCAGGAAGCTCGTCGCTGGCAGCTTCCGCACTGAACAACATCGCTAACGGATCGCTAAATATGTACGTTTTTTAGCGATCCCGTTAGCGATATTGTTCAGTGTGCATACCCTTTACATCAGTCTATGTGTGCAAAATTTCACACCTGTAGGGTTAATTAAAGGTGTAAATTCGTTGTAAAAAAAAATGGACTTTTTTGCTACGAATTTACACTTAATTAACCCCTACAGGTGTGAAATTTGCACACTTACACTCATGTAATTGTTTGTGCAAATCAGATATCAAACTACATGAAAAGACATGGTTAACTCTATGTAAACCAAGTGTCATTTCATGTAGGGTCTGCATTTTCACAAAAGCCGCAATTGAATTAGCGGCTATTATACTATGTAGAAGTGTATGAACTATAAATAAAATATATATATATATGTGTCACAATTTAATGACATGTATAATATATAGAGGTGTAAATTGCTGAAAAAAAAGGCGTGGCTCCCGCCTAATTTTCGCAACCAGACAGACAAAGCCAGTGAGTGGGGCAGATAATAATAGCCCAGAGAGGACCATTATTTTTGGCCCCCCCCGGCTACTAACATCTGCCCCAGACACCCCAAAAGGGCAAATCTCTAAATTTGATTTGCCCTTTCTGGCACTTTGCCCGTCTATTCCCATTGCCTGTAGCGGTGGCGAATGGGTTAATAAGGGGTTAAAATGACCTTGCAATTGAAAGGTCACTTTAAGCCAGGTTAATAATTGAGAGCTGTCAATTAGACAACTATCAATTATTAATCCTATTGTATGAAAGAAAAATCAAACACACACACTTTAATAAAAAAGAAGTTTAATGAAATAATCACACAGTTTTTGACCATATTTTATTTCCTGCTAAAACCATTTCCTGTAATAAAAATAAAATAATAAAGCAAAATTATTCTTACCAATCCGATGTACAGTCAGGTCCCACGGTGTAATCCTTCAGAAAGGGTTAATGTTTACTGCAGGGACCGCAGCTAATGCTGCAGCCTCACAGTAAACCCCCAAATGAATGATTCCTCTCCTGGCTGACAGGAGAGGAAGTGGAAAGCTTAATTGATTGCTTTCCACTTTCACTTCAGGTCAGCCAGGGACACAATCAGTGACGTCAGAGGGAACTGGTTAACAAAAATAGGGGATCCCCTCGAAAAAAATTGGCGTGGGGTCCCCCCTATTTTTGTTAACCAGCCAGATGAAGCAGACCGCTGAGGCCTGGATTTTCAGGCTGTTAAGGAGCCAAGATCCATGGACCTTGCCAGCCTGATAATACCAGGCCACAGCAGTCTGCATATCTTGGCTGATTAACAAAAATAGGGGATCCCCTCGAAAAAAATTGGCGTGGGGTCCCCCCTATTTTTGTTAACCAGCCAGATGAAGCAGACCGCTGAGGCCTGGTTTTTCAGGCGGGTAAGGATCCAATATCCATGGACCTTGCAAGCCTGATAATACCAGGCCACAGCAGTCTGCTTAGCTTGGCTGGTTAACAAAAATAGGGGATCCCCTCAAAAAAAAAACGGCGTAGGGGTCCCCCTATTTTTGTTAACCAGCCAAGTAAAATGCAGACTGCTGCGGCCTGGTATTAAAAGACTGTCAAGGCCCATGGATTTTGGCCCTCAACAGCCTGATAATACCAGGCTACAGCAGCCCCACATTTGGCGCATCAAAAGATGTGCCAATTGTGGCACTTTACCCGGCTCTTCCCACTTGCCCTGTAGCGGTGGCAAGCGGGGTAATAAGGGGTTAATGTCACCGTTGATTGCACGGTGACAATAAGCCGGTTAATAATGGAGAGGTGTCAATAAGACACCGATCCATTATTAATCCCAAATTATTAAATGCATAAAAAAAAGACAAAGCAAGAAAAAAGTATTTTAATGAAATAAAAGAGACAACACACTTTTCATTTCTTTTATTGTACTCTCATTCCTGCGACGCATCGATCTCCTGTAAAAAAAAGAAAAAAAACAAACCAACAGTATACCACCTGTCCGACGCAGTCCATAGTAATGACAGTCCCACGACGATCCAGCTCGTCATCGCGACAGCATAGCAACAGCTGATTACCTGCTTCCCCGGCGGTGACGTCATCGGACTGACTGCTTTACGGCCGGGATTACCCAGCAGTCACTGCAGTTATCGCGAGAAACTGCATGTGACCGCCGGGGAGAAGAGGATGGCGGCCATGAAGCAGTCCAGGCCGTGACCGCCGGAGATCTTCTGCCAGGTAAGTGCCGCTGACTCCTGACAGACCCGACCGACGGACACTGACAGTGACAGACCCGACCGACGGACACAGACAGTGACAGTGACAAATCCGATTCCGGTATTCGATATGACGAAAATATCGGTATTCGGAATCGAAAGGCCGATACAGCTAATATCGGCCGATACCCGATACTTGCAGTATCGTATCGCTCAACACTAGTCACGACGTATAACAGATATATTCTATGATAGTAACATATATCTAATGTGACATCATTCTATATTTCCTATAATAGAAAATATCAACATGTATACATAGTATCTGCCAGCAATGTCTTACCTGACATAATATCCTATGTATTGTGGGTCTATACTGTGTACGTGTCACGCTGTCTCAGGATAGAGGTGGACCGGGGTCTATGCTGACCCTGAACTGGGGTCCTGACTAGTCCCTCTACCTGGAGGTACTGTTAATGGTACAGAGGTCCAGGCCCCAGCGTAACCCTGTCTCCTGTAGATCCCTGACCACTGTAATCTAGTCCTGAGAAGGACCCTGATTACCACCACAGGGAATGGGCAGGTCACAGCTTACACACAGTCTAAGATAAACAAGACAGACAAGGGGTAAAGAAAACACTGCCATGCATACAAAACTTCCACTACAGAGGCACAAAGAGAAAACAAAACAGGAAGAAAAAAGATTAGCTTAAGGTAGAATAAACAACTAAGAACATCGAGGAGAGGATAGAACCCACAAACAGGCACTTGCTAGTAGCATGTGAAAGTCTTCCTACAGAAACGATCGCGCCCGCTGCACTGGTCTCGTAATCGAATGCTTTCCAACCGACAACTTCCCCCAGAGCCAGACCCAGCAGAGCATATAAGAAGGAAGCTAATTAACAAAACATCAATCGCAGCTGGGCGAGGCTGGTCAGTCCAGCACCGAGAGAGAAAGAATTAACTCCCTCAGTGCCGAAAAACACCCAGCACCAGAAAATCAGCTGTGCGAAGTCAGGGTGTGCAATCGCGACGATCTTCGCCGCGACACACCCGTGACAAGTACTTGTTTTGTTGTCTATTTGGCTACATGCCCCTGTGGCATGAATTATGTAGGCCTCACCTCGTGTGAATTTCGCGTTAGAGTGAGGGAGCACATCCGGGACATCAATGCCGCCAGGGAGGCTGTAGACATCAGTACTCTGAAAACAATCCCTCGGCATTTCCGACTGCACCACAGGTGCAATTCAACGGGCCTCAAGTTCATTGGCATTGACCGGGTACGATGTGGCACCAGAGGTGGTGACCTCAAACGCACTTTGGCGCAGTTGGAGTGCCGATGGATTGTAACCTTAGACACCATGGCCCCTAGAGGACTCAATGAGAAGAATTCTTTTGCATGTTTTCTCTAGGATCATTTCAGATTCTTCCGTTTCGTTTTTGATTTTAAGTGTGTGCTGATTTTAATTCTTGTTTTTTCCTCTTTTAATATTTACAGTTACAAGTTTACTTATTTTGCTCACTGACTTACCCACCTGCTTATGACTGGATGAATGATACGGGATGTTTTACGATGCTTATCGATTGGAGTTTCATGCAATGTACCTGATGGTATAATGTGCTTTGGATACGTGGGTGTCCTGACGTTATTGTCTGATATTACATCAAACGACCCACATATCTGAGTAACCTGTGGAGTGGACTAACTTCTGGATACATGGGATTCAGTATTTTCTATTGTCATTAATAAATGATGACATTATTAATCTAAGTCATGATTGCTATTATGTTAAATATGTGCCACAATATGATGGCTTTTATAGCCATGATGTGTGTATACATTTTTCTGACTTTGAAGATACAGTCTTGATTATTAGGGATTATCACTATTTATGTATTTTCCCCAGATTAGGATAATGTATGGTGTGAATATAATTAGGGCACTTTGCTCCTTTTATCCTATGTTGGTGTCTCCCATGGTTAGATCTTTTCAGCTTAACATTGGATATTCATTGTTATATACTATTTTGTCTACTCCTTTTTGATTTCTCATTACATCAGGGTACAATTCTTTTGCGTTTATTTTTCTCTTCCATTGTTTTTTTCTTTTTCGCTCCCCTCTTTTTCTTCCCTTCATTTTTTGTGTGTTGGTTTGTTTGTTTTCTCTTTATTCTCTTTTTTCTGCTCTCTGATCTCCTGTAATGATAAATCTAGACCGTTCCCCTTTTACATTTCCAGCACAAATAGTGCACGTACATCTGCGCATGCGCGTGCGGTTGGCGCTGCCTGCCTCGCAAAAGACCTCCACAAGATGGCGGCGGGGTCACTGACGTCACAGGAAGTACTTTTCCTGACCCACGCCGCCAATGGAGTGACGGATGCGACGCGGACGCCGCAACAACGTCGGCATACACATGCGCTGTCTTGTAACGTGTAATTGCATTCACCTGAGTGTGGTGGTATATAGCCATGATTAGCATACCATTCCCCACGGCCCCCCGAGGAAGCCTGACAAGCGAAACGTGCGTCGGGGCACGCACTTGGCGCTACATATTCTCCCAAATGGGTAAGCACTATTGCACTTTGCTCTGCACTCTTTGTGGCACTTTATAGGAGGCACTCAATGGTAGTGCAATTCTATGTGATTCTCCTTGCCGGCAATATTGGATAGCTTGTGGGACTTTGGTTATTAGGTCCTGTCCTTTACTAGACACCACGATGTGGTTCCCCACTAGGGGTTTCAGGACTCTTTTTCACAATGCCATTAATACCTTGTTGTGATCCCACTTTCCCATTTGTTGATCCATACGTAGTGATATGGAGCTGAGATGTGCGTTGTAATGTGTCCCAGGTGCATATCTTGTTACCTCACCATTTTATGTCCTCATCTATATATATTGTATGCTGTACTGTGTTTATATTTTTGAAATAAAATAATTTTTTCTTCATATTTATTGCTTTATTTGTTGTTCTATTTTGGGCTTGATGCTCTGATTTTCTCTGTATTGTTCATTAATATTTAGAGCTGCCCTGGTCTTTATTTTAGACCATGTTTATTTATGTTACCCCAGGTTTTGGTTTAATTAAAATAGAGTAACTGAACCTGCGTCTCGGACACAGGTTCAGATACTGCACCGGCAGAAGCCTGCCGCTGGGGCCCGATCAGCAGAAGAGTCGGGGCCCGATGCAGTAATGCCAGATGGCGGCCCTGCTGTCATGTATTCTCTCTTTTGCTTCCCCCCTCCCCAGGAGATGTGGTTTGATCAGACCATGTTCCTGCAAAGTCAGACATGGCCATTACACAGTACGTAGCAGGGGCACATTTATATATTTATCTCAGCACAGGATCATTTTATTTAAATACATCCAATTGTGAAAATTATTATTATTCCAAGATCTATTGGTTAAAAGGAATCTGTCAGCAGGTTTTTGCTACCTTACCTGAGAGCGGCATAATGTGAGCAAAAAAAACTTGTATCAATTAGTTTACTGGCTGCAATGGTTCACACACAATCAGACTTTTTATATTTAGCAATGCAGCAGAGCTGAGAAAGCTAACCCCACCCACACTAGGCTCTGCATGTACATAGAGAACCTAGGATCAGGGCCGGCGTCAGCATCCGGCACACCCGGGCAAGTGCCGGGGCCCTGAGCAGGCAGGGGGGCCCACTCGCCGTCTGGCACCCCCGCGCCCGTTAGCGGAGGAGAGCGGTGTCAGCGCCGCCACTGGGCCCCCCCCGCTTGCTCAGGGCCCCGGCATCAGCTGGCACAATACTTACCTCTCCCGTGCCTCCGCTGCCGCAGCTCCGGGCTCCAGGGGGCGCCGGCGCTTCCTCTCACAGCAGCGCCGCTGAATGACGTCATCATTCAGCGGCCGGCTGTGGCAGAAAGCGCGGATGCTGGACAGGTGAGACGTGTGTGTGTGTGTCTCTGTGTGTGTCTGTGTGTATGTAGTGCGGTGCTGTGTGTGTGTGTGTGTGTGTGTGTGTAGTGTGTGTGTGTATGTATGTGAGAGAGTGCTTGTGTGCTGTGGTGCTGTCTGTGTGTGATGATGGGCAGGCATTGCTGATAATGGGGAGGCATTGATGATGATGGGAGAAGATGATGATAATGGGCAGGCATTGATGATAATGGGCAGGCATTGATGATGGGGAGAAGATGATGATGGGCAGGCATTGATGATGATGGGGAGGCGATAATGATGATGGGGAGGCGATGATGATGATGGGCAGGCATTGATGATAATGGGGAGGCATTGATGATGATGGGGAGACATTGATGATAATGGGGAGGCATTGATGATAATGGGGAGGCATTGATGATGATGGGGAGAAGATGATGATAATGGGCAGGCATTGATGATAATGGGCAGGCATTGATGATGGGGAGAAGATGATGATGGGCAGGCATTGATGATGATGGGGAGACGATAATGATGATGGGGAGGCGATGATGATGATGGGCAGGCATTGATGATAATGGGGAGGCATTGATGATGATGGGGAGACATTGATGATAATGGGGAGGCATTGATGATAATGGGGAGGCATTGATGATGATGGGGAGGCGATAATGATGATGGGGAGGCGATGATGATGATGGGCAGGCATTGATGATGATGGGGAGGCGATGATGATAATGGGGAGGCATTGATGATGATGGGGAGGCATTGATGATGATGGGGAGGCGATGATGATGATGGGAAGGCATTGATGATAATGGGAGGCATTGATGATGATGGGAGGCGATAATGATGATGGGCAGGCATTGATGATAATGGGGAGGCATTGATGATGATGGGGAGGCGATGATGATGATGGGCAGGCATTGATGATAATGGGGAGTCTTTCCACAGCGCCCTTTCCTGAGCCGTAACAGTGCAGAATGCAGTACAGCGCAGAGGAGAGCTCCATATTTTGTATGGAGCATTATATGGGGACCAGTATCCTGTATGGAGCGTTATATGGGGACCAGTATTCTGTATGGAGCATTATATTGGGTCCAGTATTCTATATGGAGCATTATTTTGGGTCCAGTATTCTGTATGGAGCATTATATGGGGGGTGACATCCTGCATGGGGTATTATATGGGTGATGAGGGGGAGACTGTGGTGCCCATAATATTGTATGGAGGACTGTGCTGTCCAGTCTGTACTGTGCGCTGTGAGGATTTGGCGGTTTTTGAGCTATTGTACAATTTACAATAGATATCACTCATGTAATGGAAGAAGTGAAGTATTTGGCATTGTACTGTACCTATATTTCTCTGCCGTATCTGTGCATCATGAATTGTGGTCTGTGTTAAAGGGGCCCTCTGAGGCTCTTTCGCCCGGGCCCGTAAAAACCTGGAGCCGGCCCTGCCTAGGATAAAAACAAATAAGCAAATACCCTGTCATAAGTAAAAAAACATAAAAATAATACACATAAATAACATACTCTACTTAGTTAACACTGTTTTGATCAAAAAAGCAAAAAAAGCCATCCCACCATGACAAGGTGCACCCAACCGGGATGGTACCTAACTCTTATAGTTCACCTCATTATGTGTCAGCAGACGTAAAAATAGATAAGTGCAGAGCAGGATCTGGGTCCCAACTGTTAAGACACCTGCCTGTGAAAAGCTATATAAGGCTACTTTCACACTTGCGTTTTTTTTGCGCTGCGCTTCGAGCGCACATGAAGCGCTTTAAAAAAACGCATGCAAACGCTTGTAAACGCTGCGATTTTTATTGGCATCAGCATGCGCATTTCGACAAAAAAACGCAGCGTTTGTCTGCGATTTCATGCGTTTTTGCATGCGTTTGCGTTTTTTTTGGCGCATGCGTTGTCTATGTGTCACATTTCTATCATCTCTGTCTGTCTCCATCATCTCTGTCTGTCTCCGTCATCTCTGTCTCCATCATCTCTGTCTGTCTCCATCATCTCTGTCTGTCTCCATCATCTCTGTCTGTCTCCATCATCTCTGTCTCCATCATCTCTGTCCTCCATCATCTTCTCCATCTCTGTCTTCTCCATCATCTCAGTCTTCTCCATCATCCTCAGTCTCCATCATCTCGTCTCCATCATCTCTGTCTCCATCATCTCTGTCTGTCTCCATCATTCTGCTCCAGTCTGTCTCCATCATCTCTGTCTCCATCATCTCTGTCTCTCCATCATCTCTGTCTCCATCTGTCTCCATCATCTCTGTCTGTCTCCATCATCTGTCTGTCTCCATCATCTCTGTCTCCATCATCTCTGTCTGTCTCCATCATCTCTGTTCCTCATCTCTGTCTCCATCATCTCTGTCTCCATCATCTCTGTCTGTCTCCATCATCTCTGTCTATCCTCCATCACTCTCTGTCTCCATCATCTCTGTTTCTCCATCATCTTCTGTCTGTCTCCATCATCTCTGTCTCCATCATCCTGTCTCCATCATCTCTGTCTGTCTCCATCATCTCTGTCTCCATCATCTCTGTCTCCAATCATCTTCCTGTCTCCATCATCTCTGTCTCCATCATCTCTGTCTGTCTCCATCATCTCTGTCTCCATCATCTCTGTCTCCATCATCTCTGTCTCCATCATCTCTGTCTGTCTCCATCTCTCTGTCTCCATCATCTCTGTCTCCATCATCTCTGTCTGTCTCCATCATCTCTGTCTCCATCATCTCTGTCTGTCTCCATCATCTGTCTGTCTCCATCATCTCTGTTTGTCTCCATCATCTCTGTCTCCATCATCTCTGTCTGTCTCCATCATCTCTGTTTTCCTCGTCTCCATCATCTCTGTCTCCATCATCTCTGTCTCCATCATCTCTGTCTCCATCATCTTCTGTCTCCATCATCTCTCTGTCTCCATCATCTCTGTCTGTCTCCATCATCTCTGTCTGTCTCCATCATCTCTGTCTTCCCATCATCTCTGTCTCCATCATCTGTCTGTCTCCATCATCTCTGTCTCCATCATCTCTGTCTCCATCATCTCTGTCTGTCTCCATCATCTGTTTGTCTCCATCATCTCTGTCTCCATCATCTGTCTCCATCATCTCTGTCTGTCTCCATCATCTCTGTCTGTCTCCATCATCTCTGTCTCCATCATCTGTCTCCATCATCTCTGTCTCCATCATCTCTGTCTCCATCATCTCTGTCTGTCTCCATCATCTCTGGCTCCATTATTTACAGAAAAATCGCGTGCGTGCAAAAGCGCTGACAAGCGCAAAGCCATGCGCACGCCAGCGCCCCCATAGACTGCAATGTTATTTTTTGCGCACGCGTTTTTTTAAAGCGGTTAAAATGCAACATGTAGCGTCTAGCGCGTATGGGCGCACACCGGGAAAATGCGCAGCGCACGACAAATGCACATGAACGCGTGCAAGCGCTAGACCCTGCGCCCGCCATGTTAAAGATAGGGGAACATTGCGCATGCGTCCGATAGCGCAAGATGCGCTGCGCAAAAAAACGCAAGTGTGAAAGTAGCCTAAGCAAAATGAACACTCCAAAAAGGGGAGCCACACTGCAGTTTTTACAATGTATGAGAAACTAAATCAAAACCAGAAAATTGAGCCACAGTATAGGTTGGTATATATGCAATGCATAGGTGTGCATTCACACTGTGGCCATTCAAGAAACAGAAGCTTTGATAAAAACAAATGAGCAAATACCCTGTAATGAGTAAAAAAAATAGTGTTAGTATATGTAATCATGTACCCTTATTTGGGCACACTTTGTCATGGTGGAATGGCTTTTATGTTTTTTTTTAACCAAAACAGTGTTAGTTACTATTTATTTACTTATTACAGCATATTCACTCATTTTGGTTTTATCTTAGGTTCTGTTTGTTAAATGGCCACGGTGTGAATGCACACCTATGCATTGTACTTATACCAACATATGCTCTGGCTCAATTTTTTGGTTTTGTTCACTTTTTTATGTACACAGTCTATTGGCAATGAGCTGCTAATCACAGGAGGGGCTGGAGTCTGACTATCAAGTACATGCTAACTAGTCACAGCAATGATAATGTACTGGTGATAAAACGATCACTCTAAGAAAACAACAGCACATACAGTAACTTGATAAGTGACATCATTGAATTCAGTGTTTTAACCCCTACCTCATGCTGTCCTCAGATTAAATAGCAAAAAACTCCTGTCAGATTCCATTTAATGCAAATAGAGAAAAAGACCAGCACATCCAAGCGAGTGCAAACAGGTGCCAATCAAAGAAAGCATACAAGTTAAAAAACAAAGGTTGCACCATAATTTACCAAGAATGATTACTCTAGAACACTGAAACTGCATTGCTGCCATAGAAAATGAGAGAAAAGGAAAAAAAAAAGCGCTATATAATGTATATATGAAATATTCATCTGTAAAAATTGCCATGAAAAAAAGGAAGGTACTTAGCTCATAGATTGGATAATATATGTAAGCCCAATTGCCACATCAAGAAACAAAATAGGAGAGAGGAGGGCGCCCCTTGGTGTGATACCCGGTGGTCAAGTGGAGGAGGTTAAGAACAAAGTACACTAACGTGCCGTGGTTATGCTGCCATTATAACCACGTTTGCAGAGCCTGCGGTGCTTATTGTGCACGATTCACCGTCCCTACTTCCAGGTTCTAAGGGTAGCCAGACACGTGATGCTGATGTCACCACATGTCCTCCGACTCTCAGGATGGTTGAAAGTCTGCTGGGTCCGTGCTGCACCAAGTCGCTCACCAAGAAGGGTGTAAAATGCAAGGAAGGAGAAGTATGGCTGATTAGGGCGCTTAGACCAAGACAGACACTTGTTTTAGATGGAAAAGAAACTTCTTTACTTGGTCATTTTGTCTTCACAAAGCTTTTCGGCGGTGAATCCGCCTTCATCAGGTGATGACCAGTGTAACAAACAAGGGGTATTTAAAGAGAGCTAATCAATGATCTAATTTGGACAAATTAAGTTTTGTTTTTGCTTTTTTTTATTTAAAACATTTCTGCTGATGTAGCAACAAAAAACTGGGAGATTAAAATTACATATTAAAAAGCTAAGAGTTTTTTATTTTCTCCTTCTAGTAGCTGTTTACCTATGGTAAAATGTGTTTTTTTTTTATTTGATTTTTCTATTCCACGCTTTATATTCTGTGTGTAAGGGAAAAGAGAATTTTTTCATTTAGGTTCCCTGAGATCTCTAATCAACACTGTATAATTTTGCTTTTCCCCCACGCCACGACAGCATCCACCGAGAGAGGGGATCAGCCCCCAAGGACAAGGAACCTACAAATAAAAGGGGTGGTCAACCCACTCGCCCCGCAGTTGGTTTCCTGTCCTTGAGGACGGACCCTACAGATGAAGATACTTACCTGGGTCCCGATGCTTCCGTGCGATGCCTCTGAGGATGGCGGAATCCGGGACGTCAGAAGCAGCGTCGGGGGAACCCTGTTTCCAGTCTCCCCCCCTCCGCTGATCCAGGATGGTGCGACCCCATGGTCCGGGCAGGCTGACATGGGTAGCGTGGGCACGGCTATGAGTCCCGGCGTGCATCCGGTGATCATCCGGTGGCAGCAGGGTGCAGGCATCGGCCGCCCTGCGCCGCAGACGAACTATTTCCGGTTTCGCCAGTCCGCGCATGCACACTGGCCAGAGCACGTCCAAATGCCCCGGAAGTCTTCCTATGGCTTCGGGTGGGCTGGGGGAGCGTCCCGGAGCGGGGAAGCCGGGAAGGCAGGGCCCAGGCTCAAAATTGCGGCGCAGCACACAGGAGTGTGCACTGTGGAACATGTCGTCCCCCCCGGGACGCAGAAGAGCACCCACCAGTGCTCGGTCCGACCAGTGATGGTGGGCGACCCAAAAATGGGTCGTCGGATGCCAGAAGTGGACGGAGCATCAGGAAGGCCTCAGGGTCCAGTACGGTGCCTCCTCCTCCAGACCTGGTACTCGTGGACGGCTAGAGGGTGAGTGTCACAGTGTGATCACCTGTCAGCTGACCTACCCCCCCTCCCCTTCCTCTGCATCCTAGGCAAAAAAGACTTGTAAGGCCAAACACAAGCAGTGCGGCCTTTGCACTCAGCCCCTTCCCAACACATATGAGAAACGGCTATGCCAAGTCTGTATAGGACAGACATTAGAGGACGAAGCTCCGATTAGAGCCATGGACCTCAAACAGTTTATCAGGGACGAGATCCGTAGTTTCCTTCTAGAAGTCAGGAGTAGGCCCAGGGCATATAAGCCCGAATTTCCCGGCTCCGGTGAGAATTCTCCAGTACAGTCCAGAGATTCTCCCAGATCTCTATCCTCCTCAGATGAGGAGAGGAAAACATGCTTCCCGGTTCAAGAGGTGGACAGCCTAGTAAAGAGCATTAGAGAGACCATGGGCCTAGCAGACTCCAGGAGCCCCGTTCTACCCAGGACTTAATGTTCGCGGGCCTCTCCCAGAGAAAACACAGGGCCTTTCCGGTCAATGAGTCCATTAAAGGTCTCATTTAGACGGAATGGCTCAAGCAGGATCGTGGGTTCCTACCATCATCATCAAAGAGGCGCTATTCTTTTGATGATCAGCAGATGATAACCTGGAGCAAGGTCCCCCGGGTAGATGCAGCAGTAGCCTCATCATCATCATGGGGCACCAGACTCCCCTTAGAGGACAGAGAACTTCTGTCAGATCCAGCAGACAGACGGGCGGACCTTATACTAAAGAAGGCATGGGAATCAGCAACCAGGGTCTTTAAGCCAGCAATTGCCAGCACACGTGTGGCGAGGTCGATGCTGGTCTGGTTGGAACAACTAGAGAAGCATATACAGGCGGGCATACCCATGGATAGACCCTTAACCTCTCTCCCTCAGATCCGGGGAGCCGCGGCCTACTTAGCAGATGCATCAGCGGACTCCCTGCGACTAGCAGCCAGGTTGGTCGGCCTATCCAACTCTGCCCATTGGACCTTATGGCTCAAGGATTGGAATGGGGATGCCATTCTAAGACAAAGCTATGTGCAATACCATGTGAGGGTGAGTACCTATTCGGGCCGGTACTGGATAAGATCCTTGATAAGACTCGGGACAAAGCCCTCCCTAAACCACCTGCCCCTCCTTACAGGAGACCATTCAGAAGAAGGCAGTACACGGCCAGAAGGTCGGAGGAAGAACCAAAGAAGAGGGGTACATACTTCGGCGAAGCGTCCTCCTCGTTGGGTAGAAGAAAGTTTTAAGGACATCAATCCCCCTATCGGGGGCAGATTGGTCTTCTTTTCAGAATCCTGGGCTCATATAACATCTAGCCCTTGGATCCTTAATATCATCTCCTCAGGGTTTAAACTGGAATTCAATAATGTACCCCTGGATGTCTTTCTGGTGACCTCCTTACCTGGCGTAGCTCAGCAGGCTGCCCTGCAGGCCGAGTTACGGGAGTTACTAGTCAAACAGGTATTAATATAGGTTCCAGGTGATCAGGTTGGAAGGGGATTTTACTCCCCTCTCTTCCTGTTACCTAAGCCGGACGGATCTTTCTATCATTAATCTCCGACGGTTGAATTCTTATCTTAAAACCCAAACCTTCAAAATGAAGTCCATCCGGTCGGCAATTAAGCTTCTATTCCCTAAGTGCTTCATGGCTGTGGTGGACCTCAAAGATGCCTACTACAATGTTCCCTGCATCCAGATCACCAGAAGTTCCTGAGAGTGGCGGTGGAATTGGCAGGACAGGTCAGACATCTCTAGTTTGCAGCCCTGCCCTTTGGCCTCTCTATGGCCCCCAGGATCTTCACCAAAGTAGTTGCTGAAGTGATGGCCCATTTGAGAGAGCGAGATACCCTCATCATCCCATACTTAGATGATTTCCTAGTAGGAAATTCAGCTGCCCAATGCAGTACCAGATTACAGTTTATTATGTCATCTCTACAGGACCTGGGCTGGCTTATAAACAGAGAAAAATCTGTACTGGTTCCGTCAACCCTTCAGACCTTTCTTGGACTCCATCTAGATTCCCAAGTACAGAAATGCTTTCTTCCACAAGACAAACCGGACGCTCTAATCCACAAAATACAGTGGGCTATAGACGCCAGCGACCTTTCGCTCCGCAACGCCATGTCCCTATATGGGTCCCTGATGTCATGTATACCGGCAGTCCCATGGGCCCAATTCCATTCAAGAGTCCTGCAGCAGGAGGTCGTACGGGCAGAAAGGATCTTGCAGGGCCACCTGGATGGGAGGCTGTATCTCTCCCCCTCAACCCGCCAAGGGTTGAGATGGTGGTTAGTGCCGGGCCATCTATCCAGCGGAGTCCCTTGGGTGATACACCCAGATCATGTCATCACCACAGACGCCAGCAACTGGGGTTGGGTAGCCCACTTAGGGGACCATCTAGCTCAGGGAAAATGGACAGACTCAGAAAGGTCCAGCTCTTCCAACCTAAGGGAGCTCACGGCAGTTATAAAGGCGCTCAGGTGGTTCCTCCCGGCCATCGCCAAGTCTCATGTCCATATTCACTCCGACAATACTGCAGTGGTAGCGTACCTAAACTACCAGGGCGGCACTCGCTCTTCCTCTCTCATGACCGGGGCGGAAGACATCCTTTCCTGGGCAGAACTCCATCTCCTTTCCCAATCGACCACCCACATCAGGGGATTAGACAATGTGCGGGCAGACTATCTCAGCTGTCACGGTCTCCATCAGGGAGAATGGTCCCTGTCTACGCGGGTATTCAAACAGATAGTCCACCTATGGGGGTTCCCGAGATTGATCTATTAGCCACCAGGGCCAACAGGCGAGTTCAGAGGTTCGCCTCCTTATGGGCCAGCAACCTTCCAGAGGCGGTCGATTCACTACAGGTTCCCTGGACATACAATCTTGCATATGCCTTCCCCCATGTGTTTACTACCAGTAGTACTCAGAAAGATCAGAAAGGAGGTAGCGAGAGTGATTCTCATTGCTTCCTTCTGGCTCAAGAGACCCTGGTTCTCCTGGCTAAGGGCGATGTTGGTGCCGGACCCCTGGATCCTGCCGACATCCCGGGATCTGCTCTCTCAAGGTCCATTCTGTCACCCTCAGGTGAGGGGCCTCCACCTGACGGCTTGGAACTTGATAGGCAGCTTCTGAGGCTCAGGGGGTTTTCCGACGCAGTCAACTCCACCCTCTTGTAAGTCACAAGCCCATGACCTCCAGAATATATTACAGGGTCTGGAGGAAATATTTACAGCAATACCCAGGGCCCTTGTCAACCAGGCCACCCATTGCTAATATTTTAGATTTTCTCCAAAGAGGGCGTGATTTAGGCATCGCCATCAGTACTCTTAAAGTACAGGTCTCAGCTCTAGGAGCCTTATATCACTCAAATATAGCAGGGGATAGTTGGGTAACGCATTTTTTTCAAGCCTGTGAGCGCAGTGCTCCGGTACAGGTTCCCAGCGTGCCCCCTTGAGATCTGAACCTGGTCCTGGAGGCCCTGACAGGTCCCCCCTTTGAACCCTTGTCCTCGACCTCCATAAAACATCTAACCCTAAAAACACTGTTATTAATAGCTCTAACTTCAGCCAGGCAGGTGGGGGACATTCAGGCCCTTTCAGTAGATACCCCGACCTTGGTGATATACCCTGATAGAATTATGCTGAAAACAGACCCCGCATACCTCCCCAAAGTAGCATCTAGATTTCATAGGAGTCAGCAGATTTGCCTTCCCCCTTTTTTCCTGACCCTTCTACTCCTGAAGAAGAGCACTTTCACACGCTGGATGTGAGAAGAGTACTGTTAGAGTACCTAGATAGGACCCGGCCCTGGAGGAAGAGTAGGTCTCTGTTTGTCTCCTTCCAGGGCCACAGGAAGGGGTCGGGGGTCATGAAAACAATGCTGGCCAGGTGGATACGGGACACCATCTTCGCAGCTTATACCACCGCAGGTGAGACTCCCCCAGAGGGAATTAAGGCTCACTCTACTCGGGCTATGGCGGCCTCCTGGGCCGAGCGAGCCAATGTTTCAATTGAATTGATCTGCAAGGCAGCTACCTGGGCCTCACCGTCTACATTCTTTAGACACTATGGGCTTGATCTGTCCTCTCTTACAGAGCTTGAGTTCGGTAGATCGGTCTTGGGCACAATAGTCCCTCCTGACGAATAAGTCTCTGTAAGTCTCTCGGTAGGTGCGGTCGTGGCGTGGGGGAAGACCCCAGATTACTTACCGGTAATCGTGTTTTATAGGGCCACGACAGCACCCACTCACTTCCCTCCCTGACTCACATTTGTTCACACAATGCGTGTGTGTTCTTTAGGTCACTTGCACGGGGTCACCTCACCTTAAGATTAATATAGTTAGCGTGTATATACTAATCACCTCATGGCGGTTCCTCTCAAATGCTCTGTAAACCAACTGTGGGGTGAGGGGGACCGCCCCTTTTTATCTGTAGGTTCCCTGTCCTTGGGGGGGGATCCCTCTCTCGGTGGGTGCTGTTGTGGCTCTATAAAACACGATTACCTGTAAGTAATCTGGGTTTTTTATTCCTTGTAGGCATCTTTTGAGAGATCCACACTTATTTTACCATTGGTAAACAGTTACTAGAAGGAGAAAATAAAAAACTCTTAGCTTTTTAATATGTAATTTTAATCTCCCAGTTTTTTGTTGCTACATCAGCAGAAATGTTTTTACAAATAAAAAAATAAACATTTTATTCTTTTATAATTTTTAACGTTCATTTGCCTTTTATTTGTATTGTTTTTTATTGTTTCTTAGATGTAATAAATACACTTCTACCCATTTAATATACCATTATCCTGAATTAAAACATTCTCTTTTCTCAGGAAGTTATTGAATGCAGTTATCAGCCTATTTGATTTCAAGCTGGGAAGGGGTTAATTTGTCCAAATTAGATAATTGATTAGCTCTTTTAAATACCCTTGTTTGTCACACTGGTCATCACCTGATGAAGGCAGATTCATCGCCGAAAAACTTTGTGAGGACATAATGACAAGTAAAGAAGTTTCTTTTCCATCTAAAACAAGTGTCTGTCTTGGTCTGAGCGCCCTAATCAGCCGTACTTCTCCTTCCTTGCAATTGCCATGTCAAGGCGTCCTTCGACGTGGCAATTGGGCTCACATATATTGGCCAATCTATGTGCTAAGTACCTTCCTTTTTTCATAGCAATTTTTGCAGATGAATATTTCATATATTCATTATATAGCGCTTTTTTCCCCTTTTTCCCATTTTCTATGGCAGCAATGTAGTTTCAATGTTCTAGATTAATCATTCTTGGTAAATTATGGTGCAACCTTTATTGTTTTTTAAGATTCCCTTTAATGAACGGGTTGGTCCCAACAGCTCTGTCATTTGACTAAAGACCTTGACAGCTAACATAAACAGTTTATTTTTAAAAGACATGAAGTTGAAAGCCCACAATAAAATACATTTTATTCAATAAAAACACAAAAGTGTGATATCGTCATAACTGTATCAACAGGAGTAATAAAGTTATGTTATTTTTTTAATAAAGAGTGATTAATGCTATAAAAACAAAGAACCCGAAAACAATGGTGAAATTACAGTTTTTTCTCCACCCAAAAATGCGGGGATTGCCTTTGTATGGCAGGCAATCCTCATATTTTTGAGGGGCTGTCTAACAGCCGCAAAGCCTAGCCCTAACAATAAGCTCAACTCTAATTCTCTAAGCCCAACCCTAACTCTATCCCTAATGGCAAAGAATGAAAGAAATAAAAATTATAAAATTAAATTAATCTGACTAAGGAGTTGACGCAGGAGGGATGATTTACAAATTATTGGCTTTTGATCACTGTGATAGGGTCTATCATAGTGAGCAAAGGCAACCAATAGGAAAAATCCCTGCTGTTGCTAGGTGCACTGCGCCCTCCAATTTTTTTCAGGAAGAGGAGGCAGAGGCCCAGGGAATGGAGCAGGACGGACAAGGGAATGGCGAAGGTACCAGGCATGGCTTGGGGACATTATTTCTCTCTCCTCTGACATGTACATAATGTCAGAGATATTATTTTAATAGCAGTCACACTTTATTTTACGTGATCACTGTGATTCATTGAAAAACCGCAATTAAGTGTTTGTGGACCGGAAAATCCAGCCTTGATCGTGTTTTCCAGGGTCTTAGCTACCCCCAGGAGTTGAAACACCAGGGATTTTCGAACTCTGGGGGGCGTTACAAACCTATTCCTGATGATCATTTTAAACGGCGATGATTAAATAATGCTACTGTTTTAATGCGTATCGCGGTCGTTAAGGGGTTAATATATTGTGGGTAAAAAACATGTAAAGTTGTGGCCAACAGTTTTGAGACTGACACAAATTTTGTTTTTCACAGTTTGCTGCTTTAGTGTTTTAAGATGTTTTAGTCAGATGTCTCTGTGGTTAATGAAGTACAATTATAGACATTTCAGAAGTTTTTTAAATTTTATTGACAAATACATCATGTTTCTGCAAAGACTCAGTATTCTAAACTATGGCAATTCACCCTGCCATGCTGAATATCAGCTTACTGGCAAAATCCCGACTAATGACAAACTATTCTTGTCTAATCAGTCTTTGGAGTTCCTCACAATTTCTGTTGATCCACTAACTCTTTAGATTGACCACAGGTTCTCAATGGGACTGAGATCTGGGGAGTTTCTTAGCTATAGGACCCAAAATGTCAATGTTTTATTTACTGAACCACTCAGCTATCACTTTTTCCTTGACATTGTTATCCATACATATAACCAAATTGTTCTCTGTGTAAGTGTGGTGTGGTGTGTGTAGCCCATTCACTATCTCCATCCATCCCTCACTCCCTCAAGATGGCTGGACCATCATTGTAAATGCACCATTGTATATACACACCTGTACTTTGTATCTCCCCACCTCATTGTAGATTGTAAGCTCTCATGAGCAGGGTCGTCTTATTTTGCTTTAATTATTGTATTGTTACGTTGTTACTTATGACTTGTGTTTTGAAACTGTTAAACTGTAAAGCGCTGCGGAATATGATGGCGCTATATAAATAAAGATTATTATTATTATTCCTAGATCGTTGAAAGAAATTACTCTTGGAGGATGTCTATATACAATCCCTTATATATGGCTGTATTCTTAGGCAAAATTGTGAGTGAGCCCAAACTCTTGGATGAAATGCAGCCCACACATGAATGGTCTCAGGATGTGTTACTATTGGCATGACACAGGACTCATGGTAGTGTAAGGGGGCCAGGGTGGTAGTCGCGGCAAAGGGCTGTACTGTTCCCATACCCTGGTGCCTCGCAGATACAATACAGTGTCCCTTCTGCCGCATGTGCAGCATGCACAGCAATACACTTACATTCACTGCCAGGATCCTCTCTGGGTCTGTCACTCCAGCTCTGCATTTCTGAGCTCCACAAAACATCTCAGAGTCACAGTTCTTTTCCAACAGTTGAACTTTACTAATCAATAGGGCATTCATTACACTGGCAGTACAGGTTAAACAAAGAGACATCTTCTTATCTTTCCTTTCCATTCGGGAAGCCTCTATCCTCTTTGTTATGTTTCGGTAGCTGAGGAGGACAGGAACAACAGCAGGGCAGCCGAACACCTGAGATGTTGGTAACTGATGGGTTGCAGATTCCTAAACTAACGACACAACTAGAGGTAGCCGTGGAGCGTTCCTACGTTGATCCTAGACGCCTCGTCACAGCCTGAGAGATAACTACACCTAAAGGCAGAAAGATGAAAGCTCTGGTACCAAAAATCCCGGGATGACCAGCCAACGCGGAACAATGAATCTCAGACATCACACTCTTCTTCCACTGGTCTGGGACAAACAATTTCCCAATAGGGCAGCGCTCAGATTTATCCTCCTGACTCCCTTCCAAGGCCAGTCTCAAATTGGGCGAGATGGCGGAAAGAACTACACCCTCTTTCAAAATAACAGTAGGATCAGATAACTCAGGAGAGTCCGCAAAGAAACTCCTCTAGAGGGCATCCGCCTTAACACTCTTAGTGCCAGGAAGAAAATAAACCACAAAATTAAAACGTGTGAAAAACAAGGCCCACCTGGCCTGTCTAGGATTAAGTTGCTTGGCTGATTCGAGATAAACCAGATTCTTATGGCCCGTGAGGACCACCACCTGATGTTTGGCTCCTTCCAGCCAATGTCTCCACTCTTCAAAGGCCCACTTTATGGCCAATAACTCCTGATTATCCACGTCATAATTACGTTCAGTTGGAGAAAATTTTCGAGAGAAAAAGGCACAAGGGTTACTCTTAGAGGTCTCTGGATCTCTTTGGGACAAAACGGCACCTGCCCCAATTTCAGAGGCATCAACCTCCACCTGAAACGGTAGAGAAACATCAGGCTGCTGTAGAACAGGAGCAGAAGTGAATCTCTGCTTAAGTTCCTGAAATGCAGAGACTGCCTCAGGAGGCCAATTCACCACATCAGAACCCTTTTTGGTCAAATCAGTCAATGGTTTAACAATACCGGAGAAATTACCAATAAATTTACGATAAAAATTGGCAAAACCCAAAAATCTCTGAAGAGCCTTTAATGAAGTAGGTTGGACCCAATCACAAATGGCTTGAACCTTGACCGGTTCCATTTCAATAACAGACGGAGACAAAATGAATCCCAGAAATGAGACCTTCTGTACGCCAAAAAGACACTTAGATCCCTTCACATACAGTGCATTCTCTCTCAAAATCTGGAACACAGTCCGAACATGTTTCACATGAGAGTCCCAGTCATTGGAAAAAAATCAAGATATCATCCAAATAAACAATCAGAAATTTATCCACAAAATCCCTGAAAATATCATTCATGAAGGATTGGAAGACGGAAGGAGCATTAGTGAGCCCAAAGGGCATCACTAGGTACTCAAAATGCCCCTCTGGGGTATTAAACGCCGTCTTCCATTCATCCCCGTGCTTAATACGAATAAGGTTATACGCCCCCCTGAGGTCAAGCTTGGTAAACCAACTAGCACTTTTCACCCTGGAAAACAGGTCAGAAATCAAGGGTAACGAATATTGATACTTCACAGTGATCTTATTCAAGAGACGATAATCAATACATGGCCTCAATGAACCATCCTTTTTGGCCACAAAGAAAAAACCGGCACCCAAGGGTGAAGAGGGTGGTCTGATATGACCCTTCTCCAATGACTCCTTGATATAAGATCGCATAGCATCGTGTTCAGGTACAGACAAGTTAAAAAGGCGACCTTTAGGAAATTTACCACCAGGCACTAATTCAATAGCGCAATCGTAGCTCCTGTGAGGGGGCAAGATGCAGATTTACTTTCACTAAATACATCCGAAAAATCAGTCAAAAAGTCAGGAACATCCTGAGACTTGGGAGAGGCATTAACACATTGGCAGCCCCAACTGGTCACAGACACAGATTTCCAATCCAAAACAGGATTATGAGACTGTAACCAAGGGAAACCTAGTACAATAATGTCATGCAGATTATACAGCACCAGAAATTTGCAACTCTCCTGATGATCTGGTTCAACCCTCATTATCACCTGAGTAGCAAACTGGGGTTTATTCTCCGCCAAAGGGTAGAATCAATGCCCAGTAGGGGAATAGACTTCCGCAGGGGTATCATGGGAAACCCACAACGTTTGGCAAAGTCAAAATCCATCAGGTTAATAGCTGCTCCTGAATCAACAAAAGCCTGAGCAGAAAATGTGGACAGGGAGCAAATCAGGGTAACAGTCAACAGAAATTTAGTCTGAACACTACCCAAGACAACTGAGCGTGCAAAACGTATTCCCTGCTTAGGGCAGACTGAAATAGCATGAGAGGCATCACCACAGTAGAAACATAACCCATTGCGCTTTCGAAACTCATGACGCTGAGCCCCAGAAGTCACTCTATCACACTGCATGAGTTCAGAAGCTGGTTCACAAGGCAATACTATCTCACGCATACCTCTACGCTCACGCAAACGTCTGTCAATTTGAATAGCCAATGACATAGAATCATTGAGACCAGAGGGAGCAGGGAATCCCACCATAACATCCTTTACATTCTCTGACAGCCCCTTCCGAAAAAGGGCTGCCAAAGCATCATCATTCCATTTGGTCAGGACTGCCCACTTTCGGAATTTCTGACAGTACAACTCAGCGTCTTCAAGACCCTGATTTAATGCCAACAAGGTTTTTTCAGCTTGATCAGTGACATTAGGTTCATCGTACAATAACCCCAGAGCCAGAAAAATGCATCAATATCATTCAAAACAGGATCCCCAGGTGTCAGGGAAAAAGCCCAATCCTGAGGATCGCCACGCAGGAGAGAGATGACAATTTGAACCTGCTGTGCTGCGTTACCTGAAGACTTAGGCTTTAAGGCAAAAAACAACTTACAGTTATTTTTGAAATTCAAAAATTTAGCCCGATCCCCCAAAAACAAATCTGGCATGGGAATCCTAGGTTCCACAAACGGCAACCCAGCAAGATAGGTAGCAATACTCCGAACCTCAGTGGCAAGCTGATCCACACGGCCAGACAACTGTGCAAACTCCATTGAGAGAAAAAAAAATCCTACTCAGCACCCAGAGAAAAAGTGGGAAAAAATGCAACAGACAGAAAAAAGAAAAAAAAAATCTCTGGCAACTCTGACAACTTTTTTCTTTCCACACTATTTTTCCCTTCTGTGAGTACCATATAATTTTCAGTTATGGCCGGTGATACTGTTATGTTTCGGTAGCTGAGGAGGACAGGAACAACAGCAGGGCAGCCGAACACCTGAGATGTTGGTAACTGATGGGTTGCAGACTCCTAAACTAACGACACAACTAGAGGTAGCCGTGGAGTGTTCCTACGTTGATCCTAGACGCCTCGTCACAGCCTGAGAGATAACTACACCTAAAGGCAGAAAGATGAAAGTATCTTCCCCGGAGCAGATCCCCAAAGTAAATAGGAAGCCCCCAAACATATAATGGCGGTTAGACAAGATGAAAACACAAACATAGGCAGAAAATAGACTGAGCAAACGCTGGGGCCACAAGCTGACTAAATAGGATAGGACAGGAGAGATTACTTTCTGCAACCCAGAAAACCCTACAAAAATCCAACAATTCTGATTACAAAAATACTGAGATCACACGATCTCGCCACCCACTAAATCAGCTCTCAGTGTGAACAAAAACCAAGCCGCAGCCGCTGAAAAAACAGGAAAAAGCAAATGAGCAAATAACAGTGGCTGCAGAAAAACTGTGAGGAGCTCAGGCCCCAGGAGGGGACCTGGCTGACCCCCAAACAAAAGTGCAGAAAACAATGCAAAAAGCAAGCACAAAAAGAAAAGCAAAAATATCCTATCTGAAAGCAGGAGATGCAGGCAGGACTCCAGCAAACTTCCAAATGAACCAGGAACCACAATTGAGACAAGAACAATTGATCACCGGCAACCATCATGGGAGGGAACCTCCCTTATATCAGACCAGTCCGTGATTCCAGATTGCCACTCCTCGCTGAAAGGTTCAGTACTGTCTGTAACAACCAGAGGGAGCCTCTGCTCAGAAACCATCTCTAGCACATTCATAACACCTCTCTATCAGCTCTGTCTCCCTTTTCCAGGCAATCCCTGCCATATCTTTGGACAGTCCATGTTCAATGCGTGCCTTCAGTGTCACCAGCTCCCTGTCAGCCCCTTGTCCGGTTCCAATAGGCAAAGGTGCCAGGAATGTCATCTCAGCTGCTCTCACCCCGGTCGTAGACCCCGGATCCTTCTTGGGGATGGTCCTTTTGAGCTGGTGCCGGACTGCACAATTCTCTGCCTGGGGCCCCTTACTGCCATAGAAGCCTTATCCCCACAGCCAGCCATCACTTCGCTACTCCTCACACCTTGCCCTGGGTAAGACTGCCCGGGCATCTGCTGCCTAACCAGGAAGTCCTTCTCCTATATCCATTGCTCTGCACTGCCCGCCCTGTAGCTCCTTCCAGCTGCTAAACTCCTATGATAACTAACACTTCTATTCTACTCTATTCTATTCTCTATGATGCCCCCCACTACTCTAATTTCCCTGTGTTCCTATACTATCTCCTACTCTATCCCTAAGCCTATGCACAACACATGACAAATACATCACATTACAGTATATAACAAGTGTAATGACATCAGTAAACAATGAGGTGCCACACGCAATCATATGAACAGCGTCCAGGGGAGAGGAGGCAAGTGAGGGTCCCTGCCACCTCCTTACACTAGCACTCACCTTGTCTTCTCTGAACAATCATTCTTACAGATATTCCAAGCAGTTTTAAAGGGGGGGGGGCAGTCTGAATGATATCTAAATATCCTAATTGAGCACCTTATCTCAACAAGCCAGGAGCAATTTGGTGATGAACAATGTTATTTCTATGAAGATGGATCATACTGCCACAAGGTAAAATAACTAAGTGGCTTGATGAACAAATTATTTACATTTTGGGTCCATAGTGAGGAAACTCCAACATTCTCAATTCCATTATGTACCTTTGGTCAATCCTGTGGACAAACAAAAGCACAGAAATTCTGATTAACTCCAATAAATAGTTAAGAATGGGTAGCCGTTAGTCAAAATTTGGCCCAGAAGCTGATATCCAGCATACAAAGGCAAATTGCAGAAGTCTTGAAAAATAAGGGTCATCACTGCAAATATTGAGTATTTACATGAATGTATTTGTCAGTAAAAGTGCTTACATTTGTACTTCAGCAACCATAGAAACATCTGACTACAAGAGCTAAAAATGCTCAGGCAGCAAACTTTGTGAAAATTTTTTAGTAATTAATATTGGGTGACATTTCCTAAAAATGATATATTTGTAATATAATTCTAATTTTTAAGATATAATCTCAGTTCATGTCTTTGTCGTAAATGGAAACGGTGTCTGCTTGCAACCTCAGAAATGTAGTTAAATAGTTCTTACTACTACACTGGCTGCATTGTAATGTCAGCAAGATACTTATGGAGAGGAATGAAATCAGAAACTTTACAAAATGTTTCAGTTGTACCCACAGGGCCTGGCACTGCTGCACCCACTTCCATCAGCCTACTCTGGTAGTCTTCTACTGTAGGGAGGAAGGAGTCATTGAGTATAAAATTGCAGGTGGATGACCACAGTACCACAGGAGCAGTAAGTTGCAATTAACTGTTTACTCCAAACTTGGAAATAACATGTTGAGGGGTGCAACGAGAATATAAGTTGACTATTCTTCAGAAAGAGGAATTAACACAATATCAAAAAGATTTGTATTCAATAATCTTGAAAGTTGCTTTCTGTATAAATAACAGCCAATGGAGTTACTTACCTATACACTTGAAGTGAGTTTTCTATTTCAAGTACTCATCCTCCACCCTCCAGTGCTAGCTCTACACCACTGCTTCAGTCTCTGCATTTTGGCTGCAGCAGTGATGTCATGAGCCTGAACGACACCACCGGGCAGGAGTCAATTACGGTACAGTAGATGAGGAGACAGACCCAAAACAGCTTTATTGAAAAATAGAAGATTATATGCAATAATGGATACAAGGAGAGATAGCTGGAATGTGTAACACAAGCTGTGCTCCAGCTTTGACAAGGCAAAGTTCAATACAAGCAGTGTAAACAATTTCTCTAAACTACTCTCTTCTAACTTTCTACCTGGCATCCGATAACCAGGCCGTGTTGCTACAGCACCCTAGCTAAAGAACCCTGGTCTACACCCCAACACAGTTGAACATCGGTGTCACACTCACAGTTCTGCAGTGCTTAGGAGAAAGTCTGATAGCTCCTGCTTGGTCCCGAGGTAGTGGAGTCGAGTTAATTGTGTTGAGCTCTTCCTTCCATTTTCTTCAGGGTCCGGGATTACTGGTACCACAGCATTGTTGTCACGCTGTCTAATGTCAGTAAACTATTTATACAGGAACCACACTCTATACAACATATAGTTTAGCAACATAAGAATGTAAGTATAAAATAGATTTACCTGACACAATATCAGCAGAACTTAAGGTACTGCCACACTAAACAATCCCGCTAGCGATCACGATAACGACGCATGCTAATGCGATCGCTAGCGGGATTGTTTCTATATCGCTAAATGCGGCCACATTTAGCGATATAGTTAACGACGCTATCGCCGTTAGCGATCTTCTTAACGACTTTAGCGGTACAAAAGTACCGCTAAATCGCTAAGAAAAGGTGCCACACAGCGATTAGATACTCACCCAGCGGGAGCGCCAGCGATGAAATAGGGTCCGGAGCGATTCCAGCGACGAGCGAGATCACAGCAGGAAGCTCGTCGCTGGAAGCTGCCGCACTGAACAATATCGCTAACGGGATCGCTAAATAGTGACGTTTTTTAGCGATCTCGTTAGCGATATTGTTTAGTGTGGCATACCCTTTAGGGTTAATCTTGAGGACTAGATGTGCAGAGACGATATCAGTTGAACTCAGGGTTAATCTTGAGGACTTGATGAGCTGTAACAGGAAAGAGGAGGACCGGGGTCTAACCTGACCCTACACTGGGTCCTAACTAATCCCTTACCTTGGAGGTACTGATAATGGTTCAGAGGTCCAAGTCTCCAGCCTAACCCTGTCTCCTATCAGACCCTGAACCCTGTAATCAGTCCTAAGAAGGATCCTGATTACCACCAAAGGGATATGGGCTGATCTCAGCTAAATACACAGATTAGACATATAAGACAGACAGGATAGCACTCTCTTGCATACACACTCAAACACCGAAGGAACATAAATGGTCTGGGAAATAAACTCTAAGCAAGTTAAGCTTAAAACAACTAAGGAGCTCTCAACTAGAGTCTATACAGATTCATTCCTATCTGTGGTCTGCATGAAGTGTTTCACTGGCAACTCCCAAAGCAGACAACCAGAAACTTAAAGGAAACCAATCAACAAATAATCAATTGCAGCCGGGAGAAACTGCACCCAGTCCCAGCACCGAGCACAGACAGAATTAACTCCCTAGCTGCCAAACACAAAGAAACAGCAACTCAGCTGTGAGAAGTCAAAATGTGCAACCGCGACGATCTTCGTGGCAATTCACACATGACAGTACCCCCCTTCTACGAGGGGCCTCCGGACCCTCAGGGCCAGGCCTGCCCGGGTGAGTTCTGTGGAAGGTCCGAACCAAACGATCTGCGTTAACATCAGACGCAGGGACCCACGTCCTCTCCTCCGGACCATACCCCTTCCAATGCACCAAGTACTGAAGGGACCGGCGATTCAGGCGAGAGTCAATGATTTTTGATACTTGAAATTCCAAGTTACCATTGACCAACACTGGAGGAGGAGGTAGAGGTGACGGTATGACTGGTGCCACATACCTTTTAAGTAATGACTTGTGGAACACATTATGAATTTTAAAAGTAGAAGGGAGTTCCAGACGAAATGCCACAGGATTAATTATGGAACTGATCCTGTATGGCCCGATGAATCTGGGACCCAGTTTCCAGGAGGGCACTTTAAGTTTTATATTCCTGGTAGACAACCATACCAGATCGTTCACATTCAGATCTGGACCAGAAACTCTCCTCCTATCAGCCATATGTTTGTATCGGTTCCCCATCGTACTCAAATTATTCAATACACCTCGCCACACAGAAGCAAGTGACGACGAGAAACGCTCCTCCTCAGGAACCCCAGAAGGACCCCCCCATTGAAAGTACAAAACTGGGGATGAAAACCATATGCCCCAAAAAACAGGGAATTACCAGTGGACTCGCTCCGCCTGTTGTTAAGAGCGAACTCTGCCAGAGGCAAGAAAGATGACCAGTCCTCCTGGTTCTCCGAGACAAAACACCGGAGATATGTCTCTAAACTCTGATTCAGACGCTCTGTCTGACCATTGGTCTGTGGATGAAAAGCCGAGGAAAACGACAATTGCATCCCCCGACGTAAACAAAATGCCCTCCAAAATTTGGACACAAACTGAGACCCCCTATCTGACACCACATCAGAAGGCAACCCATGAAGTCTCACGATCTCCCTAATGAACACCTGCGCCAGAGTTTTAGCATTAGGGAGTGCAGGAAGAGCAACGAAATGTGCCATCTTACTGAACCTGTCAACAACCACCAGTATGACAGTATTCCCTGACGACGGAGGAAGATCCGTAATGAAGTCCATAGATAAATGAGTCCATGGACGCTCCGGAAGTTTCAAGGGTAAAAGGGTCCCAGATGGACAGGTATGAGGAGTTTTAGAGCGAGCACAAACCCCACAGGACGCGACAAAAGTTATAACATCTTTATTAGCGTTAGGCCACCAAAATCGGCGAGAAAGGAGATCTAAAGTAGCCTTACTCCCTGGATGTCCTGCTAAAGCAGAATTATGATGTGCCTCAATAACCTTTTGTCTCAACTGATTCGGGACAAACAGTCTCCCTGGAGGTCCTGCAGGGGCGTCCCCCTGAGCCTCTAACACCTCCTCCTCAAGCTCAGAACATACAGCCGACACTACCACCCCCTCCTGAAGGATAGGAATCGGGTCATCCGTTTTCCCGGCCCCTGGGAAACTGCGAGACAAAGCATCAGCCTTTACATTCTTAGACCCCGGACGATAAGTGACGACAAAATTAAACCTGGTAAAAAACAACGACCATCGAGCTTGTCTGGAATTCAGACGCTTAGCGGATTCTAAATACAGCAGGTTCTTGTGATCAGTAATAACGGTGACCGGGTGGACTGCCCCCTCCAAAAAGTGACGCCATTCTTCAAAAGCCAATTTAATGGCCAAAAGTTCCCTATTGCCGATATCATAATTCCTTTCGGCGGACAACAATTTCTTAGAAAAGAAAGCGCACGGATGCCATTTACCAGGGGACGGACCCTGGGACAATATAACACCCACCCCTACGTCAGACGCGTCCACCTACCACAATGAACGGCTGAGATACATCTGGTTGGATGAGAACGGGTGCCGAAGCAAAACATCTCTTTAAAGAGGAAAAGGCTTGGCAAGCTTTGTCCGACCACCTAGAAAAATCCGTCCCTTTTCTCGTCATGTCCGTGAGAGGTTTGACGACAGACGAGAAATTACAAATAAATTTCCGGTAGTAATTAGCAAACCCCAAAAAACGCTGCAGAGCCTTAAGATCCCCTGGCTGATCCCATTCAAGCACTGCTCTCACCTTTTCAGGGTCCATACGGAAACCGGAGGCTGACACCAAAAAAACCAAAAACTGAAGTTCCTGTACGGCAAAAACACACTTCTCCAGTTTGGCGTATAGTTTATTGTCTCGCAAGATCTGCAACACCTGTCTCACATGCTCCTGGTGAGACACAAGATCTGGCGAGTAAATTAAAATGTCATCCAAATATACGACCACAAACACCCCCACAAGGTGACGAAAAATGTCATTAACAAAATGTTGGAATACTGCTGGTGCAGTAGTCAGACCAAAAGGCATAACCAGGTTTTCATAATGTCCCTCCTGGCGTGTTAAACGCCGTTTTCCACTCATCCCCCTCTTTTATTCTAATCAGATTATACGCCCCCCTGAGATCCAATTTAGAGAACCATTTGGCGCCAACAATTTGATTGAAGAGATCAGGAATAAGAGGGAGTGGATACGGATCTCGAACAGTAATCCGATTAAGTTCGCGGAAATCCAAGCAAGGGCGTAGGCCTCCATCTTTTTTCTTCACAAAGAAGAACCCCGCGGCTACAGGGAAGATGAAGGTCTAATATGCCCTTTGGCCAGACTTTCGGAAATATAATCTTTCATAGCCTGTCTTTCAGGACCAGAAAGATTATACAACCTAGCTTTAGGTAACTTAGCATCAGGAAGAAGATTAATAGAGCAGTCATACACACGATGAGGAGGCAACTCCCGACACCCCTCCTCAGAAAAAACATCCCCAAAATCCTCCAAAAAAGGAGGCAATGTACTAGGTACGACCGCACTGATGACTGTGTTCATGCAGTTGCTTTTGCAAAACTCACCCCATTGGCTTATCTCTCTGGACTGCCAATTAATTACAGGGTTATGTTTAACCAGCCAAGGAAGTCCCAACACAATGGGAGTAGGTAGACCCTCCAACACATAACAAGATAATTGTTCCCTATGTATTGCCCCTACCCGAAGGTCAATGTTATGAACCTCATGAACAAAGCTACCTTGGCCGAGAGGCCTGGCGTCAATGGAAAAAATAGGGATCGGTTTGACCAATACATCAGATGCATACCTTGAGCCTGAGCAAACTGAGCGTCAACCAGATTGGCGCCGGAACCACTATCCAGAAGAACAGACAATCTCTTCACTCTAGTACCAAACACCACCTCCACTGGTACAAGGAACTGAGAAGAACCGGCGGATGAAATACATACTCCCAGGTTGTCATCCACCACACAACCTGGGATTAGCAGTTTTCCGGCGACTTTTTACTTAACAAGACACGGGATGGACATTCTCCAACAAAATGTCCCTCTTTCCCGCAGAAAAAACACCTTCTAGTCCTGCGGCGTGCCGCCAATCCCCTACTACGAAAAGATGTCCCTCCCAACTGCATAGGCTCATCCGAACAGACAAGGGGAACCTCAACATAAGGGACTTTAGTAGTAGGTGGAGTAACAACAGGGAGTGGAGTTACCTCACCCCTCTCCCGAAGCCGTCTATCAGTACGGATAGCTAAGGCCATAGCAGCCTCCAGAGAAGGAGGAGACTCATACTGAGCCAAAACGTCTTTTAATTTGTCAGAAAGCCCATGACAAAACTGGCTCCTAAGAGCTGGGTCATTCCACTGAGTATCCGTGGCCCATCTACGAAACTCAGAAGCAAATTCCTCCGCAGGACGATCTCCCTGCTGTATCTTACGTAATTTAGTCTCAGCAAGAGAGACCCGATCTGGGTCATCATATACCAATCCCAGAGCAGTAAAAAATTGATCTACAGACTGTAGAGCCGGGGATCCCGGAGGAAGGGAAAATGCCCAGGATTGAGGGTCCCCTTGAAGAAGTGAGATAACAATTCCCACTCTCTGCTCATCACTCCCTGATGATCGCGGCCGAAGCCGAAAATATAATTTACATGCCTCCCGGAAGGTAAAAAATTTGTCTCGCCCACCAGTGAACCTATCTGGAAGAGCCACCTTAGGTTCAACTCTGGTTTGCTCCAGGGGAGACAAAACTTTGGACTTAATGTCCGTCAGCTCCATGGATAATCCCTGCAACTGCAGAGCCAGCTGGGCTACTGGATCCATGGTAACTAGAGATAATTTTTTATGGCCAGTGAAAATGTCACGCTGTCTAATGTCAGTAAACTATTTATACAGGAACCACACTCTATACAACATATAGTTTTGCAACATAAGAATGTAAGTATAAAATAGATTTACCTGACACAATATCAGCAGAACTTAGGGTTAATCTTGAGGACTAGATGTGCAGAGACGATATCAGTTGAACTCAGGGTTAATCTTGAGGACTTGATGAGCTGTAACAGGAAAGAGGAGGACCGGGGTCTAACCTGACCCTACACTGGGGTCCTAACTAATCCCTTACCTTGGAGGTACTGATAATGGTTCAGAGGTCCAAGTCTCCAGCCTAACCCTGTCTCCTATCAGACCCTGAACCCTGTAATCAGTCCTAAGAAGGATCCTGATTACCACCAAAGGGATATGGGCTGATCTCAGCTAAATACACAGATTAGACATATAAGACAGACAGGATAGCACTCTCTTGCATACACACTCAAACACCGAAGGAACATAAATGGTCTGGGAAATAAACTCTAAGCAAGTTAAGCTTAAAACAACTAAGGAGCTCTCAACTAGAGTCTATACAGATTCATTCCTATCTGTGGTCTGCATGAAGTGTTTCACTGGCAACTCCCAAAGCAGACAACCAGAAACTTAAAGGAAACCAATCAACAAATAATCAATTGCAGCCGGGAGAAACTGCACCCAGTCCCAGCACCGAGCACAGACAGAATTAACTCCCTAGCTGCCAAACACAAAGAAACAGCAACTCAGCTGTGAGAAGTCAAAATGTGCAACCGCGACGATCTTCGTGGCAATGCACACATGACAATTGTTTCTCTCTCAGGTTACAGGTGCTCGGGGAGAACCACTTTGACTGTGTGATGCAACTTTTTCCTTCTGATGCGGTCCTCGTGATCAATCCCGTGGTAACCGGGCACTATCTTTTCCCTTGAAGTCGATAGTTCATTAACCAATCTCTCAGTGTTAGGACACACTTATTGTCCTGTCCCTCTCCAAAGGCACCAGTCTCTCTCTTCGCTTTGAACTGATATTTCCTGCTTCTTGCTCAAATTAACACACAGCAAGCTGCAGGGTAGAAAAGAACTTGTCCAAATGCACACAAATCAGATGGGAGCATCGTCTCTCAAAGACACAGGTCAAACAGATCTAATTAACAATGTATGCAGTTTGTAATGTGAAATCTAACAGATCCACTTTAAAGGTGTTTTTACCCTCATCCATGAAAGCACCTGAGAGAATGATATACGCACCTATCATTGAACAGGAAGTCAAAAGCATAAAAGGCAACTCCCACTTTTTCGTCCAATATGTTTTCCTGTCCTTTTGATGTAGGAACCTTGAGTGCATGGCTGGTGCAGCCGTGAATCATAGAACACCATAACATGTACTATAGCAACCTCTAGTAAGAATAACACTGAGTACAGGAGCCCACTAAAATGCTATAATATCACTATAATATCTAGATTTAATGCATCTGTATCTACCTATGTTTGGTGATCGGACCCAAAGAGGGTTGGTAAATGGCTGCACATCCAGTTGGAAGAATGTCTCAAGTGGAGTACCACAGGGCTCTGTCCTGGGCCCTGTATTGTTCATCATCTTTATCAATGATTTAGATGAAGGAATTGAGGGTAAGCTGATTAAATTTGCTGATGACACAAAGCTAGGAGGGATAGCTAATACTAGAGAAGAGAGAGAGGATTCAAAAAGATATAAATAAACTGGAGCAGTGGGCAGCAACTAATAGAATGTTTTTTAACAGGGAAAATGCACAGTACTACATCTGGGCAATAAAAATGAAAAAAGCATATGCAGAATGGGAGGAATGGGGCTAAGCAACAGCACATGTGAAAAAGACTTGGGTATACTAATAGATCACAGACTGAACACGAGTCAAAAGTGTAATGCAGCAGCAAAAAAGGCAAATACAATTCTAGGATGTATTAACAGAAGCATACAGTCTAGATCACGTGAAGTCATTATTGCTCTCTACTCCTCTTTGGCCAGACCTCATCTGGAATACTGTGTCCAGTTTTGGGCACCACATTTTAAAAAAGACATCAATAAACTGGAGCAAGTTCGGAGAAGAACGACCAGAATGGTGACCGGTCTGCAAACCATGTCCTATGAGGAACGGTTGCAGGATTTGGGAATGTTTAGCTTGCAAAAGAGAAGCCTGAGAGGAGTCTTAATAGCTGTCTACAAATATCTCAAGGGCTGTCACATTGTAGAAGGATCATCTTTATTCTCATTTGCACAAGGAAAGACTAGAAGCAATGGGATGAAACTTAATGGGAGGAGACACAGTTAAGATATTAGAAAAAACTTTTTGATTGTTAGGGTGACCAATGAGTGGAACAGGCTGCCACGAGAGGTGGTGAGTTCTCCTTCAATAGAAGTCTTCAAACAGAGGCTGGACAGATATCTGTCTGGGATGATTTAGTGAATCCTGCTTTGAGCAGGGGGTTGGACTAGATGGCCCAGGAGGTCCCTTCCAACTCTACCATTCTATGATTATATGTGTCTGGCCTGGGATGCTCACATAACGTGTGTCCTTGTGATTCTCGCATGTCTTGCAGCATGGTGGTCCTCATATGGTCTGCAGCCTGCAGCTTGGCATGTGGATTGCAGCCTGGCGTGTGGCCTGCAGCTTGGTGGTTAGCCTTGTGGTCCTCGTTTGGGTTAAGCTGTTGCTGTGGCTGCTTGGTTGGGGCGCTTGTCTTGTGAGCAGGAGATCCTGAGTTAGGATGTCAGCAGTGCTTGGTGTTCATTTTCTCAGTATGAATCTTAAAGCATGTGTCATGTATGGCCGCTGGCCTCGTGTTTTGTGCCTGCTGCCTCATGTCGGGTCTCATGTCTTGTGTGTTGGCATGCCGCCTCATGTCGGGCCTCATGTCTTGTGTGTTGGGCATGCCGCCTCATGTCGGGCCTCAGGTCTTGTGTATTAGGCATGCCACCTCATGTCTGGCCTTATGTCTTGTGTTTTGGGCCGGCTGCCTCATGCCTCTTGTTAGTCTGCCACCTCGAGTATGGCCTCATGTGTCATCTTTGCCATTCCACCTCATGTCTTGGGTTTAGCCTGCTACAGTACCTTAAAAAAGCATTCATACCCCATAAACTTTTTGACATTTTTTCACGGTACACCCACAAACTTAAATTTATTTTATTGGAATTTTATGTGATATACCAAGACAAAGTAGCAAGTATTTGTTAAGTGCAAAGGAAAAGATACATGGTTTTCTAATTAAATAAATCTGAAAATTGTGACGTTCATATGTATTCAGTGTTAGAATATGCAACAGATTAGGACTTATTATAAGTAAAAGGAGGACTTTATGCTGACCTGACAATAGATGGCGATGTTGTGTAACGTTTCCTTCTGTTTAATGTATTGTATAAGAAATAGTCTCACTTGTAGTTTCACTTTCGTTTTGTTCCTGGTTTCCTGATGCAATGCTGAAATGACTGTGCATTTTCCTTTTACCTCATGTTGTAAGAAGTAAAAGCTTGTTATCCATGAAGTGAAGTTTTCTACTGCAAAGGTGTGGATTCAGAAGCTGTGCAACATTCAGTACCCTGTTTTCTGATACCCCTAAATAAAATCCTGAGTGACCAATTGCTACCAGAAGTTATATAATTAGTAAATTGAGTCCATCTGTGTATAAGTTATTCTTAGTATAACTACTGCTGTTCTGTGTTCTTTGTTTGAGAAAATTAGGGATCAAACAACATCATGAAAACCAAGTAACACAACAGACAGGTAGGGGAGAAAGTTGTGGAGAAGAGAAATTCTCTGATATGGGAATCTTGAACTATAGTTGGCATTGTGTGATACTCAGTCCACATTTGACATCATAGAGTTGGGTAGATATTTTGAACCAATAGGTGACTATTGACACTAGAAGGGTTTCTTACGGTCCAGAGCTTGGAACCTTACATCAATGGAAAATGTCAACAATATTTGGTTTGATTCTAAGCAATATTTTAAGCAGTTGCAGTTGGGCCCATCGGCCACTAGGAACCCTACTCAAGGCCCAGTTAAAGTTACCACGTTTCCTTGTACCCAAAAGGGTATCACCCGATGGTCTTGTGCACTGTGGAGAAACGGGGGGTCGGCGGGCGCCAAAGTCTGCTAGCCGAAACCACATGGACCAGGGATCGTCCTGCCTAACACCCGCTCTCCTGTTAAACGTGGTCATAACACCTCATAGACAACATAGGGTTAGGGTAAAACAGCGTGGCAATACTTTATTGAACCACCACACCCAATAGAAAACAGAACAATCCCAGCAATTACCCCCAACATGGTGCACATTACAGGGCCTAACCCTTCCGCTGACTCGCCTGAATAACGGTAGATTTTACGTCAGAGCTCCCAGGGTCGATATTCCACCTGTGATATACCTACAGAGAAGAGATATTGACAAGCGTAGGGAGATGACCAAGAGCAGTTCATAGAGTCTGTAGAAGGTCCAAAGCCAGTTGACAACGTCAGAGCTCCCAGGGTCGCTATCCCACCTGTGATATACACACAGAGAAGAGATAACAACAAACGTAGGGAGATGACAGTCCATACTGTCCATACAAGGTCCAAAGCCAGTTGACACGAGAGTCACCACCTTGCTTATTCGACAATTTCCATGGAACCAGGCTACCAGCGGGTCCCAAAACCTGGCTTTCTCCAAACATATCCTTGGTTCAGAGATGGTCACTGGATCAGACCTGTGTCCTTCCAACCAGAGCCGAAAACACCTAGGTTGTTTCACTTAGAATCATAGATCGTGTCCCTTATGATGGTTCCATGATGAATTGGCTGCAGTCCTGTCTCTCGTCCGTTGAGTGTTGTGCAGAATGTCTGACTGGTAGCTCTCTATGTCATGAGATGAGATCAGATCTGCTCTCTCTGTCTCTTGAGTATTTTTATACCCCAGGCATGTAAGCTATTTTTAGATTTACCCAGTGTGCTTCAGTTCATCCTCACAGCCTTTCCCTATCTACCTTTGAAGTCAACAAACTGGGTATAAAATACAATACACAATTAGCATATCAGCTCACAATAAACACAGATAAACACATACTATGTACAAGTCACTGTTACAGACTTACATAGTATGTTAAATCGTATGCAAGTCTGTCTTCTTGACCCACCAGACATAAACACTTAAATCTACAAGCCAAATTACAGATAAAAAGTCAATTCTTGTGGGTTTACAAAAACATGGTTGTCTGGAAAATTAAGATACAATCTGGTTTCTTCACATGCACTTTTATTACTGTACAGTTTTTCTACTAAATTTAGCATATTAGTATATCAGGCACTCTGTAAAGTTTTAAGCTGGGTTTCAAGTCTTTAGGGTCTACTGTTTGAGATGTTCAACAAAAACATGGAATACAAAAGAAAATTATTTTATAGCCAAATGACAGGACCACTCTGCACCAAATTTGGCAAATAGCTAAATAAGGCGCTTCAGAACATATTATACCAGGGTTTCAGCTCTCGTGAGGCTACCGTTCAATTATTTGCAAAAAAAATTGGACTATAAGGCAAATATTTATTTACAGCAAAAGGACTTGACCAGTCTGAACCCAAATTTTCCAGTCACATAAACTAAGCAGTTTGGAAGGTTTTATACTGGGTTTCATTGCTATAGGACCAATATGTTGGCTTCATATAATTAGCAAATTTTTAACCACAGACAATTAAACTTAACAGATCTGTGCGAAGCTGGGTTATTTTTTCTCTCGCTCTCTCTTGGCATCTGCGCAATATCAAAATGCAATTATATATACAGTACAGACCAAAAGTTTGGACACACCTTCTCATTCAAAGATTTTTCTGTATTTTCATGACTATGAAAATTGTAGAATCACACTGAAGGCATCAAAACTATGAATTAACACATGTGGAATTATACATTACACTTTACAAAAGAGTGTGAAACAACTGAAAATATGTCTTATATTCTAGGTTCTTCAAAGTAGCCACCTTTTGCTTTGATTACTGCTTTGCACGAAGAAAAGGTGAACGGATGGACTCTACATGCCTGTTCCCACCGTGAAGCATGGAGGAGGTGGTGTGATGGTGTGGGGGGTGCTTTGCTGGTGATACTGTTGGGGATTTATTCAAAATTGAAGCGGTGAGCGGTCCAGCTCATCCCAAACCATCTCGATTGGGTTCAGGTCTGGTGACTGTGAGGCCAGGTCATCTGGCATAGCACCCCAACACTCTCCTTCTTGGTCAAATAGCCCTTACACAGTCTGGAGGTGTGTTTGTGGTCATTGTCCTGTTGAAAAATAAATGATGGTCCAACTAAACGCAAACCGGATGGAATAGCATGCTGCTGCAAGATGCTGTAGTAGCCATTCTGGTTCACTATGCCTTCAATTTTGAATAAATCCCCAACAGTGTCACCAGCAAAGCACCCCCACACCATCACACCACCTCCTCCATGCTTTACGGTGGGAACCAAGCATGTAGAATCCATCCGTTCACCTTTTCTGTGTGCAAAGCAGTAATCAAAGCAAAAGGTGGCTACTTTGAAGAACCTAGAATATAAGACATATTTTCAGTTGTTTCACACTTTTTTGTAAAGTGTAATGTATAATTCCACATGTGTTAATTCATAGTTTTGATGCCTTCAGTGTGATTCTACAATTTTCATAGCCATGAAAGTACAGAAAAATCTTTGAATGAGAATGTGTGTCCAAACTTTTGGTCTGTACTGTATATTTATGAAGTTTTGTTCGGTGTTGTCTGTTGTTTGCTCTTTATGCACAGCCAAATGACTAGACCTGTCTTCACCAAATTTTGCACATAGGAAAAATAAGGCACTTCTGAAGGTTTTGGACCGGTTTCAGCTCTCTCCATTCAACATATTCACAAAAAAATATACAAAAGAAAACATTAATTTATGGACTAATCACTGGACTTATCTGCCTGAATTATTTTACATAGGTTCTAGGAAGCTAAAGCCTGGTCTAAAACTTTCCAAAGTGCCTGATTTACCAAGCATCCTCTACATATTTAGAAAAAATATGGAATTAAATAAAAAAGATGAATTTAAATCTCTTCAAGACACCACTAGATAGAGGCAAAATATCTGTGCAATACAACTCAAATATGTTGTCTTCATATTAGTGCCAAATTAGGTTTTTAAACAAACAGTTAAACCAAATAGACAGCTGCTGTCGGTTATGAGCCCCGTCACACTCAGCGATCCCGACAACGAAAAGACCTGGCAGGGATCGTTGCTGCGTCGCTTTGTGGTCGCTGGTGAGCTGTCACATAGGCAGACTTACCAGCGATCAGAACCAGCGAGCACGCTGGTATCCAATGTACATATCGGGTAACTAAGGGCGGCGCCGCGCCTAGTTACCCGATATGTACCCTGGTTACCGGCTCCCAGCATCTCCTGTACAGCGCTGAGAGCCGGTATCCAATGTAAATATCGGGTAACTAGGTGCCGCTCGGTGCTTAGTTACCTGATATGTACATTGGATACCGGCTCTCAGCGCTCTACAGCAGACGCTGGGAGCCGGTATCTAGGGTACATATTGGGTAACTAGGTGCGGCGCCGCCCTTAGTTACCCGATATGTACATTGGATTCCAGCTCCCAGCGCGCTGATCGTTGGTCTCCCGCTGTCACACGCAGCGATGCGCGCTGGCCAGCGGGAGACCAAGATTAAAAAATGGTCCAGGACATTCAGCGACGATCAGCGATACCCAACAGGGGGGCTGATCGTCCCTGCGTGTCACACATAGCAAGATCGCTAGCGGGGTCGCTGTTGCGTCACAAAACTTGTGACTCAGCAGCTATCTCGCTTAGTGTGATGGGGCTTAAGTCTACCAGTGCACCATAAAGATATGCTGATGATTTTTCAAATAATGTAATAAATGCATTCAACAAGTAGCTACTTTACACTTTTAAACATGAACATATATCTCAGAATGTCACAACAATAACTGGTTAAACTGCACATTTGGCTACCTTGAGCCTGGGTAAATTATAGAACTTTGTTGACATGGGTCTATACTTTTCCTGTGTTCTCCAGGGACTACCAGTGCAAATTAGATTTCAATACAGCTGTTTTTCACTAGGCTACATAGCTCCTGCTTGCAGCAAAGGAGATGCTTTGTGCATTTGACCGTATTATGAATCCATGATGTATAGATCCACAGTATGTTTCCCATAGTCTGTTATGGGGCCCATACCGTGTTTCCATGTGCCAGTAGAGACTTTATTATTTTACAACAAATTTAGTATGAATCCTTAACCCCTTAACAAACTTAGACCTATCCATATGTCCAGAAGATTTTGCGCACAAAGAGGCTGTGCACGCATGATCGCCACCGTGTGTTGACTGATTCTGACAGCTGCCGCTCCTGGCACTTTAATCCCCTAAGTGCTGCGATCGCAGCATTTAGAGAACAGGCAGAGGGAAGAAAGCCCCTCTGCCCTAGGATGGGTGACCACGCAACGTCTTTGCGGTGTTCTGATCGTTGCCATGGTGACCCGATATCATCATTATGACATCCGGGTCACCAGCCACTAGCAAGTTAGTTAGCTCATGCGCAGTGCATGATCTAACTAACTTGTGTCTGCAGGGCTGACAGGCTATAAAGTATAGCAATGCTCCTGCATTGCTATACCTTATAACTGTGATCAAACTGCAGAAAGTGAAAGTCCCATAGTGTGACTAAGTAAAAAAAGAAAAAAAAAGTGAAAAAAGTTGTAAAATATTTTTTGAAAAAAATCACAAAATAATTTAAAAACATATAACGTATATACGAGAGTATAAGATGACCTGACTATAAGCCGAGGCACGTAACTTTACACAGAAATGGAAAACTTATGACTCGAGTGAAGCCTAGTATGCATGGCCCTTATCCCTATCCTGTGCATGTCTCTATCCATCTGCTATGATGCCTCCATCCCCATCCTGGTATGCACTCCTAAACCCATCGGTATAAGGCCTCATCATCCCATCTGGTATGCATGGCCCCCATCCCATCCTGGCTCATGCATATCCCCATTCAGGTATGTATGGCCCTCGTATCATGGCCCTCCCCATTGGTACATGGCCTCCTCATCGACTCTATGCATGGCCTTCTCATCCCCATCCTGGTACGCATGACCTCCTCATCCTGGTATGCATGGCCTCCTCATCCCCATCCTGATATGCACGACCCTCTCATCCCTATCCTGGTATGCATAGCCCCTCATCCCTATCCTGGTATGCATGGCTTCCTCATCCCTATCCTGGTATGCATGGCCTCCTCATCCCCATCCTGGTATGCTTGGCACCCTCATCCCCATCCTGGTATGCATAGCCCCTCATCCCTATCCTGATATGCATGGCCTCCTCATCCCCATCCTGGTATGCATGGCCTCCTCAACCCTATCCTAGTATACATGGCCTCCTCATCCTTATCCTGGTATGCCCGACACCCTCATCCCTATACTGGTATGCATGGCTTCCTCATCCCTATCCTAAGATGCATGGCCCCTTCATCCCTATCCTGATATGTATGGCCACCATCATAAAAACATTAAAAAAATAAACCATCCTACTTACCTTCCCTGTTCTCCCTTGCAGCATCTTGTTCTGATGCCAGCATCTGATTTATGCTTGCAAGCAGCATCTTGCAGAAACGTCATGCTCTGCTTTACAAGCAGAGGATAGCTGCCAGAATACTCACTGCTCTTCTCGTCGGGAATATGTGCGTTGAGAGCAGTGAATATTCATTGCAATTTAATAGCGGGCACAGTAACCTCAGCCGCTGGCTCGCTGCAGCTGCCAGGTGATCACGTGTGCCCCCTAATAAAGGGAATGAATATTCATTCCCTTAAGTAGCTGGCACACATATATAAAAGTACACATATTTAGTATCTCGCATCCGGAACGACCCAATCTATAAGACTGTCCCACTAGTTAACCCCTTTAGTGAACATCGTAAAAAAAAACGATGCTTGATCATCATACCGCCGAACAAAAAGTGGAATAAAATGCAATCAAAAGGACAAATGTGAAGAAAAATAGTATCTCTGAAAACGTCATCTTTGCTGGCAAAAAAAACAAGCTGCCTCACAGGTCCATCAGCCGAAAAATATAAACGTTATACCTCTCAGAATAAAGCAATGCAAAAATAATTATTTTTTCTATAAAATAGTTTTTATTGTGTAAAAGAGCCAAAACATAAAAAACGATAAAAATGGGGTATCACTGTAATCGTACTGACCTGAAGAATAAATGTGCATTATGAATTTTACCACACACGGAATAGCATAAAAATAACAAAACAAAAAACAATTCCTAAATTGTTGGTTTTTGTTTATTCTGCCTGACAAAAATCAGAATAGAAAGCGATAAAAAAAAGTCATGGGCCCAAAAATGGTACCAATAAAAACGTCAAATCGTCCCGCAAAAAAAGAAACTGTCACATGACTCTGTCGGCTGAAATATGTAAAAATTATAGTTATCAAAATATGGCGGTGCAAAAACTTATTTTTGCAAAAAAAAGCATCTTTTAGTGTGTAACAGCAGCCAAAACAGAACAAAACATTATAAATCTAGTATAGCTGTAATTGCACTGACCAGAAGAATAAAGTCATCTAATCACTTAAGGCCCCGTCTCACATAGCGGGATCGCTAGCGAGATTGCTGCTAAACAGCGATCTCAGCAGCGATCTCGCTATGTCTGACCGTACCAGCGATCAGGCCCCTGCTGTGAATCGCTGGTCGTGTCAGAAATGCGGACATTTTTTTGATCGCTGGTCTCCTGCTGCCAGGCACGCATCGCTGCGTGTGGCAGGCAGGAGACCAGCGATCAGCTGGTAACCAAGGTACACATCGGGTTTCCAGGCACCGCGCAGCGCCTGGAAACCCGAAGTGTACCTTGGTTACCAGCTCCCTGCATCAGCGGGCTGGTATCCAACGTACACTGCGGGTAACTAGGCGACGTTACCCGCAGTGTCGCTGTCCTGATCGCTGCCTGAGCTGCCTGTTTGGCAGCTCAGCAGCGATCATGTAGCGACATACCAGCGATCCTGATCGTTGTCGGGATCGCTGGTGTGTCGCTATGTGAGACGGGGCCCTTATACTACATGAAGAAAATAAATAAAACCAATTCTTCACCTGCTGTTGATTTGTTCAATCGGCCGCTTAGAAGATAACAGTAAGGCTCAGTTCAAATTTATCTTGTGCTGAACGCTTATACCAGGTATTAAGTGTAAATCTCTGAAATAATCGATTCAAACGGAACCCCCAAAGGAAGATTCCCTATAATGAGGCAGATGGAGGCACTGTGGACGCCGTCTAACCTGTGATCCGAAAGTGTCGGTCTTTTTATTAGGAGTGCATAAAAGTGCCATCGGCCACAATTTTGTGCACCTCTGAAAAAAAGGACACCGCTGAACAGAGGCCAGATGGACTTCAGAGTAACTCTCCTGCCTCATTATAATGAATAGGTCCCTTGAGTGTTTCATCTGAATTAAATCACTCCGGGATTTAAATGGAAACCCTGATGTAAGTGATAAGCGCAGCGAGCTGGATAAATATGATCCGAAATTTGCTAATTTTGTGCTGAGCCCCACAGTGTGCCTAAACCACAGTAAGTGTCCAAATGTTTGGCATTTCTGTAGCGATGATAGCCCATCTAATTTACGGGTGCATGAGCTGGGCACAATGCACGGGAACTACTACGTACTGATAACTACAATGGCAGTTTGCAATTTTCACTCAGCAACATGCACTTCTGCTTGTTTCTGCAAAACACTCATGGAGTGGAATGGATATAATTTCCAAAATGGGGCCAGTTGAGGGGAAATTCTCCTCTTCTAGCACTTAGGGGCTCTGTATATGGAGTCCGCAAACTAATAAATAAAATTCTGCACTCCAGGATGCCTCATGTATAACAGTACTGCTTAGCCATAAGGCAAGACTCGGGAGGGACGGAGCACTATTTGCCAATAGCACTCCATCCCGAGTCTCACCGTATGGCTAAGCAGTACTGTACAGCCACATATGGGGTATTTACACATTCAGCAGAAATTGAGAGACAAATTTTGGTGCCATTTTACCCATTTCCCAGTGTGAAAATGTAAAATTTGGGGACAGAACAAAATTCTGGTGGTAAAAATGTAATTTTTTTCTTCATTGCACAATGGTATAAAATTCGATGACCCAGCTGTGGTGTCAATATGATCACTACATCCCTAGGTGAATTCAATGAGAGGTGTAGTTTGTAAAATGGGGTCTCTTATGGTGAGTTCTGCTGTTCTAGCACTTCAGGGGCTCTGCCATTGTGACATGGCACGCTCAAACTAATCCAGCAAAATGAGAACTCCAATATGGCGCTTCTTCCCTTCTGAGCTTTGCACTATGCTTCAAAAGTATTTTTCAACCACATTGGGGTACTCAGGAAAAATTGCCCAACAAATTTTGGGGTCCATTTTCTCCTGCTATCCTAGAGAAAATTTAAAAAAAATGGCGGCTAAAATAACATTTTGTGGGAAAAATTAGATTTTTTTTTATTTTCACAGCTATACGTTATAAACTTGTGTGAAGCAGCTGGGTGTTCAAGGTGCTCACCCCACATCTACATACATTCCTTGAGGGGTATAGCTTCCAAAATGATGTCACTTTTGCTTTTTTTTCACAGGGACTTCCCAAAGGAGACATGACATTGGCAGACCATTCCGTCAAAGTCTGCGCTCCAAAATGTCACTCCTTTTCTCCTTTCACCCTTGTGAAAATGCAAAATTTTAGGTTAAAACATTTTTGTGAGGAGTTTTTTATTTTCATGGCTCAATGTTATAAATTACTGTGAAGCACCTGGAGGTTCAATGTGCTCACCACACATCTAGATAAGTTTCATGAGAGGTCTAATTTCCAAAATGGTGTCACATATGGAGGGTTTCCACTGTTTAGGCACATCAGGGGCTCTCCAAACGCGATATGATGTCCGCTAATTATTCCAGCAAATTTTGCATTCAAAAAGGCAAATGGCGCGCCTTCACTTCCGAGCCCTGCTGTGCGCCCAAACAGAAGTTTTCTCCCACATATGGGGCATTGGCGTACTCAATAGAAATTGCACAACAAATTGTATGATGCAATTTCTGCTGTTATACTTGTCAAAATGCAAAATTTGGGACTAAAAAACTTTTTTGTGGGGAAAATGTGATTTTTTTTTTATTTTCACAGCTCAATATTATATACTATTGTGAAGCACCTGGAGGTTTAAGGTGCTCACCACACATCTATACAAGTTCCTTCAGGGGTCAAGTTTACAAAATAGTGCATTGTGGGCGGTTTCCACTGTTTAGGCACATCAGGAGCTCTCCAAACGCAACATGGCGTTAGCTAATTATTCCAGCAAATTTTCTATTCAAAAAGTCAAATGGCGCTCCTTTCCTTCCAAGCCCTGCCGTGTGCCCAAACAGAGGTTTTCCCCAACATGTTGTGTATTGTGTATTGATATGCCCAATAGAAATTGCACAACACATTTTGGGGTCCATCTCTTCCTGTTACCCTTGGAAAATAAAAAAAATTTGGGTCTAAAGTAAAAAATTTTGTGACAAAAGGTTAAATATTAATATTAATAGTTTTCCTTCCACATTCCAAAAATTCCTGTGAAGCACTTGAAGGGTTAATAAACATCTAGAATGTGGTTTTGAGCACCTTGAGGCGTGCAGTTTTTAGAATGGTGTCAATTTTTGGTATTTAGTCATATAGGCCTCTCAAAGTCACTTCAAATGTGATGTGCTCCTAAAAAAAAGGGTTTTGCAAATTTTGATGGAAAAATTAGAAATTGCTGGTCAACTTTTAACCCTTATGACTTCCTAACCCAAAAAAATTATGTTTAAAAAATTATACTGATGTAAAGTAGACATGTGGGAAATGTTATTTATCAACTATTTTGTGTGATATAACGCTCTGATTTAACCCCTTACTGCCATCGGACGTACTATCCCGTCCATGGTACCTGGGCCCGTATGACCGGGGACGGGATAGTACGTCATAGGCGATCAGCTGCGCTCCTGAGGGGAGCGCAGCTAATCGCCGCCGGGTGTCAGCTGATTATCACAGCTGACACCCATGACTGTGTGTCAGGAGCGGTCACGGACCGCTCCCGGCACATTAACCCCTAGCACACCGCGATCAAACATGATCGCGGTGTACTGGGGGCACAGGGGAGGATCGCGCAGGGTGGGGGCTCCCTGCGCGCCCCCCTGAGACCCTCAGAGCAGCGCGATGTGATCGCGCTGTTCTGAGGGCTTCCTCCCTCCCAGGACCCGGATCCAAGATGGCGCCGGGGTCCTGGAGGGAGGCGGCTACCTCAGTGCCTGCCGAGAGCAGGCACTGAGAAGCCTGCATCTATGCCTGTGCGATCGCTGGTGTGACAGAGTGCTGTGCACACTGCCACACCAGCGATCTGATAAAATACTGTGATGTCCCACCCTGGGACAAAGTAAAAAAGTTAAAAAAGTAAAATAAACATGTGTAAAAAAAAAATCCAAAATAAATAAAAAAAAAAAAAAATATTCCCCAATAAATTCACTTCTTCCTGTAAATAAAAAAAAAAAAACAATAAAAGTACACATATTTGGTATCGCCGCGTCCGTAACGACCCCCCTATAAAATTGTCCCACTAGTTAACCCCTTTAGTGAACCCCTTAAAAAAAAAAAAAAAAAACGAAGCAAAAAATCAATGCTTTATCATCATACCGCCGAACAAAAAGTGGAATAACACGCGATCAAAAAGACCGATATAAAAATACATGGTACCGCTGAAAACGTCATCTTGTCCCGCAAAAAACGAGCCGTCATAAAGCATCATCAGCGAAAAAATAAAAAGTTATAGCTCGCAGAATAAAGCGATGCAAAAATAATTATTTTTTATATAAAATTGTTTTTATTCTATAAAAGCGCCAAAACATGAAAAAATGATATAAATGAGGTATCGCCATAATCGTACTGACCGAAGAATAAAACTGCTTTATCAATTTTACCACACGCGGAACGGTATAAACGCCTCCCCCAAAAGAAATTCATGAATTGCTGATTTTTGTTCATTCTAACCTCCCAAAAATCGAAATAAAAAGCGATCAAAAAATGTCACGTGCTCGAAAATAGTACCAATAAAAACGTCAACTCGTCCCGCAAAAAATAAGACCTCACATGACTCTGTGGGCCAAAATATGCAAAAATTATAGCTCTCAAAATGTGATGATGCAAAAACTATTTTTGCAATAAAAAGCGTCTTTTAGCGTGACAGCTGCCAATCATAAAAACCCGCTATAAATAGTAAATCAAACCCCCCTTTATCACCCCCTTAGTAAGGGAAAAATAATAAAATTAAAAAAAAGTATTTATTTCCATTTTCCCATTAGGGTTAGGGTTAGGGTTGCGGCTAAAGTTAGGGTTAGGGTTGGCGCTAAAGTTAGGATTAGGGTTAGGGTTGGGATTAGGGGTGTGTTAGGGTTAGGTTTGTGGTTAGGGTTGGGACTAGGGTTAGGGGTGTGTTGGGGTTAGAGTTGGAGTTAGAATTGGGGGGTTTCCGCTGTTTAGGCACATCAGGGGCTCTCCAAATGTGACATGGCGTCTGATCTCAATTCCAGCCAATTCTGCGTTGAAAAAGTCAAACGGTGCTCCTTCACTTCTCAGCTCTGCCATGCGTCCAAACAGTAGTTTATCCCCACATATGGGGTATCAGCGTACTCTGGACCCCAAGAGTTATTGTGCAATTTGTCCTATTTCTTCTGCTACCCTTGGGAAAATAAAAAACTGGGGGCGAAAATATCATTTTTGTACAAAAAAAAATATTTTTTTGTTTTTATGGCTGTACATTATAAACTTCTGTGAAGCACTTGGGGCTTCATAGCGCTCACCACACATCTAGATAAGTTCCTTGTGGGGTCTATTTTCCAAAATGGGGTCACTTGTTGGGGATTTCCACTGTTTAGGCACATCAGGGGCTCTCCAAATGCGACATGACGCCCCCAGACCATTCCATCAAAGTCTGCAATCCAAAACGTCACTACTTCCCTTCCGAGCCCCAACGTGTACCCATACAGTAGTTTTCTCCCACATATTGGATATCAGCGTACTCAGGACAAATTGGACAACATCTTTTGGGGTCCAATTTCTCCTGTTACCCTTGTAAAAATAAAATATTGGGGCAAAAAAATCATTTTTGCAAAAAAAAAAAAGGATTTTTTATTTTTACGGCTGTGCGTTATAAACTTCTGTGAAGCACTTCGGGGTTCAAAGTGCTCACCACACATCTAGACAAGTTCCTTGTGGGGTCTATTTTCCAAAATGGGGTCACTTGTGGGGGGTTTCCACTGTTTAGGCGCATCAGGGGCTCTCCAAATGCGACATGACGCCCCCAGACCATTCCATCAAAGTCTGCAATCCAAAACGTCACTACTTCCCTTCCGAGCCCTGACGTGCGCCCATACAGTAGTTTTCTCCCACATATTGGGTATCAGCGTACTCAGGACAAATTGGACAACAACTTTTGGGGTCCAATTTCTCCTGTTACCCTTGTGAAAATAAAATATTGGGGGCGAAAAAATCATTTTTGTAAAAAAAAAAAGATTTTTTATTTTTACGGCTGTACCTTAGAAACTTCTGTGAAGCACTTCGGGGTTCAAAGTGCTCACCACACATCTAGATAAGTTCCTTGTGGGGTCTATTTGCCAAAATGGGGTCACTTGTGGGGGGTTTCCACTGTATAGGTGCATCAGGGGCTCTCCAAATGTGACATGACGCCCCCAGACCATTCCATCAAAGTCTGCAATCCAAAACGTCACTACTTCCCTTCCGAGCCCTGACGTGCGCCCATACAGTAGTTTTCTCCCACATATTGGGTATCAGCGTACTCAGGACAAATTGGACAACAACTTTTGGGTTCCAATTTCTTCTGTTACCCTTGTGAAAATAAAATATTGGGGACGAAAAAATCATTTTTGTAAAAAAAAAAAGGATTTTTTATTTTACGGCTGTACGTTATAAACTTTAGTGAAACACCTGGGGGTTAAAAGTTCTCACCACACATCTAGATAAGTTCCTTGAGGGGTCTAGTTTCCAAAATGGCGTCATTTATGGGGGTTTCCACTGTTTAGGCAGATCAGGAGCTCTCCAAACACGACATGGCGTCCAGCCAATTCTGCGTTGAAAAAGTCAGACGGCACTCCTTCCCTTCCAAACTCTGCCATGCACCCAAACAGTGGTTTACCCCCACATATGGGGTATCAGCGCACTCAGGACAAATTGCACAATAACTTTTGGAGTCTTGTTACCCTTCGAAAAATAAAAATTGGGGTGAAAAGATAATTTTTGTGGAAAAAATATGATTTTTAAATTTTACGGCTCTACGTTATAAACTTGTGTGAAGCACTTGGGGGTTAAAATTGCTCACCAAAGATCTAGAAAAGTTCCTTAGGGGTCTAGTTTCCAAAATGGGGTCATTTGTGGGGGGTTTCCACTGTTTAGGCACATCAGGGGCTCTCCAAATGCAACATGGCATCCAATCTCAATTCCAGCCAATTTTGGTTGGAAAAAGTCAAATGGTGCTCCTTCCATTCCGAGCTCTGCCGTGCGCCCAAACAGTGGTTCCCACCCACATATGGGGTATCAGCGTACTCAGGACAAATTGTACAACAACTTATGTGGTCCAATTTCTCCTGTTACCCTTGAGAAAATAAAAAATTAGTGACTAAAAGATAATTTTTGTGGGAAAAAAATAGGATTTTTTATTTTCATGCCCGGGCATTATAAACTTGTGTGAAGCACTTGGGGTTCAAAGTGCTCACCAAAGATCTAGATAAGTTCCTTAGGGGGTATAGTTTCCAAAATGGGGTCACTTGTGGGGGGTTTCCACTGTTTAGGCTCATCTGGGGCACTGCAAACGGAACATGACCCCCATCAACGTCTGCATTCCAAAACGTTACTACTTCCTTTCCAAGCCCTGCCGTGCACCCAAACAGTTCCCCCCCCCCACATATGGGGTATCAGCGTACTCAGGACAAATTGGACAACAACTTTTGGGGTCCAATTTCCTTGGGAAAATTCAAAAATTTGGGACTAAAAAATCATTTTTGTGGAAAATTGTTTTTTTTTTTTTTCACACCCAGGCATTATAAGCTTTTGTGAAACACTTGGGAGTTCAAAGTGCTCAAAACAGATCTAGATAAGTACCTTAGGGGGTCTAGTTTCCAAAATGGTGTCACTTGTGGGGGTTTCCACTGTTTAGGCGCATCAGGGGCTCTCCAAACACGACATGGCGTCCAATCTCAATTCCAGCCAATTTTAGTTTGAAAAAGTCAAACGGCGCTCCTTCCCTTACGAGCTCTGCCGTGTGCCCAAACAGTGGTTTTCCCCCACATATTGGGTATTGGCGTACTCAGGAGAAATTGCATAACAACCTTATTTGTCCATTTTCTCCTTTTACCCTTGTGAAAATAAAAAAAAAGTTTGTAAAAGATCATTTTTGTGGCTAAAAAGTTAAATATTCATTTTTTCCTTCCACGTTGCTTTAGTTCCTGTGAAGCACCTGAAGGGTTAATAATCTTCTTGAATGTGGTTTTGAGTACCTTGAGGGGTGCAGTTTTTAGAATGGTGTCACTTTTGGGTATTTTCTGCCATATAGACCCCTCAAAGTGACTTCAAATGAGAGGTGGTCCCTAAAAAAAATGGCTTTGTAAATTTTGTTGTAAAAATGAGAAATCGCTGGTCAACTTTTAACCCTTATAACTTCCTAACAAAAAAAAATTTTGGTTCCAAAATTGTGCTGATGTAAAGTAGACATGTGGGAAATGTTATTTCTTAACTATTTTATGTGACATATTTCTCTGTTTTAAGGGAATAAAAATTCAAAGTTTGAAAATTGCAAAATTTTAAAAATTTTCGCCATATTTGCATTTTTTTCAAAAATAAACGCAAGTTATATCGAAGAAATTTTACTTCTAACGTGAAGTACAATATGTCACGAGAAAACAATCTCAGAATCGCGAAGATCCGTTGAAGCGTTCCAGAGTTATAACCTCATAAAGAGACAGTGGTCAGAATTGTAAAAATTGGCCCGGTCATTAACGTGCAAACCACCCTTGGGGGTGAAGGGGTTAAGGACATAAAAATTAAGTTTGAAAATTGCGAAATTTTTGCCAAATTTCCATTTTTTTCACAAATAAACACAAGTCATATAGAAGTAATTTTACCACTATCATGCAGTACAGTATATCACGAAAAACCAGTCTCAGAATCAGTGAGATCCATTGAAGTGTTCCAGAGTTATTACCTCATAAAGCGACACTGGTCAGAATTGTAAAAATTGGCCTGGTCATTAACGTGCAAACAGCCTTGGGTGTTAAAGGGGTTAAAAGGAATCTGTCAGGAGGTTTTTGCTATCTCATCTGAGAACAGCGTAATGTAGAAAATGAGATCCTGATTCTAGTGATGTATCACTTAGTTTACTGGGTGCAGCTGTTGTGACACAGAGTTATTAGATGCAGCATGAAGCAGAGCTCAGTAACCTTCCTAGCCCACACCAGGCTCTCTATGAACATTGTCTATAGACAGTGTGTTGCTTATCATAGGAAGGGGCGGAGTCGGATGATTTGGCATGAGGCAGCTAACCTGGGAAATGATACTGTCCTAGTGATAAAACCTTCATTGCAAGTAAGCAACAGCACACAGCCTAGCAAGTGACACATCGCTGAATTCAGTGTTTAAACCCCTATCTGTCACGCACAGTGTGGGAAGACTAAGTGCAACATGAGGGAATGAGGGGAAGGAAACACAAACGCTAGGGAAAGGGGGGGTGGAGAACGCCATGCAGATCTAATTGAACCCTGCCTACCCTTTTTATTTTTAAGTCCTTAAATCAGAGAGTTATGTCGCCATACATTGTTGTGCAATTTCTCCTGAGTACACCGATACCTGATGTGTGGTGAAAACTACTGTTTGGGCGCACCGCAGTGCTTGGAAAGGAAAAAGTGCCACTTGATTTCTTTAACCCAAAATTTGCTGTAATCATTAGTGGACTCCATGTCCTGTTTGGAGAGCTCCTGATGGGCCTAAACAGTGGAAACCCCCTACAAGTGACCTCATTTTGGAAATTAGATTTTTAAGGAATGTACCTAGATGCGTGGTGAGCACCTTGAACCCCCAGGTGCTGCACAGAAGTTTAAAACGTTGAGCTGTGAAAATAAAAATTAAAAAAAAATCACATTTTTCCCACAAAAAAAGTTATTTTAGCCCCATTTTTTTTTTTATTTTCACAAGGGTAACATGAGAAATTGCCCCATACAAACTGTTTTGAAATTTCTCCTGAGTATGCCAATACCCCATATGTGGGGGAAAACCATTGTTTGGGAGCACGGCAGGGCTCAGAAAGAATGGAGTGACGTTTTAGAACCCAGACTTTGATGGAATTGTGTGCGAGTGTCATGTCGTTTGGAGAGCCCCTGATGTGCCTAAACAGTAGAAAACCCAAACAAGTGACCCCATTTTGGAAACTAGACCCCTCACGGAATTTATCTAGACGTGTGGTGAGCACCTTCAACCCTCAGATGCTTCGCAGAATTTGACAACGTTGATCTGTGAAAATTTAAAAAAATATATTTTTCTCAACAAAACTGTTGTTTTAGCTCATCAATTTTTCATTTTCACAAGGATAGCGAATTTGTTGTGCAATTTCTCCTGAGTACAACGATACCCCATATGTGATCAAACACTCCTTTGATGCACAGTACAAAGCTCAGAAGAATAGAAGCGCCATATAGGTGTTCAGATTTTGCTGGAATGGTTTGAGAGTACCATGTCACAATGGAAGAGCCTCAGTGCCAGAATCGCAGAAACTCCCCATATATGACCTCATTTTACAAACTATATTCCCCAATTAATTAATCTATGGGTGCAGTCATCATATTGACATCACATGTGCCTCACAGAATTTTATACTATTGGGCGGTGAAGAAAGAATAATTACAATTTTACCACTAAAATGTTATTTTAGCCCCAAGTTTTTAATTTTTCTAATAGGAAAAAATAGACCTCAGATTCTTGTAAAAATTTCTCATGAGTGTGCCAATATTCTAGATGTAAACGGAAAATACTTTTCAGGCACAGTGCAAAGCTCAGAAGGGAAGGAGGTCCATATTATAGTGCAGTTTTTACTGTTATGGTTTGTGAGAGCCATGACCCACTGGGAGAGCCCCTGAGGTGCCAGAACAGCAGAACTCCTAATAAGTGACCCAATTTTATAAACTACACCTCTTGATTAACTAATCTAGGATTGCAGTGATCACATTGACACCACAAGTGTGTCACAGAATTTTATACCATTGGGCAGTGAAGAAAAAATAATTACATTTTTACTACAAAAGTTTTGCTTTAGCCTCAGATTTTACATTTTCACAAGGAGAAATGGGTAAAAAATGTCACCAAAAGTGGTCCTACAATTTCTGCTGTAGAAATTCCCTATATGTGGCTGTACAGTACTGATTAGCCATACGGTGAGACTAGGAAGTGATGGAGTGCTATTTGCCTCCTGGACAGCAGATTTTCCTAGAATAGTTTGCAGACTGCAAATAAAGAGCCCTTATGTGTTAGAAGAACAGAATTCCATCTAAAGTGACCCCATTTTGGAAATTATACCCCTTTGGGAATTTATCTACAGGTGTAGTGACAATATTGACTCTCTGGGTGCTTTCCAGAAACAAGCAGCATTGAATGTTACCAAGTAAATTGCAAACTGCCATTGTATTGCCCAGTAAGTTGTTGTAGTGACTAGTACGTTGTGCTCATGCTTCTGGAGACATTCACCCGTAATTAGGTGGGCTCTCATCACTACAGATATGTCAAACATTTGGATGCTAAATGTGGTTTAGGCACCCTGGGGCTCAGAAGGGAGAGGGCATTTGGATTTGGGAGTGCAGAATTCACTAAATTTCTTTTGGGGTGCAAGGAGCCATAGCGATTTTCCAAAGTCTTTGTACTACCAGGTGACGGACCTGAGTGGGCTATTGCTATTTTTGTGGATTGAGTTGAAGCTTTTATTGGGAACATTTTAATTAACGTTTGGGATTACATTTATCCTGCGCTCTACACTGAGCACTTACTTTGGTGTTTCCATCTAAATCTCCATGTGATGTAATTCAGATGAAACCCCTGAGAGATCAATTTACTTTAATGTGCAGTAGAGTTACTCTGTACTCCATCTGGCCTCTGTTCAGCGGTTTCCTTCTTTCAGAAGTGCACAAAACAGTGGCCAACCGCATTTTTATGCACAACTAAATAGACGGACACCGCCGGATCACAGGCCAGTCAGTGTCCAGAGTGACTCCATCTGCCTCATTAAAGGGAATCTTCTGCTGGGGGTTCCATCTGAATCACATATTTCAGAGATTTACACGGAAACCCTGGTGTAAGCGCTCAGCGCAGAGTGCAGGATAAATGTGAGCTGAGCCTTACAGCGAACTTTGGGAGGCAGAGTTAAAAAATGAACAGGAGAAAAATTGTTTTTGTTTATTTTTTATGCCATTTCTCATGCAGTATAAGTAATTAGACAATTTTATTCTTTGGATCCAGAGATACCGGATTTATAGCGTTTTTTATGCTTTACTGCTGTCACACACAGCCAAAAGAGTCCTGTTAGGGCTTGTTTTTTGAGGATGAATTTATGCTCTTATTGGTACCATTTTCGGTCACATAACACTTTTTGATCACTTTCTATTCTGATTTTTAGGAGGCAGAATGAACAAAAACCAGCAGCTATTCAGTAATTATTTTTGTGGGTTTTTTATGCCATTTCATGTGTAGTAAAATTGATAAAGCAGTTTTATTCTTCGGGTAAGTACGAATACAGTGATATCTCATTTTATGTTTTGACGCCTTTATGCAATAAAAATTATTTTATAGAAAAAAATACTTATTTTTGCATCGCTTTATTCTGAGATATATAACTTTTTTATTTTTCCATTGATGGAGCTGTATGGTGGATTCTTTTTGCGGGACAAGATGACTTTTTCAGTGATACCATTTTTATTTACATTAACCCCTTTACCCCCAGGGGTGGTTTGCATGTTAATGACCGGGCCAATTTTTACAATTCTGACCATTGTCCTTTTATGAGGTAATAACTCTGGAACGCTTACATGGATCCCAGTGATTCTGACTTTGTTTTCTCGTGACATATTGTACTTCATTATAGTGGTAAAATTTCTTTGATATGACTTGCGTTTATTTGTGAAAAAAACTGACATTTGGCGAAAATTTTGAAAATTTCGCAATTTTCCAACTTTGAATTTTTATGCCCTTAAATCAGAGAGTTATATCGCACAAAATAGTTACTAAATAACATTTCCCACATGTCTACTTTACAGCAGCACAATTTTGGAACCAAAATTTTTCTTTGTTAGGAAGTTTATAAGGGTTAAAATTTGACCAGCGATTTCTCATTTTTACAACACCGTTTTTTTTTAGGGACCATATCACATTTGAAGTCACTTTGAGGGGTCTATATGATAGAAAATACCCAAAAGTGACACCATTCTAAAAACTTCACCCCTGAAGGTGCTCAAAACCACATTTAAGAAGTTTATTAACCCTTCAGGTGCTTCACAGTAATTTTGGGAATTTAAAAAAAAAATGTTTAGAATTGAGAGTCCTCAGTGGTTGATACCTTTTAATGGCTAACTGAAAAGATGGTAACAAATTGCCAGCTTTTCAGTTAGCCATTAAAGGGTATCAACCACTGAGGACTCTCAATTCTAAATATTTTTCTATCTACTGGCTAACACGGTACAAAGATACGCATCTTTCCTGTAAAAAAAAAATGAACATTTAACTTTTTTCACAAAAAATTTACTTCAGATACAATTTTTTTTTATTTTACCAAGGATAACAGGAGAAATTGAACACCATAAGTTGTTGTGCAATTTCTCCTGAGTATGCTGATACCCCATATGTGGGGGTAAACCATTGTTTGGGCGCATGGCAGAGCTCGGTAGGGAAGGAGCGCCGTTTGACTTTTTCAACGCAAAATTGGCTGGAATTGAGATCGAACACCATGTCGCGTTTGGAGAGCACCTGATGTGCTTAAACAGTGGAAAACCTCACAAGTGTCCCCATTTTGCAAACTAGACCCCCCCAAGTTACTTATCTAGATGTGTGGTGAGAACTTTAAAACCCCAGGTGTTTCACTAAAGTTTATAATGCCCCGGCGTGAAAATAAAAAAATCATATTATTTCCACAAATATGATCTTTAGTCCCCAATTTTTTTATTTTCACAAAGGGTAACAGGAGAAATTGGACCAAAAAAGTTGTTGTCTAATTTGTACGCTGAAACCCCATATGTGGGAGAAAACTACTGTATGGGTACACGTCGGGCCTCGGAAGGGAAGTAGTGACGTTCAGGAATGCAGACTTTGATGGAATGGTCTGCGGGTGTCATATCGCGTTTGGGGAGCCCCTGATGTGCCTAAACAGTGGAAACCCCCCACAAGTGACCCCATTTTGGAAAGCAGACCCCCCAAGGAATTTATCTAGATGTCTGGTGGGAACTTTGAACTCCCAGGTGTTTCATTAAAGTTTATAACGCCCGGGAGTGAAATAAAAAAAAATCTTATTTTTTCCACAAACATGATTTTTTAGTCCCCAATTTGTTATTTTCCCAAGGGTAACAGGAGAAATTGGACCCCAAAAATTGTTGTCTAATTGGTCCTGAGTAAGCTGATACCCCATATGTGAGAGAAAACTACTGTATGGGCAGACATTTTGGAAAGTAGACCCCCCAAGGAACTTATCTAGATGTCTGGTGAGAACTTTTAATGCCAGGTGTTTTACTAAAGTTTATAATGCCCGGGCATGAAAATAAAAAATATCATATTAATTCCATAAACATGATCTTTTAGTCCCCAATTTTTTATTTTCCCAAGCGTAACGGGATAAATCAGACCCCAAAACTTGTTGTGCAATTTGTCCTGGGTATGCTGATACCCCATATGTGGGGGGTTAACCACTGTTTGGGCGCATAGCGAGCTTGGAAGGGAAGGAGCGCCGTTTGACTTTTCACTGCAAAATTGACTGGAATTGAGATCAGACGCCATGTCGCATTTGGAGAGCACCTGATGTGCCTAAACAGTGGAAACCCCCAATTCTAACTCCAACCCTAAACCCAACACACCCCTAACCCTAATCCCAGCCCTAACAATAACTCTAACCACAAACCAAACCCTAACACACCCCTAACCCTAACCCAGCACTAACCCTAATCCCAACCCTAATTTTAGCCCCAACCCTAACCCTAACTTTAGCCACAACCCTAACACTAACCCTAATGGTAAAATGGAAATAAATATTTTTTTAATTTTATTATTTTTCCCTAACTAAGGTGGTGATAAAGGGGGGTTTGATTTACTATTTACAGTATGTTTTTATGGCGGGTTTTTATGTTTGGCAGCTGTCACAAGCTAAAAGACGCTTTATATTGCAAAAAATAGTTTTTGCATCACCACATTTTGAAAGCTATAATTTTTCCATATTTTGGCCCGCAGAGTCATGTGGGTCTTGTTTTTTGCGGGATGAGTTGACGTTTTTATTGGTACTATTTTCCGGCACATTACATTTTTTGATCGCTTTTTAGTACGATTTTTGGCAGGCAGAATGAACAAAAACCAGCAATTCATGAATTTCTTTTGGGGGGGCGTTTATACTGTTCCATGTGTGGTAAAATTGATAAAGCAGTTTTATTCTTCGGGTCAGTACGATTACAACGATACCTCATTTATATCATTTTTTTATGTTTTGGCGCTTTTATACATTAAAAACAATTATATATAAAAAATAATTATTTTTGCATCGCTTTATTCTGTGAGCTATAACTTTTTTAGTTTTTCGTTGATGATGCTGTATGGCGGCTCGTTTTTTGCGGGACAAGATGATTTTCAGCGGTACCATGTTTATGTATATCCGTCTTTTTGATCGCATGTTATTCCACTTTTTGTTCGGCGGTATGATGATAAAGCATTGCTTTTTGCTTTGTTTATTTTTTTTTTAAGGGGTTCACTAAAGGGGTTAACTAGTGGGACAGTTTTATATGGTGGGTCGTTACGGACGCGGCGATACTAAATATGTGTACTTTTATTGTTTTTTTTTTTAATGTACATAAAGAAATGAATTTATTGGGGAATATTTTTTTTCTTTATTTAGGATTTTTTTTACACATGTTAATTTTTATTTTTTTTACATTTTTACTTGGTCCCAGGGTGGGGCATCACCATATATTGTCAGATCGCTAATCTGACAGTTTGCTTAGCACTCTGTCAGATCAGCGACTGAGAAGCCACCTCCCTGCAGGACCTGGAAGGACCCCGTAGCAATCTTGGATCCGGCGTCCTGCAGGGAGGAGGCCCTTAGAACAGTGCGATCAAATCACGCTGCTCTGAGGGTCTCAGGGAAGCATGCAGGGAGCCCCCTCCCTGCGCGATGCTTACCTATGCCACCAAAACACTGCGATCATGTTTGATCGCAGTGTGCCGGGGGTTAAAGTGCCGGGAGCGGTCCGTGACCGCTCCTGGCACTTAGTGCCGGGTGTCAGCTGTGATAATCAGCTGACACCAGGCCGTGATCAGCTGCGCTCCCCCGTGAGCACAGCTGATTGCGTATGATGTGCTATCCCGTCCTTGGGATTTAAGTCCCAGGGCACATGAACGGGATAGTACGTTGGATGGCAGAAAGGGGTTAAACGAGGGGTACCAACAATTTTGACCACGTGTGTATATATATGTGTGTGTGTGTCACTGACATCTATATATCTATATGTATTCTACGTGTATATTTCTATTCTATCCTGTCAGTGTGATTTTATTGTATGCAGCAGATTAATTGCCGGCTTTTCAAAGGACACTGGTGTGTAAAAATCGGACAGCACTCGCATGGTCCGAGTGATGTGCGATTTTTTTCTTGTACCATAGGCTTGCATTGGCGAGTCTTGGCGACAATCGCAGCATGCTGCGATTTTACACGCACGCTGAATGCTCCCGAGAAAATAAATGGTGAAGGGAGCTGCCTCATAAATTAACGCTGAGCCAAATGCTATGCTATGTTTTCTAGCATACCACTCAGCCGTATTCTACGGTAGTGTGACGCTGGCCTTAAAAGGGAATCTGTCAGCAGGTTTGTGCTATGTAATGTGAGAGCAGCACAATATAGGGACAGAGAGCTTGATTCCAGGGATTTGTTGCTTACTGGACTGCTTTTTGCAGTTTTAATAGAATGCAGGTGCTTGTCACAAAATTAGAATATCATTAAAATGTTAATTTATTTCCGTTGTTCAATACAAAAAGTGAAACTCATATATTATATAGAGTCATTACAAACAGTGATCTATTTCAAGTGTTTATTTCTGTTAATGTTGATGATTATGGCTTACAGCCACTGAAAACCCAAAAAAGTCATTATCTCAGTAAATTAGAATAATTAACAAAAAATACCTGCTTCCTAAGCATTTAAAAAGGTCCCTTAGTCTGTTTCAGTAGGCTTCACAAGGGGAGATTAAAAAAGGAGAGGACTGCGGCTGGAGTCATGGCTTCAAGAGCCACCACACACAAACGAATCCAGGACATGGGTTACAAGTGTCGCATTCCTTGTGTCAAGCCACTCCTGACAAATAGACAAGCCAGAAGCATCTTACCTGGGCCACGGAGAAAAAGAATGGCCTGTTGCTCAGTGGTCCAAGGTGTTGTTTTCAGATGAAAGTAAAATTTGCATTTCATTTCGAAATCGAGGTCCCAGAGGCTGGAGGAAAAGTGGAGAGGCACATAATCCAAGCTGCTTGAGGTTTAGTGTGAAGTTTCCACAATCAGTGATGGTTTGGTGAGCCCTGTCATCTGCTGGTGTAGGTTCACTGCGTTTTATTAAGACCAAAGTCAGCGCAGCCATCTACCAGGAAATTTTAGAACATTTCATGCTTCCCTCTGCCGACAAGCTTTATGGAGATGGAAATTTCATTTTCCAGCAGGACTTGGCACCTGTCCACACTGCCAAAATTACCAATACCTGGTCTAAAAACAACAGTATCACTGTGCTTGATTGGCCAGCAAACTCGCCTGACTTTAACCCCATAGAGAATCTATGGGGTATTGTCAAGAGTAAGATGAGAGACACCAGACCCAACAATGCAGATGAGCTGAAGGCTGCTATCAAAGCAACCTGGGCTTCCATAACACCTCAGCAGTGGCACAGGCTGATCTCTTCCATCCCACGCCGCATTGATGATTTATTCATCCCTAATTTCCCCCCCCCTTCTTTGTATTATCATATATAATAATCCCCTTTTTTTATATGGCATCTCTCATTTAGAATCTTTCAGAATTTTTGAAAATTCTGTTATTTAATTCCCTATATTCACTCCCAGCTTCACTTAGTCCCTATATATATTCACGATGAAATTCCTTTTATATTTCCCTTTACATTCCCCTTACATTAAACTTTCTTTGTGAGACCTTTGGATCTCTATATTAGTATTCATCCACCTCAACTATTGTTGTTTTGCACCTTCCGTATACAAATTCGGGATTTAGGCCACTCCCATCTTTTATGAACCCTTTCCTTTGGTTACGAGATTCTCTTGCGCGCACATATGGTGCACTAACCCCGCCGACTTCCGGTGGCGCTTGTCCAGCTGACTCGGGTGCGTTCCACCTGCGGTCCAGCTTAGCGCTTTCCGGAAGTCCCTTTAGACAGGGGCCGTGTTAACCTCTTGTGCGCGCTACTATGGAACCATCTGACCACTCCCACCCGTCATGAATACTTCCCCCTGGTTACGAGATTCTCCTGCGCGCACCTATGGTGCACCAACCCCGCCGACTTCCGGTGGCGCTTCATCAGCTGACTCGGGTGCGTTCCACCTGTGGTCCAGCTTAGCACTTTCCGGAAGTCCCTTTAGATAGGGGGCGTGTCAACCTCATGTGCGTGCCACTATGGAACCACCTGACCTTTTCTGCCCAATCTGAGTGTAGCGCCTGGGATATAAACTCCTTCAAACCACACCTACTATACTTTTCTGCCCCGGAAGAAGCCACACGGCGAAACGGTGCCCGTTGGGCGTCCAGGAGAGTCCCTAGCTGCCATCTTTCCTGTCATACGACGTGCAGACTCTGTTGATGTAAGTGGGATTACATATCTATTATGACTCCCTTTCTAGATGTGAGAAACTCTATTTAATCTAATTACATCCTTGTCTCGCTGCACCTAATCAGGCATTGCATTGAATACCTTTGAATCATTCATTGTTTGTCACTTCTACCTTTCCCTCTGATATTGCCTATTGGTGAATGTTTTAGTAGACTCTGCCCAGTTTTTGCACACTGTTGCATGTTAAATGAAGGTTGATGCACCTCCTTTTTCTTTCTGGCTAGAAACACACCTTTAGATTTGGGCAACAATATCACTTTTATTCAGTGGTAAGCATTGACATTGGCAGCTATTTAGATCTCCTCATTTCAATTTTTTGTTAAATCCTTTTTTGTCTCTATCTCACCATTTTGATTTTGGTTTTAATATGGTTCAATAAAAATTATCTATTTTAAACCATCACGTTTTTCTTTCATCACTTCTTCTATGTGGCACCCACCACTATAGACTATGTATAAATTGATGTTTTGAAGTGTCTTTTGCCGCCAATATTCTAGGATTATGGGAATAATTGATGCAGTAATTGATGCAAAAGGAGCCCCGACCAAGTATTGAGGGAATTTACTGAACATACATTTCACTAGGCCAACATTTCGGGTTTTTAAAATAATTTTTCAAACTGGTGTTATAAAGTATTCTAATTTACTGAGATAATGACTTTTGTGTTTTCATTGGCTGTGAGCCATAATCATCAACATTAACAAAATAAACACTTGAAATAGATCACTCTGTTTGTAATAACTCTATATAATTTATGAGTTTCACTTTTTGTACTGAAGAACTGAAATAAATTAACTTTTTGATGATATTCTAATTTTGTGAGAAGCACCTGTACCTGTTTTCTCTGTTGTATCTATAGCAGTGGTCAAAACCTTGAGCTCTTTGTAACCCCAGCCACACTATTGATTTGCAGCTTTCTGTGTACACTGTGCATGGTCAGTCATCTGTCAATCAGTGGTGTGGGCAAAGTTACACAGATTAGCTGGACTGGCCTGCATGTGAGACCTAGTCAGGCATTGATAATCTCCTGCTGATTAAACACTTGATGTATTGAAACTACAACACACAGTGTAATAGGTGACGTATCCCTGGAATCAAGCTCTCTGTTCCTAACTCATGCTGTTGTCAGATTAAATATCCAAAAACTGCTGACAGATTTCCTTTAATGAACTGGTTGATCCCAACAGCTCTGTCATTTGACTTAATAAAGAACTTTGACACCTATCAAACAGTTTATTCTTAAAAAGGTATGAAGTTGAAAACTGACAATAAAATACATTTTATTCCATAAAAACACCAATGTGTGATATCGCCTACCTGTATCAACCACAGTAATAAAGTTACCGTATGTTATTTATAAAGCAAGATTAATGCTATAAAAACAAAGCCCCCTTAAAACAATGGTGAAATTGCAGTTTTTTCTCCAACCAAAAATTACCAAAAATTCTACATCACAAATACCTCCAAAAAGTACAACTCGTTTAACAAAAAACAAGCCCAAAATAAAGTTACGGCTCTACAATGCAATCATGTAAAAACTGCTATGTGCTTAAAGGGTATCTTTGGTATTGTGTTCACTTAAATGCACATTTTTTTTGCTTCAAATAATATTTACAATAGCATTGCATTAAAAATTGTCAACCATTTGGTGTCAAATTTATCAGTGAGATTATCTCATTGCAGATCGTGAAACCCTCATTGTTCTTTTATTGAACCATTTTCTAAGCTGATTTTTAACCAAATCAGAGTTCGTGACATGGATTCATTTTGGAACATTCTAATAGATCTTTTTCACTCACATTTGCATAAGGGTTACGTATTTTGTTTGACTTTGTAGTTTCGCACAGCATGCTATCTTATTATTGTTGTCAACAGTGGAAACCTGATGGAAGACTGATGAAGATCACTATTCCAGTATTTTTAAGCTTTGGTTTACATATAATGATGTAAAATGCTGACGTGAAAGTGGCCAAAATGGAAAGCTGAAAAAAGTTAAGTTCCCACAAAAGATTTTAGACACTGCGTAAAAATCGCAACGTCTTACAGGTTTTTTTTTCCACGCAGTGTAAACTGACCTGTGGCGCGTTTTTGAAATCTTCAACAAATCAACTTCTCTTGCGACTTTGACTTATAATTTGTGTCAAAAAATTAACTCAGGTGATGTTTTCTCATGTTTTAATCAATAGTTCCACACTCTTAGGCCACATGCACACGTTCAGTAAAAGTATAATATAAACACATCACCACTTCTGTATTATCACCCACTCCTGGTTTTGGCTTACAGGTACTGAGATACAAAACTCACCAAACACTCAATGTGGGCACGTGGCTTTACTGGTTTTTGTATTTTCCTAATCAATTGGGTGTGTGTCTTGTTTTAGCTGGTTTCTCTATTAAATCATGTTTGTAACTCTGTATTCATACTATGATTAACCCCTTTCCGACATTGGGCGTAATAATATGACCATGTCGGAATCCCTCCCTTTGATGTGGGCTTCGGCGCTGAGCCCACATCTTTCCTAACACATGTCAGCTGTTTTGAACAGCTGACATGTGCCTCTAACAGCCGTGGGTGGAATCACAATCCACCTGCAGCTGATAACTTGTTAAATGCCTCTGTCAATCTCTGACAGCGGCATTAAACTCGTGCTTACCGGTAGCATGTTGGAAATCACACCCATCGGTGACCCCGTCATGTGATCGCGGTTCACCGATGGGTCGGCATGACAACCAAAGGTCTGAAGCAGACCTCTATGGTTGTCATTGCCAGATTGCTATGGTGGTCGGCTCTTATAGCAAGTGAGCATTTCTGCTACACACAGGCGATCTGATCATCGCCTGTGTGTAGCAGAGGTGATCAGACAACTGCAGCTTCTAGTCTTCCATGGAGACTATCAAAACATGTAAAAAGTAAAATATGTTTTTAAAAATATAAAAAAATAAAATATATAAAAGTTCAAATCACCCCCCCTTTCACCACATTCAAAGTAAAACAATAAAAAAAATCAAAAATACACATATTTGGCATTGCTGCATTCAGAATCGCCCAATCTATCAATATAAAAAAAGAATTAACCTGATCGCTAAATGGCATAACGAGAAAAAAATTCAAAATGCCAGAATTTCGTTTTTTGGTCAGTGCTACATTGCAATAAAATGCAATAACAGGTGATCAAAAGATCGTATCTACACCAAAATGGTATCAATAAAAACGTCAGGTTGGCGCACAAAAAATAAGCTTTCACCCAGCCCCAGATCATGAAAAATGGAGATGCTACAGGTTTCGGAAATTTTTTTTTCCAAAGTTTGGATTTTTTTTTTCAACACTTAAGTACAAAAGAACATAGACATGTTTGGTGTCAATGAATTCGTAATGACCTGGAGAATCATAATGGCAGGTCTTAGCATTTAGTGAACATGGTAAATGGTGAACATGGTAAAAAAACAAAATAAAAAACAACTGTGTAATTGCACTTTTTTTTTGCAATTTGACAGCACTTGGATTTTTTTCCCCTTTTCCAGTACACAATATGTTAAAACCAAATGTCGTTCAAAAGTACAACTTGTCCCACAAAAAACTAGCCCTCACATGACCATTTTGACCAAAAAATCAAAAAGTTATGGCTCTGGGAAGACGGGGAGCAAAAAACAAAAACGAAAATACCTCTGGTCCGAAATGCGTTGGTTTTTGCATAGATTCAATATTTATAATGTACCTGGAACTTTTTAAGCTGTACTAACAAATTAGTGACGTTTTATATCCAAACGGCTGGATACCTTCCTCTCAATCAACCTTACACGCTGCGCTTGCGCTATGTAAATAAGTGCGTGAGCTGTGAGGGATTGTTGATTTCCCTGGACTAATCCTCTTCCATCATGTAAGCACACTCCGCTTGAAGGACATGATTTGTAAGAGCGACGTCCAGGGCCGCCATCAGGGCATGAGAACCCTTACTGCTGTATGGGGCCCGGTCATTAGGGGGGGCCCGCCGCCCGAGCATGCAGGTCTGCGCTCGGGCCCGGGGGCCCCCAACATTTTGAGGCTCCCCCTGCACCTCAAGGGGCCCCCAGCTAGCGGCACATCACACAGCCGCTATGGGGGCCCCTGTGTGGCAGGGGGGCCCGCCTGCCCCCAGCGCCGACTCCCCCCGCCGCTGCATTGAACTATACCGGCGTCTGCCAGTACAGTTCAAAGCGATGATGGAGGAGAGAGCGTCAGCTGACGCTCCCTCTCCCATCATTCCCTGCTCTGCCTCTGACACAGCGCGCTCACTGTGTGCCGGGCAGAGCAGGAGACAGGAGCTGGGAGCAGCGCTGGCACGAGGATGAGGTGAGGAGTAGAGTTGAGCGATACTTTCCGATATCCTAAAGTATCGGAATCGGAATGGTATCGCCGATATCACTAAAATATCGGCGATACCCGATACCGATACCGGAAGTCCCATGTAAGTCTATGGGAACAAAATATCGCAACTAAAAAAAACCCATTCTTTCCTTGTAAACACTAAATATACACACATAGAATACATATATATATATATACATGTCATTGTGACATATATATATACATATATGTATAGTTTATACACTTCTACATAGTAAAATATCCTCTCATTCAATTGCCGGGTAAAGCCGGCTTCAGTGAAAAGACAGAAGCACCCGACATGAAATGACACTTGGTGTACATAGGGTTAACCATGTCTTTTCATGTCGTTTGCTATCTGATTTGCACAAACAATTAAATCAGACTATGTGTGCAAAATTTCACACCTGTAGGGGTTAATTAAAGGTGTAAATTCGTTGTAAAAAAAACGGACTTTTTTTGCTACGAATTTACACCTTTAATTAACCCCTACAGGTGTGAAATTTTGCACACATAGTCTGATTTAATTGTTTGTGCAAATTAGGCTGGAGTCACACACAACCACAAAAAATCGGTCCGTTTTAGACGGTCGACAATCGGATCAAAATAAAAACATCACACATCCTTCTGGCATCCGATTTTCCTTCAAAGATGCGATTTAATCGCATGTGTGTGTACCTTGTAACATCCGATTTTCATCCGACTTGCGAGATTTTCTCGCAGGCTTGCAAAACTGACATATAATGGATCCAAAAGAATAGTATTTAAATGCCAAAAGAAAGAATAGATATATACACATAGAGCACATATATATATATATATATATATATATATATATGTCATTGTGACATATATATATATACATATATTTATAGTTCTTACACTTCTACATACTGTTATAGCCGCTAATTCAATTGCCGGCTTCAGTGAAATCACAGAAGCCGACATGAAATGATATATTGTTTCCACACATTTAACCATGTAATTTCATGTATTTTTATATATGTTTGAAACATACAATTACATGAGTATATGTGTGCTAAATTTCAGACATGTAGGGGTTAATTAAAGGTGTAAATTCGTTAAAAAAAAATGCGTGGGCTCCCGCTGTATTTTCTCCACCAGACAGACAAAGCAAGCGAGTGGGGGCAGATAATAATAGCCTAGGGAGGGTACATTTTTTTTGTGCCCCCCCTGGCTACTAACATCTGCCCCCAGACACCCCAGAAAGGGCAAATCTATAATTAGATTCGCCCTTTCTGGCACTTTGCCCGTCTATTCCCATTGCCCTGTAGCGGTGGCGAATGGGTTAATAAGGGGTTAAAATGACCTTGCAATTGAAAGGTCACTTTAAGCCAGGTTAATAATTGATAGCTGTCAATTAGGCAACTATCAATTATTAATCCTATTGTATGAAAGAAAAATCAAACACACACACTTTAATAAAAAATAAGTTTAATTAAATAATCACACAGTTTTTGACCATATTTTATTTTCCTGCTAAAACCATTTCCTGTAATAAAAATAAAATAAAAAAGCAAAATTATACTTACCAATCCGATGTACAGTCAGGTCCCACGGTGTAATCCATCAGAAAGGGTTAACAGGTTACAGGTCGCAGAGAGCTAATAATGCTGTCTCAGACCTGTATTCCCCTGAATGAATAAGTTCCTCTCCCAGCGAAAGTAGAGGAATAGATTCATGAATGGAGCTTAATTGATTTCTTGCCAATTTAACTGTAGTGACCTGACCTAAAGGGAAAGTGGACACAATCAATTAAGCTTCATTCATGAAACACATCCTCTCCTGTCGCCAGGAGAGGAACTTATTCATTCATGAGCTTTGAGCTGAGCATGCAGGATTACTTGCACTGCTTGGCTCAAAGCTAGTTAACCCTTTGTGAAGGATTACAGCGTGGGACGTGACAGATCGGCGGAATAGGTAAGAATAATGTTGTTTTATTTCTTTTTCTTTATTTTAGGAGATCAATGGCTTCGCACGGATTTAGGTAAAATAAAATATGGTCAAAAAAATGTGTTTTTATTTCATTAAAATTATTTATTCTTAAAGTGGTGTGTTTTTTATTTACTTCAATGGGAATTAATAATTGATAGTTGTCTAATTGACAGCTATCAATCATTAACCTGCCTTAAGGTCACCTTTCCAATTGCAAGGTGACAGTAAGGTAGATTAACCCATTCGCCACCGCACAGGGCAATGGGAATAACGGCAAAGTGCCAGAAAGGGCGAATCTAATTATAGATTTGCCCTTTCGGGGTGTCGGGGCAATGTTTAGTAGCCGGGGGAGCACAAAAAAATGCACCTTCCCTGGGCTATTATTATCTGCCCCCACTCCTTTGCTTTGTCTGTCTGGTGGAGAAAATACAGCGGAGCCCACGCATTTTTTTTCAACGAAATTACACCTTTAATTAACCCCTACATGTCGAAATTTTGCACAAATACACTCATGTAATTGTATGTTTCAAACATATATAAAATACAAAAAATTTACAGGGTTAAATGTGTGGAAACAATGTATCATTTCATGTCGGCCTCTTGATTTCACAAAACCCGGCAATTGAAATTAGCGGCTAAATTACAGTTGTAGAAGTCTAGGAACTATAAATATATGTAGGGCCCCCCCCATTTTATTAACCAGCCAGATGAAGCAGACCGCTGAGGCCTGGGTTTTCAGGCTGTTAAGGGCCAAGATCCATGGACCTTGCCAGCCTGATAATACCAGGCCACAGCAGTCTGCATATCTTGGGTGATTAACAAAAATAGGGATCCCCTCGAAAAAAATTGGCGTGGGGTCCCCCCTATTTTTTAACCAGCCAGAATGAAGCGACCGCTGAGGCCTGGGTTTTTTAGGGTGGTAAGGATCCAATATCCATGGACCTTGCAAGCCTGATAATACCAGGCCACAGCAGTCGCTTAGCTTGGCTGGTTAACAAAAATAGGGGGTCCCCTCGAAAAAAAAAAAAAGGCGTGGGATCCCCCCTATTTTTGTAACCAGCCAAGTAAAATGCAGACTGCTGCGGCCTGGTATTAAAGACTGTCAAGGCCCATGGGTTTTGGCCCTCAACAGCCTGATAATACCAGGGTACAGCAGCCCCACATTTGGCGCATCAAAAGATGTGCCAATTGTGGCACTTACCCCGGGTCTTTCCCCCTTGCCCTGTAGCGGTGGCAAGTGGGGTAATAAGGGTTAAGTCACCGTTGATTGCAACGGTGACAATAAGCCCGGTTAATAATGGAGAGGCGTCAATAAGACACCGATCCATTATTAATCCCAAAGTTATTAAAATGTATAAAAAAAAGACAGCAAAAAAAGCTTTTAATGAAATAAAAGAGACAACACAGTTTTCATTTTTTTTTATTTTACTCTCATTCCTGCGACCCATCGTCTCCTGTAAAAAAAGAAAAAAAACCCAAACC
>JARQOD010000001.1:690015120-690118972 GCA_033576555.1 Oophaga sylvatica | reverse complement strand
AATTAGGATTGGGACCACCCCGGGGGTTGAAAGTCCAATTTTTGCGCCCCGATTAATATCCTGCTTGAGCTTCTTGGGCTCTCTGCAGATGATCCTTAACCAAAATGGCATAATCTTAGCAATTCTATCTTGCATCTGGGCAATATGCTCTATAACACTCTTGTATGGGTTGCCCCCCATACTTCCTTGGCTATATCTAGAAGCCCCGCGGTGCCGACCATATCCAACTAAAAGGGGAGAAAACCCCGTAGAGGCTTGGGGCACCTCTCTGACCGAAAACATTAGGTAGGTAACGGTATCCCAGCCCCGGGCCCATCTTTCTCCACTGCTTTCTTTAACATATGTTTTAACGTTTATTAAAACGTTCAACCACCCATCCGTCTGGTGGTGATACAGGAGTTCGAATGTGCGAGATTTTAAGCAACTTACACAGCTCCTCATCACCTTGGACATAAAAGGTTGCTTGGTCCGTGAGGATCTCTTTAGGATTCCTGTCCTGGAAAACATATAAAAGAGTTCCCGTGCAATATTTTTGGACCCATATTTCTTAAAAGGACAGCCTCGGGGTCCCGGGTTGCATAATCAAGTACCACTAGTATGAAATTGGTCCCCCCTTGCTAAATTTTCAACAATAGACCTACCAGTCCATCGCTACCCTTTCATATGGTATCTCTATAACCAAATGCGGGACTAATGGACTGCGGAAGTGGGAAACCGGAGCTTTTATCTGACACGTGTGGCAGGATTTGCAATAATCCTCCACATCTCGTTTAAACCGCTGGCCAGTAAAACCTCTAGAGGATTCTTTCCTGGTCTTGTCCATCCCCAGGTGCCCACCAAGCACGGGGTTTTATGTGACAAACCTAGCACCATACTTCTATATGGCCTAGGTACCAGGAGCTGACTCACGACCCTCCCTTGACCTTAGTGACCCTATATAGCAGGTCATTGTTCATCGCAAAATGGGGAAATCGTTCATCAGAGCCGTGCTCTTGTGGGATCTCATTCAGAACAGTTATACTTTCCCTGGCATGTTTAAGAGTGGGGTCATGCAACTGCTCACTCCCAAAATTGCCACGGACACAAGTAGGTCAGGGACATTCTGTTCCAGAGAATCATTATCCCCCTCCCCCAACATCACCTGAAATGGAAATTCAACATTATCATTATCATCACTTAAGTTCAACAACACACTAGCATTGTGGTCCGCCCCTATGGACCGCGCAACCTCAGTAGGAGCTTCATCACACTGTCCGGTAGAACCTTTTTACCCCCACAGACCCCAAAACAGGGGAAAGTCACGACCCCAATATGACTGGGTGCATCAGGTTCTTCACTACCCCCACTTCATAGAGATCTCCCCGAGTTTTGTGACGAAGTCCACGGAAGTCACCGGGTAGACTTTGGTATCTCCATGGATGCACACCACGCTCAGGTGTTTATCGGGACGAAGTCCCTATCAGCCAGGCTGGCATATACCAGAGTCACTCGACTCCCTGATTCTAGGAGGGCTGGTACGGGCAGCCATTTATAACCACCTGGGACACCTGTGGGCCATTCTCCTCGGCTGGGGTTGCCACGCACACGGGTTCTGCGAGGAGAGAGAGGGACCTTCCAGCATCACAGTCCATAGGTTCCCCCACTAGTGGACAGTTGGCTGAAACATGTCCCCGTTCACGGCATCTCCAACACTGTCTCAGGTCTGGTGGTTCAGACGGGGAGACCTTTCGAGGCCTGGGGATTCCCGACAGGGAAGCATCGGCCCTTGCCTCACACATGTCCCCTCGGGGCTGACCCCGTCTATCAGCAGTCCCCCTGGCCCCACCAGCTGGAACTCTCTTACCGGGAGATGTCGGAGGCCGGGAACTCCGAAGAGATGACCGCTCGGACGGCTGGTCACGGAGGTAGTCTTTGGTGGCGTAGTACCTCTCTATCAGACTGACCAGTTGATTGGCGTCTTTGGGGTCTCCATGTCCGACCCAGAGCTGCAGCTCAGGAGGAAGGGCCCAGATGTACCGGTCCACCACTACCTTCTCGACCATTTGGGCAGGGGTGCTGACGTCAGGCTCCAACCACTTCTTTACTAAATAAATCAAGTCATACATTTGTGAGCGAGCAGGCTTGTCCCAACTGTATCTCCAGTTATGGACTCTCCTGGCACGGACTGCAACCGTAACACCCAGGCGGGCAAGAATCTCCGCTTTCAGCTTGGCATAGTCTCTGCTGTCCTGCTCGCTAAGGTCAAAATAGGCCTTTTGGGGTTCCCCAGTCAGATAGGGCGCGACCACCATGTCCCATTCAGATGGTGGCAGATTCTCCTTCTCTGCCAGTCTTTCAAATATAGCTAGATAAGCCTCCACATCGTCATGAGGCGTCATCTTCTGCAGGGTCTGTTTTACCGCTTTTTTACAGCGGACAACGCAGGCGTCCTTGCGTCTACACTCTGGGACGAGGTGCTGAGAGCCTGGCGTAGTGCTGCAACCTGCTCCATTAACAATCGGTTAGTCTCCTGCTGTTGCACACTAGCTTGCGCCATATGTTTAAGCAGCTCCTCCATGCTGTCAGACTTTTCTGTCCCAGCAACGGCAGCCTTTACCCTGGACATGCACACTCCAAAGTCTTTTCCACAGCAAGTTCAGCTTTTTCTGTGCAGACACTATTAGGGCTACTGTCTCTTTAAGGCTGCTTTGACAGACGTTTTTTTTTTCTTTGCTGCTGTTTTAGCCACTGTGCTGCCCGCATTCGAGCACCAATTGTAGCCAGTTCAGGGGTATATAGCTCTGGGATCGCCGTCTCGGGTAGACGGAGTGGCATAAAAGACTCCAAGCAGCGACAGCATTGTTGGTGTAAACTGGCAGCAACCAGTTTTATTGATAGTCCACAGCAACAAACATAAACCAAACCATAAAACAAAGTCCTAAGCCTGGCAGGCTGCTAGCTAGACACAGTTAGTTCCCTCACTACCGTGGTCTAGGCTCTAACAGCCTGGCCCAAAACGACACAGATTTGTAATTACAAGAGCTTGGCTTCCAGGAGACTCCAGCAGCGTCTGAAGCCAGATTCAGACTGAGAGCCTTCTCTGTCTAGCTCAACCACCTACTTCTGGCTGCTTAATGAGACAGCTGAGTGCACTCAGGGTTGGGCTTCAAGCCTGTACTGGATGGGGAGTGGAGTGAACGTCGCACTGCCAACCTACCTTCACTCCTACATTCCTCATCCCACCCAGCTAAGAAACCTGGGCGAGATGTACACCCCGTCCAGTACGCACCCCCTCACTGTTTCACAATATATATTGTGAGACAGTGAAGGGGTGCGTACTGGACGGGGTGTATATCTCGCCCAGGTTTCTTAGCTGGGTCGCATAAGGAATATGTAGTACGTTCACTCCACTCCCCATCCAGTACAGGCTTGCAGCTCAACCCTGAGTACACACAGCTGCCTAATTAAGCAGCCAGAAATAGGTGGTAGAGTTACACAGACAGAGCTCTCAGTCTGAATCTGGCTTCAGACGCTGCTGGAGTCTCCTGCAAGCCCATCCCTGGTAATTATAAATTTGTGTTGTTGTGGCCAGGCTGCTAGAGCCTAGTTCACGGTAGTGAGGTAACTGACTGTGTTTAGCTAGCAGCCTGACAGGCTTAGGATTTTATTTTATGGTTTGATTCATGTGTATTGCTGTGGACTTTCAATAAAACTGGCTGCGGCCAGTTTACACCAGTGCTGCTGTCTGTGATTGGACTCTTTATGCCACTCCGTCTATCCGAGACGGTGATCCCGGAGCTAAACCCCCCTGAACAGTCTACAATTGGTGCTCGAATGCGGGCAGCACAGTGGCTAAAGCAGCAGCAAAGGAAAATGTCTATTAAAGCAACCTTAAAGAGACAGCAGCCCTAATAGTGTCTGCACAGAAAAAAAAAAAAGTTGAACTTGCTGTGGTAAAGACTTTTGAGTGAGCATGTCCTGGGTAAAGGCTACCGTTGCCAGGACAGACAAGTCTGACAGCATGGAGGGCACTAAAACATATGGCGCAAGTTAGTGTGCAAAGCAGGAGACTAACGATTGCTAATGGAGCAGATTGCAGCACTACGCCAGGCTCTCAGCACCTCGTCCCAGAGTGATGACGCAAGGTCACCTGCGTTGTCTGCTGTAAAGAAGGCGGTAAAACAGACCCTGCAAAAGATGACGCCTCATGACAATGTGGAGGCATATCTCGCTATATTTGAAAGACTGGCAGAGAAGGAGAATCTGCCACCATCTGAATGGGCCATGGTAGTCGCACCCTATCTGACTGGGGAACCCCAAAAGGCCTATTTTGACCTTAGCGAGCAGGATAGCAAAGACATAGCCAAGGAGGTATGGGAGACCGATGCAACCCCATACAAGAGTGTTATAGAGCATATTGCCCAGATGCAAGATAGAATTGCTAAGATTATGCCATTGGTTAAGGATCATCTGCAGAGAGCCCAAGAAGCTCAAAGCAGGATATATAATCGGTCAGCAAAAATTAGGACTTTCAACCCCGGGGATAGAGTCCTAATCCTAATTTCCACGGTGGAAAGTACGTTTTTGGCCAAGTGGCATGGCCCATACGAGATAGTACAGAAAATGAGCAAGGTCACCTACAAAGTACACCAACCCGGGAGACGGAAGCCCTACCAGGTCTATCATATCAACTTGATCAAGCCCTGGAGGGACAGAGAGTCATTATTGGCCTCGGGTGAAGTAGAGAAAGGGCTAAAACCACCTCTACCTCCTGTGACAATTGGTGAAACATTGTCCGTACACCAAAAACAGGAAGTACAGGAGTTTCTGCAGAAAAATCAGCAGTGGTTTTCAGACTTGCCTGGCCGGACTTCTCTCGTGAAACACCATATCGAGACCGAGCCCGGTACTAAGGTCAAGCTGAAGCCGTACAGGATACCGGAAGCCCGCAGAGAGATAGTCTCCACTGAGATCAAACGGATGCTAGACCTCGGGGTCATTGAGGAGGCCCAAAGCAAGTGGTGTAGCCCGATTGTCCTGATCCCAAAACCTAATGGAACATGGAGGTTTTGTAATGATTTTAGAAAGTTGAACGATGTGTCAAAGTTTGACGCATACCCGATGCCACGGGTAGACGAGCTAATCGAGAGGTTAGGATGTGCCCGTTATATTACAACCCTCGATCTGACAAAAGGGTACTGGCAGATACTCCTGTCTGATGAGGCAAAAGAAAAAACGGCCTTTGCAACCCCTGAAGGCTTGTTTCAGTATCTTGTGATGCCATTCGGGTTGCATGGAGCCCCGGCTACCTTTCAGAGCGCCCGCATCAAGCCTATGCAGCTGCCTACTTGGATGATGTGGTAATTTTCAGTTCCGATTGGGAGAGCCACCTCGCTAAGGTACAAGCCGTCTTAGACTCGATAGGCGGAGCTGGGCTGAACATAAACCCAGAGAAATGTGCAATTGGCCTAGAAGAGGCCAAGTACCTGGGCTACGTCATTGGCAGGGGTCTGATTAAGCCACAAATCGATAAGGTAGAGGCGATTCAGAACTGGCCTACACCCCTCACAAAACGATAGGTCAAAGCATTTCTGGGCATCACTGGGTACTATCGCAGATTTGTACAAAGTTATGTCTCAATTGCTGCCCCGTTGACCGACCTGACAAAAGGTGGGAAGTCAAAAATGGTAGAATGGAATCCAGAGGCAGAAAAAGCATTTCAGTCTTTGAAAATGGCTTTATGTCAAAGACCAGTTTGGTCACCCCTAATTTCAGGGACGATGTTTCTTGTTCAAACTGATGCCTCTAATGTGGGGTTAGGGGCGGTGTTGTCGCAGGTCGTGAAGGGTGAGGAGCACCCGGTCATGTATCTAAGTCGAAAACTGACACCGGCTGAACAAAATTATGCCATTCTGGAGCGAGAGTGCCTCGCAATCAAATGGGCGCTGGACTCGCTGCGTTATTACCTCTTGGGCAGGAAATTTAAATTGCAGTCAGACCATGCTCCTCTGGCATGGATGAAGCAGAACAAGGAAAGGAATGCCAGGGTGACAAGGTGGTTCCTTTCGCTTCAAGAATTCAATTTCTCGGTAGAGCATAGACCTGGGAAGTTACAGGGTAATGCCGATGCCTTGTCCAGAGTTCACTGTCTCTTTGGAGTTGTTGACCAGCCCTCGGTCTGGAGAAGAGGGGGGGGATATGTGAGACAGTGAAGGGGTGCGTACTGGACGGGGTGTATATCTCGCCCAGGTGTTTCTTAGCTGGGTCGCATAAGGAATATGTAGTACGTTCACTCCACTCCCCATCCAGTACAGGCTTGCAGCTCAACCCTGAGTACACACAGCTGCCTAATTAAGCAGCCAGAAATAGGTGGTAGAGTTACACAGACAGAGCTCTCAGTCTGAATCTGGCTTCAGACGCTGCTGGAGTCTCCTGCAAGCCCATCCCTGGTAATTATAATTTGTGTTGTTGTGGCCAGGCTGCTAGAGCCTAGTTCACGGTAGTGAGGTAACTGACTGTGTTTAGCTAGCAGCCTGACAGGCTTATGATTTTATTTTATGGTTTGATTTATGTGTATTGCTGTGGACTTTCAATAAAACTGGCTGCGGCCAGTTTACACCAGTGCTGCTGTCTGTGATTGGACTCTTTATGCCACTCCGTCTATCCGAGATGGCGATCCCGGAGCTAAACCCCCCTGAACAGTCTACAATATATATATATATTTATATATATATATATATATTGTAGGGATCCGCTCTGGTATGCAGAGGCCGGGCACGCAGTAATGAGGCAATTCACAGGCATTAAATCAAAAATAACAGTTTACTGTCTCTTGACACCAGGCAACAAAACATAAATCACAGTCTTTCAATAGATCAACATAATCTTCATGACCCTGGTCATCATCAATACGGACCCTGTCCGTTACCTGCTGGTGTCTCAGGTTCGCAGACACCTCAGAGGCATCTTCCATTAAACACAGTCCTTATGTTCCACTCTGATCCCGATCAGTCTCACCACGGCTTTCAGGACCGTCCACTCCCCTGGCTCAAGCACGCCAGCTTTCCGTCTTTAGTCTGGGCGACATCCCGCCTGGATGTCAGGAAGCTCTGTCCAGCCTGACAGACTCCCGAGACCCTCACAGTCTCAGCCCAGACTCTCCAAGACAGACTCCATCCATCTCCAACTCAATCTCTCACCATGTGCTAAAACACTGCCTTACATACCTGTAGCCACTCCCAAGCCAAGGCATGAAGCACATGATCTGGTCACCTGTTCATGACCTCATCACAGGTCCTTCACACTAACTACAATCACCAGATTGTAACATACATTCTCCCACCACCAGTGGGCAGTGTATGTGTGGTTAGCATGTCCCACCCAGCTCACAAGCTAACCCTGTAGGTCACCCTTAACAATAACTAGAACTTTATGGGACTAAAGTCCCAGAACAACATTCCTGACCTACAGCGCAGAGGAGCTCTGCGACACATATCTTCCCTTTATAACCCTGCCGGGGATTATCTTACCAGCCACAACCTGCCTCAATGCATATCCCGAGGAGCATACACAGTGCCCCCTAGCTGTATCATGGGTCATTACACCACATACCTTCCCCCTCTGTTCAAACTTGTGAGGTTGAACATTTATTACCCGACCAGAGATCCATCTCGGTCGTCTCTGCCAATCAAACCGTCTCAGTCGATTTTGGGCACCATGCAACATCACCTCTCTGTCAGGCCTCTCCCGCCCCCAGCGGTCAGAACGTTGGCCTTGTCCTTCTGTCTGTGTCACCTCACCCGACCTTTCTTTCCAGAACCGCCTCCTACAGTCGTTGCGGTCCTGAGTCGATCGTCCAGTCAAGCTTACTGGTTGATCTGAGTCTGACTCTCTGTCTCTTCGTCCGCCACCGGGTCTCACACTTCGGTCACTCAGCCCTGAGCTAACAGAAGCGTCATCTCTACCCGTCATTGTTTCAGCTCGTCTACTGCCAGTTCCCAGAGAAGCCTCTTGTCTCTCTATATCTTGGGCTGGAAGCAGTCGCCATCTTTGTTTCAACTCCTGCAACTGTTCCTTCATCTGCTTTCTTCTCCAGATCAGCTGCTCTACCTCTCGTAGGTACGTCACTCGATACTCCAGGAGCATTCGGATGTTCTTCAGGCTCTCCACTGAGCCAACACCAATGAATGGAACCATTTCTTCTTCTCCAGCCCCCTTGATCTCGCCATCAGCTGGAATCCTCACTCTCCTTACTCCGGATCTATCCACCATCTCCTGCATCACTTTTCCAAATCTTCCAACTACTCTCCCCACCAGATTTCTGGGTACCGGAATTACCTCTTCTACCAAGCCCAGCCGATTTTGATCTTCCTTCGCCTGCTCCAGACGTTGAGCGGCTTTCATATTACTCAACATAAACATCTGTTTCGCGTGGAGACACTGAAGATGCATATCCTTCAGGACAGCCACCAGCTTTTCTGTGTCTTCCCCCTCTGCCAGGATCACCAACTGGTTAGCCTCTGGTGCCCAGTTCACACTATAGGCTTTTACTGCCTTCTTAAAGGCCTCATGCACACCCTCACTGGCACAGGCTTCTGCATGTCTTCAGGTATTTTTACCACACACTTAAAGAGTGAAGCCTCATCCTCTTTCTGAGACTCAGTTTCTTCACTACCCTTTGCCAAGACGGTCACTGGCACTTCCGCCTTGTCATCACTCGGGCACGGCAGCTGTAAAGGTACTGCCACACTTAGTGATCTCGTTAGCGATCTCAATAACGACGCAAGCTAATGAGTCGTTTTGTGATCGTTTTAATGTCCGCTAGTAGCTGCCACACTTAGTGATCTCGTTAACCGACTCAAGAGCGGTTAGCGATCTCATTTAACGACTTTAACGGTCTTTGCGATGTAAAAAAAGCGCACATTGCTACAAGGTGCCAGACACAGCGATATGCGTCACCCAGGGGACGCCAACATCTAAATACGGTCCAGAACTCTAGTGAACGATCAGCGAGATCACAGCAGGGGCCACGTCGTTGCTACATGCCACACACGTTAGCGTCACGAACGAGATCGCTAAATAGTGACGTATTTTAGCGATCTCGTTAGCGACGCTGTTTAGTGTGGCATACCCTTAAGTCTTCAACCTGCAATTTCTTCTCCTGCAGAAGACCTCTTACTGCTTCTTTAAACACTTCCATATCTTCTCTTATGGTCTTATTCACACCTTGCCAGGTTGCCAAGTAATCTCTGAGCTCAGAGACTTCCTTCCCCAGCTCATCCACTCTTTGCTCAGCAGTTTGTCGTCTCAGGGCCTTTTCTTGTTCAACATGTTCTTTCATGGTCTTTACTTCGGCCTGAAGTTCAGCAAACTTTTTTCCAATGTCCTGGAGCTCTTGTGTTTTCTCTCCACACTGAGCCTTGACTGCCGCAACCTCGGACTCCAGGTGGCGCACCCGCTCCATCTGCATGGAATTGGCGACTTCCGTGTCTGACCCCTTCAACCTCTCTTGAGGATATGCCCGGTCGTCCTCAGGTACCTCTCGGCACTTTGTACCTTCAGAGAGCTCCACACACTCCAGTTCTTCGGCAACAGGTTTTTCTTCATTGACCTCTTCAATGGGTGCAAGTTGCTCAGGCTCTTTACGCCCTTTACGTCTCCGACGACGGGAGGACTTTTCCTCCTTGTGGGGCCCTTCATTACTGTACTCCCTTTCTCTATTAGAGTCACAGTCACCCTCGGAGTCTGAGTCACATCCCCCTGTATCGTGAACCGTCCAGTTATCCTCTAACTGGGTGTCCGTTCTAGACATCTTATCTACCACATCGTTATCAGTTCCTCTGTCATAAATTTCAGGGGACCTCATATCAGTAAGTTGGGCAGACGCATCCCTTCCTCCTGTGTCACCGTCTGACTCGTCAGTTTTGGGAAGCGTCACTGTCCCAATGTCTGCCACCCCAACAGTAGACAGGCCTCCCTCCTGCTGTAGAGGAACTCCCCTGTCCCACAAGCCAGAGAACAGTTTAGAGTCCCGACCTATGACCACTAGACACGACAAATTAGGGATTATAGCGACATCCTGTCCTGCAAAGCCCCAGCCTGTCTCAAAGATTACCCTGGCCACTGAATAATCCTTTGTGTCCCCATTGATACAGGTGACCCCGACCTTTCTTCCAGGTATTTGAAACCCCTCAGGTGCTACCCTCACTAGAGTCACCGGACTCCCTGAGTTGACCAGACCCACCACCTCGTCATCGTGTATTTGCAGGGCACACTCCCGTAGTAGTGTGCCGGGCGGATAGTTCCTAAGGCAGATTGGACACATATAACATATTTGTCTCGGGCAACCGTTTGTCTGGACCTCCCCTTTAACGTTGGGATCCTCCACCCCCTTTTTTCCAACCGCCCCCTTTTGGGTTGCCGTCCCCTTTTGGGACTCCACCCCCTTTTGGGCCATCATCCCCTTTTGGGTTACCACCCCCTTTTGGGACTCCGCCCCCTTTTGGGCCATCACCCCTCCTTGGGTTATACACCGTGGACTCCCCCCACGGCTCTACCAGACCCCAGTTCGCACAGACCCTTATGTCTCTCGGGGCTGGTACTGTCACTTTAAGAGGTCACCCACTCTGGACCTCTGATGTCCTTATGGCACTTCCCCAGCTCCTGCTGGTACTGTCACCTTCCGCCAGCACCTCCGGCTACCGCGCACAAGCCGCTGCTGCCACTGCAGCTCTTGCTGCTGCAGAACCTCTTGCTGCAAGTCACTGTAGCTCCTGCTACCATAAGTCTCTGCACGCTGCGCTGTCTTGCCGCTTGTCAGCTTCGTGACCCCACGAGTCACAGCCAGCCGCTTGTCACCTTCGTGACTCCACGAGCCACAGCACACACCTCACACGTGTTCCAGAAGGAAAAAAAAACACCAAAAAGAAAAAAAAATCGTTTCTCACCAACTCTTCTCACTGATCCCGACCAGTCTAGCACGGTTGTCAAAACAGTCCCCTGTTGGCGTCAGCCACACAGGTTCCTGGAGACCTTAGCCTCAGAGGTACCCAGCAAACACAAAAATATAGTCTTTCTCACTGACCCGTCAGCACACCACAGACTCCTGTCTGTCACTCTTGGCCACAGAGATTTCTGGACACCTCCTCTCTCAGAGAGGCATCCCACAAAGGAAAAAACAGTCTCACTAACCCGTCAGCACACCACAGACTCCTGTCTGTTACCTGCTGGCCACGCAGGTTTCCGGACACCTCCTCTGAGGTATCTTCTCAGCATGCTTTTTGCTTACTTCTCAGTGACCCCAGTCACATAACACAGACTCCTGTCTGTCACCACTGCTTTAACAGCGTCTTCACCTGGTTATTGGTCATGCAGGAAAACATCCAAAAAAAACAGCCTGACCTCACTGCGTGTGCCCGCATTTACGCCACCAATTGTAGGGATCCGCTCTGGTAGGCAGAGGCCGGGCACGCAGTAATGAGGCAATTCACAGGCATTAAATCAAAAATAACAGTTTACTGTCTCTTGACACCAGGCAACAAAACATAAATCACAGTCTTTCAATAGATCAACATAATCTTCATGACCCTGGTCATCATCAATACGGACCCTGTCCGTTACCTGCTGGTGTCTCAGGTTCGCAGACACCTCAGAGGCATCTTCCATTAAACACAGTCCTTATGTTCCACTCTGATCCCGATCAGTCTCACCACGGCTTTCAGGACCGTCCACTCCCCTGGCTCAAGCACGCCAGCTTTCCGTCTTTAGTCTGGGCGACATCCCGCCTGGATGTCAGGAAGCTCTGTCCAGCCTGACAGACTCCCGAGACCCTCACAGTCTCAGCCCAGACTCTCCAAGACAGACTCCATCCATCTTCAACTCAATCTCTCACCATGTGCTAAAACACTGCCTTACATTCATCTTACCACAGGTCCTGCAGCTTTGTCCATATGCTGGACACTTCTCTTTGTCTCTCTCATGTCTTCTGCCACAGTATCTGCATTGGACTGTTCTCGCTTGGTGCTCTGCTTTTCCTCTCATGGTTACTGCATGTACTGGCTCCTCAGTGGTGTCTGCCATCATCTTCAGGCTGTCTCTTGTTAGCTCTGCAGCTCTGCTTATTTGCATGCATTTCTCTAAGGTTAACTCCCCCTCTCTCAGCAGTCTCTCTTAGCTGTGGCTCTCTGATGCCGCACACTATTCTATCTCTGATAAGAGAATCTCTGATATCTCCAAAGCTGCATGCTGCTGCCAGTCTTTTCAGCTCAGTCACATATGCGTCTATATTCTCTCCCATCTCCTGATTTCTGGTGAAAAACTTAAATCTTTCCACTGTCTCATTCTTCTTGGGGTCACAGTGCTTATCAAATGCCTGTACAATGTCTGCCAGACTGTCCGTACCGTCCTGGATCAGGGTCTGAGCAAGTTCTCTGCCTTTTTCTCCAATCAGATAGTAGAAGAGCTTCACCTTACGCTTCTGATCATTGGTGTCTACTGTAAGATCCACATACAGAGTAAACTCCTCCTTCCAATGTCTCCAGGTCTGCGATAGATTTGAGGACATGATGTCTAGTCTCTGAGGAGGTTTTAATGCGGTCTCCATAATGCTGTACTGTGGGCACTGTACTTACAGTTGAGCTTTGTACCACAAGCTGCCTGGATTGTCTGTCCACTTGTACTTTATAGGTTCAGCCCTGCTGCCACCATGTTCTATTTCTCGTTTATGCCTCTGACACGATTGTGGTAACGGGTTACTTTTATTGTGTGCACGTTCTCTCAGCCACCATTACATGAATGCTTCCTGTCTCATGCTCTTACCAACGAGTCCCTCCTCTCTATCCTCTGAATACATCCAGGTAGTGAGACCCCTAGAGGCGGCTCAGCATATAACATATTGCTACATCCTTTGTCTTTTAACTGAAGAAATAACTAAGCTAATATAACTAACATACATGTGAACATTTCAATATTCAAGATATTGGTGACATAAACATAACTGGCAAGCATCATGCTATTAAGATACTTTAAAATACTTGGTTGTATATATAGTCCTTGAGGTGTGCTGGCTTTGTGATCATTCTGCCCGATCTAGTAACATACGATGCGTTACTGCCACTATTCGGTGGTTCTCTCAATTCGGGCGTTACCGCATCTGGTATTGCCTGTCTCAGACCGGAATCTCCACACTGAACCTGGGCCATCCCTGTAGCCTCTCTGCTTAGACTTGCTGTTTCCTCATCTTGGATATGAGGATACTGTTCATATGACCATGTATCAGATCCTTCTTGCGTTTTCCTCAGATGTCTCCGATTTCTCCTTAGTTTTCTTCCCTCCTCTGTCACAATTTCGTAGGATCTAGGTCCTAGTTTCTGGAGCACCTTTGCTTTTCTCCATTGTTTGTCATATTTGCTCGGCTGCATCCTGATGTTGTCATTTTGTCTCAGTTCTGGTAGATCTTTTGCCGACTGATTATAATAGAACGCTTGTCTATCCTGATTTTCCTTTAGTTTTGACCTCATTCCCCTCACCAGATTTGGCTTCAGAAGACGACTAGCTGTTGGTATGAGTGTCCTTGTCCGTTTACTCAGAAACCTCTGTGCTGGGCTGCTGTCTAGACCTTGGGAAGGTGTGTTTCTGTGGTCCAGTATAGATAGATATACATCTGTCCCTGCCTGTTTCGCTCTCTTAATCAACTTCTTTGCTGTTTTCACCGCTGATTCCGCTTTGCCATTGCTTTGAGGATATCCAGGAGATGATGTATTGTGTTCAAATTCCCATAACTTGCTGAACTCCTTGAACTCTTCTGACCTAAATTGAGCGGCATTATCAGTAAAAACAATCTCTGGAATCCCATATCTGGCAAAATGAGCCTTGAGTTTTTAATAACTGTTCTTGCTCTTGTATCCTTCAAATGGTCCACTTCCCAAAAGTTAGAAAAATAGTCCACAGTTACCAGGTATTCTCTTTCCTCCAATGTGAACAAATCTATTCCTATTTTTGACCATGGTCTATTTGGAACGGCATGCGGTTGCAATGGCTCTTTCGGTTGTTTATCCCCGCCGGACGCACATATCTCACATTGTGCTATGTAACTTTTTATGTGATCATTCATACCCGGCCAATAAACTGATTCTCTTGCTCGCCGCAAACATCCTTCAATGCCCAAGTGGGACGAGTGTAATTTCTGTAGTATGTCTCTTCTCAGAGTCTCCGGTATCACTGCCCTTTCTCCCTTTATGATGATTCCTTGGTGTACTGACAGTTCATCTCGTATATGGAAGAATGGAGCAACTTCCTTTGGAGCATGCTGCTTATATTTTGGCCAGCCCTGCAGGATCACAGTTTTTAATATCTGTAGTGTTTTATCTTTTTCTGTGAAGGTCTGTATTTGTTTCAATTTATCTTTAGATACTGCAAGATAATCACACATATTGATGTTGTCCATTTCTTGTCCTTTATCCTCTGAGTTGGGTAAGTACGCTCTGCTTAGAGTATCTGCAATCAACAAGTCTTTTCCTGGACAATATCCAATTTCATAATCATATTTTTGAAGTCGCAGAAGCATGCGCTGCAGTCTCTTTGGTGCATTTAGTAGTGGTTTTTTTTGTAATGCTCTCCAACGGTTTGTGATCGGACTGTACTGTTACCTGTCGACCGTATGTGTACTGATGAAACCTTTCCATTCCAAACACCACAGCTAGTAACTCCTTTTCGATTTGGGCATATCCCTGCTCTGTCGGTGTTAGCGCTTTGCTTGCAAATGTGATTGGTTGCCGCTCTTGCATTAATGTGGCACCTAGGCCTTTTTCTGATGCATCACATTGGACTACCACCTCTAACTGTGGATCAAAATATTTTAAGGTTGCTGTGTCTGCAATGGCTGTCTTTACTGATTGAAAAGCCGTCTCCTGTGCTTCTGTCCATTCCCACAACACATCTTTGTGAGTTAGCTGTCTCATTGGCTCACACATGTCTGATAGATTCTTGCAAAACTTGGACAGATAATTCACCATGCCCAAAAATCGTTGTACTCCACACACATCTGTTGGGGTAGGCATCTCTTGTATCGCCTTCACCTTTTCTGGATCCACTTTCACTCCATTTGAGGTTAGAAGATGTCCTATATATGGCACTTCCGTCATTTTCAGTTTCAACTTTTCCAAGTTCAACTTTATGCTTTTTTCTCTACACCTATCTAAAAATCGTAGCATCCTTGTATCGTGATTCTTTATTGCAGATTGCATATCGTCACCTTCTCCCACTATTAATATATCATCTGCTATCGTCTTTACCCCTGGGAGTCCTTCCAAAGCTTGCATCAGCTTCTGCTGAAATATTTCTGGAGCTGGTGTCAGTCCCATGGGCATTCTCAGCCATTTACGGCGACCAAATGGAGAAGAAAACGTTGTCAATAAACTGGATTCTTCATCCAGTTCCAAATGCCAAAATCCATTTTTTTACGTCACAAACTGAAAATATTTTTGCCTTTGATAAATCTGGTAGCACATCCTCTATTGTAGGCATCGGATAGTGATTCCTTTTGAGAGCTTTGTTGAGTGGTTTGGGATCGATACAAATTCTTAGTTTTCCTGATGGTTTCTGCACTATGACCAAACTACTTATCCAGTCTGTGCTCTGATGGACGACTTCTATCATGCCTCGCTTTTCTAAATCCTGTAGTTCTTCTTTCAATGGCTGAAGTAGCGCTACAGGCACTTTTCTTGTCGGTAATCTGGTAGGTTGTACTGTGTTATCAATTTCCAGTTTGTATTTTCCTTCAAAACATCCATCACCCTCAAATACATCCGCATACTGTGTTTTTATAATCTGTAAATCTAGATTGCTGTCTGCTTTTGGGATATCCTTCATACTCTGTTTGACTTCCACAGACATAATGTTATGGAATTGTACCTTTATTAAGTCCATTGCCTGAACTGCTTTTATACCTAGTAACGGTATGTGGTCACCACCCTGCAGCACTGTAAATTGGGCTCTATAACTCTTTCTGTTGCATGGGTTACTAACCTTCAGTTTGCATGTCCCAAGAGGTTTCAGTATCGTTTTGTTGTACATCATAAGTACCTTATCAGTAGGTTCAATGGACACCTGTTCATTTAGTAGATCCTCCGGTATGACATTGCAACTTGCTCCACAGTCCAACTGAAATCTAATGGGTTTGTCATTTAATAAAAGAGTTGCAACAGTGTTTGATCTTTAGGTTTGGCTGTCTGACGTTGACTGAGGAAATGAGGGAAGCTCCTGTATGTGGGTGCTCAAGGAACAGTGTATACGTCAGTATAATCGACACAACGTATTGACAATTACTTGGTATGCCGATTTGATGACTGTATACATTCTCTGTTGCAGACTGTAGCTGTATCCATGTAATATCTTCTGCACTGTCACTGTCATTGTCCTGTGTCAGACTGTGAATTTCTCTGTGCTTTTTAAAGGGCTTAAGTCTGCAGAGAGCTGCGAAATGATTCATCTTACCACAGGTCCTGCAGCTTTGTCCATATGCTGGACACTTCTCTTTGTCTCTCTCATGTCTTCTGCCACAGTATCTGCATTGGACTGTTCTCGCTTGGTGCTCTGCTTTTCCTCTCATGGTTACTGCATGTACTGGCTCCTCAGTGGTGTCTGCCATCATCTTCAGGCTGTCTCTTGTTAGCTCTGCAGCTCTGCTTATTTGCATGCATTTCTCTAAGGTTAACTCCCCCTCTCTCAGCAGTCTCTCTCTTAGCTGTGGCTCTCTGATGCCGCACACTATTCTATCTCTGATAAGAGAATCTCTGATATCTCCAAAGCTGCATGCTGCTGCCAGTCTTTTCAGCTCAGTCACATATGCGTCTATATTCTCTCCCATCTCCTGATTTCTGGTGAAAAACTTAAATCTTTCCACTGTTCTCATTCTTCTTGGGGTCACAGTGCTTATCAAATGCCTGTACAATGTCTGCCAGACTGTCCGTACCGTCCTGGATCAGGGTCTGAGCAAGTTCTCTGCCTTTTTCTCCAATCAGATAGTAGAAGAGCTTCACCTTACGCTTCTGATCATTGGTGTCTACTGTAAGATCCACATACAGAGTAAACTCCTCCTTCCAATGTCTCAGGTCTGCGATAGATTTGAGGACATGATGTCTAGTCTCTGAGGAGGTTTTAATGCGGTCTCCATAATGCTGTACTGTGGGCACTGTACTTACAGTTGAGCTTTGTACCACAAGCTGCCTGGATTGTCTGTCCACTTGTACTTTATAGGTTCAGCCCTGCTGCCACCATGTTCTATTTCTCGTTTATGCCTCTGACACGATTGTGGTAACGGGTTACTTTTATTGTGTGCACGTTCTCTCAGCCACCATTACATGAATGCTTCCTGTCTCATGCTCTTACCAACGAGTCCCTCCTCTCTATCCTCTGAATACATCCAGGTAGTGAGACCCCTAGAGGCGGCTCAGCATATAACATATTGCTACACACGCCAGCTTTAAGTCTTTAGTCTGGGCGACATCCCGCCTGGATGTCAGGAAGCTCTGTCCAGCCTGACAGACTCCCGAGACCCTCACAGTCTCAGCCCAGACTCTCCAAGACAGACTCCATCCATCTCCAACTCAATCTCACCATGTGCTAAAACACTGCCTTACATACCTGTAGCCACTCCCCAAGCCAAGGCATGAAGCACATGATCTGGTCACCTGTTCATGACCTCATCACAGGTCCTTCACACTAACTACAATCACCAGATTGTAACATACATTCTCCCACCACCAGTGGGCAGTGTATGTGTGGTTAGCATGTCCCATCCAGCTCACAAGCTAACCCTGTAGGTCACCCTTAACAATAACTAGAACTCTTATGGGACTACTAGTCCCAGAACAACATTCCTGACCTACAGCGCAGAGGAGCTCTGCGACACATATCTTCCCTTTATAACCCTGCCGGGGATTATCTTACCAGCCACAACCTGCCTCAATGCATATCCCGAGGAGCATACACAGCGCCCCCTAGCTGTATCATGGGTCATTACACCACAATTATATATACAACACACACACACATACTGTACATACACAGCTGCATATGACTTCTATTGACCTAATTGCTGCATACTGAACTGCCCCCTAGTGGTGGCAACAGTCATTTATGCATGTTGGATGGGATAGTGCTATTTGCTACAGAATTAAAGCAATCACTTTATTACGTATACTAAATAAAAGATATGACAGCCATATAAGCATAAGCTTAAGGTCACGTCCCCACCTTCAGTATTTGGTCAGTATTTTCCATTGTGGTACACAATGACAGACAGGTATGGTATATTGTTGGTTTGTTATTTTACTTTTATTACAGAAGATCGAGGGCATCGGGGAATTAGGTAATGTTGTAAGTATTGTTTAATTTAGAATATTAAAGGAGTCTGTGTCTTTATTTCAATTAAAGAATTTTTTTAAGGGTGTCTGTGTTTTATTTACAATTTGATTATGGGATCAGTAATAGGGGCGTCTTATTGACGCCTCTTCATTACTAACCTCAGTGTTTGATGTCACAAAGGTGATCCAATCCCCCAACTATTACCCCACTTGCCACTGCTACAGGGCAGTGGGATGAGCAAGGCTATGTGCCAGAGTTGACGCATCTTAGAGATGTACCTTTTCTGGGGCGGCTGAGAGCTGATGTTTTTAGTTAGACAACCTGTCTTGAATAAATTATAAAATACACCATAATGATGTAATGCTCATCAGTGCCTAATATGAAAAGTCGTGTGGTCAATAATTGAATAAGGAAAGGGAGATAAGTAAATAATAAATCCAATACAGTCTACACCTCAATCAGGATTCCAAGACTTAGGCCTCTTTCACACATCAGTGGCTCCGGAACGTGTAGTGACAGTTTTCCCACGTAAGGGAGACACTGACACATGTAGACACATTAAAATGAATGGGTCTATGCACATGTCAGTATGTTTTCACGGACCGTGTGTCAGTTTGCAAAATACGCAGACATGTCCGTTTTTCCCGCAGCACGGATGCAAAACGTCCCGCACACATGCACACGGAGAACTGTTCACACAGTCCTCCATGCCGCACGAACGGCACAAACAGCTACAGTAATCGCTGTCCCCTGCCTGTGGTGCTGAAGCTCCCTGTAATTATTCTCCCTGCTCTGCCAGCAACAGCAAGCAGGGAGAATAAATGAAAAACCTGACGTGAGGTCCCCCTTAGGTTTTGAACCAACCGGCAAAACTATACAGCTGCAGGCTGCTATTCTCAGGCTGGTAAGGGGCCATGAATATGGCCCCCCCAGCCTAAAAACAGCAGCCCACAGCTGCCCAGAAAAGGCACATCTATTAAATGCGCCTATTCTGGAGCTTTGTCGGGTTCTTCCCACTTACCCTGTAGTCAGGGGCGTACATAGAAATCATGGGGCCCCATAGCAAAAGTCTGAATGGGGCCCCCCCAAAAAAAAACAAACAGGTGCTCTTAACTCACACACACACACACACCTGCAGTGCATGCAGGGCCCCCTACACCCTCCACAGTGCGTGCAGCCGGGCCCCCCTCCCTAAGGTGCAAAGTGCAGCCAGAGGCTAGCCATTGTAAATATAAAGTGCCAGCACAGTGAGGGGACACATTCAACAAAAAAATCCACCCCATACCCCAGCCAGCAGGACTCACCTTCTTGTGTATCTCTTCCCTGAGTGAAACTTATGAATGTTTTCTGCTTCCTGTGATGCACGTGTCTCTGGCTGCAGGCTGGCTTTCTTATGCAAATGCAGCCAGAGACTTAAGCCAACTGCTGACCAGAAAACAACAAGGAAAGGGGACCTTCAAGGGGGTTTACAGTGTCCGGCCGTCGCTTATATTTAATTAAAGGAGATAGTACTGTGTCAGCACAGCAGAGCTGCCAAACGACAGCGGCCGTCGTGGGCCCCCTCACCTGTCTGGGCCCCATAGCTTCTCCTTAGTCTGCTCTATTCACGGAACGCCACTGCCTGTAGTGGTGGCAAGTGGGGTTAAAAAAAAGGGGTTAATGTCACCTTTCTATTGTAAGGTGGCATTAAGCCAGGCTTAGAAATGAAGAGGTGTCAATAAGACACCTATTCATTACTATTCCTATAGTAAATAAAGGGTTAAATAAGCACACACACAATAAGAATAAAGTCTTTTAATGAAAGAATACACTACACAGTTTTTAAATCTTTATTACACTCCCATTCCATTATCGAAGCCCTCAATCTCCTGTAAAAAATCTAAAATAAAAAAGCAACAATATCCCATACCTGTCCGCCGTACAGTCAAGTCCCACTTGGGTAAATCCATCTCGGGGGGTTAATCAGTTTACAGCCGGAGCGCTGCTAATGCAGCCACTCCGACTGTATACTACTGGGGAATAAATGGGAGCAGCGTGCACAGGCTTAGTGACTGGGGATGATGTCACTGAGTCTCTGCTCGCTGACAGCTGAACTCCTGTAACCTCAGCATAGTCATTTTCCCCACAGTTATTTTTTAGGCAATATGGCCATGTCAGGGCTTGTTTTTTGCGGGACAAGTTGTACTTTTGAACGGAATCATTGATTTTACCATATAGTGTCCTGGAAAAAGGGAAAAAAAAATCCAAGTGTGGTGAGATTGCAAAAAAAAAGTGCAATTCCACAATTGTTTTTTTAAATTTTAACAATGTTCACGAAATGCTAAAACTGACCTGCTATTATGATTCTCCAGGTCATTATGAGTTTGAACACCAACATGTATAGGTTCTTTTTTTATTTATGTGGTGAAAAAAATCCAAAGTCTATAAAAAAAATGCCGCTGTTGTGAATGTTTTTAGAAATGAATTCTGAGCAGAAGCATCCCATCATGGTCGGTTAAAACAGTTACATGATGCATGCCACCTGTTGTGAATGTTTAGAAATGAATTCTGAGCAGAAGCTCCCTCTGGTGTTAAAACAGTACTGAACCATTCAATGAGGATTGGCAATCAGGAATCACAGACTGGCTGGATATAAGGGATGTTCCCCCCATCATGGTTGCCGGTGATCAATTGTTCTTGTCTCAACGTTGTTTCCTGGTTCACTTAGAAGCTTGCTGAGCCTTGCCTCTTCTCCTGCTCTCAGATAAGATATTTTCTGTTTTTTGTTTTTGTGCTTGCCATTTGCATATTTCTGCATTTCTGTGAGGTTGGCCAGGTTCCCCTCCCCGGGGAGCTTGGGCTCCTTTCGGTTCCTCTGGAGCCACTGTTGTTTGTTCATTTGCCTTTTCCAGTTTTTTCAGTGGCTGCGGCTTAGTTTTGTTACACCAGAGAACTAATTTAGGTGGTAGAGGTCGTGTGATCTCAGGTGTTTTTGCAATTAGTAGCGTTGGCTTTTTTTAGGGTTTTTTTTGGATTGCAGTAAGTATCCTTCCTATCCTTTTCTGTCCAGACAGATTGGGCCCCAGCGTTTGCTCATACTATTTTCTGTCTGTGTCTGTATTTCCTCTTGTCTAACCGCCATTACATGTTTGGGGGCTTCCTATGTTCTTTGGGGATCTGCTCCGGGGCAGATAGCTTTCCTCTTTCTATCTTTAGGTGTAGTTAACCTCTCAGGCTGTGACGAGGCGTCTAGGACCAACGTAGGAACGCTCCACGGCTGCCTTTAGTTGTGGTGGTTAGTCAGGGTACTGCAATCCAGTAGATTCCAACCTCTCTGGTGTATTGCCGTTTTTGCCTGCTCTCCTCAGCTACCAAAACATAACAGCCGCCATATATTGAGACCCGTAGCATCTCCATTTTTCAAAATCTGAGGCTGGGTGAAGGTTTATTTTTTGCGCACCGATCTGATGTTTTTATTGATACAATTTTGGTGCAGATATGATCTTTTGATCGCCCGTTAATGCATTTTATTGCATTGCTGTGTAAAGAGCAGGTCGCGAGATTCAGTGACAGACAGGAGGCAGAGCAAAGGTTAACAGTTTTATTTAACAGAGGAATACTCCACACAGGGAGGTAAAGGGTTAAACAGTGGATTAAACAGTATAAATGGCAAAGGATATTGTGAGGTGAAGAACAACGGTTCAGGTACCGGCAGTTCGGTTGTACACTTATCGTGTCAGAAGTCTCTCCAACTGTAGATGCTCCTTGAAAGTCAGTAGCGCCAACAACAGCTGGCGCAGTGCTTGTCCAAGAGGGTCCTGGTGATGACGGTGGTCTGTCTTCTGGCGACAGTGGTCAGTCTCCGCTACCTTCCACTGGGCCTCTAGGTACTGATGTGGCCGGAGGAGCATGGGCCACTGCACTGTCTGAGCCCAACATGGTCCCTGCATGACTCTCCTCACAGTCTCCCTGCTGCAGAGACTGACAAGGGGGCCACAGTCCTGTACGAGCCCAAAGTGGCTCAGCAAATATTTACTGGCAACATCAGGGTGCAAGTGTCTGTCCTGTCCCTGGTCACTCTTATGTGGCACGTGTGCTGTACTCACAGACACGGAACGTTCGGCACCTTGCTTTCTGGTAGTCACCAGGCTCACACTGCACGTCTCTTTCTCTTTGTTCCCCGCTGCTAGTGGCGGGAGACAACGGGCACTGTCCTGCATGCTGTTGGTGCTCTCAGGACGGAGCACTCATCTCCCTGGCTGCTGCTGAGCACATGGCTTCCCCGAGCATAGCAGTCCCTCTCTCTCTGAACTGCTGCAGTACTCCCGGCTACTCTCCTTGTGGTGTCTTTGCAGCTAGTGGAGGCTGCCACAGCGCCGGTCCTCGGTGGAGGAAGGGGAAGCAGAGCGCGCCGCTCACCTCTCTGTGCGCTGCCCTCCGTTGGCGCCAAACTCCTCTGTTGCACGCGCTCTTCCATTTTTATCTCCCCGCACCCCTCTGTCAGGAGGAAGGTCCTGCACACTAATGCTTCCTCCCCCCGGAGAACAGGGGATGCAGCCTTACCAGTTCCAGCTCCGACACGCAGGTACCCGCGGTCCGGTCATCCCCCTTACAGTTGCAGCAACCCAAAAAAATTGTAATTCTGGAGTTTTTAATTTTTTCTCGTTATGCCGTTTACCAATCGGATTAATTCTTTTTATATGTTGATACATCGGACGATTATCAACGCAGCTATACCAAAAATGTGTATACTTTTATTGTTCTGCTTTGAATGGGGCAAAAGGGGGGTGATTTGAACTTTTATATTTTAATTTTTTTAAAAACATTTTTTTTTACATGCTTAAATTGTTTCCTTAGGAAACTTGATGCTGCAATCTTGTGATCGTTTACGTTACAAATAGCAGGACTAAAGCCCTGCTATGTGTAGCATAAATGCTCATCTGCTATGAATGCCAGCCACTGTGTCTTCTGCAGACCCTTGGTTGTCATGCCAACCAATCGGCGCCCCACAATCATGTTTCAGGGGTGCCGATGTGCGGAGCTAGTGACGCGCTTCCGGCGGGAGCATGTTAAATAGCGCTGTCAGAGATTGACAACGATGTTTAACATGTTAACAGCCGCAGGTGGATCGTAATTCCACCCGCAGCTGTTAGGGGCACATGAGAGCTGGTCAAATAACCTGTCATGTGCCGCAAGGGGGATATACGATATATGACGTACCTATAAGTCATATGTCATGAAGGTGTTAAACAATAATATGCGATCCCATGTTGTAATGTCTATATAATCTCTTTGGCTTCCTCCCTTGCCCAGGAGCTGTGGTATGACCAGTCCATGTACCTGTACATCAGACACAGCCATTACACAGTACACTTAGCAGGGGCACATTTATAAGATTATCTGACCACAGGAACATTTTATTTAATCACATCCAATTGTGGAAGTTATTACTATGACAAAATCTATTAATCAAAATTAACTTTTGTACATGGCAAAACCCCTTTAATGTCCATTTACATGAACCGACCTGTGACATTAAACCTCCGCTGATCAGCTACTTATTCGGTTAACCCCTTCCAGACATGGCCAATTTCCATTTTTGCATTACCGTACTTTTTTCCTCCCCTTCTTCCAAGAGCCATTATTTTTTTAAATTTCTGTCCACATAGATGCATGAGAGCTTGTTTTTGTGGGATGAGATGTACTTTTGAATGATACCATTCATTTTACTACAAAAAAATAATGGAAAACAAAAAAAAATTAGAAGTGCAGTAAAATTGTGAACAAAAAGCACAATTCTGACATTGTATTCTGGAAAGTACATTATGTGGTAAAAAATTACCTGGCAATATGATTCTCCTCATCAATACAATTACAGCAATACCAAACTTGTCCAGTTTTTTATTATTTAGTGGTATAAAAATATATTTCTTTTACAAGTGTCTGAGTATTTTTTTCCAATTGTGTTATTATTTTCCAACACCAGTAACATTTTTATTTTTTGGTTGATAGAGCTGTATGGGATGTTATTTTTTTTTCCATTTTGGGAGAGATGACAGTTTGATTGCTCACAGCACAGCATATTTTACTGTAATACGAGGACCAAAAATAGTAACTTTGGCGGTTTTAATTTTTTTCTGATTTCGCTGTTTGCCAATTGGGTTAATCATTTTTATATTTCCATAGATAAACTACATAAATAGTAAGAAACTAAAAAATGATAGTGTTGGTCCCCTTAAAAATAGTCTGGGTGAAATGGTGGATGAGGATGAGGAAAATGTCAATATGCTAAATTACTTTTTTTCAACAGTATTTACACAAGAAAATCCCATGACGGACAACATGATCAGTGCTAAAAAGATTTCTCAATTAAATGTCACCTGCTTAACCCAGCAGGAAGTACGGCGGAGCTAAAAATCACTAAAACTGACAAATCCCCGGGCCGGGATGGGATGCACCCCCGAGTACTGCAGGAATTAAGTACAGTCATAGATAGACCATCATTTTTAATCTTTAAAGATTCCATAATAATGGGGTCTGTACCACAGGACTGGGATAGCAAATGTGGTGCCAAAATTCAAAAAGGGGACAAAAACAAAATTTGGAAATTATAGGCCAGTGAGCTTAACTCTACTGTGGGTAAAATCCTGGAGGGTTTTCTAAGGCCTCTTTCACACTTCAGTCGTCTGAAATCCGCCTTTTTGCGAAAAAAACGGGTCCGCCTTTTTTTTTGGCGGATACGTTTTTTTTCCCATTCAGTTGCATTAGTGACGGATTTTGACGGATGGTCGTCCGTTTGATCCGTCATTTGACGGATCCGTCATAAATTTGGCGTCCGCTGCCTGGAGTAGACGGACATTGGAACGTTTTTTGTCTGCTTCGAACTGGCGGACCATGACGGATCAGTCGCGCCCGCCGTTTTCTACAATGGACGCCTATGGGTGGCGGATCCGTCGTCATCCGTTATTGACGGACTCCGACGACGGAATCCGTTATTGTATCCTGTATGAGAACAATGGGGATAGGGGAAAATATGTGTAAGTGGGTTAAGAACTGGCTCATGGATAGGAAACAAAGGGTTGTTATTAATGGAGCACACTCGGACTGGGTCACGGTTAGCAGTGGGGTACCACAGGGGTCAGTATTGGGGCCGCTTCTTTTTAACATATTTATTAATGACCTTGTAGGGGGCATACAGAGTAAAATTTCAATATTTGCAGATGACACTAAACTCTGCAGGGTAATCAATACAGAGGAGGACAATTTTATATTACAGGAGGATTTATGTAAACTAGAAGCTTGGGCTGATAAATGGCAAATGAGCTTTAATGGGGATAAATGTAAGGTCATGCACTTGGGCAGAGGAAATAAAATGTACAAATATGTGCTTAAGGCCGGCGTCACACTAAGGGCTCCTTTCCACTTGCGAGAAATATGTCTGATTCTCGCATGTGAAATCCCAGCTCTGGCCCGACACTCGGGAGTGGAGTGTGCGGCTGCATGTATTTGTATGCAGCTGCTCGCTCCACTCCCGAATGCCGGCCCAGAGCTGGGATTTCACATGCGAGAATCGGACGTATTCTCGCAAGTGGAAAGGAGCCCTCAGGAGGAATACGGACGAGTGAGAGGCGTGAAAAAAAACCACGTATTACACACGGACCCATATTTCACTATGGGGCAGCTCTGATCATGCATATTTTTCTCGGTCGTATCTTACGGTGCGAGACACCCACAGCATGCTGCGATTGTACGCGTATTACGCCCGTTGTACGCCAATGCAAGTCTATGGGTGCGAGAAAACAACGGATTACACACGGACCAGGCGTGTGACTTGCGAGAAATACGGAAGACTTCTGCAGCTCACAGGAAATGGTGCAACACATGCAGGAGGAAGCTGGCACATGCAAATAAGCTCAAAAAGAGCGCCAGATATCCCGGAAGAACGCCTCCACGGAGTCGGCCATGATGTCCACCCTCATCAATGTGGAGATGCTAATTGTGCTGGTGCAGGTAAGGCCCAAAATTTGGGACCAAAGAGATGTACATTAACGCGGACCACGCAAGGAAAGAGGCGGCATGGAGGCGCATCTGTGGGCAGATGTTTCCCCACTTTGGTGACAGCCCAGGCAAGCAGCAGCAGCGAATCAGTAAGCTACTTGATTTTTTTACAACCTTCTTAACGGTCACAGTCTATTTCTAAAGCCGATTTTGTTTTTTGTTTTTTTTGGCCACAAAATGTTACTTTAGTCACATCCTACTAGGCCCCCATGACTATATAACGTGTATGTCAAAGAATTTTGCTTTGTGCAGCTAGCTAAATGATTACATTATATGTGTCATTGCAGTGGATGATGTTATGAGAAGATGGAGAAGCATCCGCGACCAATACAGGCGGGAACGCCAGCAGAGGACCAAGAGCGAGTCAGTAGCACCCAGAAAGCGAAAGTATGTTTACTTTGACAGGCTGGGTTTTCTTGCACCTATTCTGGATCTCAGACCGTAGGTACATACATCACACCACATAACACATATGCAGTTTGGGCTCACCCCTCCTACATGTTCTAATCCCCTTTCATTTCCCAACAGAACCCAATCCAACCTCACTGAGAGGGAGACAGGCTCAGACTCAGAGGCCATTATTGACCCGGTTGGGGGAGGTGAAGAGGTGGCTGGCTCATCGTCTGACCCTCCCTGCAGCATCTCCTAAGCTTCACAAGCACCAGGACCTGACCAAGCATCTGGACCGCAACCTGTACCTGACCCACCTGCTGCAGCAGCAGGGCCCAGTGTAGAGGAACCAGCCAATAGCAGCAGCCCCACTGTACTTCTGGTGGGCTCCCCCCAGCCTGCTGCAATATCCCGCCGTGGGAGAAGACGGAGAGACATCACTGGGTCAGATACATGTAGGCATATGGACACTGGGGTACTCAATTGCCTTTCAAGGGCAGCTGTGGATGAGGGTGAGGAGGCCTATTCCCGTAGCCTTGCCCGCTACCTTCGTCCCCTACCCCGAGAGGTCAGGCTCCGTGTGCGAGGATCAATTCAGATCCTAATTGATGCATGCACACCCCCCAATACCCCATATGAGGTGTTTGAATTCCTTGAGAGGTGGCAGCTCTCACCCCGTAACCTTATGCGCCTTGCCTCCCACCAAAATGTGCATGCTCAATTAGGATCTGATGATCCTCCTGCACGGGTGCCTACACCTCAACCCATTCCCCCACCCAACCAACCTTGGCAACAACAGGGTCAAATGGCAGGCTATAATCCAACTTCCCAATATGGCCACTTGTACAGATCCAGTGTTGGAGGCTGGTCCCAACCTGGATATGCTCAATGTGATGTTGTTACTATATCTGTGATTGGCTTGCTGTTATTCTTGTTTCAGTTTCTGCCTAGTAACAATGATGTAATGGGGAGGAGGAGACTAGGCAGGAGCAGGAAGTCCTGGGTAAGGGGAGCAGGAGAGACGAACGAAAATAAAGTATGGCTGTTTAAACCTACCATCCAGCATCTCTGTGTGGCCTTCTGGAGTTCCCTTCATCTGCACAACAACACCACAACTGGCGACGAGGAAGCGTTCATCATCAGCTAAAGGTATTTCAGCTCTACAACAATGGCCTGTTTACCTGCCTTCCCTGCTTTTGATGTGCATCAGTCCCCAGCTAACCTAGCAGCATGTTGGGAGAAATGGCTGAAGCGTTTTGATATATTCCTACAAGCCATGAACATATCAATTTTATTGTTGCACATTCTGTGCCAAAAGCTATGACTATGGAGGAAATACAACAAACGGTGGATTCCGATCACCAACTTCAGTTAGTTATAGAGACTGTTCGATCTAAAAATTGGAGCAATTTTCTTGCTGAAGCCCGCCTCCAAACACCGGATCAAACAACCTACTTGACAGCCTTCTTTAATGCACGACATGATCTCTCCGTGTCTGATTCAAATCTACTGTTGCGTAACAATCGGTTGGTGATACCCCAGAAACTTCAAAGCAGAGTACTGGATCTGGCCCACGAGGCTCATCAAGGGGTGGTGAAAACAAAGCAATTACTGAGAGAGAAAGTCTGGTTTCCAGGACTAGACAAAAAAGTAGAGGCACTCATTGAAAATTGCATACCTTGCCAAGCAACTACAATTGACCATAGACGCGCACCCTTACAAATGACACCCCTGCCAGAGGGCCCGTGGTCTGCTGTTAGTGTTGATTTCTGTGTTTTACCGGATCACTCCTATCTGCTGGTTGTCATGGATGACTATTCGAGGTTCCCAGTCATTGAACATGTTTCGACAACTTCTGCCAGGGCTGTTATACCAAAATTAGACAAGATCTTCTCGGCATATGGCATACCGGAAACAGTGAAGTCCGACAATGGACCACCTTTTAATAGCACAGACTTTCGATCATTCGCAACCTATCTTGGTTTCACTCACAGGAAAATAACTCCTTACTGGCCTCAGGCCAATGGTGAAGTGGAACGGTTCATGCAATCAATCAACAAAACTTTGAGGATCGCTACCATGGAGCACAAGGACTTACAGCAAGAGTTACACAGATTTCTTAGACAGTACAGAGCTACACCCCATTCTACCACTGGGATACCACCTGCCACTGCGCTGTTCAACAGGCCTATGCGTGTCAAACTCCCGAGCGTTCCGCTGAGCCCTGTTCAAACCCCAATTGCTACTAAGGATGCATATCCAAACAGAAGATGAAGAGGTATGCAGATAAGAGCAGTCATCGTTGCAAGCCACCGGAAGTATTGGTGGGAGATTGGGTCTTGGTAAAAAGGCTAAGACCTAGAGACAAGTTTGCATCACAATACTATCCTGAACCCTTTCAGGTCACACAAGTCAAAGGCACCATGGTTACTGCTCAAGATCATGGTCGCCAGGTCACAAGGAACGTGTCCCATTTTAAAAAACTTTGCGACTATGTCCCAGAAACAGACGAGGCAGATAGCGATGACGTCCTGCCGGATCCCCAGAGCTCAGCAGTTCCAAGGGAGGATACCTCAGAGGACTCAGAAAGTTCATCTGGGACTGTGATGTCTCACCGCTATCCAGCGAGGGCAAATCGTAGACAGCCAGCCCACCTCTTGGACTATGTTCTGCAGTAAAAAGAAAAAAAAAAAATCTTTCGTACTAATGTGAACTTTTGGACCGTTATCCAGTTACAATGTTGTTTTGTTTGGTGAGAAGAGGAGAGATGTGATGTTGTTACTATATCTGTGATTGGCTTGCTGTTATTCTTGTTTCAGTTTCTGCCTAGTAACAATGATGTAATGGGGAGGAGGAGACTAGGCAGGAGCAGGAAGTCCTGGGTAAGGGGAGCAGGAGAGACGAACGAAAATAAAGTATGGCTGTTTAAACCTACCATCCAGCATCTCTGTGTGGCCTTCTGGAGTTCCCTTCATCTGCACAACAACACCACACTCAACATGGTCATATTGGGGGGTATGATTCTCGTGGCTATCATCTTCCACAGGAATATAATCTCCCTTATCTGTATGGCAATGTGCCCACACACCAACCTGACCGTGGGCAGATGTTAGCTCAGGGCCCTGAAAATCAACCCCAACAGGGTGATGGTCAAGGTTCTCATCATAGCCAACCACACAGAGATGCTGGGAACCCGCCAACCCCACCACCCACATACCATCAGCTGTGATTATTCATTTAACTTACATATTAGGAATTTAAAAGTATTTAGTACGTTTATCAAATTTACTTTACAGTCCTGTTGTGTGACAGAAATGTGCACCAATCTAGATGCATCTAAGCTACATATGGTAACTATATGCTATTGTGTAGGCCTACTCAACGTTTGGTATTTGCATTAAGTCTTATGCTTAAAACAAAAGGTACTTATTTGTTAACATTTATTCATACACAATGATGTGTCAAGCATATTTGCACTCATCTGAATGGCTACAAAGAGCAAATAGTACTTAGCTTGTGGGATATGGGCTAGGGCAAAATATTATTATTTCGTTATATCTTATAATTTATACCAGTGTTTGTTATTTTTTCCCCATCCATTTGAAAAACTGTTGGCTAATGCATCATTGCATTAGTCTAATCTAAGAACCCAACCATATGGGATAGATATGGTGCTCACTAGTGATAGTGAAACATTTTTCTTTTGCTTATGTATTATTATTTATGGAAAAGAAAGTGATTTATTTTGTGGTTATGTTACTCCATGTTGTCTATTGCATATTTGCAATACTCTAATCTTGTTAACCAAACATAAGGGTAACATATGGTCTTCACTATAGATAGTGAACGTTGGTTAGTTGCTGTACATACTATTATTTTGGTCAATGTTTGTGATTTGAGTACATTTAATTTCACAGACTGTTGTCAAATGCATATTGGCACTTGTGTAATGTTATCAATCCGACATATGGGTCACATATCATCAGCACTACCCATATTGACTATTGGTTTTTGTGTTTACATACTATGTATGTATGTCATAATTTGTATTTTTGTCATGCCTTATTTTGGTACTGTGTAAGAATGCACACTTACACTATTGTGCTGTACATACATATACCATATGAAGCAAATAAGGTAGTCACTACCTCAAGTGGCAGTTTGCACATATAAATCTCTGTTTTTTAAAAAAGTTTGGTGTATTTTTTCATAAGTTGTTTGTACTCAAACACCAACACATCTGTTATGCCCATTAACAACAGACAAAGACTATGTATACAAACAATAATTTTATAAGATACACACAAAAAAAATTACAGCATAGACAATGCCTCATCTTGCCATGTTGTACTACCTTTAGGTGACACAAAATATTGGGTAAAGATATCACAGGTTTTCAGTCCTGACGGTGGGCGACGTAAAGGGATGACATGGGGCGTAGGCATATCCCCATTGGTCAACACACTTTCACCAACATCAGATGGGCAACAATCATGCCTTCTGGGAAATTATGTAGAACAACACATGCTTTGATGACCTCATTAACGTTGCCTTCACTGAGCTGAATAGCAGACTGGAGAACCTGCCATTTTGCACACAGAATGCCAAAGGCACACTCCACCAGGTGCCTGGCCCGTGATAGGTGCAAGTTGAAGATGCGACGACGGTGGTCAAGGTGTCGTCGTGGATATGGCCTCATCACATTCCTTGATAGCTGGAAGCCTCATCCCCAACTACAACATATGGGACTTGTTCCAAATTGGATCCAGGTAGTTGGCGTGCTGGTGGTAGGTGCAACTCGTTATTGCAAAGCCGCCGACCCATAATGGAAGAATTGAAGACTCTAGAGTCTCCAGTTCTTCCATAGGCCCCAATGTCTACAATTATAAACCTGTAGTTACTGTCAACCACAGCCAACAGTACAACAGAAAAATATTGTTTATAATTATAGAATTGGGACCCTGAGTTCGGCGGCTTACGCACACGGATGTGCTTCCCATCAAGGGCTCCTATACAATTTGGGAACTGGCATTGCTCCTCAAATCCCCTGGCAATCCTCTTACAGTCTTCCATCTTTGGCTCAGGCATCACCAGTTGATGAAGTCTGTCCCAGAGTTGAGAGCAAGTATCACGCACAATGCCAGATATGGTGGACCCCCAATCAAGAACTCCAAATGGAGTGCGGCATAGGATATGCCAGTAGTTAGGAACCTACAAGTAACCAAATAGAGAGAGACCAATCACTTTACATGCACAAAGGTAGAACAAACGCACTATACATAACCGTTACATCATGTCAGTTACAAACAATCCTAACTTACATTTACAAGTCAAAGGTTGATGTCATTTTTACATACAAATAATAGTTCTAGTAGTTCTAGGTGATATATGGGATATATTCTGAGGATATTTCAGCTACAGACATAAGGGTAAAGGGACACTTGTGGGAAAATGAGTCGCACGTACCAGGGCTTTGGGGTACTCGGCACCGAGCCCGTTCACTTCACTGGGGGATGTCACGGGTAGCGCAGCTCGGTCCGTTGCCCTGGGCGCTCACTAAAAGGGGGATATTTACAGGGGATTGTAGAAATGTTCGTGACGCCAAGTAGATGAGTCGCACGTACTAGGGCTTTGGGGTACTCGGCACCGAGCCCGTTCACTTCACTGGGGGATGTCACGGGTAGCGCAGCTCGGTCCGTTGCCCTGGGCGCTCACTAAAGGGGGATATTTACAGGGGATGATAGAATGTTCGTGACGCCACCTGTGGTTCCTGGTCAGGGTGACCAGCGCTGCAGGGTAGATCCTCTGAGGGTTTGAGGCAGCAAGGTGTTAAGTCTCCCACAGGTGAGACTGATCCCTCAGGTATATGGCGGTGTAAAGGTGCAGAGGCAATAATCCAGACACACACAAGACAGTCTCTTTCTGTACCTTTTACTGGTGGTAACTTCAGGAACGTTCCGGGAAGCTGCTCAGGGTGGAGGATGCACGTCCAGTAATCCACTGAGTAGGTGTAGGGCCTCCTTACGTCTTTATGTGTGTGGGTTTCTAACTTGCATGAAACAAAGTTTAACCCCGTTCTCTTTGCTACGCCCGGCTGATCTTGTGGTGGAGCCTTCTTGCGGACAGAACTAAGTCTCTGAGTGCAGCGTCCTGCTAGACTCCTGTTCTTCCTGACCCCGGTTACGTATCAGCACTGTTGGGCCCCTCTGTGACCTGTAGTCCAGCAGGGTCTCCGGTTTTTCCTACTAGCCGTGAAGGTTCTAGCAAGCTCGGACCCGGTGTCCGGTAGTGCAGAGTGGAGGTCAGCTATTAATGCTGTCGACCTCAGTTACTCTCCCTTCTTCTTTTCCACTTGCCTGTCGCCCTACTCACACCTTTAACATAAGCACAATGGGATAGCAGTTTCTCTCAGTTCTGCTGCTCTTCAGCTCTGCTGCTCTTAGACTGCGGACTGCAGACTCTCTGAGATGACTAGATGACTACATTCTCTGAGGTGGCTGCGCAGACTGACTGAACTCCACTCCTCTCAACAACTCCTTCCTTCTCTCTCTTCTCTCTCTCTCCACACTAATCCCATCTCCACACCCTTATATACCTGCGTATTCTAAAGGGCTCCCTCTGGTGGCTCTAAGGAAAATGTGGAGTGTGAATGAATATTGGGTGATTGCCCAATTACCTTCCATGCATCCTCCAGGGTAACATGTGGCACCAAGCGCAGCTGGGCTACACAAAAACACATCATCAACAGACAGTATGTAGCTGAGGAATACACACCGTAGCGTAAGGAGAAGTCGCTCCTCTGCAGAGATAGCTTTGCGCATCCTGGTATCCTAGTAGGTGATCCAGGGCGCAGAATCTCCAACAAAACATCAAATGTGGGAATGGTCATCCGACAAAACAGAAAAAACTTGTCTGGATGAGTCCGCAGAGATGCATACAGGCGGTGAAAATGGCCTTTAGTGAGGCATTGCCTCAAATGCGGATGCACCCACATTCGCCTCCTCCTGCGCGGATCAACAAGCACTGGGTAAGGCTGGCCAAAGCGGCGGGACAAAACCCAGTTGTACAACACTATCATTTGGGGTGAACTGAAGACTCTCACACATGTTGGCAAGCAAGCAACAGCCCTCCAACACAAGCACACCACAAAAATGGCAAGATTGGGGGCTGCCACCTGATGCAGAGCCAATAAGTAGCCTTGCTGATGATGATTTGAATGAGTTTCAGGCCTTAAAACCGTTTAAATGTCCATTTTGCAAGGCTGCGAGAAAAATACGCTGTACGGATGCCATACGGATTGCATACGGATGGTTACATGCGCAAAATACGTAGCCGCACCCTAATAACGGATTAAATACGGATTGTTGTGCCGGCAACATTTTGACGTATTACGCTCGTACAATACAGTCCGTATTTTTGTACGATGAGTGTGACGCCGGCCTAATTGTAAAACACTGGACAAAACGGTCACTGAAAAAGACCGAGTGTCTGGGTGGATGACTAACTCACATTTAGTAGCCAGTGTCAGGGTTTGTGCACACGTTCCTGATTCGTCTGCGGATTTTTCCACACGGAATCTGCAAAATCCGTAGGTAAAATGACCTGCGTTTTACCTGCGGATTCACTGTGGAATTACTGCGGATTTGTCCTGTGTTTTTACACATGACGGATTCTTATAACGTAATGGGTGTAAAAATGCTGCGGAATCGGCACAAAGAATTGACATGCTGCAAAAAATAAAACGCTGCGCTTCCGCGCTGAATTCTCCGCAGCATATGCCCAGCTTTTTTTGTTTTCCATAGGATAACATGGTACTGTACATCCCATGGAAAACTGCTGCGAATCCGCAGAGCCAAATCCGCTGCGGTTCCGCAGACGAATCCGCAACGTGTGCAGATACCCTCAGGCAGCTGCTGCAAAGGCAAATAAAATAATGGGATGCATTAAAAGAGGCATAGATGCTCATGAGGAGAACATAATTTTACCTCTATACAAGTCACTGGTGCGACCACACTTAGAATACTGTGTACAGTTCTGGTCTCCAGTGTATAAGAAAGACATAGCTGAACTGGAGCTGGTGCAGAGAAGAGCGACCAAGGTTATTAGAGAACTGGGGGGTCTGCAATACCAAGACAGGTTATTACACTTGGGGTTATTAAGTTTGGAAAAACGAAGGCTTAGTGGTGATCTTATTACAATGTATAAATATATGAGGGGACAGTACAAAGACCTTTCTAATGATCTTTTTACTCTTAGACCTGTGACGGGGACAAGGGGGCATCCTCTACGTCTGGAGGAAAGAAGGTTAAGGCTGGAGTCACACTAGCGACAAAATCGGACGACTGCAATGCGATGAAATATCCATTGCAGTCGGACCAATGTTAATCTATGGAGCAGCTCCCAGTATCAGATTTTTTGTGGTCCGTTTTAAACGTCCGAGTGCAATCGCAGCATGCTGCGATTGTCACCGATTGTGGGTCGACTATCGCCAATGCAAGTCTATGGGAGCGATGAAAAATCTGATTACAAACGGACCGCACGTGTGACTTGCGATTAAATCGCACCGGTGTCCTTTAGAAAAGCCGGCAATTCATCCCCGGCTATACTGTAAAATCACACTGACAGCTTTATTAAAGAATAGAATCAATACATATATACATATACATAATATTAATATATATATATATATATATATATATATCATGTCATTGTGACATGTATATATATATATATTTATAGTTCCTAGACTTCTACATACTGTAATAGCCGCTAATTCAATTGCCGGCTTTTGTGAAATCACAGAAGCCGACATGAAATGATACATTGTTTAGACACAGTTAACCATGTCATTTCCTGTATTTTGATATATGGTTTGAACTTACAATTACATAAGTGTATGTGTACAAAATTTCAGACATGTAGGGGTTAATTAAAGGTGTAAATTCGTTGTAAAAAAAATGCGTGGGCTCCCGCTGTATTTTCTCCACCAGACAGACAAAGCAAGCTAGTGGGGGCAGATAATAATAGCCTAGGGAGGGTACATTTTTTTTGTGCCCCCCCTGGCTACTGACATCTGCCCCCAGACACCCCAGAAAGGGCAAATCTAATTAGAGATTTGACACATTTTTTTTACAACGAATTTACACCTTTAATTAACCCTACATGTCTGAAATTTTGTACACATACACTTATGTAATTGTAAGTTCAAACCATATATCAAAATACATGAAATTACATGGTTAACTGTGTGGAAACAATGTATCATTTCATGTCGGCTTCTGTGATTTCACAAAAGCCGGCAATTGAATTAGCGGCTATTACAGTATGTAGAAGTCTAGGAACTATAAAGTATATATATATATATATATATATATACATGTCAAATGACATGTAATATAATTATATATATATATATATATATGTGTTCTATGTGTATATATCTATTCTTTCTATTGTGATTTAAATACTATTCTTTTGGATCCATTATATGTCAGTTTTGCAAGCCTGCGAGAAATTCTCGCAAGTCGGATGTAAATCGGATGTTACAACTATGGTCAGATGCGAGTAAATTGCATCTTTCCAGGAAAATCGGATGCCAGACGGATGACTGTTCATGACATTTTGCTGCGATAATCGACCGACTAAAACGGTCAAATTTTTTACTCGGTGTGTGTGACTCCAGCCTTAGCCATAATCACAGACGCAGATTCTTTACTGTAAGAGCAGTGAGACTATGGAACTCTCTGCCATATTGATGTTGTAATGAGTGATTCACTACTAAAATTTAAGAAGGGTCTGGATGCCTTTTTCTTGAAAATTATAATATTACAGGTTATACTGTATATACACTAGTTTCCTAGATATTGCGTTCATCCAGGGAACTAGTCTGATTGCCGTATGTGGAGTCAGGAAGGAATTTTTTCCCCAATGTGAAGCTTACTGTTTGCCTGTGGGTTGTTTTTTTTTTACCTTCCTCTGGATCAACATGTTAGGCTATGGGTTGAACTAGATGCACTTAAAGTCTCCCTTCAACCTTAAAAACTATGTTACTATGTAGATTGGCCTTTTCTGGACTGCATATGTGTATTTTTTATTATCTTTATTTTTAATGTGGAAAAGGGGGTGATTTGAACTTTTTATTTTATTTGTTTCATACTTTTTAAAGTTTTTTTCACTTTTTACTGTATTGATTAGTCTCCGCAGGGGCATTGAACCTGAGATCGTCTGATCGCTTGAACTATACACAGCGATACCACAGTATTGCTGCATATCATAAAAATCATGGTTTCCTTTGAAGACCAGCTACAAGCTAGGTTTTGAAGGAGCTCCGTTATGACAGCCACGGAGGTCTTCAAGAGACCATTGGCTATTATAGCTACCCATCAGCTCCCCGTGATCGTGTCACGGAGGTGCCCATGAGCACATGGAATGACACGCCCCAATGCAGTAGTGCTGATAATGCCACTGTCAGAGTTTGACAGCAGCATGTAACAGGTTAACAGTCATGGGCGAAGCTATGCTCGAGCCACAGCTGTTAGAGCTAGGTCCTGGCTATGTGTCACAGCCATTATCTGCTGGGTATGGGTTAGTCCACCTCGTATGCAACGCAATGCAGGGCAGTAGCTGAGGCACTTGTCTCAGGCGCCGTGGCATGTTACAATAAAGCTTTAATGCTATTGTCTTGATCAATAAGTCTCCTTTACTTGTTCAGTGGCTCTCTGTCCTATTTATTCCACTACTGGTGCTCTGGAATGTCCTTTCAGAATCCTTCATTATCCGCATACTCAGTCCTGTTCAGGCACATTACCTCTCAACGTTACAAGCCTAAGGTCTGCAGACTAGGCGTCACCTCCAAAGAGCTGTCTCCAGGAGGCCACACTGTCTCTCTTAGTCACTTATTATTATTATCATACATTTTTATAGCGCCATTTATTCCATGGCGCTTTACATGTGAAAAGGGGCAAATATAGACAAGGACAATAAACGTGAGTAATACAAGGCACACACAAGTACAGAAGGAAAGAGGACCCTGCCCGCAAGGGCTCACAGTCTACAGGGATGGGTGAGGATACACTAGGAGCGGGTAGAGCTGGTCGTGCGGTGGTTCAGTAGACTGAGGATCACTGCAGGTTGTAGGCTTGTCGGAAGAGGTGGGTCTTCAGGTTCTTTTTGAAGGTTTCCATGGTAGGCACGAGTCTGATGTGTTGGGGTAGAGAGTTCCAGAGTATGGGAGAGGCACGGGAGTTTTGTATGCGGTTGTGGGAAGAAGAGATAAGAGGGGAGTAGAGGAGGAGATCTTGAGAGGATCGAAGGTTGCGTGTGGGTATGTAACGGAAGACCATGTCACAGATGTATGGAGGAGACAGGTTGTGGATGGCTTTGTATGTCATAGCTAGGGTTTTGAACTGGAGTCTCTGGACGATAGGAAGCCAATGAAGGGCTTGGCAGAGAGGAGAGGCTGGGGAATAACGGGAAGACAGGTGTATTAGTCGGGCAGCAGAGTGCAGGATGGATGGGAGTGGTGCCAGAGTGCTAGAGGGGAGGCCAGAGAGTAGGAGGTTGCAGTAGTCGAGGCGGGAGATGATGAGGGCATGCACTAGTGTTTTTGTAAATTCACGGTCAAGGAATGCACGGATCCGGGAAATATACTTATCTTCAGCATCTCATTATCCCTCATGTTCGTTCGCCACTGGCCGCTCATTTTTGGGTCACCTCAGTAAACAGCACTGCTCACTTTGGTCCTCCCTGTCAGCTCACTCTGCACTCCAGATCCTATCTCCCTTCCTAGAGGGAAGCAGTCACTCTCCCTAACACCAACTCCTCCCACTGTGCACTAAATCCAACACAATCCCATTACACTAATTATCTTATAACACTATGAATATTATACTTCACATTACTATTAACACTTACTGTATCATATTACACAATATTTACAAAAGATGTAGAACACAATTTACACAACTTGTTTCTTCAAGGGGGAAACGCAGTCAGTCTGTCCATACCCTTACACATACATAAGCTACAGACTTGTGCTATATACTGTAAGTATGGCAGACATCGATAAGGGGTTAATAGCCTGTTTCTATAGGCAGACTATGCCTCAGATGCATACTGAATAAACTGTAATAGATCATTCAGTGCACAGTGTTCTCGGCTAAGCAGGTGCGGTTTACATAGGACAATTTGCAGCTGAGGACGATGATCTTTTATGCGAAAAAAGGCTGCACTCAAGCATACTGAAGCTTGACAACATAGAATACATGAATTGAGACCACCTTGACGATGGTTGGTGGGCTTTAAAATGTTTGGCCAAATGTTTATACTAAGCGTCTCAAATTTTTTTGTGCTAGTCAGGTTTTTTGTATTTTGAATGTTAGCTTACTGACGAGCACTCCGCCCCCACCAGGTGATTTTAATTACACCAGGTCCCTACTTTACCCATAAATGCAGGCTTTACTGACAGAGGTGATATTCACCTAGAAATTCAGATATCAGCCTAATAGAGGTATGTTCACATTAGGTCAGGGACTCACCAGTATTGAGACCACCTTGACGATGGTTGGTGGGCTTTAAAATGTTTGGCCAAATGTTTATACTAAGCGTCTCAAATTTTTCCTTATACTCCAAAGCCATATTGCTATTCAAAATTTCATGTATTCTATGTTGTCAAGCTTCAGTATGCTTGAGTGAAGCCTTTTTTCGCATGTTTTACATGGGGGTAGCTTCCCTTGGCTTGCACCTAGTTCACATTAGTCTGGATGTGCTAGTCAGGTTTTTTGTATTTTGATGATCTTTTATGCAGCACAAAATAATTTCAATAACAAATCAAAAGTAGTATACCTACTGCACAACTCGTCAAACTGAATTTGACAGGTGGTCACGCCCCCTATCATTTTGCTGTGCTCTTGATAGTGGTTTTGATATCCTTGCGATATCAAAAGCTGGTCTATCAAGAGCTGTGGATCTGATTCTCATTTTGATATGATCATGATATGAGTTTGCTGATCTTATCAGAGCAATGTATTTTATTTGAATCACGCTTTATATCGTGTCAGAATGATTCTCATCTTATAGTCGACTTATAACACATTTTGATAGTGTGATTTTATAGTAATGTATATTTCATGTATGTTATTTGATAGTAAGAGTATTTACAGCAGACTATTTACAGACTAAAAGGATTTTAAATCCCATCACTAAGATTGTGATTTTATATGAGACTTATAACCCCCTTCTCATTGTACGGGCATATTATGTATATGGCCGTGTTACAACATCATTCACTATAAAGCGTATGTAAAAAAAAAAATCAATGACGCGGTATTATAAAAGTTTAAAAGATTTTATTGTAATAAATAAATACATCTCAAAGACATTTTCAGTAACATAAAAAGTATCATTAAATACAGCTCAAATACATTTCAATCATTTAAAAGTTCGTACAGAATGATATAAAAGCATCACATGTACAATTAACATATAGCAATGCACATCATACAAAATAAATAATTAACAAGTACATTGGCTACATCGTGAGCCACATGGATTGTAGTATCGGGTAGAGACTTTTTTTTAGGTAGCAGAGTTCCCCGTGTGGTGCCTAATGACGGCGAGTGCAAAGAATAAATTGTACGGGGCGAGGGGTCTAACCTCATCGGTGTAGATACACCATCACTGGCAGACATTTTTAATTTGTCTAAATGCTGTCTAGTAGCGGGATTACCCACGACTGTAGAGGGTATATTTAGTTCGGCCATAGCCCGCATAAACGAATCCCAGCCCCTAGGTAAATTCCTGCTGGTCAGGGCGTGACTCTGCATTGTACTACGTACCAAATCCAGTAAGTTAGACCCTGGTATTACAGCGCCTTTGAAAATAAATTTGGCTTTATCATTCCAGGCTGTCAAATTTTTTTTCTGGAGTAACCTGTTTAGTAAAAATTCAGCATTCTTTTTATATATTTGGTTTATGTGGCTTACAATTTCAGAGACCTCTTGATTTTTATCAGTGTCGGTATTTGGCGGTTGTTGGTGATCAGGATCAGGAGTGCTAACGAGATTTAAAATTGTTAATTCTTTCGAGCCGTGTCTCGTATGTACCAAGTAGAGCTCCAGCACGGAACTATACATTTTAATTTTCACGTCATCGGGGATGTCACGACGTTGTAAAACGGAGTTAATTTCAGCATCAAGACGGCGAATAACACTTTCGCGTATGCTCTCGGTAGTTGGGGGTCTTAGTTTGACCAGCTCCTGTTCGGGGACTAGATACATTTTCTCTGTATGCTCCATTATTTGCCTGCGAGCAGACTCTTTATTATGTGTATTGCAAAACCTAAAAGAGGGCTGATAAACCCACCTGTCTGATTCAGTAGGCGTTTCTTTTTTTTATGCACTGCGATCTATCACTCATGGTTCTTATATTTACGCCACTTCTTCAGTATGCCTTTTTGGCGCTCTTTCAGCGGGATCCTGCCTTTTAACATGTTTAAAGCAATCTCGCCTGTGGCTGAAATTAAATCCACGCTCGCATTGCGCGAAATAGATTTCCGGACGGATGGGGTTGCCTTCACCAGGGTTTTTAAGAGAGCCCAGTTACGCCGCAGTCTCTCAGACATCTTTACATCACAACGCACACAGCGTGTAATGTGCGATGCCGCATAAAATTCACTTTTTAGAAGTGATATTCTTTTGAACATAGACAGTTGGCAACGCCGGTGGAAACAGCTCCGTCCGTAAGCGAAGATCCTCAGGTGTATTAGCTCTCAAATCGACCAGCAAATACCCATAAGGCTCTCACGTGGCATCCTCAAATGCTTCTAGGAAAAACTTGTTTTTCCAGGGTACATCTGACGAGCTAGAGTTAAAATTTGTAATTTATCTCGAGGATTATTAAAAAGCACCATGTACTTTGTGTTTAAATTTATGGTGCGGCTTTTCTTACCCTGACAAAATATATTTTGTACCAGGTAGAAAATACTGAGATTTCTGTGGTGCACATACTTAGTGAACGCTTTTTCTGTCTCACAATTTTCGCTAGCACTCTCCATGAGATCATCAACAATCGCAAAATTCACCTTGTCCGGTGGGAATAATTCGTCATCTACGAATGTATTCGGCAGTCCCTCCACAAATCTGGTGTTGGGAAGAGAGAAGATTTCATCATATAGTTTCTGCCAGCATGAATAAAACCAAACAATATTATCCGGTTTGTGATAAAAATTAGTTTCAATATTATATAGAAATTGTTCTACAAAATAACTCTTTCCAGAATTAGACGGCCCCGCTAGAATGCATGAGAGCGGATGTTGTAGCCGCGTATCCATCACAATACTCGGGGTGGGGAATTCGTCTAATAGTCGGCTCTTTGTGTAAACGCACTTTTGGGTTTTTTGTAGGACACGCGATTAAATATTCCAAAATTTTTTATCTCTCACAATGCCCTGTTGCTGTACGACGATACGCTTCTGAGTTTCTGCGGTGAATTACGGGGGTAGTCCAGAACTAGATCTTTCAGACTGCTAAAATTAATATATTGAGAGTTACCAACATTTAGCGTTATTCCCTTCACTTTTAAGACAGTTTCCCCTGTGTTGAGTTTGTAGCCGTAAGTTTTGGGTCCAGCAGAGACAAACTCTGTGATGTATGTGCCCTCGGGTATTTCACTCGTCAACTCCCCAGGTAATTGCCTAGAGGCGGCTGCCACTCACCTTCCCTGTGCACAAAAATAACCAAATCTGTATCGTGATAAAGGCACCTCTCCTGCAGCCGGTCCAGCAGAGAACAGAGCTCTAGCCGCGCATACGCGGTGGTAAAGCAGGCTATAAAGATGTTTGTGTTTTTGTTGACTGTGTGGTGCCCATCCGCATATTTCCAGTTAATGGTTGCGGTTTCATCATCGATAAAATGTAGCATTGAAATGTCATAGTAGGGTATGAACAGTTACCTAAAAAGCTCATCAGGATCCCTAACAACGTTGGTGCATGTTAGATTAGAGCGCTGAGCAAATTTTCCCCATAAAGAATTTAAAAAAAGTCTGGAGATCTGCCTTTTGGCAGGGTTAACAGCTATATTTTCAGGCCGTAACTGTACACCCTCTTTTTCAAGAAACGAGTCAATGTACTGCTTTTTCTTGGCTTCATCAGTGCACCGGCTAGGATACCCCGAGGCTTCCTGCTTATCCCCAAGATGTAATTTAATGTAGGGGCAAACAGATCATCGCTGGTCTTTGGAAAATGCCATATTTCATAGATGCGGGTAGCCTTTATCTATCGCCATCTCGAGCTCTATAGTGCACCAGGTACCTGTCAGGGAGCGTTCTTCGTCACTATGTGCGCATTCCTCTGCCTGTGAATTTACAGCGCATGTATAGCAAAGGGGGAACATTAATTTTTTGTTCAGTTTTACCGGAAGAACAGGAAAAAATAAATCTCTCAGCGGATAGACCTTGACTTTAGTAATGCCAAAGTATTTTTTAATGAAACCAAAATTGTCGTAGATGATGTCGGGGTGCCCCACAGGGTATGTTTTAGTTTTGTTTACAAACGGGTACAGACTGGTGAAATCGTAGTAATGCAAAGTCTCATCAGCTGCCACCTGGTGATAGAGCTTAATGGCATTAGTTTGTCCCTCATAAAGCGCATCGCGGGGGTCTAAGGGAGCGGGTAATTCCATTTGACGGAGAAATTTTTGAAGGTTAGAATCATTTTCAACCATTTCACGCTATTCATGCTCCCACACCACTCTTATTGTGTATCCACAGCTCTGTAGGTAGCGATTTTTAGCTAAAAAGGCATAATATAATTAGCCGTAGGTGGTGTTTGTGACCTTATTTGCGTAATTTTCATTATAGCAGGACGGACAGCCGTGGAAAAAACAACCCTGAAATTCAAAGGCTATGTGTTGGCCGTTAACATAGGCATAACCATCTAGAAAATATTGCCCGACTTGTTTTTCACCGCCTCTCAAGGAGCCACGCTGTAACTGCCTCAGATACAGAATCCGCATCGCTAGCAGCTACAGAGTCCGCAGAATCCGTATTGCTAACAGATACAGACACCACAGAACCCGTATCGTTTGCAGTTACTGACACATGTGCATGAATCCGCGGCTTTTTACACACTAAGTGTAGCGAAATTTACACGTGTAAATAAATATTAATTATTTACGATGATATAGCGGGGCCCCAGACCGCTGAAATAGCTATGAACACATACACTGGCAACGCGCCGAGAAACAGTGCGGTTTCTAAAGATCCTAAAAAGCAGCGGCAGGCAGTGAGGAAGAAAGGTAAAGGTTCACGTGGTATGAAAAGTTGTTTTGCAGAAACGTCAGAAGAAAATGGCTATTGCCTCTACTACTGACTTATTTTTATTTATAGATTGTAAATTGAAGCCTAGGAGCATTATATTTACAAAAAGAGAATATACCCTTGCTAATAGAGAACCTCATAGATGCCCCAGAAGCACTACACTCATGCAACCCACAACTCAACCCCGTAAGTGTATATTTTGATATATCGTATATACTCATGTATAAGTCGACCCGTGTATAAGCCGACCCCCCTAATTTTGCCACAAAAAAATGGGAAAACTTATTGACTCGCGTATAAGCCTAGGGTGAAAAATGATTATGGCCCCATATGATGCTCCACAGATTAGGCCCCATAAACTGCACAGATTAGGCCCCGTATGATCCACAGATTATGCCCCATATGCTGCACAGATTATGCCCCCATAAGCTCCATATTATGCCTCCATATGCTCCACAGATTATGCCCAATATGCTCCACAGATTATGCCCCCATATGCTCCAGATTATGCCCCAATATGCTCCAGATTATGCCCCCATATGCTCCAGTTTATGCCCCCATATGCTCCAGTTTATCCCTATGCCCATTATGCCCCATTTCCCCATGCTCCAGATTATGCCCCATATGCTCCAGATTATGCCCAATATGCTCCAGATTATGCCAATATGTCCAGAGATTATGCCCCCATATGCTCCAGATTATGCCCCCATATGTTCCACAGATTATGCCCCATATGCTCCAGATTATGCCCAATATGCCCCATATGCGCCAGATTATGCTCCCATATGTTCCACAGATTATGCCCCATATGCTCCAGATTATGCCCAATATGCCCCCATATGCTCCAGATTATGCCCCATATGCTCCAGATTATGCCCAATATGCTCCAGAGATTATGCCCCCATATGTTCCACAGATTATGCCCCATATGCTCCAGATTATGCCCCCATATGCTCCAGATTATTTAAAAAACAAGACATACTCACCTCTCGTCGCTGGGGGCCAGGTGCCGGTGTCCTGAGCAGGCGGTGACACCGGCGCGCTATGGGGGACAGGTGCCGGTGTCACCGCTCGCTCAGGACCCTGGCACCTGAGATATTTACCTGTCCTCTCTGCACCGCTGCTGCTGTCTTCCGGGTCCTCTGCAGTGAACTATCAGGCAGAGGGCGCGGCGCGCACTAACGACGTCATCGCGCCCTCTGCCTGATCATTCACAGCTAGAGGAGTCGGACGAGGGAGCAGCGCAGCGGTGGAACGAGACAGGATAAATATCGTTATACTCACCCCTCCGCCGGCGCGTCTCTCTCTATGCAGCCTCTCCTCTTCTCCTGGCGGTCTCCGCAGCTCTTCAGTCCTACAGCGGTCACGTGGTACCGCTGATTAAAGTCATGAATATGTGCATATTCATGACTTTAATGAGCGGTACCATGTGACCGCTGCAGGAAGGAGCCAGAGATCGTGGGAAAAGCAGGGGGGCTGCAGAGACTGCGCCGGCGGAGGGGTGAGTATGATCTGACACCCCCGCTCCCTCTCCCCCGCCGACCCCGTATATGACCCGCGTATAAGCCGAGAGGGGAACTTTCAGCCCTAAAAAATGGGTTAAAATCTCGGCTTATACACGAGTATATACGGTAACTGTCTAGTCTTAACCCCTTAACGACCGCCGATACGCCTTTTAACGGCGGTCATTAAGGGTACTTAAACCACAGCACACAGCGCTGTGGAAAAAGTGAATAGCGCGCCCCCAGAGGTGCATTTTCTCCGGGGTCTCGGCTATGAATCGGGTTGGTTTTTACCGACACCGATGTTGCGATCGCCGTTATTAACCCTATAACGGCGATCGCAACAAAGAAAAAAAAAAAATGTTGTGCCATTTAATTTCTCTGTCCTCTGATGTCATCGGACATCAGAGGACAGAGAAAAAGGGTCCCCGGGACCCCCATGTGGCCCCCAATCCTCCTCTTCTTGCCCCCGGGCCCTCCGTTGTCCCCCGGTGACGCCGCCATTGAGAAAATGGAGGGCGCATGCTCAGTGCGCCCGCCCTATGTGCTGGGGGGGATGGGCAATTTTCTCTGGGGTCTCGGCTACCGGGGGTAGCCGAGACCCCAGAGAACATGATCCGGGTCGGTATTCACAGATCCCGGTGTTGCGATCGCCGCTATACAGCATAACGGCGGTCGCAACAAAAAAAATGATTTCTCTCCCCTCTGATGTGATCGCACATCAGAGGGGACAGAATTAGGGTCCCATGTCCCCCGTAACACCCCCTGTACCTGCCAGTGTCCTCCGGCAGGTCCCCCTGGCCTCCGGTCCTCCCGGTCTTCTTCCTGGAAAAAAAAATGGCGGGCGCATGCGCAGTGCGCCCACCGATCTGCTTGGTGGCAGATTCAATTTTTTTTTCATTCATTCTTTAGAAAGTACATTTTGATCACTGTGATAAACTATCACAGTGATCAAAATAAAAAAAACAGTACATAACCCCCCATTTATCACCCCCTTAGTTAGGGACATATAATAAAATACAGAAATTATATTTATTTTAATTTTTCCGTTAGGGTTAGGGTTATAATTAGGGTTAGGGTTAGCATTAGGGTTAGGGTTAGGCTGGGTTCATACTGCGTTATGGCAGTCCGTTAGACGGACTGCGTTACACCGCGTTAACGCTGCCATTCACCCCCATTTGAGGGTGCATCGCGACGCATGCCGTAAAGCAGCATGCGTTTGCGACGTGCCATCATTCAGTGACGGAGCCTCGGACGCGGGCTGCAGAGTCTTGGCTCCGTCACCACTAGCGCAGAAGAATCATCTGCTGATTCCTCTGCGCTAGCGGGTATAGCATAACGCGATCGCGTTATGCTATACCATTACCAGCCCGTCAACGCTATGTGTTGAACGGGCTGGTAAAACGCAAAATGAACCTAGCCTTAGGGTTAGGGTTATAATTAGGGTTTAATTAGGTGGTTACAATTAGGGTTAGGGTTACAATTAAGGTTAGGGTTACAATTAGGGTTGGAATTAGGGTTGGGATTTAGGTTAGGATTAGGGTTGGGATTAGGGTTAGGGGTGTGTTGGGGTTAGGGTTGGAGCTAGAATTGAGGGTTTTCCACTATTTAGGCACATCAGGGAGTCTCCAAACACGACGTGGCGTTCAAAAGTCAAATGGTGCTCCCTCCCTTCCGAGTCCTGCCGTGTGCCCAAACAGTGGTTTACCCCAACATATGGGGTATCAGCGTACTCAGGACAAATTGCACACCAATTTTGGGGTTCTAATTTCTCCTGTTACCCTTGGAAAAATAAAAAATAGCTGGCTAAAAAAATCATTTTTGAGAAAAAAGATGATTTTTTATTTTCACAGCTCTGCGTTTATAAATTTCTGTGAAACACTTGGGGGTTCAAAGTGCTCACCACACATCTAGATAAGTTCCTTAAGGGGTCTAGTTTCCAAAATGGGGTCACTTGTGGGGGGTTTCCACTGTTTAGACACATCAGGGGGTCTCCAAACACGACGTGGCGTTCAATAAGTCAAATGGCGCTCCCTCCCTTCCGAGCCCTGCTGTGCGCCCAAACAGTGGTTTACCCCAACATATGGGGTATCAGCGTATTCAGAACAAATTGCACACCAATATTGGGGTTCTAAGTTCTCCTGTTACCCTTGGGAAAATAAAAAATAGCTGGCTAAAAAAAATCATTTTTGAGGAAAAAAATGATTTTTTATTTTCACGGCTCTGCGTTTATAAATTTCTGTGAAGCACTTGGGGGTTCAAAGTGCTCACCACACATCTAGATAAGCTCCTTGGGGGTCTAGTTTCCAAAATGGTGTCACTTGCAGGGGGTTTCTACTGTTTAGGCACATCAAGGGCTCTGCAAACACAACATGACGCCCGCAGAACATTCCATCAAAGTCTGCATTACAAAATGGCGCTCCTTCCCTTCCAAGCACTCCCATGCGCCCAAACAGTGGTTTCACCCCACATATGGGGTATCAGCGTACTCAGGAAAAATTGCACAACAACTTTTGGGGTCCAATGTCTCCTGTTATCCTTGGGAAAATAAAAAAAAATAGCGGGCTAAAGAATAATTTTTGAGGAAAAAAATGATTTTTTATTTTCACGGCTCTACGTTTATAAATTTCTGTGAAGCACTTGGGGGTTCAAAGTGCTCACCACACATCTATATAAGTTACTTAGGGGGTCTAGTTTCCAAAATGGTGTCACTTGTGGGGAGTTTCCACTGTTTAGACATATCAGGGCCTCTAGAAACGCGACATGGCGTCCAGCCAATTCTGCGTTGAAAAAGTCAAACGGCGCTCCTTCCCTTCCAAGCTCTGCCATGCACCCAAACAGTGGTTTACCCCCACATATGGGGTATGGGCTTATTCAGGAGAAATTGCACAACAAATCTTGTGGTTCATTTTTTCTTTTAACAGTTGTGAAAATAAAAAAAATTGGTTCCAAAGTAAAGTTTTTTGCAAAAAAAGTTAAATGTTAATTTTTTTCTTCCACATTGCTTCAGTTCCTGTGAAGCACATAAAGGGTTAATAAACTTCTTGAATGTGGTTTTGAGCACCTTGAGGGGTGCAGTTTTTAGAATGGTGTCACTTTTGGGTATTTTCTATCGTATAGACCCCTCAAAGTGACTTCAAATGTGATGTGGTCCCTAAAAAAAATGGTGTTGTAAAAATGAGAAATCGCTGGTCAACTTTTAACCCTTATAACTTCATAATAAAAAAAAATTTTGTTCCCAAAATTGTGCTGATCTAAAGTAGACATGTGGGAAATGTTATTTATTAAGAAATTTGTGTGACATATCTCTCTGATTTTAGGGCATAAAAATTTAAAGTTTGAAAATTGTTAAATTTTCAAAATTTTTGCCATATTTCCATTTTTTTCATAAATAAACACAAGACATATCAAAGAAATTTTACCACTAACGTGAAGTACAATATGTCACGAAAAAAACAGTCTCAGAATCAGCTGGATTCGTTAAAGCGTTCCAGAGTTATAACCTCATAAATTGACAGTGGTCAGAATTGTAAAAATTGGCCCGGTTATTAAGCTGCAAAATGGCTCTGTCACTAAGGGGTTAATACACAGAATGCTACACTCGTCTCACCATTGATCCCGATGTTCCGCATATATCCGGCACATGTGCAGTCTTTCCTTAAAGCTAGATATAAAGCCAGGTTGACACATGTACAATCTCTTCCACAGCTAAATCTAAACTCAAGAGAAAAACAGCTACAGCCCCGCTGCAGCCACGACTCAGCGAGAATCACGCAGCGCCATTCTTGACACCGATACATACAGCTAATGGACCTGTTAGCAGCCTCCACTCTGTGTGACGCAACGCGAGATACCTCATTCAAGTACCGCACAACCATCCAGCAACCTTGTGAATGACACAGAACTATACCCAGAAATGATAGCGCCACCACGTAAACGCAAGCAGAAAACAAAGCATACTTCAAAACCATCAACAGGCCACAGCCCAACAGACTCGTGAGGCTCTTGACCGTCAGATTGATCAGCTCGCTGATGGTAAGAAGCCCTCCATAGAACGATTCATTATACGGGTGGCGCATACTATACAACCGTTACCACCATCTGTAACTATGTCGGCTAACTCCACAGATGCCAGTCTGTCAGATATCGTTAATTTGCCCAGCACTTCTCATGGTGGTGTATCCAATTCAGCTAATGTTGTGAAGGGGTTAAAGAGGGTGATACCGGCTACACTTAAAGTGTGTAAAAAGCCGCGGATTCATACACATGTGTCAGTAACTGTGGTGTCTTTACCTGTTAGCAATACGGATTGAGTGTGCCACAAATCCGTGCCCCTACGCACGTTTCGGAACTTGTTTCCTGATGAAGGAAACAAGTTCCGAAACGTGCGTAGGGGCACGGATTTGTGGCACACTCCAGAACTTTATTGGCTTCCAGGTATATCATTGGCACATAATACATTGAGGATCTGTCCTTTTTTACTAGGTATATTTTAGCACAATGCACATTGCACTTTTTCTCAATGGGCTCTGATGTTATTTTATTTATTTGGACACCTTGTTTATGTGCGGTGGTGTTTTGCACATATTTGGGTAGTGATCAGTAAATTATGTGCACACAATACTCTGTTTTGGTTTTCTCACATGATACCTATTTTTTTATTTTCTGAGCACATTATTTTTGCCTGCTTTGCACTCTTTTTCATTATTTCTTTGCAAACAGACTGTGTTTATTCAGGTTTAATGTGCACATTTTGGCAATTGCTCACTTGCACTTAATTTTTATTTATTTGTTTGAAAAAACCCAATGTGAACATTTGTGTATATTACCACCCGGTTACACCTACTAGCCTCTATAAATTCAGCCTATTTGGCTATACATTTGAATTGTGAGTGTGCCATTGTCTATCTATATATCATTATTTGTTATTATTTGTATTAAGCATTATTTTTTTAGTATATATTTTTTGTGGTATCTGTATTCAGCCATGTGTTAATAAAGGCCTATTTTTTATTCCAATTTCATGTGTATTTCATATTTTAGACAATTTTATTGTTTTAATTAGTTCAATTATTTTCATTTTCTTGCATTCCACCATTTTTTTGCCGTCCCGCCATTTCCCAATATATTTTTTGTTATATCACCAGGTGGCAGCTGATGAGACTTTACATTACTACGATTTCACCAGTCTGTACCCGTTTGTAAACAAAACTAAAACATACCCTGTAGGGCACCCCGACATCATCTACGACAAACACCAGCGATGATCTGTTTGCCCCCTACATTAAATTACATCTTAGAGATAAGCAGGAGGCCTCGGGTTATCCTAGCTGGTGCACTGATGAAGCCAAGAAAAAGCAGTACATTGACTCGTTTCTTGAAAAAGAGGGTGTACAGTTACGGCCTGAAAATATACTTTTTTTAAATTCTTTATGGGGAAAGTTTGCTCAGCACTCTAATCTAACATGCACCAACGTTGTTAGGGATCCTGATGAGCTTTTTAGGTAACTGTTCATACCCTACTATGACATTTCAATGCTACATTTTATCGATGATGAAACCGCAACCATTAACTGGAAATATGCGGATGGTCACCACACAGTCAACAAAAACACAAACATTTTTATAGCCTGCTTTACAACCGCGTATGCGCGGCTAGAGCTCTATTCGCTGCTGGACAGACTGCAGGAGAGGTTACTTTATCACAATACAGATTCGGTTATTTTTGTGCACAGGGAAGGTGAGTGGCAGCCGCCTTTAGGCGATTACCTGGGGGAGTTGACGAGTGAAATACCCGAGGGCACATACATCACAGAGTTTGTCTCTGCTGGGCCCAAAACTTACGGCTACAAACTCAACACAGGTGAAACTTTCTTAAAAGTGAAGGGAATAACGCTAAATGTTGGTAACTCTCAATATATTAATTTTAGCAGTCTGAAAGATCTAGTTCTGGACTACCCCCGTAATTCAGCCGCAGAAACTCAGAAGCGTATCGTCGTACAGCAACAGGGCATTGTGAGAGATAAAAAATTTTGGAATACTGAATCGCGTGTCCTACAAAAAATCCAAAAGTGTGTTTACACAAAGCGCCGACTATTAGACGAATTCCCCACCCCGAGTATTGTGATGGATACGCGGCTACAACATCCGCTCTCATGCATTCTAGCGGGGCCGTCTAATTCTGGAAAGAGTTATTTTGTAGAACAATTTCTATATAATATTGAAACTAATTTTTATCACAAACCTGATAATATTGTTTGGTTTTATTCATGCTGGCAGAAACTATATGATAAAATCTCTCTCTCTCTTCCCAACACCAGATTTGTGGAGGGTCTGCCGAATACATTCGTAGATGACGAATTATTCCCGCCGGACAAGGTGAATTTGGCGATTGTTGATGATCTCATGGAGAGTGCTAGCGAAAATTGTGAGATAGAAAAAGCATTTACCAAGTATGTGCACCACAGAAATCTCAGTATTTTCTACCTAGTACAAAACATATTTTGTCAGGGTAAAAAAAGCCGCATTATAAATTTAAACACAAAGTACATGGTGCTTTTTAACAATCCTCGAGATAAAATTACAAATTTTAACTCTAGCTTGTCAGATGTACCCTGGAAAAACACGTTTTTTCCTAGAAGCATTTGACAATGCCACGCGGGAGCCTTATGGGTATTTGCTGGTCGATTTGAGAGCTAATACCCCTGAGGACCTGCGCTTAGGGACAGGGTTGTTTCCGCCGGCATTGGCTGCTGTCTATGTTCAAAAGAAAATCACTTCTAAAAAGTGAATTTTATGCGGCATCGCACATTCCACGCTGTGTGCGTTGTGATGTAAAGATGTCTGAGAGACTGCGGCGTAACTGGGCTCTCTTAAAACCCTGGTGAAGGCAACCCCATCTGTCCAGAAATCTATTTTGCGCAATGCGAGCGTGGATTTAATTTCAGCCATAGGCGAGATTGCTTTAAACATCTTAAAAGGCAGGATCCCGCTGAAAGAGCGCCAAAAAGGCATACTGAAGAAGTGCCGTAAAGCTATAAGAACCATGAGTGATAGATCGCTGTCCATAAAGAAAAAGAAGCGAGTACTGAATCAGACAGGTGGGTTTATCAGCCCTCTTTTAGGTTTTGCAATACCCATAATAACGAGTCTGCTCGCAGGCAAATAATGGCGCATACAGAGAAAATGTATCTAGTCCCCAAACAGGAGCTGGTCAAACTAAGACCCCGAACTAGCGAGAGCATACGCTAAAGTGTTATTCGCCGGCTTGATGATGAAATTAACTCTGTTCTACAACGTCGTGACATCCCCGATGACGTGAAAATTAAAATGTACAGCTCCGTGCTGGAGCACTACTTGGTACATACGAGACACGGCTCGAAAGAATTAACAACTTTAAATCTCGTTAGGAATCCTGATCCTGATCGCCAACAAACGCCAAATACCGACCCTGATAAAAATCAAGAGGTCTCTGAAATTGTAAGCCATATAAACTAAAGATATAAAAAGAATGCTGAATTTTTACTAAACAAGTTACTCCAGAATAAAAATGTGACAGCCTGGAATGATAAAGCCGAATTTATTTTCAAAGGCGCTGTAATACCAGGGTCTAACTTACTGGATTTGGTACGTAGTACAACGCAGAGTCACGCTCTGACCAGCAGGAATTTACCTAGGGGCTGGGATTCGTTTATGTGCGCTATGGCCGAACTAAATATACCCTCTACAGTCGTGGGTAATCCCGCTACTAGACAGCATTTAGACAAATTAAAAATGTCCGCCAGCGATGGTGTATGTACACAAGATGAGGCTAGACACCTCGCCCTGTATAATTCATTCTTTGCTCTCGCCGTCATTAGGCACCACACGGGAACTCTGCTACCTAAAAAAAGATCTCTACCGATACTACAATCCATGTGGCTCACGATGTAGCCAATGTACTTGTTAATTATTTATTTTGTATGATGTATAATGCTATATGTTAATTGTACATGTGATGCTTTTATATCATTCTGTACGAACTTTTAAATGATTGAAATGTATTTGAGCTGTATTTAATGATACATTTTATATTATTGAAAATGTCTTTGAGATATATTTATTTATTACAATAAAATCTTTTAAACTTTTACAATACCGTGTCATTGTTTTTTTTTACATACGTATAAAACAGCCGCTTTATAGTGAATGATGTTGTAACACGGCCATATACATAATATGCCCGTACAATGAGAGGGGGTTATAAGTCTCATATAAAATCACAATCTTAGTGATGGGATTTAAAATCCTTTTAGTCTGTAAATAGTCTGCTGTAAATACTCTTACTATCAAATAACATACATGAAATATACATTACTATAAAATCACACTATCAAAATGTGTTATAAGTCGACTATAAGATGAGAATCATACTGACACGATATAAAGCGTGATTCAAATAAAATACATTGCTCTGATAAGATCAGCAAACTCATATCATGATCATATCAAAATGAGAATCAGAACCACAGCTCTTGATAGTCCAGCTTTTGATATCACAAGGATATCAAAACCACTATCAAGAGCACAGCAAAATGATAGGGGGCGTGACCACCTGTCAAATTCAGTTTGACAAGTCGTGCAGTAGGAATACTACTATCAAAGCTTGCTTGTTCGTGAAATGATGAGATGCCTGTTACAAAGGTATGATTATCATAAAATGTTTCTAGAAATGCTACTTCAAACTCTTGTAGTGTAAATAAACTTTTACTGCAGTTGCTTATCTAGGGGGGTTTAGGTGGGGCATTTGCCCTGGGTGCAGCTGGCAGGCGGGGGATTAGCCGTCTGGCGTATGAGGTGGCTGCTTTTTGACCCCAGCTCTTAGCAATCATTTGTACTCACGTTTTCAAGCATGAGTACAACTGAAGCCCTGAATGCCAGCACTTCTGGATCAGGGTGACGTCCGCAGCGTCAACAGGTCATCTAATCTCGCTGCTGATGTCACTCTCCGACTCCGCATATTTACGGAAAATGTTTGTACAGTAAGCACTCCAACTGAGCTGAAGAAACAGATGATTTACTGTAAAGGGGAATTTCGTGAGGGGACAGTATAGAGGTAAAGAAGGGGTGTAGCAATGTAGGGTGAAGTTTAATGAGATACTATGAGGAGTGGGGGGGAGTATGAAGGGTGAAAAAACAGGGAAGTGAATGTGTGAGGAGACAGTATGGGTGGAAAAAAGTGTGAGGGGGCACAGAATGGAGATTTGGTATTGTATGGGGGCAGTAAAGAGAGGGGGCAATGTGGAGAGACAGAGGTAGAGCTTAGTAACGAGAGGACAGTATCCAGAAGGGGGAGTATAAGGGTATGGTTACACATGGCGTAATGCTGGCTTTTTGGACGGAGCGGAAACCCCGCTCCGCCCAAAGCCCCGCTCCCTTCTGAAAGCGCTGTGAATCTGGATGTGTTCATTGAACACATCCGGAATCACCGCAGCACTACATAGGACTCTGCTATTTACCTTGCGGCGACGGAGCGTCGCCGCAAGGTAAAAGGACATGCTGCGATCTGAAAAGAAGCGCCGCATGTTCGTTTACGCAGGTCTGACGCCTGCGTGTTTTAGCGCATAGTGGAGACGGGATTTCATTAAATCCCCTCCACTATGCTGTAACATCTGGACGCTGCGTGTTTGACGCTGCGGCTGTACACAGCGTCAAACACGCAGCGTTTCCTGAACGTGGAAACATACCCTAAGAAGGGAGGACACAATATAAGGGCACAGTTTGAAGAGGGAGACCAGTATGGAAAGGAGAGGGCAGTGTGAAGGGCATGTACAAAAATAGGGATTGTGTGGGGGACTGTTATGTTTAGGTAGCTGAGGAGAAAAAGCAAAAACGGCAATACATCAGAGAGGCTGGAACCTATTGGATTGCAGTAACCTGAACTAACCACACAACTAGAGGTAGCCGTGGAGCGTTCCTACGTCGATCCTAGACGCCTCGTCACAGCCTGAGAGATAACTACACCTAAAGGCAGAAAGAGTAAAGCTATCTGCCCCAGAGCAGATCCCCAAAGAAAATAGGAAGCCCCCAAACATGTAATGGCGGTTAGACAAGAAGAAGCACAGACACAGACAGAAAATAGAATGAGCAAACGCTGGGGCCCAATCTGTCTAGACAGAAAAGTACAGGAAAGGATTCTTACTGGAATCCAAAAAAATCCCTAAAAAATACCAACTCTTCTGATTGCAAAAACACCAGAGATCACACGATCTCACCACCTAAATCAGATCTCTGGTGTAACAAAAACTAAGCCGCAGCCACTGAAAAAAACAGGAAAAAGCAAATTAACAAATAACAGTGGCTACAGATAAACTGAGAGGAGCACAGGACCCAGGAGGGGACCTGGCTGACCTCCACAAAAGTGCAGAGAACTATGCAAAAAGCAAGCACAAAAATAAAAGCAGAAAATATCTTATCTGAAAGCAGAAGATGTAGGCAAGACTCAGCAAACTTCCAAATGAACCAGGACCCACAATTGAGACAAGAACAATTGATCACCGGCAACCATCATGGGAGGGAACCTCCCTTATATCAGACCAGTCAGTGATCCCAGATTGCCATTCCTCGCTGAAAGGTTCAGTACTGTCTGTAACCACCAGAGAGGAGCCTCTGCTCAGAAACCATCTCTAGCACATTCATAACAGGGGACATAGTTTGTTCATGGAGCAAAGTGAGGGGCAATTATTTATTCAAGGGTGCAGTGTAGGGCAGATATTTTTATTCAAAAGAATTATAATCATGCTATTATTTTTAAGGGCACCGTAGTGGGATGTGCTGCAGAAGACTGGAGAAGATGGAAGTCTGCAGAGGCGAGCTGTTCTGTTATTGCATCTGATCCAGTATACATATAACAACTAGAGATGAGCGGTGTTCGAAGCGAACTGTTCGCCAATCTCAAATTCGAGCTGTTTTGGGCGGTGTTCGAGTCGTTCGACAAACCTGAACGATTATGAAAAAATCCGGCTGTTCGAGGTTATGTTTGATAACTGTTAATGCACCTAAATCGTCACTGGATTTTTTCACAGTAACGCTGAGAATCACTGTTAATACACAGTTTGAGTGTACAGCGGGGTGGGGGGAGAGGCATGGGATGGATCTCTGCAGAGATAATGAAGATCTCCATTTTTTTTTCTCTTTCCCGCATTTCCAGTGGGCGGTGCAGTCTGTCAGCCTATCAGCAGCGCACACACGGAGCGAAGTGCTTTTTTTCACACAAGCAAGGGCATGTGTCATTGGCTGTGTATGTCACATGTCCTTGCCCTATGAGGCCCAGCCATTTCCTCCCTCGTCACCATTTTCTCACTGCTGCAGCTCAGTGTTAGATGGCTCTGCTGCTGTTAGCGCTATATTGTGTGTGCAACTGCGAATTGCAAGTGAAATAGCTGTGAAATACACAGGAAGGTTTAGGGAGTAGGGACTAGTTCGTAATTGCAGCCCTTTTGAGGGCTAGATTACATCAGTTCCTAGCATTTTTAGCAGGCAGGTCTGTGCTCTTAAATAGACAGATAGGTCAACTTGGGAGTAGTGACTATTTGTAATTGCAGCCCTTTTTAGGGCTAGGTTAGTAAGGTTACATCAGTTCCTAGCAGTTTTAGCAGGCAGGTCTGTGCTCTTAAATAGATAGGTCAACTTGGGAGTAGTGACTATTTGTAATTGCAGCCCTTTTGAGGGCTAGGTTACATCAGTTCCTATCACTTTTTGCCAGCTCCACCAGCGTTCAAATAACTCCTAATTTTTAGCTGCATCTTGCCTCTAAAATAATTGTGGGCATAGTACCAGTGTGTGCTACTCATTGCATTAGCATCTCTACAAAAGTCACCACGTTCAAAAACTACAATTTTAGTTGCATCTTGCCTCTAAAATAATGTGGCATAGTACAGTCTGTGCTACTCATTCTATTAGCCACTATACAAAGCTCACCACGTTCAAATATCTCCTAATTTTTAGCTGATCATGCCTGTAATATAATTGTGGGCATAGTAGCAGTCTGTGTACTCATTGTATTAGGCCATCTACACAAAGCTCCACCAGCGTTGAAATAACTACCAATTTTTAGCTGCATCTTGCCTCTAAAATAATTGTGGGCATAGTAGCAATGTATGCTACTCATTCTATTAGGCCATCTATACAAAGCTCCACCAGTGTTCAAATATCTCCTAATTTTTAGCTGTATCGTGCCTGTAATATAATTGTGGGCATAGTAGCAGTCTGTGGTACTCATTGTATTAGGCCATCTACACAAAATAAGCAAAAGACAAAACCCCTTAACCTGAAACACATAGCACCAACAAGAAATCCAAAACAGCTTTAGGATGTCTCCTATTGTCCAATATCCATTGTCCATTTTTGTCCACAACCGGAGCCTCTTCATTTTCTTTTTTTCCTTTCGAGCTTTCCAGCTCACCAGAGGCCCCCAGCGGAACTACCCTTCAAAACAAAACAAAACAAAAAAAACATTTATTCATACCACATTCACACTTACTCACACATTACTCATACTCCCATTCATACTTATTTACATAAAAATATAACAATATAAATATAACAACATAACATAAACCTTGGCCCATTCTGCCTTAAACAAAAGACAATTGGCCTCCCTGGCCATACAAAACTTAACCTTACTCTATTACATTTTTTTTCTTCTTCCCACCACCCCACACCACAGGTCCATAAGTTCATGGCCTTATCACTACAAGCCCGGGTCCATAAAAGTTTATGCCCACTTTTTACACAGCACTCTTTATCATTCTTCATGGGTCCATGGCAAGTTCTGCCAATATGCCCTCACAACCCCTTCAAAACCCCCACCTAACCTAACTGTACCCACCCACCCCCCATTTAACTATACACACTATATACAATATACAATATAAACACCAACACCACACACAATGACACTATAGCACATAACACATAGACAATATATATACATATTTATAAATAACATATATTCTTAACCACAACTCTATCATACTTTATCATAATCTAACTTTCTAAACTTGCAAGGCCCAAGTTCAGTGCCTGCAAGCCTCAATATCCATCATCTTTTATTTTTCCACAAAAAGAAAAAGCTATACTGTGACATGCAGTAGCCCACCACCAGGAGACTGGAGCCCTAAGAGGCCCTGTCCCTTACCAACAACGCATTCACCCTGTCCCTTATCAACTAAAACTGTCCCTACTTCTGTCCCTAACAAAACTGTCCCTATCTATCCCTACTCTACCTAACTTAACTTTAACTCTCTATCTGTCCCTCACACTGACCCTCCCTGACCCTACTTCTCTCCCTCAACACTCCACACCACCTTATGCTATCCCTACCACCATTCACACAAAAAAAACAAAAAAAAAAACAAAAAAAAAAAACTCTCCCTTGAGTGTGTTTTTAAAAGGAGAAGCCCCTCCAAAGCCAAGAGGCCCTCCTCACAACCAACCTCTCGAACTCCAAAGAACGCACCTTCCCCAGGTCACCCAAGATGTTACTAACCACCTCATCCCGGGGGAGGGCTTTCTGTTGCGTCGAAACTAGACACCGTGCATTCCACGTGTAAAACCTGACCACTACGCTAACTAGGAATAAAGTGCTCCGCTCTCGGCCACCCAGGGATCTGAACGCCCCATAGACCCACTCGGTGTAGGAAAGGGATGCCAGCCTCGGCCAACGTATGGAAGCACCCACCCTGTTGTAAACCTCTGCATTAAAGGGACACTGAAGGAGGAAGTGCTCCATGCTTTCCAGCACGTCGCCACACTCCTCCTGGGGACAACCCCGATCATCAGAGTTCCTGTACTTCAGGTTGTCCCTTACATACAGTCTCCCGTGAAAGCAGCGCCAGGCCAAGTCCCAAAACTTCGTGGGGATCCGCTTCGAATTTAAAAGCCCGAGCCCCACCTCCAGATCCCGGCCTGGGCAGTCCCTGAGGACCAGGGGCTTCTGGAAATGGGTCAACAGAACCCTTCTGTCAAGGCATTGCCTCGACATGGTCCTGATTTCCCTCATTCCCAGACCCCACCGGCAGATTACCTTCAGAACCGGGGTAGCGTAAGCCGGGAGATGTCCGTGAGGTGTACGGAGATCCTTCACTTGCCCTCCTGTCTCCCATTCCTGGAAGAAGGGCCGAAACCAACCCCTGCAGGAGAATACCCACGGAGGAGCCCTCTCGAGCCAGAGGTTGGAAATATTGGCTTTAAGAAAGGTGTTCACTAAGAACACTACTGGGTTGACCATACCCAACCCACCTAGTCTCCTCGTACGGTACGTGACCTCCCTCTTGATTAGGTTGAGCCTATTCCCCCATAACAGCTGGAAGAACAGGCTGTAAACCCGTGTCCAGAGAGGTTCTGGCAAGATGCATACACTGCCCAGGTAAATTAACAAGGGAAGCAGAAAGCCTTTAGCCAAGCTAACCCTTTCCCTCAGAGTTAAAGACCAACCCTTCCACTGGTCCACCTTTTGGGCGGCAATCTTGAGTCTGCCCTCCCAATTTTTCTGGGGGTAGTCCCCGGGGCCAAATTCGATGCCTAAAATCTTGGCGGAGGCCTGGGGTTCTGGAAGGGTGCCCGGGAGATCAAAACTAGAATCTCCCCCTCCCAGCCAGAGACTTTCACACTATTCCTGGTTGATCATGGACCCGGATGCCTCAGAGTAACGCACGACCTCGGACATGACCCAGTCCGCCTCCCCTCTCGAGGATACGAAAAGGGAAACATCATCAGCGTACGCCACCACCCTCAGAGGGGGCCTAGAGCCCGCCTGGTCCATCCCGACTCCCACCAACGGTCCACGATCCACCCTCCTCAGGAAGGGATCGATCGCGAACGCGTATAAAAGTGGGCTCAGAGGACAGCCCTGACGGACCCCAGAACCCACCTCAAAAGGGCGACCTGACCAATTGTTCACCAGCAGGAAAGTCTCAGCCCCTTGGTACAAGATCTCTAACCATTTTACAAACCTCCCAGGCAGACCGTACCTCAAAAGGACAGACCCGAGGTACTCATGGTTAACCCGGTCAAAGGCTTTTGCTTGATCTAATGACAGTAGGTACCCCTTCCAGTGATCTGCCCTACCCTGTTCCACTGCCTCTCGGACACCGAGCACAGCACTAAAAGTGCTGCGGCCTGGAACAGAGCAGTGCTGGGCCTCCGAAAGGAGCCGGGGTGCAAACTTGACCAGCCGATTAAACAACACCTTCGCCAGAACCTTCCAGGCCGTATTGAGAAGCGCTATGGGACGCCAATTCTCAATACGGGACGAGTCTTTACCCTTTGACAGAATAATCAGGGCTGACCTCCTCATTGAACTGGGAAGAGCGCCCGAGGAAAGACACTCATTAAACACCCCAGTCAAGAGGGGGACCAAGGAGTCCCTAAAGGTCTTATAGAACTCGGATGTTAAGCCATCCGGACCTGGCGATTTCTTGAGCCGAAGCTCATCAATGGCCAGTCTCACTTCCTCTTCCCTGATTGCTTCTGCCAAAACACCAAGAGAGGGATCATCCCCTGGCTCAGGGATGGTTTCAGCCAGGAAAGCCGACATCTCATCCCGATCCAGATCCCTCTTTCCCAAGAGGCGTGAGTAAAAGGACCTGACCACCTCCAGGATCCCTGATTTGGATCTGTTCAGGGACCCCGTACTGTCGATCAGTCCTGTCACCATCTTACAATTCACTGACATCTTACAGTTCCTGTAGGGGTCAGGTGAGCGGTACTTCCCGAAATCCCTCTCAAAAACCAAACATGTGTGCCTATCATACTGACACCTCATAAGCAAAGACTTCACTCTGGAGATTTCCTCACGGTCACCTCCAGTCGAGACGAGCTGCTCGAGTTTCCTCCCCAGAGCCTGATACAAGCGATGCCTGTTCAGACTCCTGAGGCTCGAGAGCTGGCGGAAGAACCCCGCCACCCGCTTTTTGAAGATCTCCCACCACTCTGACTTACTACTACAGAGATCCAAAAGCGGTACCTGGCTCTGAAGAAAATCCTTGAAGGATTGTCTCACGTCCGCTTCTTCCAGCAGGGACGAATTCAGCTTCCACAGCCCTCTTCCCATCCGGGGAGTCTCTGCAACATTCAGAGAAAAGAAAATTAGACAGTGATCAGAGAACTCCACCTCAACGGCAGACACAGCAGAAAAGATGGCATCCTCCTTTAAAAAAAACCTGTCTATTCTAGATCTACAGCTACCCCTATGATAGGTAAAACCCCCGTGGCCTGGGGTGTGCCGGATGTGGACATCCACCAGGCGAGCTTCACTGGCTATGCTATTAAGCGCGACGCTGTCATAAGCCAGGCGATCTCCAGGACCCCCCCGATCACGGGACCTCGTAATGGTATTGAAGTCCCCACCGAAGACCACCTGTCGGCTTGTAAAAAGAAAGGGCTTAATCTTCAGGAAGAGACATTTCCGGTCCCACTTTGACTGTGGGCCGTAGATGCTTATGAGCCGCAGCTCTTGTCCCCTCATGAAGATGTCAAGGACCAGGCACCTCCCCATTTCTAACTCGATCACTCGTCTGCATTCCACATCTGCAGTCTTAAAAAGGACTGCCACCCCGCTATACGGCTCGGCCGCAAGAGACCAGTATGAGGGCCATGACCTACACTCTCTCCGTGCTTTACGTATGGCCCCCATGTCAGTTAGTCTGGTCTCCTGCAAAAATAAAATTTCAGCCTCAATTCGGGTGAGAAAATCAAAGGCCGTAAATCTAGCCGCATCTGACTTAATGTTGGCGACATTAATGGACGCCAGCGTCAACGGGGCGAGTTCAGCCATCATGAATGATCAAGTTCGACGGCCTTCTTCTTACCCACCCCGCTCCCACCACCATCTGGGGAGGAGTCAGAACCCTTCCTCTTTAAGGTAGTCGAGGTGTCCATTCCTCCTCCCTGGTGTCTTCACCTCCGGACTCCGGGTCTGTCCCCCCCCAGGAGAAACAACGTCCCCTAAGGGTTGGACTCCGCCATCCCCTGAAGGACCCCCCGATGGCCGCCCCTTGCCCTCGTCCGGCGACTCTTTAGCAGAGTCTCCGAGGGATTGGAACCGGTTGGAGAGTGTGATCAGAGGGGGAACGGTGGGCCCTTCCATTGGTACATTCACGGTCAGGGGTGGGGGGGATTTGGAAGACTTGTTCAGCCTCCTCCTCCCCCTCCTGTTGGTACGTTTTTTTCCCACCCATTGATGTTGTAGGCTGCTCTACGACTTCCTCATCAACACTTTCATATTGAGAGGAACTGTCTGAGTCAGCCGCTTTATCCTCCCTCTTCATCCTCCTGATCTCCTCGTTCACCGCTTCCTCCCCAGGGCCTTAGAGGCTTTAGCCACCAACCTAGAGGGAGGGGCAGGCACCAGCCCGGCTACCCGAGGCTCCACCTGCTCCTTACCCCGATGGCGAGCCGCCTGCCTCCGTTGATATGAGGGGCCTCTAGTGACCTTGCCTTTCCTCACCGGCCCCTCAGCCCCCTCCTCGCCACCACTGCCCGCCGCGACGGAGGAAGCCCCGCCGGAGGTTTCCCCCCCACCAGGCCCGCAGCGGTATTGGAGGAGCGAGGGCAGCGGCTATACGGGTGACCAAGGTCACCACACAGGTGGCACCGAATGTCCTTACACGCAGCGGCGAGATGACCCACCCCGCCACACAAGGCACATTTCTGCACCTTGCAGTCCCAGGGAAGGTCTCTCTGCCTGGGAAGGAGCAGGTTACAGTCCAGAGAAAAAAAAAATCCTCCTCCCCAGGCTCTCAGCTCCTAGCAGCTTGCTGTCTGCTTCCACCACTAGCAGCCACACCTCTCCACTTCCAGGGTGGAGCTGGAATTACCACAGCTGCTGGCATGAGACTTGCCCTCCAATAGATCCTTGTAAAAGGATTTAAAGTGTACTCATTCAAATTAGAGAGACAATTTAAATAAAAAAGATTAGACCTGCCTCCACCGCAGGGGGGCTCGCTCGACCCACCAGCGGATAGGCACCAGTATTGGGAGAGGGGGGCTGGCCTTCAGGGTCCACCACAGCTCTGGCACAAACCCGGCGACACGCAGGTCGCACGGGCAGGAACGGACTGGCCGTGTCGGTTTGGCACTTTTTTGGTTTTAGAAGGGCATGACATGCCTATATCTGTGTCTCTCCCTCCTTTTACTCCTCCCTCTTTTCTTTTCGCATGACTATATGTACTTGTCACTTTTCCATGTGTTAGTTGTGTCTTCTGAGCAATTTGTCAGCTTTTGGACACCTTTGAAGTGTTTTCTATGTGTTTTTGTTTGCCTGCCATTGGTTTTAATGGTGTTCGACGAACAGTTTGATGAACTGTTTGTCGAACACACGGCTGTTCGGCGAACCGAACCGAACACTACGGGGGGGGCTCATCACTAATAACAACCCATAGTTTGTAAGATTTCCTGATACAAGGCTATGTTAATAAAGTTTTGTGCTATCTGGCAAGTTAAGGGATACTACATTTGTATGTATGTTAGAATCATTAAAGGGGTTGTCCAGGTTTCTGATGAAAGTCTGCAGTCACTATATGACTGCAAATTTCTGAATCCCTATAATGCACACAATGCACACTGTCAGGATTCTTTGGTGGTGATGGTAAGAGCGGGAGGTCATGTATCCTCAGGTATGGAATTTCCATACATACAGTCACGTGTCAACTAGCCATGCGCTGCCTTGCTCAATTTACTTGTATTGAGTGAGCTTCAGCGAGTCTAGTCAAAATGTGGCTGTAAGTATGCAAATCGCAAACTTACAGTCACATGATCAGCCGCTCTTGCCGCTGGCCAGGGAGAATGACAGTGTGCACTAGGAGGATTCAGGAGTCACATACAGTAACTGCAGATTTTCATCACAAGCCTGTAAAACCCCTTTAATCATAACATTAAACAATGTAGTATACACAATTCTAATATACTGTCAGGATTCGGCTTTGCTTGCCAGTTTCAGTGGTCATCAGATGACCATTCATATGCAATTTTTAAATTTGACAACTAGCTTTTCTTCCTGCTTCTCTCAATGAAGCATGTACTGTAGGTTTTCACATAACATTGAGAGAATTAGGAAGAACAGCTCATTGTTAAGTGATTGTAAGTGTGCAAATTGCATATAAGCGGGAGGTTGGGGGCGCCAAACTGAATCATTGCCCGGGGTGCTGGAAAACCTAGATTAGCCCTGCTTCCTGAGCAGAAATGCAAAGATGAGATACTCACAAGATACACCTATAGTACAAAGCTATCAGGCAGAACAGATCGCACCCCAATGCGCGTTTCACATCAGTTTCCTCGGGACTCGGGAAGCATTGTAAAGGGTAGCATAGTGGCCTATTTTTTATGTATATTCACCAGAAAGGTAGAAACAAAGATACTGGCAGAGAGAACTGACGCTTGTCGAGCAAAGCCATACTCTGGAATTAAGCGACTTAGCATCCATTGTCATCACCCACAATTGCACCTCAACGTGATAGTTGGAAGCAGGGCTGCCACTAAGAATTTTTGGGCCCCCTTGAGACTCCGCACAGGCTCCACCCCAGTTCCGCCTCCACACCTTGAACCTTCCACAGTCCCACTGTCCACTCTTGGAAAAACTCATCTTCTGCACCACGTCCTCACCAATCTGATATTAACAGTTCCCATCAAATACCAGATCACATACATAGCCAGAAGTTTTTGTTTTGGCCAAAATAATTTTTAAACCGCCACCACGACAAGATAAACTCTACTCTAACCTATTAAACATTTCTTAAAATATCCAGTACTCATTTTAGGTATATTTTTGCTTTTCTTTAAGGGAATGAGTAGCATACAAGGGACAAGTACCATCACACCATGACTAGACAATATATTTTACCACCACATAGTGACCGAATACTACAATACTGATCATTAATAAAAAAAAAATACAATACTAATGCCATTATACACAGGAGCTCTGTATATAGTGTCAGTGTCCAGGTAATACAGTGATCACCACTGAAATTATACACAGAAGACTTGTATATAGTGTCAGTGTACAGGAAATACAGTGATCACCAGTGACATTATACACAGATCTGTATATAGTGTCAGTGTACAGGTAATACAGTGATCACCAGTGACAATATATACAGAAGCTCTGTATATAGTGCACAGGTAATACAGTGATCATCAGTGACATTATACACAGCAGCTCTGTAGATGTCAGAATACAGGTAATACAATGATCAACGGTGACATTATACAGAGGAGCTCTGTATATAATGTCAGTGTACAGATAATATAGTGATCACCAGTGACATTATACACAGGAGCTCGGTATATAGTGTACAGTTACGTCTGTAGCTGAAGTCCTTCATCTTTGATTTTTCATGCTGCGCAGACTGCCATAATTTCTTCCTGCTAGGACTCATCTCTGAATAAAATAACAGTTACCTAGAGCACTGCTTCCAGAACACATTCCCCACTTTTTTCCCTTTCTTCTACATTAAACAGTTGAATACAGACGTGCACCACCATATAATTAGCTATTATGCAATCCATTCCAAAAATAAATTATAATCCACCACTGCACCCCCACCAACTATAAATAGCTATTTCCCCACCTAATAAATATATACATTAGCCCTGTACTCTTTCCAATTCATTACCAGTCACTGTATCCTCAATGCCCCCCACTATGTGCTTCACGCTCCAGATTCATTATATTTACATACCCCTTCCACCCCAATTCATTGTCATGTCTTCTCTCTCGCACCCCTACCCTCTATTCATTATCAACTGCTCTCCCCCCACATTCAATACGTCATTTACTCCCACCACCCTCAAAATTCATTATTTGCTCTCCCCAGGTCCTCATTTGCTCTTCCCATCCCCCACCTTCAATTCAATTGCAGTCCCCATCCGCTCCTCACTTCATTTGCAGTCCTCCTCCCCATCACTCATTTGCAGTCCCCCTTCCGTCACTTCATCATTTGCAGTCCCCCGTTCTCCCCCTTCATCATGTGCAGCCCCCTCCATCATTTGCACCACCCACTCCATCATTTGCAGCCCCCCTTCATCATGTGTAGTCCCTCCTCATCCATTTAATAAAAAAGTTTTACATACTTACCTCATAAGTGATCCCCAGCAGCACAGCTCCGCTTCTGGTCACAGTGCCCGGTAAGCAGACAGCACAGCAACAGGACTCCAAACACCAGATGGGGCTGACACCAGAGAGCTGTTCCTGCAAAGGCTGGTCTCCATAGAGAAACTATCACAACCATCAGCTGATGCATCAGGTGACCATTTAAAGGATGGTGGGAGTGGTCACCACCCACATCCGCTGACCCAGCAACTCTGCAACTGCAGAGGGTTGCCAGCAAGGAAAAAACTGACATTAACCCCCACTGGCTGAAAGGAAAAAAAAGATACATTTAAACAGAATAGAACCAGAGCTGCCACAAATCCAAAAAAATGGATCATGACAATGTTTTTGTGTTAAAGTGTCAAAACATAAAAAAAAACTATATATAAATGGGGTATCGCTGTATTCGTACTGACCGAAGATTAAAGCTGCCTTATCAAGTTTACCACCCGCAGAACGGGAAAAAAACAATTCCTGATTTGCTGGTTTTTATTCATTCTGCCTCCACAAAAATCAGAATAGAAAGCGAACAAAAAACGTCATGTGACCAAAAATGGTACAAATAAAAATGTCAACTCGTACTGCAAAAAACAATCTCTCACATGACTCTGCCAAAACATGGCAAAATTATAGCTCTCAAAATATGGGGATGCTCGTTTTTGCAATAAAAAGATCTTTTAGTGTGTGACAGCAGCCTAACATAAAAAAGCGGATATAAATCTGGTATCGCTGTAATCACACCGACCCGAAGAATGTTGTCTAATCACTTATGCCGCATGAGGAATAACGTAAAAAATAAAACAAATTCTTCACCCGCTGTTTTGTTCATTCTGCCTCCCAAAGATCGCAGTAAGGCTTGGCTCACATTTATCCTGCATGCTACGTTGAGTGCTTTCAGCGGTGTTTCTGTGTAAATCTCTGAAATACGTGATTCAGATGGCCCCCCTCCCCAAGCGGAAGATCCCTTATAATGATGCAGATGGAGGCTCTGTGGTCCACCTTTTCAGGCGTGCATAAAATCGTGGTCCACCATAGTTTTGTGTACTTTTGAAAAGGACTCTGCTGAACAGAGGACAGAATCCAGAGTATATCCGCTGCCTCATTATGATTAGATCCCTCGGTGGTTTCATCTGTCACGTCACTCGGACATTTAAATGTTATGTAAAACGTTCCAAATAAAAGCTTCAGCTCAATCCACAAAAATAGCAAGTCTTCACTCCGGTCTGTCATGTTAATGGAAATATAGGGGTTTCCATGTTACTGGTATCACAAAGGCCCTAGAAAAGCAAAATGTTCATTGCCCTTTCCCCAAAAGAAATTCAGTGATTTCTGCACCCCCAAATCCTCCGTTCCCTTCTGAACCCGTGTGCATAAACCACCTTTAGTGTTCACGTTTGGAAGGGGTATCATTTCCTAAATGGGGTCACTTGGGGGGGCATTCTGCTCTCTAGCACTTAGGGGCTGTGTATATGGAATTTGCAAACTAATCTAGGAAAATCTACACTCCAGGAGGCCAATAGCACTCCGTCCCTACTGAGTCTTGACGTGTGGCTAATCAGTACTGTGCAGCCACATATGTGGTATTTCTACATTCAGCAGAAATTGGGTACAAATGGCACCAGAATTTGTCCCATATTTTCCCGTGTGAAAATGTAATATCTGGGGCTAAAATAAAAGTTTTGTGGTAAAAATGTAAGTATTTTTTCTTACAGCCCAATTGTATAAAATTTTGTGACACACCTGTGGTGTAAATATGATCACTGCACCCCTAGATTAATTCATAGAGGTGTATTTTGTAAAATTGGTTCACTTTTGGGGGGTTTCTGCTGTTCTGGCACCTCAACGGCTGTCCCAGGTTGTCATGGCACCCTCAAGCCACAATAGTAAAATCTGCACACTAAAAGGCCCCTTCCACACGTCAGTGTCTCCGGTACGTGTGGTGAGTTTTCTCATGTATCGTAGACACACACGTAGACATCAGTGTTTTCCCGGAAAGTGTGTACGTGTGCAAAACATGCAGACATGTCCGTTTTCACACAGACCGGAAAATGTGCCGCACACGTAGAACACACATTGATGTTCTCCGTGTGCACGGAAGGCTGCCGGTGAAGAAGCAGCAGGTGGGGGCTTTTGGGACTACCCCCATCATCTGACACCTGCGTTGTTCAGACTTTAATATACCGCTCATCGCTCTCTTCTGCTCGCAGGCAGAATGACTGCCGGCTTCAGCACCAGCTGCTGGGGGACAGCAGCTTACAGTAGCCACTACTTTCCCAGCCGTCTGTGTGGTACAGATGCGGCACACGGTTGCCACACGTGTGCCGCAAAAATCCCATTCACGAGACACGGACAGATATCTTCGGTACCGGAAATATCAGGAAGTGTGAAGCCTAATATTATGTGCCTTCCTTTTTGAGCCTTGCACTGTGCAAAGTAGTTTCCGATTACATGCAGAGTATTGGCGCACTCAGGATAAATTGCACAACAAACTGAGATGTCCATTTTTTCCTAGTCCTTATAAAAATTAAATATGGGGCTAAAACAACACGTTAGTGGAAAAAATGTAATTTTTGTTTCTTCACCGCCCAATGGTATAAAATTATGTGACCCACCTGTGGAGTCAATATAATCACTGCACCCTTAGATGAATTGAGAGCTGTAGTTTGTAAAATTACATCACTTATTGTTTTTCTGTTCTGGCATCTCAGAGACTCTGCTAATATGACATGGCACCCTCAAACCATTCCAGCAAAATCTGAACTCAAATATGGTGCTTCTTCCTTTTTGAGCTTTGCACTGTGCCTCAAAAGTAGTTTTCTCTCACACATGGGGTATTGGCACACTCAGGAGAAATTGTACAAATGTTGTGGTCCATTTTCTCCTGTTACCCTTTAGAAAATAAAATATTTGGGGATAAAATGTGCGGGAAAAATTTGATTTTTTAAAAAATTTCTTAGCACTGTTATAAACTGTCGTAAAGCATCTGGGGGTTCAAGATGCTCACCACACATCTAGATAAGGTCTTTGAGTGGTCTAGTTTCCAAAATGGTGTCACTTGTGAGGCATTACCACTGTTTAGGCACATCAGGAGCCCTGTTGTGAATGGGTTTGAGATGAGTTCTGAGCAGAGGCTCCCTCTGGTGGTTACAAGCGGTACTAGTGAGGATTGTGAGGACTGGGAATCAGGTGTTACTGATTGGTCTTATATAAGGGAGTCATTTTCCCATCAGGGTTGCCGGTGATCAATTGTTCTGGTCTGAATCCTTCTTTCCAGTTTCCCTTGTAGCCTGCTGTGTCGTGTCTGCATCTCCTGCTATCAGATAAGACAATTTCTTATTTTGTGTTTTTGCTATATTTTTGCATTTGGTCCTGCACTTCTGTGGGGGCCTTCTGGGTCCCCTCTGGGGGCTTTTGCCCTCTCAGTTTAGTCCAGCCACTGTGTTTTGTACTTTTGCTTTTTCCAGTTTTTTCAGTGGCTGCTGTTTTTGTTACACCAGAGAACTAATTTAGGTGGTAGAGGTCGTGTGATCTCAGGTGATTTTGAAATTAGTTGAGTTGGTGTTTTTTCAGGGTTTTCTGAGATTGCAGTAAGTACCCTTCCTGTCCTTTTCTATTTAGATAGTTTGGGCCCCAGCGTTTGCTCATACTATTTTCTTTCTGTGTCAGTATTTCCTCTTGTCTAACCGCCATTACATGTTTGGGGGCTTTCTATTATCTTTGGGGTTCTGCTCCGGGGCAGATAGCTTTCCTATTTCTATCTTTAGGTGTAGTTAGTTTCTCAGGCGTGACGAGGCGTCTAGGACCAACGTAGGAACGCTCCACGGCTGCCTCTAGTTGCGGTGGTTAGTCAGGGTACTGCAATCTCATAGATTCCAACTGCTCTGGTGTATTTCCTTTTTTACCTGCACTCCTCAGCTACCGTAACATAACAGTATCACCGGCCTTAAAAATTGTATGGTACTCACAGAAGGGAAAAAAATATTTTGAAGGAAGAAAAGTTGTCAGAGATATTTTTCTGTTTGTTGCATTTTTTTTTTTTTCCCTCTGTATCTCTGGGTGCTGGGGAGGATCTTTTCTCCCAATGGAGTTTGCACAGTTGTCTGGCCGTGTGGATCAGCTTGCCACTGAGGTTCAGAGTATTGCTGCATATCTTGCTAGGTTGCCTGTTGTGGAACCTAGGATCCCCATGCCAGATTTGTTTTTAGGGGATCGAGCTAAGTTTCAAAATTTCAAAATTAATTGTAAATTGTTTCTTGCCTTAAAATCTAAGTCCTCAGGAAACGCAGCGCAGCAGGTTCAAATTATCATCTCTCTCCTGCGCGGCGATCCTCAGGATTGGGCTTTTTCCCTGATACCTCGGGATCCTGTTTTGAGTGATGTTGATGCATTTTTTCAGGCTTTGGGGTTATTGTACGATGAGCCTAATGTCACTGATCAAGCTGAAAAAGCCTTGTTGGCATTAAATCAGGGGCTTGATGACGCTGATTATACTGTCAGAGATTCCGTAGGTGGGCAGTCCTGACCAAATGGAATGACGACGCTTTGGCGGCCCTTTTCCGGAAGGGTCTGTCGGATAATGTAAAGGATGTTATGGTGGGATTCCCTGTCCCCTCTGGTCTCAATGATTCTGTCATTAGCGATTCAAATTGACAGACGTTTGCGTGAGCGGAGAAGTATGCGTGGAGTGGTGTTGCCTTGTGAGCCAGCTGCTGAGCCCATGCAGTGTGATGGAGTGGTGTCTGGGGCACAGCGTCATGAGTTTCGAAAGCGCAATGGGTTATGTTTCTACTGTGGTGATGCCTCTCATGCTATTTCAGTCTGCCCTAAGCGGGAAGACATTTTGCACGCTCAGTTGTCTTGGGTAGTGTTCAGACTAAGTTTTTATTAACTGTCACTCTGATATGCTCTCTGTCCTCATTTTCTGCTCAGGCTTTCGTTGATTCTGGAGCAGCTATTAACCTGATGGATTATGATTTTGCTAAACGTTGTGGGTTTCCCTTGATACCCCTACAGAAGTCTATTCCTTTACTGGGGATCGATTCTACCCCTTTGGCTGAGAATAAACCCCAGTTTTCTACTCAGGTGATAATGAGGGTTGAACCTGATCATCAGGAGAGCTGCAAATTTTTGGTTCTATATAATCTGCATGACATTATAGTGCTGGGTTTCCCTTGGTTACAGTCTCATAATCCTGTTTTGGATTGGAAATCTGTGTCTGTAACCAGTTGGGGCTGCCAATGTGTTAGTGCCAACACTCCTGTTTTTTCTGCCTCCCCCCAGGCTGAGGATGTTCCTTTTTGTTTGATTTTTCTGATGTGTTTAGCGAAAGTAAATCTGCATCCTTACCTCCCCATAGGAGCTATGACTGCGCTATTGAATTAGTGCCAGGTAGTAAATTCCCTAAAGGTCGCCTTTTTAACTTGTCTGTACCTGAACATGACGCTATGCGGTCTTATATCAAGGAATCATTGGAGAAGGGTCATATCAGACCATCCTCTTCACCCTTAGGTTCCGGTTTTTTCTTTGTGGCCAAAAAAGATGGTTCATTAAGGCCGTGTATTGATTATCGTCTCTTGAACAATATTACTGTGAAATATCAATACCCGTTACCCTTGATTTCTGACCTGTTTTCCAGGGTGAAAAACGCTACTTGGTTTACCAAGCTTGACCTCAGGGGGGCGTATAACCTTATTCGCATTAAGCACGGGGATGAATGGAAGACGGCATTTAACACCCCTGAAGGGCATTTTGAGTACCTTGTGATGCCCTTTGGGCTCACTAATGCTCCTTCCGTCTTCCAGTCCTTCATGAATGACATTTTCAGGGATTTTGTGGACAAGTTTCTGATTGTTTATTTGGATGATATCTTGATTTTTTCTAATGACTGGGACTCTCATGTGAAACATGTTCGAACTGTATTCCAGATTTTGAGAGAGAATGCTCTGTATGTGAAGGGATCAAAGTGTCTTTTTGGCGTACAGAAGATCTCATTTCTGGGATTCATTTTGTCCCCATCTGTTATTGAAATGGACCCGGTCAAGGTTCAGGCCATCTGTGATTGGGTCCAACCTACTTCATTAAAGGCTCTTCAGAGATTTTTGGGTTTTGCCAATTTTTATCGTAAATTTATTGGTAATTTCTCTGTTATTGTTAAACCATTAACTGATTTGACCAGAAAGGGTTCTGATGTGGTGAATTGGCCTCCTGAGGCAGTCTCTGCGTTTCAGGAACTTAAGCAGAGATTCACTTCTGCTCCTGTTCTACGGCAGCCTGATGTTTCTCTGCCATTTCAGGTGGAGGTTGATGCCTCTGAAATTGGGGCAGGTGCCGTTTTGTCCCAAAAAGATCCAGAGACCTCTAAAAGTAACCCTTGTGCCTTTTTCTCTCGAAAATTTTCCCCTACTGAACGTAATTATGACGCGGGTAATCGGGAGTTATTGGCCATGAAGTGGGCTTTTGAAGAGTGGAGACATTGGCTGGAGGGAGCCAAACATCAGGTGGTGGTCCTTACTGACCATAAGAATCTGGTCTATCTGGAATCTGCCAAGCGACTCAATCCTAGACAGGCCAGGTGGGCCTTGTTTTTCACACGTTTTAATTTTGTGGTTTCCTTTCTTCCTGGCACTAAGAATGTTAAGGCGGATGCCCTCTCGAGGAGTTTCCTTGCGGACTCTCCTGAGCTATCTGATCCCTCTGTTATTTTGAAGGAGGGTGTAGTTCTTTCCGCCATCTCGCCCAATTTGAGACTTGCTCTGGAGGGGTGTCAGGAGGATAGGCCCGAGCGCTGCCCTGTTGGAAAATTGTTTGTCCCGGACCAATGGAAAAAGAGTGTGATGTCTGAGATTCATTGTTCCGCATTGGCTGGGCATCCCGGAATTTTTGGTACCAGAGACTTGGTTAGTCGGTCCTTTTGGTGGCCTACCTTGTCTCGCGATGTCAGGGAATTTGTGCAGTCCTGCGGACTTGCTCTCGCTCCAAGCCTTGCCTCGCTCTAGTGGTTTGTTGATGCCATTGCCTGTGCCCAAGAGACCATGGACCCATATCTCTATGGATTTCATTTCCGATCTTCCTGTTTCTCAGAGAATGACCACCATCTGGGTAATTTGTGATAGGTTTTCCAAAATGATACATCTTGTGCCATTACCTAAGTTGCCTTCCTCCTCTGAATTGGTGCCGTTGTTCCTTCAGCACGTGGTTCGTTTACACGGCATTCCTGAGAACATTGTCTGACAGAGGAGTCCAGTTTGTTTCCAGATTTTGGAGGACTTTTTGTTCTAAACTGGGTGTTCAATTGTCTTTCTCCTCGGCATTTCATCCTCAGACCAATGGTCAAACTGAGAGAACAAACCAGACATTGGAGACTTATCTAAGATGCTTTGTGTCTGCTGATCAGGATGACTGGGTCTCTTTTTTGCCTTTGGCTGAGTTTGCTCTTAATAATAGGGCTAGCTCTGCCACTTTGATGTCTCCGTTTTTCTGTAATTCTGGGTTTCACCCTCGATTTTCTTCAGGACAGACGGAGGCTTCTGTCTGTCCAGGTGTTGACTCTGTTGTTGAGCGTATGCAGCAGATTTGGGACCAGGTAGTGGAGAGGTTGTCCCTCTCTCAGGAGAAGGCCCAGCGGTTTGCTAACCGGCATAGGACTGATGGTCCTCGGTTTAAAGTGGGGGACTTGGTCTGGTTGTCCTCAAAGAATATTCCTATGAGAGTAGCATCTCCTAAATTTAAGCCTAGGTTCATTGGACCTTATAAGATCATGGAGATTATTAATCCTGTTTCTTTTCGTTTGCTTCTTCCAGGGACATTTAAGATCCATAACGTGTTCCACAAGTCCTTGTTGAAGAGGTTTGTTGAGCCAGTGGTTCCTGCTGCTGTGCCTCCTGACCCTGTTTTGGTTGAGGGCAATCTGGAGTATGTGGTTGAGAAAATATTGGATTCTCGTTTTTCTAGACGAAGACTCCAGTATTTGGTTAAATGGAGAGGTTATGGTCAGGAAGACAATTCTTGGGTGTTTGCTTCGGACATCCATGCTAGGAGACTTATCCGTGCGTATCATAGAACTCATCCTGACCGACCTGGTTGCTCAAATGAGGGTTCGGTGACCCCTCCTCAAGGGGGGGGTACTGTTGTGAATGGGTTTGAGATGAGTTCTGAGCAGAGGCTCCCTCTGGTGGTTACAAGCGGTACTAGTGAGGATTGTGAGGACTGGGAATCAGGTGTTACTGATTGGTCTTATATAAGGGAGTCATTTTCCATCAGGGTTGCCGGTGATCAATTGTTCTGGTCTGAATCCTTCTTTCCAGTTTCCCTTGTAGCCTGCTGTGTCGTGTCTGCATCTCCTGCTATCAGATAAGACAATTTCTTATTTTGTGTTTTTTGCATTTGGTCCTGCACTTCTGTGGGGGCCTTCTGGGTCCCCTCCGGGGGCTTTTGCCCTCTCAGTTTAGTCCAGCCACTGTGTTTTGTACTTTTGCTTTTTCCAGTGGCTGCTGTTTTTGTTACACCAGAGAACTAATTTAGGTGGTAGAGGTCGTGTGATCTCAGGTGATTTTGAAATTAGTTGAGTTGGTGTTTTTTCAGGGTTTTCTGAGATTGCAGTAAGTACCCTTCCTGTCCTTTTCTATTTAGATAGTTTGGGCCCCAGCGTTTGCTCATACTATTTTCTTTCTGTGTCAGTATTTCCTCTTGTCTAACCGCCATTACATGTTTGGGGGCTTTCTATTATCTTTGGGGTTCTGCTCCGGGGCAGATAGCTTTCCTATTTCTATCTTTAGGTGTAGTTAGTTTCTCAGGCTGTGACGAGGCGTCTAGGACCAACGTAGGAACGCTCCACGGCTGCCTCTAGTTGCGGTGGTTAGTCAGGGTACTGCAATCTCATAGATTCCAACTGCTCTGGTGTATTGCTTTTACCTGCACTCCTCAGCTACCGTAACATAACAGAGCCCTCCAAATGTGACTTGGCGTCCACTCTCGATTCCAGACAATTTTGTGTTCAAAAAGTCACACCTTGCCTCTTCCTTTCCGGGTCTTGCCGTGCACACAAACCGTGTTTTTCCTCCACACAGTTTCAGCATACTCAAGAAAAATTGCACAACAATTTTTGGGGTTGATTTTCTCCTGTTACCATTGTGAAAATAAAAAGTTTTTTGTGGAAAAAAATGTGATTCTTAATTTTCACGGCTCTATGTTATAAACTTAAGTGAAGCACCTGTGGGTTCAAGGTGTTCAATAAATATCTAGATAAGTTCCTTGAGAGGTCTAGTTTTCAAAATGGGGTCACTTGTCAGGGTTCCACTGTTTAGGCTCATCAGGGGCTCTCCAAATGCAACATGGGATCCACTATCGATTCCAGCCAGTTTTACGTTCAAAAAGTCAAATGGTGCTCCTTCCCTACTCAGCCCTCGCGTGCATCCAGTGGTTTTCCTCCACACACGGGGTATCAGCATACTCAGGAGAAATTGTGCAACAATTTGTGGGGTTCATTTTCTCCTGATACCCTTGTGAAAATAAAAAAATTGGGTCCTAAATAAAATTTTTGTGAAAAAAAAATGCTAATTTTTTCCTTCCACATTGCTTCAGTTCCTGAAGGGTTAATAAACATCTTGAATGTGGTGTTGAACACCGTGAGAGGTGCAGTTTTTAGAATGGTGTCACTTTTGGGTATTTTCTGTCATATAGGCCCCTCAAAGTCACGTCAAAAGTGATATGGTCCGTAAAAAAATGGTTTTGTAAATTTTATTGGAAAAATGAGAAATCGCTGGTCAACATTAAACCCTTACAACTTCCTAACAAAAAAAAAAATTATGTTTCAAAAATTGTACTGATGTAGACATTAGTGATGAGAGTATGCACATTACTTGAGTTTTCCGAGCATGCTCAGGTGTTCTCCGAGTATCTTGGGCATGCTCGGAGATTTAGTTTGTGTCGCTGCAGCTGCAGGATTTGCGGCTGCTAGACAGCCTGAATACATGTGGAGATTTCCTAACAGGCATAATCCCCACCTGTATTCAGGTTCTCTAGCAGCCGCAAATCATGCAGCTGCGGCGACACAAACTAAATCTCCGAGCACGCCCAAGATTCTTAGAGAATACCTGAGCATGCTCGGAAAACTCGAGTAGCGAGTATACTCGCTCATCACTAGTAGACATGTGGGAAATGTTATTTATTAACTATTTTGTGTGACATAAGGGCATAAAAAATTAAAAAGTTGGAAAATTGTGAAATTTTCGCCAAATTTACGATTTTTTTTCACATATAAATGCCAGTCACATCGAAGAAGTGTTAACACTATAATGAAGTACAATATGTCATGGAAAAACAAACAATCTCAGAATCAGTTGTATCCGTTGAAGCGTTCCAGAGTTATTACCTCATAAAGGGACACTTCAGATTTCAAAATTTAGGCCTGGTCATTAACCTACAAAGTGGCATAGTCCTTAAGGGGTTTAACCTTTGAACAGGTATGTAGTGTAAAATAAGTATATTGTCAATTTGTGCCTGTGATATTATTTGGGACAATCTCAAGAGTCAGGTGATGCCTCAGTGAACCATACATGACTGTGTGAGGACTGCCCAGGGCTTTATGGAAGAAGACAAGTTTCCAAACTGTTTCAGTGCCCTCGATGGTAAGCACATTTGTGTCAAGCCGTCGTACTTTGGCTGCCGGGTCTTCAAGTATAAAAAGTATTTTTCAGTGGTGCTGCTGGCTTTCGCTAACAGTAAGCACTGTTTTGTAATTGCTGATATTGGGATCTCTGGGAATGCTAGTATCTTTTGCTTTTTCAGATTTGCTCAGCTGGTTGTGGACAATGATCTTGCTCTTCCACAAGCTCGTGTGCTTACAGAAGCCTCTGAGCCACCTCCACCCTTTCTTAAGGTTGCTGATAAGGGTTTGAGGCTCTCAAGCCATGTGCTTCGGCTTTCTCAGCGAATGAGGTTTGAACATCCGAAGGTTTATATTTAATTATCTACTAGCAAGATCCCGTCAATATGTTGAATGTGCCTTTGGAATTTTGTTCTCCAAATATCGCATTTTCTAGTGCACACTACAAATACATCTGGCCAACGTTCAGGCAGCCATAAATACTTCCATCATCCTTCATAATTTTTGTAGGATTTAACAGGCATTCATGGATGAATTGGAGGGTATGAGAGTTTCCACCGTGTTATCACTGGACATATACCATACTACCCAACCAGACCCCTCTGATCTTTGAGTCAGGGACTTTTTTTTGCTATTGTTTCAGCTGAGGGTTTCGTACCATGGCAAATGGACTGGAGTAGTTAATTTCTGTGGAGAGAGAGAGAGAGAGAGACCTTGGTTTTCAGCACCCGTATCAGTCTTTTGACGGATTTCACAAAAGACTGGTCCGGTTCCATAGACTTGTGTTATTTCCGGCCGCCTGATGTGCCGCTCCGGAAAAAAACTCAGGCGGCTCCGGAAAAAACAAAAACGTTGCAGTCAGCGTCTTGTCCGGCCGCCGGAATGTACATTTCCGCCGGATCTGGCCAAAAACGTATGCAACGCAATGACATCAAGCGCGATCCGGCGCTAATGAAAGTCAATGCCAAAAAACGCATCCGGTACGGATCCGTTTTTTTTTAAAAACACGCCAGATCGTACCTGACGTAAAAAAAAATGATGTGTGAAAGTAGCCTTAGCTTTTAAAATACACTGTTGCCTCATAGAACTATGCAATTGTGTTTGCCGATTACCCACATGAGGTAAAGCATACATTTGAGCAAGTGCAAATCACCAGCGCACCAACCACATACATGGTTTGGGCTGGTGACACCCAAACTTTCATTTGCATATACTCTGCTATAGGTCAGTATAGATCTATCTCTAATGAACCTCTGTCTATGATACTGGGCATGGGATTTGTTTACTTGAAAGATAAGCAGTCATGTCCTCAAACTACATTGCACAGGAGTGATGAGCGAGCATGTTCTCCAAGTATTTTGGGCGTGCTCAGAGATTTAGTGGGTGTCGCCGCAGCTGCATGATTTGCAGCTGTTAGACAGCCTGAATACATGTGGGGATTTCCTAAAACAGGAAATCCCCACATGTATTCAGGCTGTCTAGCAGCCAACAATCATGCAGCTGCAGTGACAAACTAAATCTCCGAGCACGCCTAATATACTCGGAAAACACCCAAGCATGCTCGAAAAACTCGAGTAACGAGCATACGCGCTCATCACTACACAGGAGCTATTAATATAGCAGGTTGCTTGTGTCTATAAAAAGGTTAGACCTTCACCAGAGAGCCAGCTTCTGGGAGAATATTAACTTAATTGATCCTGGCAGACTCTGGCTTTCAGTGTGACAGTTGTGGTGTTGCAGATTTGGTACTGGTCACTATACAGTGTTTGGTGGCTAGAAGCACGACCTGTCAGTTTGCAATCAGGCTCTGCACACATGTTCAACAAAACTGGCTGCCAATCCAAGTGGAAGGACATACTTACAGACGCCATACACTATATAGTGATCGGTGAATGAAGTTTCAATATCACACCTCAAGGAGCAAAATGAAGAAGCTACCAGAAGCAAGTTTGACCTTTGTTCAAGCAACACTCCTGAACTCGCCATTTTAACGATTTTTGTGCCTAATCTTTTAGAAAGAAAAAGCTCAGCTAGGGCAGGGAGCTCACTACTGCACATACTCCAAGAGTAATGGCTGAATATTGTTATGTAAAATGTTAAATTGTAATAAGACAACATTCACCTTGATTTAAGACATTTTGTGTGTCAAGTAAACTGCAACTTCAAACAATTAACACAACCAATGAAATCAAATACATAGAAAGATGGGTGGGGTAAACTGGGATTTACAAGTTATAATATTTCACGTCCAACAAATCCTTGGGGGTTGGAGGCATGAGAGGTCCCTCTATCCTGGGACCATGGTTCTGTTGCCATGTAAAATGTTAATGATGTAATTGTAAAATGACAATATGCACCTTGATTTAACACATTTTGTGCGTCAAGTAAACTGCAACTTCAAACAATTAAAACAACAAATGAATCAAATACGTAGAAAGATGGGTGGGGTAAACTGAAGTTTACAAGTTATATTTCCCATCCAGAAAATCCCTGGGGGTTGGAGGCATGGGATATCTATCCTGGGACAATGGTTCTGTTGCCATGTTTGAGGGGATTATTTGAGACTGAATTTGGCCTTTTGGTATAGATGGCCAAGAATGTGTTTGAGGTCTCAATTGTTGTGGCTCAGAATGGGGACCTCTGGAGGGATAAAGGTTGGGATTATAGGTATACTGAGGGGCAGAATGCTGTTGGGGAGGTGGTGGGGGTTGAGGATAGGGATAGCTGTATGCTTGCTGAGGAAACGCTATAGCATGTCGGGGTTCAGTAGCCCCACGCTGTGCGATCTGCCAGTCCTCAATCGCTCCAAACAGGTAGGTGGGGTCATGTTGATCCTGGCAGGCATACAGGAGTGTGATGATTGCAGACCTCATCCGTGCCTGATGATGGGGGGGAACATTTCGCATTTGAGGTACTAAGGACTGGGCAAATTTATCCACATCATCCTCTGAAGTTAATGTATTAAGGATTTCCAGGACTCGAGTTTCAATTTCTTGTGGCAGCAAACTTTGCTCTTGATGATGCCTGGTTTGCCTTCCTCGTGTGGTTTGCCGAATGGGCCTGGTTAATTCCTGCCCCTCCGATGGTAGTGTGGTGACGACCTGTGTTGGAATGGCAGCATTCCTCGAGTCCTTTGGAGTAGCCATCTCTTGGCTTGGAGGTATTGGGTAAGATGGTACAAGTGTGGTTGAGTCTTGTGAATCCTCTAAATTGTCGTTGGTGTTAGAATTAAATAAAATGTTGGGAAATGAGTACCAGAACAAAGTTCAGCCTTTCAGACTGGGCAAAGCAACCTGTTAAATAAAAACAAAAACAAATGTTACAGATTGCAATCTGCGGCCTCAGGATTCTCAACTAAATCCAGACTGTTAATTAAAAATAGAAGGTTAGTTATCACTAAGGGTATGTGCACAAGTTGCGGATCCACGGTGTTTTTGGACGCGCGGAATTGCATCAAATCCGCAAAGTAGTGCACAACTAATGTTAATCTATGAGAATCCAGAATTGGTGTGCACATGCTGTGGAAAGACGGATTTTGGTAAGAACTTACCTGTAAAATCCTTTTCAGCGAAGAAGGAAGGGAGACACACCATAACTAGTGGATAGGCGGAGCCCCAGATAGGATCAATACCTCAGATTAGAAAGCGTGTTGACCGGCCCCTCCAGCTCGGGCTCCTCCTACTCAGCTCTTCAGTCGTACCAAAGCTTAAGGAAGAACAATATCACCAGCGAAGCAACATAACCCCTTCTGAAGGACTTCAGAGAAAAATACAAAAGTACAGGTTATGCATGCATTTGGCAAAGAAAAACCACACAGTCCCAGGTACTACTCACTGAACCTGACTACTGCGATAAGCTGGCAATGCTGGAACAAACCGTAGCGAGTCAACCTCAGCTCAGAAAATCGCTATCAGAGAAGGGCCACGCTGCTTCTGTAAATATAACAACACACTTCTGCCATGGGAGGGATGTGTGTCTCCCTTCCTTCTTCGCTGAAAAGGATTTTACAGTTAAGTTCTTACCAAAATCCGTCTTTCAGCTGCAGATGAAGGAAGGGAGACACACCATAACTAGTGGGACGTCCCAAAGAAGCCCAAAAATTAGTGTGGGAAAAAAACCAAAAGAGGCAGAAACCCAACAACCTAGATAAATGCGCAACAGGCGCCAAATACAAGTTAACTTAAAACTTAGATTACCGCTGCCTGCAGGACCCTACGTCCTAAGGCCGCATCAGCGGAAGCACGGACGTCCACCTTATAAAACTTTGTAAATGTGTGGACGGAACGCCAGGTCGCCGCTCGGCAGAGCTGAGCTGCCGAAGCCCTTGATGAAAGGCCCACGATGAAGCCACAGCCCTCGTGGAGTGAGCTCGAACCTTAATCGGGCAAGGTTCGCCATTAAGACGGTAAGCCTCCAAAATGGCTGACCGAATCCAACGAGCTATAGAGTCCTTGGAAGCTCGTTGACCACGTCTACAACCTGCTGGAATCACAAACAGAGAATCTGACTTCCTAAAACCTTGAGTAACAGACAGATAGAACTTCAAGGCCCGCACTAAATCCAATTTGTGCAAATTTCGTTCCTTTGCATTCCTCGGGCCCGGACAAAGTGAGGGCAACACAATATCCTGGTTAACATGAAACTGCGACACCACCTTAGGTAGAAAGTCGCCGTGTGCGAAGCACTACTCGATCCGGGTAAAACTCCAGGAAAGGCGGCGAGCAAGAAAGAGCTGCCAACTCAGAAACCCTTCTTAAAGAGGTTACCGCCACTAAGAATGCAACCTTCCAAGAAAGTAACGAAAGGCTAGTAGAACCCATAGGCTCAAAGGGCACATGCTGAAGAGCCTCCAAGACAAGGTTGAGTCTCCAAGGAGACACATGTGCCTTCCGCGGTGGAAACTGACGGGTTACTCCTTGAAAAAAAGAACGCACGTCCCTACGCGAGGCGATAGCCTTCCGAAAAAGCACGGACAAAGCAGAAACCTGACCCTTCAGAGTGCTAACTGCTAAACCTTTGTCCAACCCGTACTGTAGAAAAGCCAACAGATTGGGAATGGAAAAAATCCTCGGATTCCTTGAGGAACCCGAACACCACGAAAAGAAGGCTTCCCAAGTTCTGTGATAAATCTTAGTAGTGTCCGGACCTCTAGCAGCTCGCAGAGTGGCAATGACTGCAGCTGAGAAACCTCTACGGGTCAATATTTCGGTCTCAAGAGCCACGCCGTCAAACGTAGAGACTTCAAGTCCGGATGACGAACGGGCCCCTGGGATAACAGGTCCGGGCGAAGAGGAAGTGGAAATGGGGAGCCGCCAAGAGCGACACCAGTGTCGAGAACCATGTCCTCCTTGGCCAATCCGGGGCTATCAGCATAGCCGGAATTCTCTCCAGTCTGATCCGACGCAGCACCAGAGGAAGTAAAGAAATTGGCGGAAACACATAGACCAGTTCGAAATGGTCCCACGGAGCTACCAGAGCATCCACCGCCACAGCCTTCGGGTCCTTGTACCTGGATATGAAGGTTGGTAGTTTGGCATTGAACCTGGATGCCATCAAATCCACTTGGGGAGTTCCCCAACGGGAGCACAGTAGTGCAAACATTTCCGGATGGAGACTCCATTCTCAGGATCCATCTTCTCGCGACTGAGGAAGTCCGCCGTGGTATTCTGGACTCCTGGAATGTGGATCGCAGAGATGGCTGAAAACCTGGTCTCGGCCCATAGCAGGATCCGAGACACCTCCATCATGAGCCTGGAACTCCTCGTCCCGTCTTGGTGATTGATATACGCGACCGCCGTCGCGTTGTCTGTCTGCACTCGGACTGGCAGACCGCTCAAAGGGACCGTCCAGTGTTGGAGGCAAAGAAAAATTGCCCTCAACTCCAAGATATTGATCGGTAGAATAGACTCTTCCGATGACCATACTCCCTGGATTCAAAGGTCGCTCCAGACACCCCCCCAGCCCGTCAGGCTGGCATCGGTGGTTATGACCGACCACTTCGGAGGGAGGAAAGATTTCCCCAGGGATAACGCTTCTGGACGTAACCACCATTCTAGGGATTCCCGTACCCTGTGAGAGATGATGACGCTGCAATCCAGCGAAGCCTGCGATCGATCCCAACGACTCAGAATGAGCCTCTGGAGGGCCCTGGAATGAAACTGGGCAAACGGAAGTGCCTCCATGGATGCCACCATCAAACCCAGGAGGCGCATACACTTCCGAAGGGACATTGCTGTCGAAGACTTCATAGTCTGTACATGTCGAAGTAGACATGTCCGCTTGTCTGGGGGTAGGGACACCACTGCCCGTACCGTGTCGAAATGCATCCCTAAGAACAGGATTGACTGAGACGGCTCCAGAGACGACTTCTCCCAATTGACCAGCCACCCGAAATCCTCCAGGAGCTGAGGGATAGGTTGCGAACCGTCACCGCCTCCTCCTTTGAGGATGCCACAATCAAAAGATCGTCCAGGTAGGGAAAAATCGCAACCCCCTGTCTTCGAAGAATTGCCATGAGAGGCGCCAGAATTTTTGTAAAAACTCTGGGCGCCGAGGCCAAGCCGAATGGCAGAGCCACAAACTGGTAATGGTCCTGACCTATGGCAAAACGAAGGAAGCGCTGATGAGTCCTTCCGACGGGAACATGCAAATAAGCATCGCGAATGTCGATTGACACCAAAAAATCGTTCTGCGACAGGGCCGCCACCACGGAGAGAAGTGACTCCATGCGGAATTTTTGGGTGTGGACATGCCGATTCAATCTTTTGAGATCCAGAATAGGACGAAATTTGTCCTCCTTTTTGGGAACCACAAAAAGATTGGAATAAAATCCTCTTCCTCGGTCCTCCGGCGGTACCGGTATTACCACACCCTTCTGCAGAAGGGAGTCGACCTCTCGCAGCAGAGCGGTAATTAACTCGGGCTCCGACGGTGTGCGAGACTGGCAAAACCTGTCCGGAGGTCGAGACGAAAACTCTATGAAATAGCCTGCCGACACTACCCGCGTTACCCAGGTGTCCGGAACGCGGGAAACCCAAGTCACTTTGAATTGGAGCAGGCGACCCCCCACTCGAGAGCCCTCGAATGGAAACCTGGCATCAGTCCGCCTTGGCGGGCTTCTTGTCAGTCTCCCGCTTGTCTTGATGGAAACTTGATTTCCAGGGAGTACGGGATTTCTGAGTGAACTTTTTTCCCGAAAAAGAGGGACGACCCGATCCCCAAGAGGACTGACCGAATCGTCCCTTGGAACGAAAGGATCGCCGGCCACCATCGGCACCAGTCCTGCCAGGCGCAGAAGCCGTAGCCCTTCGCTGTGGTAAGGCTGCTTCTTTCGTCTTTGCCTTGGCAATCAGCTCTGAAAGATCAGATCCAAAAAGCTGACTACCCTTGTAGGCTAGAGACAGCAAACCTTGTTTTGACACTGCGTCCCCAGTCCACTGTCTAAGCCACAGTGCTCTTCTGACTGTGACCGCGAAGCTTGCGCCCTGGACAACAGAGATGCAGTATCCAGACCTGCATCATAGCTATAAGAAACTGCAGTCTCCAATAAACCGATATATACGCCGTTCGTATACGGTCCAACCAGCACAGGGAAGCCCTACAAGCACACATGGATCCTAGCACCGCTTTGAATCCATGACCAGAGGCCTCGTAGTTGGATTTCGCTGCCATCTCCGTTTTTCTGTCTAACGGTTCCTGCAGACATGCCTTCCCTTTAACAGGGAGCAATGAGGATTTACTAAGCTGGGATAAAGGAACATCCACTTCAGGAGAAGAAATCCAATTATCCGTCAACTCCGTAGAACACGGATATAGTGCGTCAAAAAAACGTGTTCCTTGAAAACGTTTATCTGGACACAGGCGTTCCTTCTCCACTACTTCATTAAGCTCATCTAGAGCTGGCAATGTCGCTCGTGACTTACGGTACTCTTGGTACATTCGAGGTGACTTACCAGGACGTGTAGTTACCTCCTCCGGCAACTGTAACGCCTCCCTCATGGCTTCAATAAAAGCCTCTGTTCGGTCTAAAGAGACAGAATGTCCCTGCCGATCCTTATCTGAACCCGATAACTCCCCATCTGAATTTGAAGGGGAACCCTGACCGCATTCCATATCAGAGAGGTCTGATTCGCTACGTGGAAATGATGAAACCGGCCTGTGTCGCTTCCTTCCATGAGAGGATCTAGCTGACACCCAATGACCTAAAAGGTCAGAAAGGCCATCAATAGAGCGAGCGATGGCATCCAATTTGGCATCGCTGTGACCTCCAATTGCTGCGCTTGACGTCGAGGCCTGCGTATCAGACTCGCGTGACTGATTCTGAAGCAGATTTGGCACACGGTCCGCACATTCTGGACCCTGTTCCGACATGCCCTTACACAGTATAAGGCAGGTCAAAGCCTGTCAGCAATTATGAAAAAAAGTGTGGCTTCTCAAGCGAACTCAGCAAGCACGCTGAAGGGTTAAAGCCCTTAGTGAGAGAGCTACCCCAGCTGTATCAGCTGAATATTCAGCAATATAATTAACTCTTACAAGTTCTGACCCCAAACTGGGATAGAACCTGTGCGGCTGTTGAAAAGGTTAACCCTTTAAAAGGGGTTAATATCGCCGACTCCCCACTACTCCCTTATTAATAGAAGGGGTGTGCGAGTCCCATGGCAAAATAAGGTCTCTATATAAGACCGCAGCTGCAAGATAACGCTATCTGTATTTTCTCTACAGATAGGTTCTGCGCTGTGGGGGTGAGAGCGTTATCACTCACCCAGCTGGTCGCGGTGATGTAAATGTGAGGAGCGGAGCAGGAAGGAGCCCGTGGAGCCTTTTTGTAATGGCCACCGCGCTGAGAGGAATCTGAAGAGAAGCGCCTAATCGCGCGCTTCTGTGACAGAAAAGCCCGGGAGCGTGAAGCCACGCCCCCCGCCGGCTCAAAAAAAGAGCGCGAACTCCTTCGCTCTCTGCTCCCCCCTGTCCTGCAGGCGTCTGCCTGCGGACAGAATACAGTCACCAAACATGTATTTCACAAGTAACAGCGGCTGCCGCAACAGCCGCTGAAAGCACTCACACACACTTTAATAAAAATGTGAGGTAAAAATGTGAGGTACTCACCAGCCGAGCGCCACAGGGACCCCAGGGGTTTCTGGCGCTATGCCCATGCTTCCCACCAGGGCGGGGGACGCAGTGACCCCTGTGCGCGGTTTGCGCCCCCGCCAGGGAAGCCATCCTCATCCCCCCGGGCCGGCAGGGTTCTACAGGGACCACCATTAGGGTAATACAGATCCGCCAAGGGAGAGGTTGGGGTCCAGCAGCGCTGAGACCCCTGAGACCTCTAGACCACTCTGGTGATCCAAGTCTCTTGTCCGATAAAAAATAATAAAATCTTCTGAGGAGCTGCTTCCAGCAGCGACCGTCCTCTGAGACCTCAAATTTTAGACTGAAGAGCTGAGTAGGAGGAGCCCGAGCTGGAGGGGCCGGTCAACACGCTTTCTAATCTGAGGTATTGATCCTATCTGGGGCTCCGCCTACCCACTAGTTATGGTGTGTCTCCCTTCCTTCATCTGCAGCTGAAAACTCCACATGGATTTGCAGCATTTTATTATCTGCAGCATGTCAATTCTTTTTGCGGATCTGCAGCGTTTCTGCACCCATAGATTTCCATTGAGTCAGTCAAATCCGCAGCAAAACCACAGGTGTAAAAAGATTTGAAGATTTGCTGCAGATGTGCGTGCGAAAAACGCTGCAGAAAGGCAGGAGGAGGTGTGCGCGGACGGAGATGTGCGCGGGCGTTTGGGTGTAGGCAGGCATCGTCAGACTAGTCCCATCCAGCTATGTCTGCTGTCACATAGAACAGTGACATCATTAGCCGATGATGTGATAGTAGTCCCATGATCCGGCTACTGTGTTAAGGTACTGTCACACTAAACGAGATCGCTAATGCGTCACCGATTTTTTATGACGCAGTAGCGATCTCGTTAGCGACGCAGTTGTGTGTGACATGTGGCAGCGATGTGGCCCCTGCTGCAATGTCGCTGATCGCTCATGAATGTTCTGAGCCGTTTTTTGGTCGTTGGTGTCCCGCTGGTGAGCCTGAATCGCTGAGTGTGACACCCTTTATGAACGACTTCACCAGCGTCGCAGGTGGGACTAGGTTTTCCCAACGACCGCAGGGGTCATTATACAGATCGCTGATGAGTTGTGTTTGGAATCTAACTAGCGATCGCACCAGCGATCTCGCTAGGTCGTGTCGTTGTTGTGATCGCTGGTGCGATCGCTAAGTGTGACAGTGCCTTTAAAAGTAAAAAAAAACAAACATTTATATATAAGCATACAGTACACACTCTCCAAACAGCTAATCCCTTATGACCTCGATCGCCTGCAAAAAAAAAAAAAAAATAAACCAACACAATACTCCCTGTTCCAATGTAATCCATTTAATAACAAGTGTCCCACGACGATCTCCCGTGTAGAGCTGTCACATCGGGAGAATCTCATTAATGTACACTCTGCACCCCATCTTGACTGATAAAAACCATAAATGTAGAAATGTTTGCAAATTTATTAAAAAAGAAAACCTGAAAGATCATATGATCATAAGTATTCAGACCCTTTGCTCAGACACTCATATTTAAGTCACATGCTGTCCATTTTCTTGTGATCCTCCTTGAGATGGTTCTACTCCTTCATCGGAGACCAGCTGTGCTTAATTAAACTGATAAGACTTGATTTGTAAAGGCACACACTATCTATGTAAGACCGCACAGCTCACAGTGCATGTCAGACCAAATGAGAATCATGAGGTCAAAGGAACTGGCCAAAAGAGCTCAGAGACAGAATTGTGCCAAGGCACACATCTGGCCAAGGTTACAAAAGAATTTCTGCAGTACTCAAAGTTCCTAAGAGCACAGTGGCCTTCATAATCCTTAAATGGAAGAAGTTTGGGACCACCAGAAGTCTTCCTAGACCTGGCCGCCCAGCCACACTGCGCAATCGTGGGAGAAAAGCCTTGGTGAGAGAGGTAAAGAAGAACCCCAAGATCACTGTGGCTGAGCTCCACAGATGAAGTAGTGAGATGGGAGAAAGTTCCACAAAGTCAACTATCACTGCAGCCCTCCACCACTCGGGCCTTTATGGAGGAGTGGCCCGACGGAAGCCTGTCCTCAGTGCAAGACAAATGAAAGCCCGCATAGAGTTTGCTAATAATAATAATAAAAAAAAAAAAAAAAAAAGACACATGAAGGACTCCCAGACTATGAGAAATAAGATTCTCTGGTTTGATGAGACGAAGATAGAACTTTCTGGTGATAATTCCAAGCAGTATATGTGGAGAAAACCAGGCACTGCTCATCACCTGCCTAATACAATCCCAACAATGAAACATGGGGGGTGTTTTTCAGCTGCAGGGACAACTGGTTGCAATTGAAGTAAACATGAATGCAGCTAAGTACAGAGATATTGTGGATGAAAACCTCTTCCAGAGAGCTCTGGACCGCAGACTTGGCCGAAGGTTAACCTTCCAACAAGACAATGACCACAAGCACACAGCTACAATAACGAAAGAATGCCTTCAGAACAACTCTGTGACCATTCCTGACTGGCCCAGCCAAAGCCCTGACCTAAACCAAATTGAGCATCTCTGGAGAGACCTGAAAATGGCTGTCCACCATCCAACCTAACTGAACTAGAGAAAATCTGCAAGGAAGAATGGCGTAGGATCCCCAAATCCAGGTGAGAAAAACTTGTTGCATCATTCCCAAGAAGACTCATAGCTGTACTACCTCAAAAGGGTGCTTCTACTCAATACTGAGCAAAGGGTCTGAACACTTATGACCATGTGATATGTCAGTTTCATTTTTAATAAATTTGCAAAAATTTCTACATTTCTGTTGTTTTTTCAGTAAAGATGTGGTGCAGAGTGTAATTAACCCCTTAACCCCCAAGGGTGGTTTGCACGTTAATGACCGCACCAATTTTTGCAATTCTGACCACTGTCTCTTTATGAGGCTATAACTCTGGAACGCTTCAACGGATCTTCACGATTCTGAGACTGTTTTCTTGTGACATATTGTACTTCACGTTAGTGGTAAAATTTATTCGATATAACTTGCGTTTATTTTTGAAAAAATGCAATTATGCCGAAAATTTTGAAAATTGTGCAGTTTTCAAACTTTGAATTTTTATTCCCTTAAAACAGAGAAATATGTCACACAAAATAGTTAATAAATAACATTTCCCACATGTCTACTTTACATCCGCACAATTTTGGAACCAAAATTTTTTTTGTTAGGAAATTATAAGGGTTAAAAGTTGACCAGCGATTTCTTACTTTTACAACAAAATTTACAAAGCCATTTTTTTTTAGGGACCACCTGACATTTGAAGTCACTATATGGCAGAAAATACCCAAAAGTGACACCATTCTAAAAACTGCACCCCTCAAGGTACTCAAAACCACATTCAATAAGTTTATTAACCCTTCAGGTGCTTCATAAGAGCTGAAGCAACGTGGAAGGAAAAAATTAATATTTAACTTTTTAGTCACAAAAATGATCTTTTACAAACTTTTTTTTTATTTTCACAAGGGTAAAAGGAGAAAATGGAAAGATAAAGTTGTTGTGCAATTTCTCCTGAGTACGCCAATACCCCATATGTTGGTGAAAACCACTGTTTGGGCGCATGGCACAGCTCGTAAGGGATGGAGCGACGTTTGACTTTTTCAAACCAAAATTGGCTGGAATTGAGATTGGACGCCATGTCGCATTTGGAGAGCCCCTGATGCGCCTAAACAGTGGAAACCCCCCACAAGTGACACCATTTTGGAAACTAGACCCCCTATGGAACTTATCTAGATCTGTTGTGAGCACTTTGAACCCCCAAGTGTTTCACAAAAGTTTATAATGCCTGGGTGTGAGAAAAAATTTTTTTTTCCACAAAAATGATTTTTTAGTCCCAAATTTTTGATTTTTCACAAGGAAATTGGACCCCAAAAGTTGTTGTCCAATTTGTTCTGAGTACGCTGATACCAAATATGTGGGGGGGGGGGACTGTTTGGGCGCACGGCAGGGCTTGGAAAAGAAGTAACGTTTTGGAATGCAGACGTTGATGGGGGTCACATTGCAGTGCCCCAGATTTGCCTTAACAGTGGAAAACCCCCACAAGTGACCCCATTTTGGAAACTAGACCCCCTAAGGAACTTATCTAGATCTGTGGTGAGCACTTTTAACCCCCAAGTGCTTCACACAAGTTTATAATGCCCAGGCATAAAAATAAAAAATCCTATTTTTTTCCCACAAAAATTATCTTTTAGTCACCAATTTTTTATTTTCCCAAGGGTAACAGGAGAAATTGGACCACAAATGTTGTTGTCCAATTTGTCCCGAGTACACTGATACCCCATATGTGGGGTGGGGGGAACCACTGTTTGGGCGATCGGCAGAGCTCGGAATGGAAGGAGCACCATTTGACTTCTTCCAACCAAAATTGGCTATAATAGAGATTGGACGCCATGTTGCATTTGGAGAGCCCCTGATGTGCCTAAACAGTGGAAACCCCCCAACAAGTGACCCTATTTTGGAAACTAGACCCGCTAAGTAACTTATCTAGATCTGTGGTGAGCAATTTGAACCCCCAAGTGCTTCACACAAGTTTATAACGTAGAGCTGTAAAGTTAAAAAATCATATTTTTTCCACAAAAATGATCTTTTCACCCCAATTTTTAATTTTCCCAAGGGTAACAAGACCCCAAAAGTTATTGTGCAATTTGTCCTGAGTATGCTGATACCTCAAATGTGGGGGTAAACCACTGTTTGGGTGCATGGCAGAGCTCGGAAAGGAAGTAGTGCCGTTTCACTTTTTCAACGCAGAATTGGCTGGATGCCATGTCGTTTGGAGAGCTCCTGATCTGCCTAAACAGTGGAAACCCCCCACAAATGACACCATTTTGGAAACTAGACCCCTCAAGGAACTTATCTAGATGTGTGGTGAGAACTTTGAACCCCCAGGTGTTTCACTAAAGTTTATAACGCCCGAGCATGAAAATAAAAAAATCATTTTTTCCAAAACATGATCTTTTAGTCCCCAACTTTTTATATTCCCAAGGGTAACAGGACAAATTGGACAACAACTTTTGGGGTCCAATTTCTCCTGAGTACGCTGATACCCAATATGTGGGAGAAAACTACTGTATGGGCACACGTCGGGGCTCGGAAGGGAAGTAGTGACGTTTTGGATTGCAGACTTTGATGGAATGGTCTGCGGGCGTCATGTCGCGTTTGGAGAGCCCCTGATGTGCCTAAACAGAGGAAACCCCCACAAGTGACCCCATTTTGGAAAATAGACCCCCGAAGGAACTTATCTAGATGTGTGGTGAGCACTTTGAACCCTGAAGTGCTTCACAGAAGTTTATAACGTACAGCCGAAAAAACAAAAAAAAAAAAAATTTTTTTTTTTTTTTTACAAAAATATTTTTGCCCCCAATTTTTTATTTTCCAAGGGTAACAGAAGAAATTGGACCCCAAGAGTTATTGTGCAATTTGTCCCGAGTACGCTGATACCCCATGTGTGGGGGTAAACTACTGTTTGGGCGCATGGCAGAGTTCAGAAGGGAAGGAGCACCGTTTGACTTTTTCAACACAGAATTGGCTGGAATTGAGATCAGACGCCATGTCACATTTGGAGAGCCCCTGATGTGCCTTAACAGTGGAAACCCCGGGTGATAAAGGGGGTTTGATTTACTATTTATAGCGGGTTTTTATGATTGGCAGCTGTCACACGCTCAAAAAAGCTTTTTATTGCAAAAAATAAGTTTTGCATCACCACCTTTTGAGAGCTATAATTTTTGCATATTTTGGCCCACAGAGTCATGTGAGGTCTTATTTTTTGCGGTACGAGTTAACGTTTTTATTGGTACCATTTTTGAGCATGTGACATTTTTTGATCGCTTTTTATTTCGATTTTTGGGAGGTGAGAATGAACAAAAATCAGCAATTCATGAATTTCTTTTGGGGGGGCGTTTATACCATTCCGCGTGTAGTAAAATTGATAAAGCAGTTTTATTCTTCGGGTTAGTACGATTACGGCGATACCTCATTTATATAATTTTTTTATGTTTTGGCGCTTTTATACAATAAAAACAATTTTATATAAAAAATAATTATTTTTGCATCGCTTTATTCTGCGAGCTATAACTTTTTTATTTTTTCGCTGATGCTGTATGGCGGCTCGTTTTTTGAGGGACAAGAGGACGTTTTCAGTGGTACCATGTTTATTTATATCGGTCTTTTTTATCGCGTGTTATTCCACGTTTTGTTCGGCGGTAAGATGATAAAGCATTGATTTTTTGCTTTTTTTTTTTTTTTTAAGGGGTTCATTAAAGGGGTTAACTAGTTGGACAGTTCTATAGGGTGGGTCGTTACGGACGCGGCGATACCAAATATGTGTACTTTTATTGTTTTATTTACAGGAAGAAATTAATTTATTTGGGGAATATTTTTTTTTTCCCTTTATTTTGGAATTTTTTTTTTTTACAGTTGTGATTTTCATTTTTTTACTTTGTCCCAGGGTGGGACATCACTGTATAATACCAGATCGCTGGTCTCACAGTGTGCACAGCACTCCGTGAGACCAGCGATCTCACAGGCAGTGCTGCAGGCTTCCTCAGCGCCTGCTCTCAGCAGGCACTGAGGAAGCCGCCTCCCTGCAGGACCCGGGGCCTTGCAGAGAGGAAGGCCTCAGAACAGCGCGATCACATTGCGCTGTTCTGAGGGTCTCAGGGGAGCACGCAGGGAGCCCCTCCATGTGCGATGCTTCCCTGTGTCCCCGGTACACCGCGATCATGTTTGATCGTGGTGTGTCAGGATTTAATGTGCCGCTCCCGGCACATAGCTGACACCCGGCCGCGATCAGCTGCGCTCCTGGGGATCGCCTAGGACGTACTATCCCGTCCCTGGGAATTAAGTCCCAGGGCACATGGGATAGTACGTCCGATGACAGGAAGGGGTTAATGAGAAAAAAAATGAACTTTTTGCATTTACCAAATGGCTGCACTGAAACAAAGAATGAAAAATTGAAAGGGGTCTGAATACTTTCCGAACCCACCCATCTATCGATACACACATCTATCTTTCTCTAGTCACCTTCCACGACAGCAGTATCTGAGGATGTCTCTCCGCCCTAATGGGGGACAGGAAACACAAAGGTTAAAAACCACTTCCCTTCCTACAACCACCAGTGTTTTTCCTGTCCCTTATGGGGCATGAAGAGGTTACTGGATAGTGCTGCCGTGGCCAGCGATCAGGAGCACCTTTTTTAATTTACCTGGTCATGCCGGGCAGCCGAGGTCGGGGGGCTCCGCTCTCCTCCTACAAGGGCTGCTCCCATCTACTCTTTCAGTATCAACATCATGGGCAGAGAGAAGGAACGCATTCTCTGAGCAGATATGCAGAGCTGCCACCTGGTCGTCTGTACATACGTTCACCAGACACTATAGACTAAATTTCAATAAGGATTTAACATTTGGCAGACGAGTTCTGCAGGCTGTTGGCCCTTCCTAAGAAATTAGTTGGTGGTATTACTCAGATACTTCTGTCGTGGAAGGTGACTAGAGAACATAGAATTATTCTTATTGGTAATTCGGTTTCTAGGAACCTTTCATGACAGCACTAATTTCACTTCCTATCTGATGTTCCTATTGGATGATTTCTGCACTTTGGTGGTAACTATACATGCTAGTGTGTCCAGAAAAAACACTGGTGGTTGTAGGAACGGGAGGGGTATTTAACCTCTGTGTTTCCTGTCCCCCATTAGGGCGGGGAGACATCCTCTGATACTGCTGTCATGGAATGTTTCTAGAAACCGAATTACCGGTAAGACTAATTCTATTATCGATATATCTATCGATATAAATATTCACTTAGATTTGTTTTGTATGTGTAAACATATTTGAACATGGTATGTAATGATACTATGGTCTTCAATGGAGTATGTAAAGAGGTTGGACAAGGAAATGCATCAGAATTTTTTTTTTGTTAAATATACCGTATATACTCGCGTATAAGCTGAGATTTTCAGCCCATTTTTTAGGGCCAAAAGTCCCCCTCTCGGTTTATACGCGAGTCATATACCGGAGGGTCGGTGGGGTAGCGGGAGTATCGGATCATACTCACCACTCCACGTCTCTGTAGCCCCCCTGCTTCTCCCACGATCTCCGACTCCTTCCTGCAGCGGTCACAAGGTACCGCTCATTAAAGTCATGAATATGCACATATTCATGACTTTAATGAGCAGTACCACGTGACCGCTGAAGGCAGGAAGAGCTGCGAAGACCGCCAGAAGAGGAGAGGCTGCAGAGAGTGACGCCGGCGGGAGGTGAGTATAGCGATATTCATCTGTCACCTGGTCCACCGCTGCGCGCTGCTCCGACCTCCTCGTCCGACTCCTCTAGCTGTGAATGTTCAGGCAGAGGGCGCGATGACGTATTTAGGGCGTGCCGCGCCCTCTGCCTGATCATTCACTGCTGAGGACCTGGAAGAGAGAGCAGCGCAGTGGTGGACCGGTCCGGTGACAGGTAAATATCTAAGGCCCCGGGGTCCTGAGCTAGCAGTGACACCGGCACCTGTCCCCATAGCGCGCCGGTGTCACCGCCTGCTCAGGACACCAGCACCTGGCCCCCAGCGACGAGAGGTGAGTATGTCATTTTTTTTTCTTTTGCAGCAGCGCGGCAGCATAAGGGACCTATACTATGGGGCATAATCTGTGGAGCATATGGGGGCATAATCTGTGGAGCATATGGGGCATAATCTGTGGAACACATGGGGGCATAATCTGTGGAACATATGGGGCATAATCTGTGGAACATATGAGGGCATAATCTGTGGAGCATATGGGGGCATAATCTATGGAGCATATGGGGGCATAATCTGTGGAGAATATGGGGGCATAATCTGTGGAGAATATGGGGGCATAATCTGTGGAGCATATGGGGGCATAATCTATGGAGCATATGGGGCATAATCTGTGGAGAATATGGGGGCATAATCTGTGGAGAATATGGGGGCATAATCTGTGGAGAATATGAGGGCATAATCTGTGGAGCATATGGGGACATAATCTGTGGAGCATAATCTGTGGAGCATATGGGGGCATAATCTGTGGAGCATATGGGGCATAATCTGTGGAGCATATGGGGCATAATCTGTGGAGCATATGGGGGCATAATCTGTGGAACATATGGGGGCATAATCTGTGCAGCATATGGGGGCATAATCTGTGCAGCATATGGGGGCATAATCTGTGGAGCATATGGGGGGCATAATCTATGGAACATATGGGGCATAATCTGTGGAACATATGGGGGTATAATCTGTGGAGCATATGGGGCATAATCTGTGGAGCATAATCTATGGAGCACATGGGGCATAATCTGTGCAGCATATGGGGCATAATCTGCAGCATATGGGGGCATAATCTGGAGCATAATCTGTGCAGCATATGGGTGCATAATCTGTGCAGCATATGGGGCATAATCTGTGGAGCATATTGGGCATAATCTGTGGAGCATATTGGGCATAATCTGTGGAGCATATTGGGCATAATCTGTGCAGCATATGGGGCATAATCTGTGGAGCATCATATGGGGGCATAATCTGTGGAGCATCATATGGGGGCATAATCTGTGGAGCATCATATGGGGGCATAATCTATGGAGCATATGGGGGCATAATCATTTTCCACCCTAGGCTTATACGCGAGTCAATAAGTTTTCCAGTTAGGGGGGTCGGCTTATACACGGATCGGCTTATACATGAGTATATACGGTATTTGCGCTTAAGCGTCTGCGGGATGGACATCTTTTTGTTTGGTCTTTTCCATTCCCTTTTAATCAAATTCAGTAGATTATCATGTAAGGGAAAAACCCTGCGTTTTTTCCACTCCAGGTTACTAAACATGGAATCCTGAATTGTTCGTTGTTCCCTAGGCGTCTCCACCCCAATGGTAGACCTGACAAGTTTGAGTAATTTTCCGATATCTTCGGATAAAAAATAAAAGATGGCCATATTCTTCGTACGAGGAGTACAGGTCTGAGTCATCAGAGGGGCTAATTCTCCCTGCTCTTCCTCTGAATCTACATCAGGACTTTGGATATCTGTAAGAGGGGGAGGGGTGGGCTTTCCGGAATGCCGCTTTAACTGTTCTTTTACCATTGTCTTTACTTCATCTCGAATAATAGCTTTTATGCTCTGGAGTAGGGACGGTGACTCCTTGGCCACAGTTTTATTAATACACGAGCGACAGATTCGCTTGTCATATGTTCTAGGGAGGGTTTCCGTACATAGTGCACATGCCCTGTTTTTTTTTTGCTTTGATGTGGCCTTTTTCCCCTAAAAAACATGACACAGAGGCCGTCATTACCCACATGTCTCGCCTTACAAAGGCACTCACCCACCAAAGACCCTGGGTACCAAGGTAGCCTGTGGGTTTGCTTCCTCGTCCGGTATGCGCGGTTCTGTTGCTGGATCCGCCATGCTTTGATGAGAAGCTGCAGCCGCCGCATCCATTGCACACCGCTTTATCTGGTAGGAGCGGTGTGCGCGCCCCTGGAGCAACTCCCTCTCGGAAGTGTCCAGCACACCGTCTCCCCCGGCGTGTGACGTCACTTCCTGTGCGACCGGAAGCCGTCCCATTCACTTGGCGCTAGTCGTGATGGACATGCCCCTTCCCGGCCCAGCCTGACAGGAGCGGCCGCCGGGGAGTCCAGTAGGGGGATGAGGCGTGGCACTTAGCAGCCCCCAAGACGCCGGGATGATGGGCGCGCGCCATTGCGCCCAGCTGCTCCCACACCGCGGACCTCAGTCTCCAAAACGGATATCATCAGAGGGGGATCCCCCTGGAGGTATGCAGCCTGCCACAGGCATCCACCTGCAGGAACAGGAAACCAAAACTGAGGAGAGAGGTGCCGCCCCCCTTTTATCTCTGCTGGTTTCCTGTTACTGAGGGCGGATGCCATCTCTCATGTACGGTGCTGTCATGGGGAAGGGAAAATTGTTATTTTAGTTTTATTACAGGAGAACGAGGGCTTCGGTGGAATAGGCGTTAGGTGTGTATAAGGCTACGTCCACACGGTCAGTAACCGGCAGCGCTTTGGACGCAGCACATGTCCGCTTCATCCAAAGGCCTTCCGGCTTTTGAACGCAGGCGATTCCGCATGTGTTCATTGAACTGCGTCTCCGCAAGATAAATAGACATGCTGCAGTGTGGTAAAACGCGTTGCATGTCTGTCTCCGCAGGAAGCCGCGAGTGTCGGAGCTCGCATAGTGGGCATGGGATTTCTCAAAATCCCATCCACAATGCTGTAACATCTGGCTGGTGTGCACGTACGCAGCGTCCAACCCGCAGCGTTTACTGCCCGTGGGAACATACTCTCACTGTTTGTTATTTTTAAATAAAAAAGTAAAACTGTGTTTTGTTTTATTTCTAATAAAATACTTTATTCTGGATGTCTTTATTTACCATGTAACTATAGGATTAGTAATGGATAGGTGTCTTATAGACGCTTCTCCATTAATATGCCATGGGCTTGATGTCACCTGACCATACAAAGGTGACAACCCCACAAATCTGAACCCCATTTGCTATCGCTACAGCGCAAGTGTGAAGAGGCAGGCAAAGTGCCAGAATTGGCACATCTAATAGATGAGCCTTTTCTGGGCATTTGCGGGCTGCTATTTTTAGGCTGGGAGGGGTCAATATCCATGGCCCCTTGCCAGCCTGAGGATACCAGACACAAGCAGTCTGCTTTAGCAAGGCTGGTTGTCAAAATGGGGGGACCCCATGCCGTTTTTTTTAAATTTAACTAATTAAAAAAAAACAGTGTGGGGACCCCTCTATTCTTGAAAACCAACTATGCTGAAGCTGACAGCTGAGGGTTGCCCCAGCTGTGAGTTTTGTCTGGTTGGTTATAGAAAATACAGGGGAACCCACGACCCACGCAGTTGTCGTTTATTTATAGCGCAGGTCGCGGCTGATGAATATCCCCATCAGCCGCTCCTGCTGTCACTGTTCTTAGCAGCAGCAGGCTGATGGGAGTCACAGTCCCATCAGCCGCCGCCTGCTACCTCTTTTATTACTTAAATGTAACTCATCATTCTCCCCTGCTCGTGCCGATCACCGGCAGAGGAGGGGAGAATGATGAGCCGTTTTCAGCAGCTGGAACCAGGGAACAGCGCTTACTGTAACGCTTCTTCAGGCGTCAATGCGTGTCACATAGATGACATACATGTGTGTTATGCGTGTGTGGGACATTTTGTGGCCCGTGCTGACATTAAAAAACAGACATGTAAGCATGTTTTGCCCACAGACACACGGTCTGTGGAAACACACTGACATGTGCACAGAATCAATCACTTTTATAGGCAAATAGCGCTCCATTCCTCCAAGTCTCTCCGTATGGCTAAGTAGTACTGTACAGCCACATATGGGGTATTGCCACATTCAGTAGAAGTTGTGGGACAAATTTTGGTGCCATTTTTACTCACTTCTTGTGTGAAAATGTAAAATCTTTGGCTAAAACAAAATTTTGGTGGTAAAAATGTAGTAATTTTGTGTTCACTGCCCTATGGTATAAAATTCTGTGACACACTCATGGTGTCAATATGATCACTGCACCTGCAAACCATAACAGTAAAATTGGGTGCTCCTTGCCTTCCGAGCCTTGCACTGTGCCAGAAAAATATTTCCCGATTACATGTAGGGTATTGGCACACTCATGAAAAAAATTGGCCTCAGTTTGTTGCAAAAAAAAAAAAAATTAATATTAGCCGTTAGAAACATTAAAAACTTGGGGCTAAAACAACATTTTAGTGGTAGAAATACGGATTTTTGTGTTACTCACCGTACATTTTTTAATTTGTGTTACTCATCGTAAATTTTTTTTCTCCGAGACGCTCATTGGGGGACACAGGACTGTGGGTGTATGCTGCCGCTAGGAGGCGGACACTAAGTAAACATAAGAAAATAGGTTAGCTCCTCCTCCGCCATATACACCCAGACACTGGCCACAGGCGAACCCAGTTTGGTGCAAAAAGCAGTAGGAGAACGAAAAGCAAATCAGCGTTAACACAGGTACAATATATCCAGAATTAAACCCACCGAAAAAAATAGAGTCAAATCAAAAACGAAGCCATCTGGCTAATAGGGTGGGTGCTGTGTCCCCCAATGAGCGTCTCGGAGAAAAGGATTTTACGGTAACACAAAAATCCATATTTCTCCTTCGTTTCATTGGGGGACACAGGACAGGACTCCACAGTAAAAGTCGTAACTAGGCATTGCCTATAGGTGCGCTACCGCTGCCTGAAGAATTCTTCTACCCAGACCTGCATCCGCTGAAGCCTGAGTATGGATATTATAATGCTTAGAAAAAGTATGTAGACTGGACCAGGTTGCCGCCTTACAAACCTGTTCCGCCGAAGCCTGATGCCGAAGAGCCCAGGAGGCGACCACTGCTTGAGTGGGGTGAGCCCTGATCCCTGCCGGAACAACCGCGCCTCTGATGCGGTAGGCCTCCTGAATGGTCAACCGTATCCATCTGGCCAAGGTTGATCTTGAGGCAGCAAGTCCTTTCCTGCGACCCTCGGGGAGGATGAACAGCGTGTCCATCTGCCGAAAGGATGCCGTCCGAGATACATACCTTTTGAGCGCTCTCACCAGATCCAGCGTATGGAGAGATTTCTCCACCCGGTGCGTCGGCGCTGGGCAAAACGAGGGCAAAACAATGTCCTCATTGATATGGAACAAGGACACGACCTTTGGCAAAAAATGTGTTTTTGGCCTGAGCACCACCTTATCGTGATGAAAAAGTAAATACGGAGCTCGGCAGGATAGCGCCGCCAGCTCCGAGACCCGTCTTATGGAAGTTATGGCTACCAGAAATACAACTTTCCAGGAAAGGTATGTCAAAGAAACCTCCCGAAGAGGCTGGAATCGAGATTCCTGCAGAACTCCCAGAAACAGGTTGAGATCCCAGACGCCTAAGGGAGCTAGTCTGATTGCCTTATGTGGAGTCGGGAAGGATTTTTTTTCCCCAATGTGAAGCTTACTGCTTGCCACTTGGGTTTTTTTTTTGCCTTCCTCTGGATCAACATGTTAGGGCAGGTTAGGATAGGATATGAGTTGAACTAGATGGACTTAAAGGCTTTCTTCAACCTTAATAACTATGTTACTAAGGGAGCCCTATGGTGGGGTACTACATGGACAACCCCTGAAAAAAGGTTTTTACCTGTAAATTATTGGCAATTCTACGCTGAAAAAGAAAAGACAAAGCTGATATCTGTCTTTTAAGGGTATGGCTCCACGTTCAGGATGGCAGGCGCTTTTGACGGAGCGGAAAGTCCGCTCCGCCCAAAGCCCCACCCCCTTCTGAACGTGCAGTGAACCGGATGTGCTCATTGAACACGGAATCACTGCAGCCCTACATAGGCCTGTGTCATTTCCCTTGCGGCGAAGGAGCGTCGCCGCAAGGGAAAAGGACATGCTGCGATCTGAAAAGACGCGCAGCATGTCAGTTAACGCAGGTCTGCCGCCTGCGTGTTTTTACGCATAGTGGAGATGGGATTTCTTGAAATCCCCTCCACTATGTTGTAACAACTGGACGCTGCGTGTTTGACGCTGTGCCAGCGCACAGCGTCAAACACGCAGCATTTACTGACCGTGGAAACACACCCTAAGAGTACTTGTCGCTAGACCTGAATCTAGGCTGGCTTGGAGAAACGCCAGAATGTTGGGAATTGAAAACTGAAGTGGGGAATAACTGTTCTCTGCATTCTGCACCATGTAAAGAAGACCTTCCAGGTGTGGTGGTAAATACGTGCCGAGGCGGGTTTTCGGTGGCTAACCATTGTGGCAGCGACCTTCTGGGAGAATCCGGCCCAGGTCAGAATCCAAGATTCAACGGCCAGGTCGTCAAACACAGGGTCCGAGTTCTGGTGGTAAACCGTGCCCTGGGAGAGAAGGTCTGCGCGCTCTGCCAGATGCCAGGGTGCTTCGGAGACCCGCTGTACTTGATCTGCGTACCACGAGCGACGAGGTCAATCTGGAGCGACTAATATCACTGAGGCTCCCTCTGTCTTGATCTTTCTGATCACCTTTGGGAGAAACTGATTGCCTGTGGATCCCGGTATCGGGAGACGAAGGTTGGGCACCTTGGTATTTATTCTGGAGGCCATCAGGTCCATGTCCGTCATTCCTCAGCGCAGGCAAATCTGCTGGAATACGTCGGGATGGAGCGACCATTCCCCGGATGCTAGACCCTGACGGCTGAGGAAGTCCGCCGCCCAGTTCTCCTCGCCCGGAATGTGGGCTGCCGATATCACAGAGTGGTTTTTCTCGGCCCAGCCAAGAATATGTTTTACCTCGTGCATGGCTGCCCTGCTGTGGGTATCCCCCGATGATTTATGTAAGCTACGGCTGTAGCGTTGTCCTACTGTATCCGGACGGGGCGGCCAGCCAGATGGTGATGAAAATGCCACACAGCCAGCCGAATAGACTGAATCTCTAGTATGTTGATGGTGAGGGTTGATTCCTACAGAGACCAGCATCCCTGGGCTGTGTAGTGGCGAACACTGCTCCCTTCCGAGAAGGCTGGCGTCCATTGTGACTACCAGCAAATGGACTGGGGGAAAGACTTCCCCTGTTGAGAGGAGCTCACTGTCTACCATGTAAGGGTCTGTCTGACCTGAGCGGACAGACGGCACCGGAGGTTGAAAGAGCAAGGGTTCCTGTCCCAAGCTGCCAAGATGGCATGCTGAAGGGGGCGAAGATGAATTGTGCAAAAGGAATGGCCTCTATTGCTGCCACCATCCTCCCTAAGACCTTCATACAAAACGGATGGTGTGAGGAACCGGATGGTGTGAGGAACCGGCTGGCGAAGAACCCGTACCTCCTGACTGAGAACTAGGGCCTTGTCCCGGGGGAGGATTGTCAACCCCGAGCGGTGGCGAAGATCGTCCCCAGAAAGGTGATCTTCCGAGATGGCACAGGAGATGACTTTCTCAAATTCACCAGCCACCCCAGGAGAATCAGAGTGTCCAGCTTGATGCTGACACTTTCCTTGCAGGCCTGAAAAGACGGACCCTTGATGAGGAGGTCATCTAAATATGGCAAGACGACTATCCTCGGGAGTGCAGAATGGACACAATGGCAGCCATGACTTTTGTGAACACCCTGGGAGCTGTGGCTAGCCCGAAGGGCAAGGCTGCAAACTGAAAGTGTAGGTTGCTGATGGCAAAACATAGAAACCTCTGAGAGGGGAATATGGGGATGTGAAGATAATAGACATCCAGGATGGCAGACGCCAGAAATTCCCCCTTTTCCATGGCCGCAATGACCGAGCGGAGAGACTCCATTCGGAAATGCCGAACGCTGACAAACCTGTTCAGACATTTCAGGTCCAGGATGGGCCTTACAGCGCCGTCCTTCTTGGGTACTATGAACAGGTTGGAATAGAACCCTTGACCTTTCTCGCCCCTCTGGTACTGGGACGATTAACCCCGCTGCACTGAAGGGATTCGACAGCCTTGAATAATGCGCGACCCCGAGATTTTGCTCTGGGAAGACGAGAGGGAAAAAAAAAAAAATTTGACTCGGGGACAGCTGATGAATTCTATCTTGTACCCCGAGGAGACAAACTCCCTGACCCACCTGTCGTGAGTTACCGTGAGCCAGGTGGGGCGAAACCAGAGTAGGCAGCCGCCACTCTGGACGTATCGACCGGATCCTGCCTCCAGTCATTTGGCCGAAAATCTGTGGGACCTAGACCCTCTAGATTTTGGCTGGTGGGATCGCATCTTTCCCAAAGGGTTGGTCTTGTAAGAGATCTGACGATCTCTGGCCTGATTGGGTCGACCTGAGCCGACGGAGCTCGCTGCTGTGGCGCAACTAGGGTTGCGAAAGACCCTAAACCGTGGCTGAAGCTGGTGACGAAAGGGCTTTAATCTTTTGCTGAGGAAGAAAGCTGCTTTTCCCTCCTGTAGTATCAGAAATGAGCTGGTCCAATTTTTCGCCGAATAATCGGCCACTCTGATAGGGTAAGGACGTAAGGGACTTCTTTGAGGTTGAGTCTGCCCGCCATGTCCTCAACCATAAAGCTCTCCTGATAGCAATTGCGTTAGCTGTAGCTAGAGCTGCGCAATTTGCCGCATCCAGGGAAGCATTAATCAAATAGTCTCCTGCAAGAGCGATCTGATTAGAGATCTCAACCACCTCTGGTGGCAAATCCCTACCGTGGAGGGCTCTATTCAGAGACTCCGACCAGGATATCATGGTCTTAGCCACCCAGGTCGCTGCAAAAGAGGGAGAGAGGGCAGAGCCTGATGCCTCAAACCAGGGTGGATAAAAATCAATGATTTTTTTTTAAAAAAAAAAAAAAAAAAAAAAAATCGGATTTTTTTTGATTTAAATCGGATTTTTTTGATTTAAATCGGATTTTTTTCAATAAACTGCTTTTTGAGGAAAATATTTTACCATCCAAAGGTTCTTCAATCATAAAAAAAG
>JARQOD010000001.1:689991014-690015020 GCA_033576555.1 Oophaga sylvatica | reverse complement strand
TTCTTTGTCTCTGTTGACATGTTCCTTGAAACTCAGTTTTCCGTCGGCCATTTTGCTTTCTGTCTTTCTGCAGCTCTTGCCCTCAGTTAATATGGAGTTCCAGTTTTCATGTTCCCGCCCTGATTCTCTCCCTCTTGCTTCTTAAGCAGCCTCAGCTGAACAATCAGTGCTCCTGAATCAAGCCTCAGTCAGTCTGTGACCTGACTCCTGGAAGCCTTGGACTTGTACTCCAGCTATTCCCTACTGAGGAACCTTGGGACACTTTTGGACTCTGGAAACCTGCTGTTTGGTGAATCCATGTTTGCAGAGGAATTACGGTACAGAGAAGAGATCCTGAACCTGCTTTGGAGATTTATTGTAGTGCTTGAAGTTACTCTGGCCTACTGTGTCTCCTGACTCTGTTCCTGCAAACTGTGTGAACTTTTCAGCATGCTTGTATGAAGTAATACAAGTCATTTCATTTCAACCTATGTCTCCTGTGTTTTCCTCGCACCCAAGCACAAGACGCTATAGGAACTGTACACTATACATGACAAGATTCAGGAGCCAATGTTTAGTGTCTGCTGGGTCTGGGAAAGCCGTGTCTGCTGTGACTGTGGATATCAGATGTCCGTTTAAATACCTTATGTCATGACAGTGGTTGTGACTTCTCACAACCATTCCAGGTGAGCGCATTCCCTTAAAATTTTACTCTGCAGTGTTACCACAGGTAAACACTATTGTTTTTTTTTTTTTTCCTTTCCTCTTCTCCTTCCAGCACTTCTGCCTTAAAAGATCTGGAAGATGGAGGCCCGCATAAAGGAACTTTGCGGAGTGACTGATACAATCCTTTCAGATGTACAGACTTTAAAAACCCGTTTTGCAAGCCTACAGGACCTCACTAATCATAATTTGCAAGTGTTTGGACAGACTACCCAGGAATTGCGAGCCAGGATTGAGGCTCTAGAGGAACGAGCCCAGGCTCCTGCCATAACCCCGAGTTCTGGGATCCCCAAATTACCTCCTTTTCGTTTTGGCGGTGAACGTGAGAAATTCAGGGGATTTATTAATCAATGCAATTTATTTTCTCTTGCACATGCTTCACAATTTCCCACTGAACGATCCAAAGTGCTTACTATAATCATGTTGCTTACCAATAAGGCTTTGATGTGGGCAAACCCTCTGATTGAGACTGAGGATGATTGTTTGAATCACCTTGATGCTTTTATTTCAGCCATGGGGCAGGTGTTTGATGACCCCAATCGAGGTGCAACAGCTGAAGCAGCCATGTTAACTTTGCGCCAAGGTAAGCGTTCAGTAGCCGAATATGCCCTGGATTTCAGGAGATGGGCTCTTGATACCACTTGGGACACTTCCGCTAAGAAATCTATTTTTCGGAAAGGGTTGTCTCCACTGATTAAGGATGAACTTGCTCGTGCCGACCCTCCCACTGCGTTAGGTGACTTTATTAACTATTGTATTCGTATTGATGCTCGTCTGACTGAACGCAGACAAGAGAGATGGTTCGAAAATAATCGCACTAACCTTTTACTACCTCCCTCCTCAGCTAAGGAACCTTTGAGTAGGATCACAAGGGAACCAGAACCTGAACCTATGCAGGTGGACTCTTTACAAAGACGGGTTAGTGATGCACGCAAAGAACATCGTATAAAGGAAAATCTATGTTTCTACTGTGGTAAGTCAGGGCACTTCATTATAAACTGCCCCAGCCGTTCTCGTAAGACTACTGCAGCAGTCATTCACTGTGAGTGTTGCGAGAGGAGCTCTGTCATGTCCGAGCCTCAGGCTCCAGAGAGATCTGCTGCAAGAGATCTTGATTTCTCGGACTTAAACTCTGTTAGTTCTGGGGACGATGACGGTATAAACGCTGCAATTTTTCAAGTTTCCTCAGCGATGTCCCAGCTGAGTTGTAAAAGAAACAATTCTCATTGCTTCCTTTCCATCAAACTCTGGGTTGACTCAGTCTGGGTGTCTAGCTCTGCTATGATCGACTCAGGAGCAAGTGGAAATTTTATGGATATCTCCTTTGCTCTGAAACAGGGGATACGTTCAGTGAAGAAGGCTACTCCAGTACAGATGGAGACTGTGGATGGCTCTCTACTGACTTCTGGACCAGTGGATCAAGAAACAGAGCCTTTGAGGGTCCTTATGGGTAAAGATCATCAGGAGAAAATGTCTTTTATGCTTATCTCTTCTCCCCACGTTCCCATTATTCCAGGGCTACCATGGCTGCAGGCGCAGAATCCTACGATTAACTGGGAGACCAAGGAATTACACTTTCCGGAGAAACAGATGAGTCAAGGAGTTTCAGCTTGCTCTGTTCCTAAAGGAACCATGTCAGTCCCTGAACTACCAGCTGTATACCAGGACTATGTGGATTTATGTGACAAGAAGAACGCTGATCAGCTTCCTCCTCACCGTCCATATGATTGTCCAATTGAATTATTGCCTGGAGCCGAGATACATTTTGGTAAGATCTACCCCCTAGCGGGGCCCGAGCTAAAAGCTTTGAAGGATTATATAGACGAAAATTTAGCCAAGGGCTTCATACGCCCCTCTTCATCTCCCGCAGGTGCACCCATCTTCTTTGTGAAGAAGAAAGATAGATCTCTGAGACCCTGCATAGACTATAGGGAACTCAATAAGGTTACTATTAGAAACCGTTATCCATTGCCTTTAACACTAGGACTACTGGACTCGTGACCCCGCCTAGAACTACTGAAAGGAGTCATTTTGACTCCTTGCTTGTTTTCGTTTATTTTTAGAGTTTCATTTGTGGTTATTTATTAATAATTATATTTTTTGTAATGTATTATTATTGTGAGATCCAATAGTAATGCTTTTGATTGTTTTTTTTCTGCTTTTCTTATTTTTCTACAGAAAATAACAATAATTATAATAGACGTTTTTCAAACATTTTTTTTTATTCAAGTGCACACATATAAACAACAACTGAAGAACAAAAAGCAGAGAAAATGTAGGTGGAGGAGCATAAAAATGAAAATATGGCGCAGAATTCACCTTCTAAACATTTGGTGTTTCGCATTTTAGGCATTGCCTTTGATTTAGTACATTGCCCACACAAAGACTTACCACAAGTCTTACAATTGCCGACAGATCTATTTTTCTTGCACTTTTCTTTGATCTGGCAAAATTTTGTTTGAACCATCACTTCTGAGCATGTAGAAACTTGGGACGTGGAACCCTTTTCCCTATCTGTGACATAAGGACCACTCAACTCTCTCACAAGCGTTTGCAAAAATGCCTTGCGTGACATTTTTTGGTGGGTTATCTCATTGAATATTATCCATGAATTTATACCCGCAAAGTCTAAGGCATTTTCAAATGCATGAACAGGCCATCTCCTTGTGCATGTTCGTGTGGTATATTTTCGTGCCATCTGATCCACTACATCTACTCCATATTTTGTTTCATTGTAAAACTTTACCGTTTCTGGAGTTTTTTTAGCGGAATCAGACGCAACAACAACATCTGGATGGACGGAACTCAAAATGACAACATTTTTGTTGGGCTTTCCTTGATATACTGTAAGTGTAAAATTGTCTTCATTTCTAAACACTTTAGTGTTGTACAATTCCTCTTTCATGGATTTTATTTCTTTAGGCACTTCTCGCCTTATCTTGTTCAGTGTTCCCACGATGGTTGTTCCTTTGCTTTTTAGCTGTTTAGCTAATTTTACTGAAGTAAAATAATTATCGGTTGTAACATTGCAACCTTTTTTCAAAAACGGGTCCAATAACTTCATTACCACATGGTCAGCTAAACGGTCCTCAGCACGGCGTGTGTCATCTTTGCCTAGATAAGGGAAGCCATTTGCCAGATATTTGCTCTCCTTATCAACAGCTAGCCAATATTTGTGGCCATATTTATCTGGTTTGGAAGGCATGTACTGCGTGAATGGACAACTAGTTTTGCTTGGGAAAAGTTGCTCATCCACCGTTATGTATGGGCCAGGTTTGTAACACGCAATACAATTTTCAATAAACCTGTCCCACACAGTAGAAAATAGAGCAAACTTGTCCGTTTGCAGTCTCTCCGATCGAGTAGATTTCTCATCAAATCTGAGAAACCTCATAATTTCAACAAAGCGGTCCCTAGACATTGACGCTTTGCAAAACGGTATTCCCCAGTCATTACACCAAATACTGCTAATCGAGTGACGGTTCGTGCCAGATATTCCACGAGCATAGAATATCGCAATGAATGCATCTAGCTCCTCATCAGATAGAGTAAACTGTAAATTATTGTTCCTGCATGCTTCTGCAAGCGTACAGTTCTTTATATGTGTCAATATATATGAATCAAAAATTAGCATAAGATAAGAGCCTAGAGTAAACAAGCTATTTTGTTCAGCATTACACAGTAATACAAGCAGGTAAAACACAAGGAAAATGTGAAAAGTTGACATGTAAATTGAACTACATCTATATGAACATCAGGGTAAATAAGACAGAGTGAAAAAATTATGCACAAAACTTTATGGCAACATTTAGTGACAAAAGGACCTCAAAATATGGTAGGGAGTCAAAATGACTCCCTTCAGTAGTTCTTGGTAAATTTTGAAAAAAACGCGCAAATTTTTCACCAAAATTATTTATTCTCACAAAATCTTTTTTCACATCATATTTGAGGAAAAGTCACCGAGTTTCAAGCCGGAATTCTGAAAAATGTAGTCACAGAAGAGAATAAAAAACGAAAGGAGTCAAAATGACTCCATCAGTAGTTCTAGTGTTAATCCCTGAGTTGTTGGAGAGAGTGCGGCATGCCAAAATTTTCTCTAAACTGGATCTCCGTGGGGCCTATAACTTGGTCCGTATTAGACCTGGGGATGAATGGAAGACTGCTTTCAGGTCACGCTATGGACACTTTGAATATCTAGTTATGCCTTTTGGTCTGAGTACCGCCCCAGCCACTTTCCAACACTTCGTGAATGATATCTTCAGGGATCTCCTAGATACATTTGTGGTGATTTATCTGGATGATATTCTAATTTTTTCTAACTCCACAGAGGAACATCATGGACATGTGAGAATGGTCTTAGAACGCCTAAGACAAAACCATCTCTACATCAAACTTGAAAAGTGTGAATTCCATAGGACCGAAATTCAATTTCTGGGGTATGTACTGTTATGTTTCGGTAGCTGAGGAGTGCAGGTAAAAAAGGCAATACACCAGAGCAGTTGGAATCTATGAGATTGCAGTACCCTGACTAACCACCACAACTAGAGGCAGCCGTGGAGCGTTCCTACGTTGGTCCTAGACGCCTCGTCACAGCCTGAGAAACTAACTACACCTAAAGATAGAAATAGGAAAGCTATCTGCCCCGGAGCAGAACCCCAAAGATAATAGAAAGCCCCCAAACATGTAATGTCGGTTAGACAAGAGGAAATACTGACACAGAAAGAAAATAGCATGAGCAAACGCTGGGGCCCAAACTATCTAAATAGAAAAGGATAGGAAGGGTACTTACTGCAATCCCAGAAAACCCTGAAAAGCACCAACTCTACTAATTTCAAAATCACCTGAGATCACACGACCTCTACCACCTAAATTAGTTCTCTGGTGTAACAAAATCAAAACAGCAGCCACTGAAAAAACTGGAAAAAGCAAAAGAACAAAACACAGTGGCTGAACTAAACTGAGAGGGCAGCAGCCCCGGAGGGGACCCTGAAGGCCCCAAAGAAGTGCAGGACAAAATGCAAAAATATAGCAAAAACACAAAAGAAGACAAAGTCTTATCTGTTAGCAGGAGATGCAGACACGACACAGCAGGCTACAAGGGAAACTGGAATGAAGGATTCAGACCAGAACAATTGATCACCGGCAACCCTGATGGGAAAATGACTCCCTTATATAAGACCAGTCAGTAACACCTGATTCCCAGTCCTCACAATCTTCACTAGCACCGCTTGTAACCACCAGAGGGAGCCTCTGCTCAGAACTCATCTCAAACCCATTCACAACAATGTACTATCTACGCAAGGGATTAGTATGGATGGAAGCAAGACCCAAGCCATCAAGGATTGGCCAATTCCTAGAAATGTAAAGGAGGTGCAGCGCTTCATCGGGTTTGCCAACTTCTATAGACGTTTCATTAAAATTTTTTCTGAGGTAGTGTCACCTATCACCCAACTTACCCGGAAACAGTCTAGGTTCTCCTGGACCCCGCAAGCTCAGGAAGCATTTTTCTGTTTAAAGGATAAATTTACCACCGCACCTATCTTAGTACATCCCAACCCCGAGCTTGCCTTCATAATAGAGGTGGATGCTTCAGACTGTGCCGTTGGAGCTATACTCTCTCAGAGAACAGGTGAGAAGAATGTCTTGCATCCCTGTGCCTTCTTTTCCCAGCAGTTGTCTTCGGCTGAGAGGAACTACGATGTGGGCAATAGAGAATTGTTGGCCATTATTGCCGCCTTCAAGGAATGGAAACACCTTCTTCAGGGAGCTGCACAGCAAATAGTCGTCCTGACAGACCATCGTAACCTTGAATTTATCAGGTCGGCTAAGTGCCTGACTCCTCGCCAGGCTCGCTGGAATCTTTTCCTAAACCAATTTAATTTTGTCATTTCTTATAGACCAGGATCGTGCAATGGAAAGGCTGATGCACTCTCTAGGATTCATTCAGCAGAGACACGTCCACTTACTCCTCCTAAGACTATTCTTCCTGACTCTAGATTCCTGGGAGTGATTCATAATCAAGACCTACTTAAGGACATCAAGGAAGCATACCATGCGGATTCTTTGTTGGCTCAACCCCCAAGGGACGTAAGTCTTGTCTTTAAGAATGGTGTGTGGATTCAGGGACAACGTCTGTATATACCTGAAACAGTCAGATTGAGAGTATTGCAACTCATCCACGATTCCAAGATAGCCGGGCATAGGGGAATTCTAAAGACACAAGAATTTCTTTCTCGTTTCTTTTGGTGGCCCACTTACAGGAAAGATGTTTTAAACTATGTCACTTCATGTGAAGTCTGTGCAAGATGCAAAACACCTCGCTCCTCACCAACTGGTCTGTTGCAACCTCTTCCCACCCCGTCCCGCCCGTGGGGATCCATTTCTATGGACTTCATTGTGGAGTTACCAGCCTCTCAAGGGAAGAACACCATTCTAGTGGTGGTCGATCGTTTAACAAAGGCAGCTCATTTTATCCCTTGTGTCGGCTTACCCACTGCAAAACAGACATCAGACTTGATGATTAAGAATGTGTTTCGCTTACATGGAGTACCGATGAGGTCATTTCGGATCGAGGGGTGCAATTCACTTCAAGGTTTTGGCAAAATTTCTGTGCAGCATTGGACATTAAAGTAAACCTTTCTTCTGCTTTTCATCCCCAGACTAATGGACAGACAGAACGAACCAATCAGACCCTGGAGCAGTATCTCCGCTGCTTTATCTGCCACCTACAAGATGATTGGGTGGATCTACTTCCACTGGCTGAGTTCTCTTATAACAACTCTCAGAGCGCCTCCACTAAGCAGTCTCCTTTTTACTCCAATCTAGGTTATCATCCTAACATTCTTCCTCGATTTCCCATAGATACGCCCTTGCCGGCAGTGGCTGAAAGAATCACTTCTTTACAAAAGAATATGGATCTTCTAAAGGAAATTCTAGAATTGGCTCAGGAAAGGTACAAGAAAGCAGCAGATAATTTCGTAAACCTGCACCAGCTTTCAAGGTAGGAGATTTGGTCTGGCTGTCAACCAGAAATCTTAAATTAAAGATTCCATTGTCTAAATTGGGACATAAGTACATTGGACCTTATAAGATCAGTAAGATTATAAGTGCTGTTGCTTGTCGTCTTCAACTGCCCAGAACTATGAGAATCCACCCTGTCTTTCATGTATCCCTACTAAAGGCTGCAACACCCAATACGTTTCCTGGACGTTCTTCTCCTTGCCCTGACCCAGTGCTGGTCGATGGTCAGGAAGAATTTATGGTGGAAAGGATTCTAGATTCCAGGTTGTACAGAAATCAGTTGCAATATTTGATTAAATGGCAGGGCTACCCAGTGGAGGACAACTCATGGGAACCAGTCAACAATGTAAATGCTCCTCGCCTGCTCCGCCAGTTTCATCAGAGGTACCCTGACAAGCCTGGTCTGAGGTCATCCGGAGGTTGTCCCTAAGGGGGGAGTAATGTAAGGTTCTTTGTCTCTGTTGACATGTTCCTTGAAACTCAGTTTTCCGTCGGCCATTTTGCTTTCTGTCTTTCTGCAGCTCTTGCCCTCAGTTAATATGGAGTTCCAGTTTTCATGTTCCCGCCCTGATTCTCTCCCTCTTGCTTCTTAAGCAGCCTCAGCTGAACAATCAGTGCTCCTGAATCAAGCCTCAGTCAGTCTGTGACCTGACTCCTGGAAGCCTTGGACTTGTACTCCAGCTATTCCCTACTGAGGAACCTTGGAACACTTTTGGACTCTGAAACCTGCTGTTTGGTGAATCCATGTTTGCAGAGGAATTACGGTACAGAGAAGAGATCCTGAACCTGCTTTGGAGATTTATTGTAGTGCTTGAAGTTACTCTGGCCTGCTGTGTCTCCTGACTCTGTTCCTGCAAACTGTGTGAACTTTTCAGCATGCTTGTATGAAGTAATACAAGTCATTTCATTTCAACCTATGTCTCCTGTGTTTTCCTCGCACCCAAGCACAAGACGCTATAGGAACTGTACACTATACATGACAGTAAATCTGCATCTTTGCCCCCCCATAGGAGCTATGACTGTGCTATTGAATTAGTGCCTGGTAGTAAATTCCCTAAAGGTCGCCTTTTTAACTTGTCTGTACCTGAACATAACGCTATGCGGTCTTATATCAAGGAGTCATTGGAGAAGGGTCATATCAGACCATCCTCTTCACCCTTGGGTGCCGGTTTTTTCTTTGTGGCCAAAAAGGATGGTTCATTAAGGCCGTGTATTGATTATCGTCACTTGAACAAGATCACTGTGAAATATCAATATCCGTTACCTTTGATTTCTGACCTGTTTTCCAGGGTGAAAAGTGCTACTTGGTTTACCAAGCTTGACCTCAGGGGGGCGTAAAACCTTATTCGCATTAAGCACGAGGATGAATGGAAGATGGCGTTTAATACCCCAGAGGGGCATTTTGAGTACCTAGTGATGCCCTTTGGGCTCACTAATGCTTCTTCCGTCTTCCAGTTCTTCATGAAGGACATTTTCAGGGATTTTGTGGATAAATTTCTGATTGCTTATTTGGATGATATCTTGATTTTTTCCAATGACTGGTACTCTCATGTGAAACATGTTCGGACTGTGTTCCAGATTTTGAGAGAGAATGCTCTGTATGTGAAGGGATCAAAGAGTCTTTTTGGCGTACAGAGCATCTCATTTCTGGGATTCATTTTGTCTCCATCTGTTATTGAAATGGACCCGGCTAAGGTTCAGGCCACCTCTGATTGGGTCCAACCTACTTCATTAAAGGCTCTTCAGAGATTCTTGGGTTTTGCCAATTGTTATCATAAATTTATTGGTAATTTCTCTGTTATTGTTAAACCATTGACTGATTTGACCAAAAAGGGTTCTGATGTGGTGAATTGGCCTCCTGAGGCAGTCTCTGCGTTTCAGGAACTTAAGCAGAGATTCACTTCTGCTCCTGTTCTACGGCAGCCTGATGTTTCTCTGCCATTTCAGTTGGAGGTTGATGCCTCTGAAATTGGGGCAGGTGCTGTTTTGTCCCAAAGAAATCCTGAGACCTCTAAAAGTAACCCTTGTGCTTTTTTCTCTCGAAAATTTTCTCCAACTGAACGTAATTATGACGTGGGTAATCGGGAGTTATTGGCCATGAAGTGGGCTTTTGAAGAGTGGAGACATTGGCTGGAGGGAGCCAAACATCAGGTGGGGGTCCTCACGGACCATAAGAATCTGGTTTATCTGGAATCAGCCAAGCGACTTAATCCTAGACAGGCCAGGTGGGCCTTGTTTTTCACACATTTTAATTTTCTGGTTTCCTTTCTTCCTGGCACTAAGAATGTTAAGGCGGATGCTCTCTCGAGGAGTTTCCTTGCGGACTCTCCTGAGTTATCTGATCCTACTGTTATTTTGAAAGAGGGTGTAGTTCTTTCCGCCATCTCGCCCAATTTGATACTGGCTCTGGAAGGGTGTCAGGAGGATAAACCCGAGCGCTGCCCTATTGGGAAATTGTTTGTCCCAGACCGGTGGAAAAAGAGTGTGATGTCTGAGATTCATTGTTCCGCGTTGGCTGGTCATCCCGGAATTTTTGGTACCAGAGACTTGGTGAGTCGGTCCTTTTGGTGGCCTACTTTGTCTCGTGACATCAGGGAGTTTGTGCAGTCCTGTGGGACTTGCTCTCGCTCCAAGCCTTGCTCTCGCTCTAGTGGTTTGTTGATGCCATTGCCTGTGCCCAAGACGCCATGGACCCATATCTCTATGGATTTTATTTCTGACCTCCCTGTTTCTCAGAGAATGACCCTTATCTGGGTGATTTGTGATAGGTTTTCCAAGATGATACATCTTGTGTCATTACCTAAGTTGCCTTCCTCCTCCGAATTGGTGCCTTTGTTCCTTCAGCACGTGGTTCGGTTACACGGCATTCCTGAGAACATTGTGTCTGACAGAGGAGTCCAGTTTGTTTCCAGATTTTGGAGGACTTTTTGTTCTAAACTTGGTGTTCAATTGTCTTTCCTGGTCTTTTTAGGGTCAGTCGCCTTTTCTCCCTATGAGAGAGAAGGTATACTCACATACACTTTTTTTTGAAAGAGGATACTGGAAAGTCAAGGGCCTCACCCTGCTACTTACAGTAGGAGGGGGTATGCTGGGCTCTACAGACGCCGAGAGGGATGACCTATCACCGTCCATGTCCGTCTGTTTTAGCGTCAGACAGGGTGACTTACCAGGATTTTATAGGATCGAGGGTCCAGCGCTCTTCATGTGCTCCTCCCCCCCCCTGGTTTTGGCCCAGTATGGGGAGGAACCGATCGGATCGTCCCAGGATGTTGCTGCCTCTAGGCGCCGCCGTCCATGTCAGCGGAGCGCGCGTGCGTTCCACCCTGGAACGCATAGGGAGACACCAGAAGTGAACTCCCTCACTCGGAAGTGACGTTGCGCCCTGCACCAACCCACACATGGAGCCGGCAGGAAGAAAGCCACGTGCGTGCTCCTGGACACCGCAGCATGGGGAAGGAGGATGCCGGGGAGCGCACTGAGGACCCCGGGTGCACAACACCGCCCCGCTTTACCCCCAAGGGATGCGCAGGAGAGGCGGGAAGGTCCCGAGTCCCGCCGAAGCGAGGAGACGGAGCAGCCATGAGAGGAGAGCAGAGCCCCCGACCTCAGCTATCCGGTATGTGAATATTTCTGTGGGTAGCTCCGATCACCAGCCACGGCAGCTCCAGCAGGACCTCTTCATGCCCTCGAAGCCATCGAAATGCATTAGTCTTTCAAAGACAGTGTTTAAAGGAAGTAACATACATTCTTCAGACCTTCAATATTTTACAAAAAATGTCAATGGAGTGACTAAAAAGACACCCAATAGCACCAGAGAGTTTTAAGTGCTTTTGCTTAAAAAAAAAATGGTAATGATTTTTTGCTGATTAAGTATAAATATATGCCCCAAAAAGACTAAAAAAAATTTACTCCAAAAAATGCAGGGTGAAATATTTTGAAAATGTTCTGAAGAAACAACCAAAAAATTCTATAAAAATACCCTTCAGGAATCGCTGCTTTTCTCTGGAGTTTTGTAAATCTGACGAGTCCACTGGAAAGAGACTTCATATGAACATACTCTTAATTGTTTAAACACAGAGAAGACCGCAAACAAAATTAAATAAAAAAGCAGGTATAAGCACCCCCAAAATGGGTTATAATCTTGCCAATTATCTGGAATAATGACTAATAATATGGAAAAAATAGAAATGACTGTAATTGAAATAAACAAACACTTTCTGGTTTCATTTTAAAGAAACCAGAATTCTGAACGTCAAACATTTTTGTGCTTTTTCAAATATGGTTAACCACACTGAATCTAGGTTGCAATCGAGATAGAGCCAAAAATACTAGAAGAAAAAGACTGTCATTTGTGTTACTATATTTCTTTCACAGATTCCAACTCATTTCCTTGTACCTTCGTGTTACTAGGATAGGAAAACTGATGCTGTGTTGCTACTGTGGCTAAGACCACACAACTTCGCAGTGGAAAACATCCAAGTTCCATCAGTGAGTCACGCTCAGCTCTGGTACAGGTTAAGTTATGCATGTATGATATCCATCAGGTTTACAAGTTTACATATGGCAGAGGCAGTGAACAATTAACTGTGTACTGTCTGAAATGTATTAAAAGTCCTTCCCCTGAGTAGTAGCCACGGAGCAAAACTTGCCTGTATTTTTCACCACCAAGACATCCATTTCACTAACAGGTTATTTATTGCCTGACCCATAAATATGATATTTCCTACGCTACAATTGAACAGTTTTATGCCAAAAAGAAACAGGACACCTTTGGCTGAATCCACGTTACACAAACAAACGTACAGAGTTGTTGATTTTTCTTACTCAGTTCTCGTCTAGAGATTTTAGAGTTTCAAAGCCAGACAGAGTAGACACCTACAGCAAAGCGTAGCTGCCTTGTGGTTGAAAACCTACACCGACATCTGCCAATGCCAAGCTCCAACCACCAACATTTCAAAGTAGGGCTGTTATTAAGTAGATTGTAATACAAATGTGCTGGCAAAATTCTTATTATAATCACTATTGACTTGTATTTAACAATCATGTCCAAATTAAAATCATATGTACATTTTCATAATAAAATTCTAAACATTTTTAGTAATTATAAGCAATTCCAAGACCTACAATTGCCATACACTAAACAGATTATGTCAGCCATTGTTTTTTTTTTGTTTGTTTTTTTAAATCTACAGAGCATCATTACCCATAGGACTCAAGTTGGCATTAAGAGGAATGCAATAGAAACATCCCTAGAGGTTTAGTGCCACACCCAAGGAATTTTACAACGTTGCTCCCAATATTTTCCATTGGTGGAAAATGGATTTCAAAGCTTTAACTCATGTTTAGACTGAAAAGTTTAGACCTGAAGCAATTCCAAGTATAACTGTTTTGGGCGAATCACTAAAATTCTCTTAGACCAGGCTACAGGACTCTTTTTGTACTCATCTTTTAACACTATTACACAGCTTGAATGAGAGATAATTGCTGTCTTTTCCAGTTTTTACAGATAAAACCTTTACAAACATATCAAAGGAGATCTGGCTAGCAGGGGTCTTTTACTTTATAGAAAAACAATTGTTTCCATGAAATTGAAAAGATATAAAACTGAAAAAAAAAATCCCAACAAGGGCATGATCAGCAGCCACTGAGACCAGTCAAGCACTAGTGAAGCTTTTTTTTAAAAAAAATGGTTCAAAGGACCTGGCAAAAGCCCCCGTCCTTCGTGTCAGGTCTAGATCACTGGCATCACTAAAGTCTAAAATTGAAAAATAATGCAACGCGTGCAAATTAGTCCTCCATTTCTGAGTAGATGGGACTCATATGATCTCATTCACACCTTCACCCAAGTTTAGGTACAAAGCAGGTGTCCTGGTCTTTTAACCCACAATGTATCCACATCAGGTGAGAGTGCACATATGGCATAAGATAGAAGAGGGACATATCCTCCCAACAGAGAAGATCCGTGGAAATTAGTATACAGGACGGAAGCTTTTATTATACTCACATCAGTAGCATAGCTAATGGGGGGCACGGGGCGGTCGCCCCGGGCCCTAGGGGCCCACCCAGAGCTACGCTACTGTCAGGGCCGGTGTTAGGGGCCCCATCCCATAAGGGGCCCCTGCCTCCGGTCAATGATTAGCTTTTATTTCCCCTGCATTTGTACTGCGCATGTATCTAAAGTAACATGCAAGGTAGAAACGCGATTACAGGGAGTCAACAGAGAGAAGAAATGACAGGCTTCCAATCAGAGTGCAGGCAGTGAGTCATGTGACCGCTCTTCTGTAGTCTGTGGAGGAGAGAGGGAAGGGAGGTCACTCACCCAATCCTGGCTGAGCGCGCTCTTCTTCAAAGCTGCCTGCTGCAGAGAAGTCATCGGCTCCAGCAGCAGCCGGGACGCAGCGGGGCCCTGCATCTGACTGTGAGCTCAGGTCACTGTCTGCACTTGTCTGCTTCTGCCTGGGAGGAGACTGACAGCCAAGGAGGCTAGGAGCAGCACCAGGACCAGAGGACACACTCCACACAGCATGAGGACTGATGAGTATCTTGGCACGTGTCATTTACTATTTGATATGTCTAATCTGTTGGTCGAATGTATACATACAGGTATATAAAGCAATGAAGGCTCTTACACTTGTATGTCTTGTTTATGCTGCAAGCTGGACAGAGACTGAAAACTGACATGTGATCGATAAGTGTGTTGGCACATAATTTATTTCATGCATATACAATAGCACAAAGGTATATCAGATCTGTAGGTGTCAATATACACATACTAGTTTTCTGAAAGTTTATTGCTTGACATGATAAAAATGAAAGACTGACAAGTGGATTGACAAGTATCTTGGGAAATGACATTATATGTAGGCACACCAAAGCATAAAAAGATGTATCTGATCTGTGTATAAGCATCTAAGTTCAAGAAACCATGTTGCTTTTCAGTTTTATAGGATTTGCCTATCATGCCATCCCCATCTGGGGGGTTATGTTATAAATACAGCCACTAACTTGCCTACATTAATATGGAGATCCTCTTTGGCAGTGGCCAACGCATTGATCATGGGGACAAGATGGCCACATGTTAGACCATTAACTCAGGATCAATGATTGAGTCCATACCACAGCCAATACAAAGTGTAATAATATTTATCTTTTTACACATTTTTGACAGTTGCTTTTGGTGGAGCTTTTGTTTGGACATTTTAAAAGTATCTTAATAAAGTTTGTATTTTAGGGGATGCTTACGTTAGAAGTTAGTCCTGTATCCTTGTAAAACTATATACTCTGTTATCTACAACCTATACGAGCAACAGAGTCAAAAATGGCCCATCAGCAACTCTAATGTCAATAGCAATGAATCCACTTGGATGCAAAGAGGTGCAAAAAAATACAATTTTTATTGACACATATAAATAGTAATCAGAATGAGAGTGACAGTGAAAAGACATAGGCACAGCGCCAGGTATAAATGACGCACCAAAGGCACTTAATAATGAGTAACCAACCGATAAATCAATAGTGAGAGTGCTGCAATGCAACACCACAAAGCTCAATGCTAAAGCCAGTAAACTGTACGGTAGCAATTCAGAATTAACCCTATAGAGCATGAAGTAATTACATGCAGTAAGAGAAATACTGGGGCTAACAGACAACAACCTAATTTATAAGTGGGGTCATATCCCTCAGTTACACATACTGAATACCCCAAGTAAAGTGCCGTAAATAGTGCATAAAGTAAAAGAGTTTAGGAGAGGTCCAAAAAACCCTTACCCATGTGGGAACCTGCTGCGCCTCGCTGCCCAACACGTTTCGCCCGATAGGGCTTCTTCGGGGGCTATGCTGACATATTTCTCTTACTGCATGTAATTACTTCATGCTCTATAGGGTTAATTCTGAATTGCCACCGTACAGTTTACTGGCTTTAGCATTGAGCTTTGTGGTGTTGCATTGCAGCCCCCTAACTATTGATTTATCGATTGGTTACTCATTATTAAGTGCCTTTGGTGCCGCATTTATACCTGGCGCTGTGCCTATGTCTTTTCACCGTCACTCTCATTCTGATTACTATTTATATGTGTCAATAAAAATTGTATTTTTTTGCACCTCTTTGCATCCAAGTGGATTCATTGCTATTGACATTAGAGTTGCTGATGGGCCATTTTTGACTCTGTTGCTCGTATAGGTTGTATTTCATTGGGAGTCGCCCATGGACTTTATTATAGTCTTGTACTGATCATTTATAGGCATGATTTTTTCTGTTATACTCTGTAATCTGAAGTATCTTAAATGGCCAATATGGCAGGAAATGAGAAGTGATAACAGTGAGCACTAGTAAAGAGAAAGAAGGGCTGAGCCAGTTCCCTGGATGTAGGGGTTGTGTGGACAACAGTTGCTCACTATGGGCCTGATTCATCATCTCTCTGCCTTGATTGACATGGCTGACATCTCCTATGTCATCCACTGTCTGTCCAGCTCTCGCACCTGTACAGAGGGAACAGGAGCTGCGTAGCGCAACAGACTGGATGACAAAGGAGACGTCAGCCACGTCAGTAAAGGCAGGAGGATGGCTGTTATGAATGTGCTAGAGATGGTTTCTGAGCAGAGGCTCCCTCTGGTGGTTACAGAAAGTACTGAACCTTTCAGCGAGGAGTGGCAATCTGGAATCACGAACTGGTCTGATATAAGGGAGGTTCCCTCCCATGATGGTTGCCGGTGACCAATTGTTCTTGTCTCAATTGTGGTTCCTGGTTCATTTGGAAGTTTGCTGGAGTCCTGCCTGCATCTCCTGCTTTCAGATAAGATATTTTTTGCTTTTCTTTTGTGCTTGCTTTTTGCATTGTTTTCTGCACTTTTGTGGAGGTCAGCAAGGTCCCCCCTGGGGCCTGAGCTCCTCACAGTTTTTCTGCAGCCACTGTTATTTGCTCATTTGCTTTTTCCTGTTTTTTCAGCGGCTGCGGCTTGGTTTTTGTTCACACTGAGATCTGATTTAGTGGGTGGCGAGATCGTGTGATCTCAGTATTTTTGTAATCAGAATTGTTGGATTTTTGTAGGGTTTTCTGGGTTGCAGAAAGTAATCTCTCCTGTCCTATCCTATTTAGTCAGCTTGTGGCCCAGCGTTTGCTCAGTCTATTTTCTGCCTATGTTTGTATTTTCATCTTGTCTAACCGCTATTATATGTTTGGGGGCTTCCTATTTTCTTTGGGGATCTGCTCCATGGCAGATAGCTTTCATCTTTCTGCCTTTAGGTGTAGTTATCTCTCAGGCTGTGACGAGGCGTCTAGGATTAACGTAGGAACGCTCCACGGCTACCTCTAGTTGTGTCGTTAGTTTAGAAATCTGTAACCCATCAGTTACCAACATCTCAGGTGTTCGGCTGCCCTGCGTTGTTCCTGTCCTCCTCAGCTACGGAAACATAACAGATGGCAATTGTGGGGTCAGAGGAGGCTCTATATGTCCTCAATCCTCCATGCAAGGCACAAAAAAGAGCTTTTATTATACTTACAGGCGGCGCGGTCTGGGCATCTCTGGTCTTGATCCGGTGCCTACCCTCTTCTTGTGATCGCTGTCCCGCTTCGTTTGGAAGATGTGTCCTACATCATGCATTCAGTGTCCTCTATCGCACTCCGTGCAGGCGCACTTATCTTTGCCCTACTGAAGTCAGAGCACAGTATTGTAGTGCGCATGCGCCGGCTTTACTTCCATGTCATCAGCGGCCTTTGGCCTTTCCCAGCACATACGCACTACAGTACTTAGCTCTGCTTTCAGCAGCCCAGAGAGAAGTGCGCCTCCACAGGAGCACTATGGGTGACACTGTGTGCGATGACATAGGACGTGTCATCCAGATGATGCAGTAATGGAGGATGGCGATCTTAAGTCAAGACCAGCTACGCCTTGGTGAGTGCAGTTGGTGAGTATGAGAGGTCATTTTTATGCCTTGCAGAGGGGATTGGGGACAGATTCACAGCCTTCCATATAAAGGCTGCCTATGGGGATGCATTACACTATAGAGGCTGCCTATGGGGATGCATTACGCTATAGAGGCTGCTTATGGGGGCTGAATTATACTATATAGTCTTCCTATGTGAAGTGCATTACACTATAGAGTCTGCCTATGGGGAGTACATTATACTGTAGAGTCTGCCTATGGGGAGAGCATTATACTGTAGAGTCTGCCTATGGAGAGTGCATTATACTGTAGAGTCTGCCTATGGGGAGTGCATTATACTGTAGAGTATGCCCATGGGGAGTGCATGATACTATATGAAGGCCTAAGGGGAGTGCATTATACTATATAGTGTCTGCCTATGGGAGAGCATTATACTATATTGAGGACTATCTGGTGTATTAGGCTATATGGAGGCTATCTAGGGGGCCATCATACAGTGTGGAGATTACAGTGATATGGCCATCATACAGTGTTGGAGCCATTTAACAGTTTGGGGGCTGTTAAGGGGTCAGTATATATCCAGTGACGGGGAATTATACTGTGTATTAGAGAGCATCATACTGTGCATAGGGGAGCTGTACAGGTGGGAGACTTGGGACATTATTAAATGTAAAGTGGGCACTTATTGTTATAGAGGAACACAGGTTACTGTGTCTGTTAAAGGGGCACACAGGGTAATATTACTTTTTAGGGTACAAAATATGGGCACTGATTTTTTAGTGCACTTGCACATGGCATTACTATATTCTAGAGGGTTGCTTTAGAATTTAGAGGTCACACAAACCACACAATAGGTGAAGTAATAGGGACACATACGGCTCAGCATTGGGGTATCAGCAGGATGAGGGGTTTGTGCAGGTTGGGAATAGTCCCATTGGTGACTGTGCTGAAAATGTGAGAAGTGAAATGTGTCTTTGTTGTAATCTCTGTAGTCGAGTCCTGGCTGGAAGAAGTTGTCATGTTGGTCTGGGCCAGATGGAAAAGACGTGAAAAGTGAACGACTCCATCAGAAAGAACATCAGCAGTAAGTCATTATCTGTAACTGTGCTGTGATCTCTTACATGTTCTATAGGACTGATATCTACCACTGACCATATGGCGGTAATATCCACGTTCGTCTTTATATAGAGATTATTTTCAGTAACATCGTGGTCATCTACTGAGGTTCTCCTCGACTATTAGGGTGCATCACCCAGCTGTAATCAAGGTTACCTGGTTAGGGGCCCACTGAGAAGTTTCGCCCCCCCCTGAGCCGAAACCCTAGCTACGCCTCTGACTCACATGATAAAAATTGCGGTGTGGTCAGCTGCCAGACTCAAGAGTTTTGCCATTACAGCTTCTCCAAAAAGGACACGGACAAGTGAGACGGATCAGCGCATGCACGCACAAACACTGCAGACACAGAGCGTGCACCCAGTCTCAGTGCAGGCATGATCTCATCCCTCCCTCCTGTCAGCATTGGCCACCCGCTGCTATATGATCCTGTGAGCAACGAACGGCCTCAGCAGACAGGAAAGGGGGATGAGAACGCACCTGCACACACTGACACTGATTCCTGCAGTGTTAGTGCATGCAGGGCTGGGGTTTTAAATCAAACAGACCTCCAAAGCAAACACGGTATTATTTCTATTATTTTGTATAAATGGTTTAATTTGACTACTGAGAGTGACATAAAACCTGTGGTCCATGTTGACCTGTACTCCCTTCAGTAATATCAGTGGTTTCCAGAGTGCCGACTTTACTCTTGAATTAGTCTCAGAAATACTGTAGTCAAAATTAAACATTTTCCTGACATAACAGTCATACACAAGCAGTATGACTTTTTCTTCTAAACTTCTAACGCAACATAAAATAAACTAAAAATGCAGTCATGATGTCTGTGCAACCACCTTATTAGTTCTACCTAAGTTTGTATAGTCTACAACATACATAGCACATAGCCACAATCTGTAGTTACTGACCAATGAAATTAAGATATTATGACACAAAAAATGTATCCACAGTGATGTTTAAGCTACAATGACCTTATGTTACAATATTTCAGTAAACAATGTCTTTTTATCGTAACCAGGAATGTACATAGAAATCATGTAGAAGTTTTAATCTCCTAGATTTCATTTTTATTGCCCCATAAAATTTGATGCCAACAAAATTTCCCCACAGAAAAATACCACCACAGTGAATTCCTCCAAAGTACTCTCCACACACACTCACACTATGATAACCCTTTTGTACCGTCTCTGGAAAAGTATGGTGACCTCAACACAGTATGAGGTCTCATCTGTAACCTCCACACAGCCCTCCAAACAGTATAATGGGTCCACATAGCCCTGCAAACTATATATTGTCCCCAACAAATAGTAGTTTATTGGCCACCAGATAGCCTTGCAAACTGTATAATGACCCCCACATAGCCCTCCATATAATAATATCACTGTATGGCCCTTCAGATATAACCCATAAAGTATAATAACCCCCATAAAACCCTCAAAAGTTGGCCCGAACGTTGGTTCCTAGCTTCCAATTTATGCATTTCACCATGTTCTCTTTTCCGCAAACAATCTGGCTTGTTCACCCATCCTGTCTGATCTCACTGCTACTGACCACGGCTACATGTATCAAAACTGTGCTGCCTACCATGACCTCGGATTGTCTGACCATATCTGTACTGTATATCTACGCCTCTGACCCTCCGATCAGCTGCTGCAGCCCCGGGGACTGCCCTGGAGTGGTACTTGGTGTCTTCCACCTGCCTAGCTTGCCCTTACTACATGAAGCTCTAGTGAAGACCCGGTAGACACCTAGTCACACCCCTCCAGGGTAAACCCGGCCCGTGGCGCAGTGGGTCCACAACCACCAGCTTTTCATTAGGTTCGGGTCATGGAACTCCCTAACAAGTCAAGACCCAGTGACCCCAAGTTCCTAGTACGTCTTACGTCTTATACGAGGAGGTAAATCATCAATGGAAACATCAAGACCAGCTGGTGATTTATGTGATGGCAACTCAGCTGCAGGATATGTCCACTTCTGTGTCCACCCTGTCCTGCGCTTCAACCGTGATAGGTCCACCTTTCTCAGCATTAACAGTCTCCAGGGAGCAGCCTGGAATTCCAATGACTGATGGCGCAACTAAGCTTCAGCTTCCACTTCTGTCCTGCTTTCATGAAGATCCCAAGCAAAGCCATGGCTTCATAAAACAGTGCCCTGACCTCGGATTGTCTGACAACGTCTTTGTCCTCCTGTCCCATGTACCTGAGCCTATGACCCTCTTTTCAGCTGCTGAAGACTCACCACCAAAGGCTATAATGAAGACCCGGTACACAGTCACGCCCCTCCAGGGTAAAACGGCCCATAGTGCAGTGGGTCCACACCCACCAACGTTACAAACAGGCACCACACATTCCTTCATATAGTATAATGGGCCCCACATAGCATTACATGTATTATATTTCCCTCACATTGCCTTCCACATAGTATAATGCACCTCACTTTAATTCCACATAGAATTATGGGCCCCACATTGCCTTCCACGTAGTATAAAGCACCCCATATTATCTTCCACATAGTATAACACAACCTACATTGCCTCCTACATAGTATCATGCATCCCACATTGCCTTGTACATAGTATAATATACCTGTTAACGTAGTATAGCATCTCACTTGGGAAAACAGGTTACACACTAAAAATGCAGCTGACTCTGCCGGGTCCTGTACAGACTAGAGATCCTGACCCCGCATTCCCCAGTGGTTCCTGTGCGAGCTGAGATAGCCTTAGGGCTACTTAATGGCAACTCGGACCTATGCTGAGATAGCCTTAGGGCTACTTAATGGCAACTCGGACCTATGCTACCTGAAAGGTCGTCAAGCACTTCACGTTTCTCTTAAAGAACTGAATGGAATAGCAAAGTGCAAATTACCTACAGAAGGGAAAGTGTGCTGAAATAGAAAAAGATCCGATAGTGAGTAAAACAAACTACAAAATTCAAAATAAAGGATTAAATACATAGTTAGAGAATATGCCGCACACTTCCTAAAAAGAAAAAGAAGATCGGTGCAGCGTAAAGAACATAAACAGCAGAGAGATAAACGCTAGCTGGTCTTTCACTTACTAGCTTAAACAACAGAAACAAACTACGGCTGGATATCTTAATGAGACTATTGCCTGCAAGAAATACTAGCAGGGGAAAGTACATAAAGCTGCACCCAAAAGGTGATAGGGCAAACAAATAAGTAAATGAAAACACCTGCTACCCCTAAAAGACTGAAGCAAGGATAGCAGAAACTAAACACCCAGAGAAAAGGTGTATCTGTTGAGGCTCAGCGGACAAAGAATCTGACCACAAAGCACAGGCTCAAGGGTTCAAACTCAGGCGCATGACAGTACTCCCCTTTTACGAGGGGCCACTGGACCCACTGAGATCCCCAACCGCTGACAAAACTCCCTCACTAGTCGATTTGCATGAAAATTGTCCACATCAATTAAGGAATTATCCTCTGGACCGAAACCCTTCCATTTAACGAGTTATCACAACTGACGTCTGAAACTCAAAACTCGTTCCACCTCATACTCCTTGTCCTTTTCCAAGTCAACTTCAACTATGTCCTGAAGACCTGGAGTCCCCTCAGACTTTTTAACTCCTTAGTGACAGAGCCAATTTGTTACTTAATGACCAAGCCAACTTTTACAATTCTGACCACTGTCACTTTATGAAGTTATAGCTGAAAAAAATGAAAATTTTGAAAATATTGCAATTTTAAAACTTTTAATTTTTGTACCCTTAAATCAGAGAGTGGTGTCTCATAAAATAGTTAATAAATAACATTTCCCACATGTCAACTTTACATCAGCACAATTTTTTATTTTTTTTTTGTTAGGACGTTATGAAGGTTAAAAGTGAATTCTAATTTTTCCAACAAAATTTACAAAACCATTTTTTTTAGGGACCACCTAACATTTGAAGTGACTTTGGGGGGTCAATATAACAGAAAATATCCAAAAGTGACACCATTCTAAAAACTACACCCCTCAAGGTGCGCAAAACCACAGTCAATAAGTTTATTAACTCTTCAGGTGCTTCGCGAGAACTAAAGCAATGTGGAAGGGACGAAATGAACATTTTACTTTTTTCCACAAAAATTTAATTTGGAGCCCATTTTTTTTTATTTTCACAAGGGTATCAGGAGAAAATGGACCAGAAAATTTGTAGTGCAATTTCTCCAGAGTACGCCGATACCCCGAATGTGAGGGAAAGCCACTGTTTGGGCGCATGTCAGGGCTCCATAGGGAGTGAGCACCGTTTGACTTTTTGAACGTAAAATTGGCTGGAATCGATGGCGGCACTATGTCACATTTGGAGACCCCCTGATACACCTAAACAGTGAACCCCTCCAATTCTAATTCCAACCCTAACCCCAACAAACCCTAGCCCTAGTCCAACCCTAACCCTAGCTCTTACCTTAACCCTAACAATAGCCTCAACCCCAACCCTAATGGAAAACTGTAAATAAATACATTTTTTATTTTATTATTTTTACCTAACTAAGGGGTGATAAAGAGGGGTTTGATTTACTATTTTTTTATTTTGATCACTTTGATAGAGTCTATCACAGTGATCAAAATGAACTAATAGTAAAAATGTCCTATTGTTGCCGGCAAACTGCGCATGCGCCCACCATTTTCTTCTCGGAAGACAACGCCGGCCAAGGGACATTACAGGGGTATGCAGGAGGGTCCAGGGGCATGGAGGTCCCGGGGGGGAATCGTAAGACCCCATTTCTCTCTCCTCTGATGTGCGCTCACATCAGAGGAGAGATAAAATAAATGGGAAATCTGACTTTTCTTTTTTGTGGTCGCTGTTATTCCATGATCGCAACACTGGGCTTGTAAAAACCGACCCAAATCATGTTCTCCGGGTCTCAGTCAACCCCGGTAGCTGAGACCCTGAAGTATTTCCGACGCTGGGGGGGCGCTATACACTTATTTCTCAGCGCTGTTAAAAAGCAGTGTTAAGGAATAAGTACCCTTAACTACCGCCGTTAAAAGGCATATCGGCGGTCGTTAAGGGGTTAAGAGAGGAATGAAGGAAATTATAAATTAACAACGCAACTGAGAGATGAAGCTTGACCGTCACAGCATTAATGATCTTAATTACCTTATCTGGAACAACAAATTTAGGAGCAAGTTTCCTTGATGGAACATTATGACAAAGATTTTTTTGAAGATAACCAAACAATCTCCCACCCTAAAGACAGGGCCCTCCTACGTCTGCAGTTCACAGTTCTCTTGGTCTGATCACAAGTTATCAAAAGACCTTTTTCAACTTCTCTCCAGACCTTAA
>JARQOD010000001.1:689901801-689990914 GCA_033576555.1 Oophaga sylvatica | reverse complement strand
TATGATGAAAAACTTAAAAAAACCAAATTTTACCTATTTTTAGGTCAAATTTCTCAAAAAGGGTACCCTAAAATAATTAATTCTGATATCATTAGAAAGAGCACATTTTTCTCTACAAGGATCATTGTTTTTTTTTTTGGAGTCTCAGTTTAAGAAAAGAAAAATGCCACTGAACATGGTGTTATTTATGCGCGTAATGCATTGATTTTGTGTTTGATTTTCAGATTCTTATCACATTAGAGTTGTATTGTTGCTAGCAATGTCTATTATAATCAAAAACCTATAAACCTTTTTGTTTATGAAAAGTTATTGACTATTGTTACATTTTAATGCATATATTATTTATTTTTTAACGATGGAGAATGAAATTGATGAAGAATCGGCCCAGTGCTCTATCGGCCTTGCGAACAATTCGAAGTGCCACCTTAAGACATTCACCCATAGCAAGGATGAGTTGAAATTGTTTACAAGCTTTGGATCGGATGAACAGAAATTGCTGCGTCGACGAGTGGGACTAAATTTTGACGAACATTCACAAATCTGTTTACACCATGAAGCTTCATTCTTGACCAAATATGAGCATTTGCAAAAATCGTGTTGCAATCCTTTTGGGAAGAAAGGTCATAACACCAAAAAGAATTTGCGAGCTATCAATTTGTTAGCAGCTGACCAGTTGAACGAATTTACAAAGAATGATGTGAAGCCTGGCCAGAAGATGTGTGCATCATGTCAAAAAGAATTTGCTAGCAGGAAAAAAATCAGCTGATCCAGTTTCCTCTGAATCAGATCCAGATGGAATGGAATGTTCTTCTGAAAGTCTAAATTCAAGCTTAACATCCATTGGCATCTCTCCTCTGAAATATCCACGGGTAAGCCAGCGGGATTCACTTGGGTATGCAAGAAGAAAGATAAGCCAGGTACAAAATGCATTTTCTAGCAAGATTGCTTCAATTGGAGGGCTTGAGCCGAAAGATATTGAGCAAACAAAAACAGCACAGTGCAAAATGTGTCTGGATTACAATCACCTTTTTGCAGATTTGAAGCAAAAGCTGCAGGTGTCCAGTCGGGCAGAAAAGGTCCAAATCTTGACATTGGCACCTAAAAGTTAGTCCATTAAGGCTATATCAGACGAATTCGGTGTCTCTGAACGAATGGTCAAACAAGCTCGAAAGCTTAAATGTGAACATGGGATCTTAGCCTTACCTAGAATCAAGTGTGGCAAGAAAGTTTCTGAGGAAGTGAAGAAAAAGGTGCAGGCATTTTTTGAGGATGATGAATTCAGTCGAATGTGCCCTGATAAAAAAAAGACTATGTATCAGTGCGAATAGCAGGAGAAAAAAAGCAGATGCAAAAGCGACTATTACTGAGCAATATGAGGGAAATGTTTGTTGCCTATTGGGATCGGAATGGCCCTGAAATTGGATTTTTCAAGTTTTGTGAGCTTCGGCCAAAGTGGTGCGTAACCGTTGGATCTGCTGGAACACATTCCGTTTGTGTGTGTACCATTCACCAAAATGTCAAACTAATGCTTGCAGCATGCCCAATCAATGATGACTACAAAGAGCTCATATGCAAAATGGTCTGTGGAATTGAATCCAAGGACTGTATGCTTGGCCGTTGTGATAAATGCCCGGGTCTTGAAGTTTTAAAATAATTTCTAGTCAATGTGTTTGTCAACAGTGACCCTGAAGATATTATTGAGTTCAAACAATGGATTCACACTGATCGAGACACGCTTGATACCAAACAACTGACTATAGAAGATTTCATTGAAGAATTGGTTTTGAAAATTTCTAAACTTTGTAGCCATCACTACATCGCCAAGCATCAAAGTAGCTATTTGAAATCGTTGAAGGAAAATCTGAGACCTGGAGAGTTTGTGATCCTTATGGACTTTGCTGAAAATTACTCAAATCTCTTTGTGGTCCCCAAAAAAGGACAAATTTCGTCCTATTCTGGATCTCAAAAGATTGAATCAGCATGTCCACACCCAAAAATTCCGCATGGAGTCACTTCGCTCCGTTGTGGCAACCCTGTCGCAGAACGACTTTCTGGTGTCAATCGACATTCGCGACGCTTATTTGCATGTTCCCGTCGGAAGGGCTCACCAGCGCTTCCTTCGTTTTGCCATAGGTCAGGACCATTACCAATTTGTGGCCCTACCATTCGGCTTGGCTTCAGCGCTCAGAGTTTTTACAAAAATTCTAGCGCCTCTCATGGCAATTCTTCGAAGACAGGGAGTCACGATTATTCCCTATCTGGACGACCTTTTGATTGTGGCGTCCTCAAAAGAGGAGGCGGTGACGGCTCGCAATCTATCCCTTCAGCTCCTGGAGGACTTTCGGTGGCTGGTCATTTGGGAGAAGTCGTCTCTGGAACCGTCGCAGTCAATCCTGTTTTTGGGGATGCATTTCGACACGGTACGGGCAGTGGTGTCCCTACCTCCAGACAAGCGGACATGTCTACTTCGACATGTACAGACTATGAAGTCTTCGACAGCAATGTCCCTTCGGAAGTGTATGCGCCTTTTAGGTCTGATGGTGGCTTCCATGGAAGCGCTTCCGTTTGCCCAGTTTCATTCCAGAGCCCTCCAAAGGCTCATTCTGAGTCATTGGGATCGATCGCAGATTGCACTGGATCGCAGTATCCTCATCTCTCGCAGGGTGCGAGAGTCCCTAAGTTGGTGGTCACGTCCAGGAACGTTATCACTGGGGAAGTCTTTCCTTCCTCCGAGGTGGTCGGTCATAACCACCGATGCCAGCCTGACGGGCTGGGGGGGTGTCTGGAACGATCTCTGGGTTCAGGGAGTATGGTCATCGGAAGAGTCTGTTCTACCGATCAACATCTTGGAATTGAGGGCAATTTTCCTTTGCCTCCAACACTGGACGGTCCCTTTGAGCGGTCTACCAGTCCGAGTGCAGACAGACAATGCAACGGCGGTCGCGTATATCAACCACCAAGGCGGGACGAGGAGTTCCAGGCTCATGGTGGAAGTGTCTCGGATCCTGAATTGGGCCGAGGACAGAGTACCAGCCATCTCTGCGATTCACATTCCAGGAGTTCAGAATACCACGGCGGACTTCCTCAGTCGAGAGAAGATGGATCCCGGAGAATGGAGTCTTCATCCGGAGATCTTTGCACTGCTGTGCTCCCTTTGGTTAGTTCCCCAAGTGGATTTGATGGCATCCAGGTCCAATGCCAAGTTGCCGACCTTCATGTCCAGGTACAAGGACCCGAAGGCTGTGGCGGTGGATGCTCTGGTGACCCCGTGGGACCGATTCAAGCTAATCTATGTGTTTCCGCCGATATCCTTACTTCCTCTGGTGCTGCGTCGGATCAGACTGGAGAGAATCCCGGCTATATTGATAGCCCCAGATTGGCCAAGGAGGACGTGGTTCTCGACACTGGTGTCGCTTTTGGCAGCACCGCCATTTCCACTTCCTCTTCGCCCGGACCTGTTAACCCAGGGTCCTGTCCGTCATCCGGACTTGAAGTCTCTGCGTTTGACGGCGTGGCTCTTGAGACCGAAATACTGACCCGTAGAGGTTTTTCAGCCGAAGTCATTGCCACTCTGCGAGCTGCCAGAGGTCCGGCTACTACTAGAATTTACCACAAGACCTGGGAAGCCTTCTTCTCGTGGTGTTTGGGTTCTTCAAGGAACCCGAGGATTTTTTCCATTCCCAATCTGTTGGCTTTTCTACAGTACGGGCTGGACAAGGGTTTGGCAGTTAGCACCCTGAGGGGTCAGGTTTCTGCCCTGTCCCTGTTGTTCCGGAAAGTTATCGCCTCGCGTAGGGACGTGCGCTCCTTTTTTCGCGGGGTAACCCGTCAGTTTCCGCCGCGGAAGGCACCTGTGTCTCCTTGGCGGCTCAACCTTGTCCTGGAGGCTCTTCAGCATGGGCCTTTTGAGCCAATGGATTCTGCTAACCTTTCTTTGCTTTCTTGGAAGGTTGCCTTCTTAGTCGCAGTCACTTCTTTGAGAAGGGTTTCGGAGTTGGCGGCTCTTTCTTGCTCGCCTCCTTTCCTGGAATTTTACCCGGATCGAGTAGTGCTTCGCACACGGGGCGACTTTCTACCTAAGGTAGTGTCGCAATTCCATGTTAACCAGGATATTGTTTTGCCTTCACTTTGCCCGGGCCCGAGGAATGCAAAGGAACGGGTTTTGCACACATTGGATTTAGTGCGGGCCTTGAAGTTCTATTTGCCTGTTACTCAAGGTTTTAGGAAGTCAGACTCCTTGTTTGTGATTCCAGCAGGTCGTCGACGTGGTCAACGAGCTTCCAAGGACTCTATAGCTCGTTGGATTCGGTCAGCCATTTTGGAGGCTTACCGACTTAAAGGCGAACCTTGCCCGATTAAGATTCGTGCTCATTCCACGAGGGCTGTGGCCTCATCGTGGGCCTTTCATCAAGGGGCTTCGGCAGCTCAGCTCTGCCGAGCGGCGACTTGGCGCTCCGTCCACACGTTTACAAAGTTTTATAAGGTGGACGTCAGTGCTTCCGCTGATGCGGCCTTAGGACGCAGGGTCCTACAGGCGGCTGTAGTGTAAAGTTCTAGTTAACTTGTATTTGGCGCCTGTTGCGCATTTACCAAGGTTGTTGGGATTCTGCCTGTTTTTTTCTTGGTTATATTCCCACCCTTAATTTTTGGACTGCTTTGGGACGTCCCACTAGTCATTACTAGTGTGTCTCCTTTCCTTCCATTCTGCTGCTGAAAGACGGATTTTGGTAAGAACTTACCTGTAAAATCCTTTTCAGCGAAGGAAAGGAGACACAGCACCCGCCCATGGCAGAAGTGTGTTGATGTGTTTTCAGATGCGGCGTGACCCTCTTCTGATAGCGATTATCTGGACTGAGGTTGACGCGCTACGGCTCCTTTCCAGCATTGCCAGCTCATCGCGGTGGTCAGGTCCAGTGAGTAGTACCTGGAACTGTGTGGTTTTTTTGCCTACATGCATGCATAACCTGTATTCTTGCTTTTTCTCTGAAGTCCTTCAGAAGGGGTTATGTTGCTCCGCTGGTGATATTTGCTCTTCCCTAAGCTTTTGTACGACTGAAGAAGGAGTAGGAGGAGCCCGAGCTGGAGGGGCCGGTCAACACTCTTTTTAATCTGATGTGTCAATCCTATCTGGGCTCCGCCTACCCACTAGTCATTACTAGTGTGTCTCCTTTCCTTCCTTCGCTGAAAAGGATTTTACAGGTAAGTTCTTACCAAAATCCGTCTTTCTAATGATATCAGAATTAATATATTTTAGGGGTACCCTTTTTGAGAAATTTGACCTAAAAATAGGTAAAATTCGGTTTTTTTAAGTTTTTCATCATATGTGGGTGTGAATATTTCCACAAATACATATGGTTTGACTGTGATATTGCAGCAATGCAAAGTCATGTAGATGTTTGGTGTACAGGGCAAAGCACCAGTTACTATTGGTTTTTGGTCTTGAGTTATATATGGGCAAAGTTTGGCATAAATTTTATGCAACGCGTTTTACAAGCTACTTTGACACAAAATTGCGGCCGAAAATATGTTTTGTCATAGCCGGTAATAATTTTATCGTGTTTAGCAGCAAAAGTTGAGCTAGTATGCCAAATTTCAGCATCATAGCCAGTATAGAACTCTAATGGCTATGTGCCAAAGTTTGCAAAATCCTCTTAGCTGAAGCCGCAGGCTTGGTGGAACCTCCAGTGAAAGGTCAACAGTGCCCAATGTATTTGAGAACTGGCCCTAAAAATTTACAGAACCTCTTTTCAAACATACATGTACATCCTTATAAATTTTCAGCAAAATCGGAGGTCGAGTGGTGACCACTGGTCCACTTGACATGGTATGACTCACATGTTATTTTTTAGGTAAATGGGGGATGTAATATTTACTTTCTGCTAGCTGTCCTCTGTGCCCGTCTCTCCTCTCGGCTTGCTACTGCTGCTGCCGCCTCCGCCTGTCTTTGCCGTCTTCTGCTGTTGAGTAAAAAGGGACAGTGAATATACTATTCCTTGTCCATGGCTGAAAGAAAAACAAACATGTAATTTAGAGCAAAATGGGGATGTCATAGTTACTTTCTGCTGGCTATCCTCCGAGCTTGGATGTCATCTCCTCCCCTCTCTTCAACTGTTGCTGAAACCGCCGCCGCGCCTTTCTGACGTCTTCTGCTGTTCAGTAAGGACACAAAAAGGGACAGTGAATATATGTTTATTCCTTGTCCCTGGCTGAAAGAGAAAAACAAACATGTAATTTTTAGGGAAATGGGGGATGTCATATATACTTTCTGCTGGCTGCCCTCCTAGCATCCAGGATGTCCTGTGCGCGTTCTGCTGCAGCTTCAGCTGCTGCCGCCTCCTCCCTTTCAAATCTTCTGCTGTGGAATAAACAGACAAAAAGGAACTGTGTTTATATGTATTGATTGTCCCTGTTTTAAAAAATAACATTCAAACATGGACAGGATTGAGCTTTATGTTGTACGGAACACAACATCCCGTCATTAATTGGACGCATAAACAGTACCAGGGGGAACCACCCTATCACTGCAAAAAATGCACACTTGATACAGTACCAGGGGGAACCACCCCATCCAAAAAAAAAAAAAAAATGTAAAAAAAAAAAAACAAAAAACATTATGATAGAAAAATATGCACATTTCAGATAGTAGCATGAGGAGCAACACCATCACAGGCAAAAAAAATAAAAAAAATAAAACAATAGATCAACATTATGATAGAAAAACATGCACATTTCAGATAGTAGCAGGAGAAGCAACCCCATCACAGGCAAAAAATTTTTAAAAAATAAAACAATAGATCAACATTATGATAGAAAAACATGCACATTTCAGATAGTAGCAGGAGAAGCAACCCCATCACAGGCAAAAAAATTTAAAAAAATAAAACAATAGATCAACATTATGTTAGAAAAACATGCACATTTCAGATAGTCGCAGGAAGACCAACCACATCACAGCAAAAAAAACAGTACCAGTAGATCCACATTATCAATGAAACACATTCACTACAGTAGCAGGGGATACACAATATAATTTCCAAAACATGCATATTTGAAACACTACCAGGGGGACCCACCCCATCAGCGGAAATATATTAACATTTCATACAGTACCAGGGGAACCAACCCCATCACAGCAAAAAGATGAATTTGAAAATGTACCAGGGTGCAAAAAAAATGCAGTAGCTCAGACAACATTGGTGACATATGCGTTGTAAAATTTGGGGTGGGGGGATGTCATATTTACCGTCTCTTGTCCTGGCTTCATTGCCTGGCTGCGGATCCTGGTGCTGGCTGCGGAACTGGTGCTGGCTGCGGAAATGGTCCTCTTGCTCTCTTGTGGTAATGGTCCTCTTGATCTCTTGTGCATGGTTTGTCTGATGTCCCACTGCATGCTTTTTTATATGTTTGCTGTGGGCTGGTATCTCAATTAAAAAACTGGATCTGGCCACCGGATCCGGCTTTTGCCGGATCCGCCGCATTGCGGCGTTCATAAACTTTCATTGTAACAAAAAGGGCCGGCGCTTCCGGCTTTTTCGCCGCAGAAAAAAAAACGTGACATGCAACGTTTTTGCCAGACGCCGGACGGCGACCAGACACCGGATCCGGCAAAAACCGGACGCGCCGCAGGGACATGCGGCGCCATCCGGCACTAATGTTAGTCTATGGAAAAAAAAACCATCCGGCATTACATTTCGCCGGATGCGGTTGGACAAAAAAATGCCGGAACGCGCCGTCAGGCGCAAAACGGATGTGTGAAAGAGGCCTTAACCAAGACTGGGGTTACATCAATATTCAGTACAATACTGCAAAGTGTCCTCAAACGTCCGTAAACAAAGGTGTGCATATTATTTAATATACACTGATGTTCCAAGTTGCACAAAATAACACCAAATAAGACCTTATATGCATGCTAATTATAGGCAGGACCATCAAAACACTCAAAAGTCCTGGCATATATATGTCAGCGGACTAAAAAGCCATATAGATGTGCTAGATGGATATACAGGTCCTTCTCAAAAAATTAGCATATAGTGCTAAATTTCATTATTTTCCATAATGTAATGATTACAATTAAACTTTCATATATTTTAGATTCATTACACACCAACTGAAATTTGTCAGGTCTTTTATGGTTTTAATACTGATGATTTTGGCATACAACTCCTGATAACCCAAAAAACCTGTCTCAAAAAATTAACATATTTCAACCATCCAATAAAATAAGTGTTTTTTAAAAAAAACAAAAAAAACATGAAATAATAAAGTTCAGTTATACACTCAATACTTGGTTGGGAATCCTTTTGCAGAAATGACTGCTTCAATGTGGCGTGGCATGGAGGCAATCAGCCTGTGATACTGCTGAGCTGTTATGGAGGCCCAGGATGCTTCGATAGCGGCCTTAAGCTCATCCAGTGTTATGATCTGCTACAAGCACTAAGGAAAGGTGGGAATTCTGTCCCTACAATAGGACTGAGCTGGATCCCTACGATGTAACGGGGGACCTGATCCTGCGACCAGACCCGCTAAAGTCCTCAGCTAGTCTGAACGAAGACCTATAGTTGCGAGGAAGGAATCCCTACAAGATCTAGGGACTGGGTGAAAAGGTGGACACCTCCTAACAGAAAGTGTAGCAGGGAATATAAAACAGAAAACAAATACTAAGAGATCCTAAGATCAAGCAAAACTGACAGAGTAAGGCACCTAAGCACCTGGCTAGCTTAAGAGTAGATAATACAATGAAGTCCAGCAAAGCCAGAAGGGCGGAGCCAGACTAAATAGGGAAAAAAGGTCATGTGACCAGCAAACTGAAACAAAATCTAACAAGAGGGTTCTAACATCCAGAATGTTGGGTCTTGCGTCTCTCAACTTTCTCTTCACAATATCCCACAGATTCTCTATGGGTTCAGGTCAGGAGAGTTGGCAGGCCAATTGAGCACAGTAATACCATGGTCAGTAAACCATTTACCAGTGGTTTTGGCACTGTGAGCAGGTGCCAGGTCGTGCTGAAAAATGAAATCTTCATCTCCATAAAGCATTTCAGCCGATGGAAGCATGAAGTGCTCCAAAATCTCCTGATAGCTAGCTGCATTGACCCTGCCCTTGATGAAACACAGTGGACCAACACCAGCAGCTGACATGGCACCCCACACCATCACTGACTGTGGGTACTTGACACTGGACTTCAGGCATTTTGGCATTTCCTTCTCCCCAGTCTTCCTCCAGACTCTGGCACCTTGATTTCCGAATGACATGCAAAATTTGCTTTCATCAGAAAAAAGTACTTGGGACCACTTAGCAACAGTCCAGTGCTGCTTCTCTGTAGCCCAGGTCAGGCGCTTCTGCCGCTGTTTATGGTTCAAAAGTGGCTTTACCTGGGGAATGCGGCACCTGTAGCCCATTTCCTGCACACGCCTGTGCACGGTGGCTCTGGATGTTTCTACACCAGACTCAGTCCACTGCTTCCTCAGGTCCCTCAAGGTCTGGAATCGGTCCTTCTCCACAATCTTCCTCAGGGTCCGGTCACCTCTTCTCGTTGTACAGCGTTTTCTGCCACATTGTTTCCTTCCAACAGACTTACCATTGAGGTGCCTTGATACAGCACTCTGGGAACAGCCTATTTGTTGAGAAATTTCTTTCTGGGTCTTACCCTCTTGCTTGAGGGTGTCAATGATGGCCTTCTTGACATCAGTCAGGTCACTAGTCTTACCCATGATGGGGGTTTTGAGTAATGAACCAGGCAGGGAGTTTTTAAAAGCCTCAGGAATCTTTTGCATGTGTTTAGAGTTAATTAGTTGATTCAGAAGATTAGGGTAATAGGTCGTTTAGAGTTTTCTTGATATGCTAATTTTTTGAGACAGGTTTTTTGGGTTATCAGGAGTTGTATGCCAAAATCATCAGTATTAAAACAATAAAAGACCTGACAAATTTCAGTTGGTGTGTAATGAATCTAAAATATATGAAAGTTTAATTGTAATCATTACATTATGGAAAATAATGAAATTTAGCACTATATGCTAATTTTTTGAGAATGACCTGTATAAAGCCAGTTTACCCTGGAAAAATCCTTACCCCTACCGCATGCAAAATAACCACCGCACACCACGGACCACATGGACACAAGGACCCACACGTATCGACACTACCCAAGTGTCTTCCTCAGGGTCAGTGAGTTGTGAGCATGAGGTGTCACATTATATACATATCTTAAAGTGCTTAAACATACCAGCTGGGCTTCCATCTGGAAGCAATTAGTCTGTGTCCATACGCTAGCGTCTGGAATCCCTCCATCATCCAGGAGTCATAGAGTCTCCAGACATGTGGAAAGAACGCCGCTACTCCCCAATGCGCATGCGCAGACAAAAATATTTATTCTTAAGGGATCAAGTTCCCCAGGTTTAACAAATGCGCGTATGTAGCATATTTATAATAGCAGGTTTTAATCAAACAATAGTAGGTAAGCGTGTAGACAGTTTTAATATCTTGTTTCATCAGCGCTATTTTGTCATCATCATATCGCAATAAAATGGCTATTGCGCATGCGTCCAGGCGAACAGTGCAATTCATTCAGAGGAAAAAACCCCAATGATACCGCATTATATATATAAATTCCATATTGGTTACGCTTGGTATGAAATATGCATTTTTTTTCATTTACGCCAGTCCATCTCAAAAATTTTTATCTAAATACATAGCATGTCTCCTGACAACTAGGTGCCTCTAGATTGAGAGACCCTTCTGAATCAGAGTCGAACCCTGTTCACTCCTCTCAGCTGGGGAGGGAGAACAAGAAACGGAACTGATGGATGCCGAGGTCCCGGACAGCCCAGGCGACTGTGTGGGTTCGCTTCCCCGGCGTCTGCCTGGTGAGAGCGCGGCCCCTGCAGGCCGGAGGTTCCTGAGAGATGGAGGACCCCTCCAAGACAAGTGAACCACTGTCCCTGCCCCTATTGGGAGCTTGAAAGGACTCAATAGCTCTTGTAAGTGATGCCATGGATTGTGACAGAGACAGGGCCCACTCAGGGGGACCTAACGCACTGGGCTCAGTCACATGGGAGGGCTCCTGGGCGCGTTCGGAATCACAGGCTTCACAGATCCGATTACTCTGGGCGTGCGGGAAAGGGGACCGACAGGCAAAACATGAGGTGTATAGCACCATGAGTCTTTGCCCTTCTGGACATGTTGGACCTGTGTTGCTATGATTTGGGGCAGCAGAACAAGTAGGGTGCAGCGGAGGGAGAGAAGCTACCAGGCTGGAGCTATCAGGCCAGAGGAGCAGCACTAACCCCAGTCCTATGTTCCCGAAAGTCCCTAGGACCACGTGAGGCGCAGAAGAGGCCACAGAGAAGGAGGCTGCTGTTGCTGCAGTGTACCCCTTTCAAATAAGCGCACCCATTCCAGGGAGGGTGCGCAGAAATAAAGCATGTGGGTGGATCCTCTTCCGAGGGCGGCTACGGAGCTTCCGGGGGAGGGGCTCAGGTCAAGGCCTAGTGCCGGCGAAAGCCAGGGACTACATTTTTGGCAGAGCCCACCCAAGGGTTGCCTCTGGGGGCGGAAATTTAGGCCGCGGCCTAGCGCTGGCCAAAGTTGGGGACTAAATTTGCGGCGATGTCCGCCCGAGGGTCGGGGCGGGCGCGTCAACTTCCGGCGGGACTTCCGCCGCGGCCTGGACGAAGCCAGGACCTGAATTTTGAAACTCCCGACCGTGGCCTACCTGAGGGCCTGCCCAGAACACGCCGGCTCCCACGCTGTCCTCTGCTGCGCACCTGCAATTCCACCATCAGCTCCAGAAACTGCTGCTGCAGGCGCTAGGACGCAGGAGCCCTCCCAGCCCCCCCATCCACGTTCATCTGGTTCGTGGGGGGCTTTGAAAAAAAATGACGGTGCAGGCACCCTAACTCCGTCGTCCGTTCAGGGGAAGAGGAGAGGGACCGTCCGCCTCCATCCATCACCGCAGTCCAGCATTGGTGATGCAGTGCGGGCCGCACGGACTATCTCCTGTCTCTGTACAGCCTAGGGTTTCAATACCTTAGGGTGGTCAGGGCATTTGTGTCTCACGTTGCTGGAGCGGATACGTGGAGGCGACACTCCACGTGCTCGCCCGTTGATGGTTTGGGGAGATCGGACCCCTTCAAAACGGTCCGTCGCCCCTATCTCGACTTCATGGATGTGTGCCTCCATGAGACACTAAGCATGAACTGGGTTCGCCTGCGGCCAGTGTCAGGGTGTATACGGCGGAGGAGCTAACCTTTTTTTTATGTTTACTTCGTGTCAGCCTCCTAGCGGCAGTAGCATACACCCACAGTCCTGTGTCCCCCAATGAGACGAAGGAGAAATTTAACTTATTCTTTCTTCACCGCTCAGTGGTGTAAAATTCTGAGGCACATGTGGTGTCAATATGATCACTGCACCCCTAGATGAATTCATTGGGGAGTGTAGTTTGTAAAATGAGCTCACATATAGGGGGTTTCTGTTGCTCTGGCACCTCAGGGGTTCTGCCAATGTGACATGGCACCCTCATACCATTCCAGCAAAATCTGAACTTCAATTTGGTCCCTCTTCCCTTCTGAGCTTTGCACTCTGCCTCAAAATTTGTATTCATCTACATATGGGGTATCGGCATAATCAAGAGAAATTGCACTACAACTTTTGGGGTCCAATTTCTACTGTTACCTTTGGGAAAATATAGATTGGGGTGAAAAGATCATTTTTGTATAAAAAATATGATTTTTTATTTTTTATGGCTCTATGTTATAAACTTCTGTGAAGCACTTGGGAGTTCAAAGTGCTCACCACACATCTAGATAAGTTCCTTGGGGGGAGGTCTAGTTTCCAAAATTTTGTCACTTGTGTTGAGTATCCACTAATTAGGCACATCAGGGGTTCTCCAAACGCGACATGGTGTCAGATATTAATTCCAGCCAATTTTGCGCTGAAAAAGTAAAACTGCGCTCCTTCCCTTTCCGAGCTCTGCCATTCGCCCAAACAGTGGTTTACCTGCACATATGGGGTATCAGCGAACTCAGGACAAATTGCACAACAACCTATTGGGTCCAATTTCGCCCGTTACCCTTTGTAAAATAAAATTTGGATCTGAACTAATTTTTTTGTGAAAAAGTTAAATGTTCATTTTTCTTTAAATATTCCAAAAATTTCTGTGAAACATCTAAAGGGTTAATAAACTTCTTGAAAATGGTTTTGAGCACCTTGAGGGGTGCAGTTTTTAGAATGAGGTCACTTGAGTATCTTCTATCATAGACCCCTCAAAGTGACTTTAAATGTGAGCCCTTAAAAAAAAATGGCGTAAAAGTGAGAAATCGCTGGTCAACTTTTAACCCTTAAAATTTCCTAACAAAAAAAAAAAATTTGGGTTCCAAAATAATGCTGATGTAAAGTAGACATGTGGGAAATGTTACTTATTAAGTATTTTATGTGACATATCTCTGCGATTTAAGGGCATGAAAATTCAAAGTTGAAAAACTGCAAAATTTTCACTAAATTTGTTATTTTTTTCACAAATAAACACAAATCATATCAGAGAAATTTTACCACTATCGTGAAGTACAACATGTCTCGAGAAAACAGTCTCAGAATCACCGAGATCCTTTGAAGGGTTCCAAAGTTCTTACCTCATAAAGGGAGAGTGGTCAGAAATGTAAAAATTGGCCTGGTCATTAATGTGCAAAACATCCTCGGGGGTAAAGGGGTTAAACCTAATCTAACAATAGAAAATGATATTTGAGAAATGTTGCTGACGTATGGCAGATAATGTAAATTAAATTCATTAACTATTTCGTGTGGCACAACTTGTGTGATTACAAGGTATAAATAACCAAAGTTTCAAAACTATTTTATTTTATTTTTTTTAAACATCTTGTCAAGTGTGTGACATTTTCATAAATGCAAAACTTACAGACCTAAATTTACCACTAACAAAGTATGTCGTGTCACAAAAAAAGGGTATTGTGCCTGGGATATGTATAAATATTTCTGAGTTATCACCACAAAAAGCGGTTTCAATTTGAAAAGTTTGGCCTGGTCATTAAGGGGCTGAAAAATAACTGTCCTCTACCCAGACACCCTGAGTCAAGTGGTCAGTAGTGATGAGCAAGCATGTTTGCCACAGCTTGTTAATCGATCATCAGGGTGCTCAGGTATGCTTGTTCCTCGGTCAAGTATCGCGGGTGCTTGAGCGCCAAGCTCGAGTCCCCGCCCCGCATTGGCTGTTAAGATAGCCAATAAACATGTGGGAATTGCCCACCATTGCTGTGACTGGATGGCCGCATCAGGTCTCATAGGACACGTTAAATCTGCAGTAAAAAAAAGCATGTGTTGTAAACTATTAGTCCTCAGTGGTTGATACCTTTTAATGGCTAACTGAAAAGATGGTAATATTTTTCTATCTACTGGCTAACGGTACAAAGATATACCGTATATACTCGAGTATAAGCCGAGGCCCCTAATTTTGCCACGGAAAACTGGGTAAGCTTATTGACTCAAGTATAAGCCGGGTGTATAAACCGCCGTCCTGCTGTGCTCCCCCATTCTCCTCTGTGCTCCCCCATTCCTCTGTGCTCTCCCTCCTCCCCCCGTCTGCTCCGTGCTCCGTGTTCCCCCTCCTGCTCCGTCTCCTGTGCCCCCGTCCTGCTCCGTGCTCTTCTGTGCTTTCCATCCTTCCCCTCGTCCTGCTCCGTGCGCCTCTGTGCTCTTCGTCCTCCCCCCGTCCTGCTCCGTGCTTTCCATCCTTCCCCTCGTCCTGCTCCGTGCGCCTTTGTGCTCTTCGTCCTCCCCCGCCCTGCTTCGTGCTCCTCTGTGCCCTCCATCCTCCCCCCCGTCCTGCTCCGTGTTCCTCTGTGCTCTCCGTCCTCCCCCCGTCCTGCTCCGTGTTCCTCTGTGCTCTCCGTCCTCCCCCCCGTCCTGCTCCGTGTTCCTCTGTGCTCTCCGTCCTCCCCCCGTCCTGCTCCGTGCTCCTCTGTGCTTTCCATCCTCCCGCCCTGCTCCGAGCTCCTCTGTGCTCTCCGAACCTCCCCCCCATCCTGCTTCGTGCTCCTTGTCCTCCTCCATGCTCCCCCCATCCTCCTCCATCATACTCACCCTACCCGTGCCATCGCGAACGTCCCTGCAATCCTGAGTTCTCCCCGGCTTCCTGCAGCTCTCCAGCGCTGACGTAATACCCGCTCATTAAGGTCATGTAATATGGACGCGACGCCACTCCCATAGGCGTGGCCTCCATATTCATGGCCTTAATGAGCGGTATAACGTCACCGCTCAGCACAGGAGAGCTGCAGGAAGCCGGGTACAACGCAGGATTGCCGGGACCTTCAGCGATGGCACGGGGAGGGTGAGTATGATGTCCCAGCCACCGGCTACTGCAGCGGCACCCCCTCCCCCGCTGGTTTCTGCCCAGTCATGGCCAAAAGTTTTGAGAATGACACAAATATTATATTTTTACATGATCTGCTGCCCTCTGGTTTTTATGTGTGTTTGACAGATGTTTTTATCACAGACAGAAATAGAATTGCAAACATGAGTAACAAAAGCTTATATTGACAGTTAGAATGAGTTAATGCAGCAAGTCAATATTTGCAGAGTTGACCCTTCTTCTTCAGGACCTCTGCAATTCTCCCTGGCATGCTCTCAATCAACTTCTGGACCAAATCCTGACTGATAGCAGGCCATTCTTGCACAATCAATGCTTTCATTTTGTCAGAATTTTTAGGTTTTTTTTGTCCACCGTCTCTTGATGATTGACCACAAGTTCTCAATGGGATTAAGATCTGGGCAGTTTCCAGGCCATGGACCCAAAATCTCTTATGTTTTGTTCCCTGAGCCATTTAGTTATCACCTTTGCTTTATGGCAAGGTGCTCCATCATGCTGGAAAAGGCATTGTTGATCGCCAAACTGCTCTTGGAGGGTTGGGAGAAGTTGCTCTTGGAGGACATTCTGGTACCATTCTTTATTCATGGCTGTGTTTTTAGGCAAGACTGTGAGAGAGCAGATTCCCTTGGCTGAGAAGCAACCCCACACATGAATGGTTTCAGGATGCTTAACAGTTGGCTTGAGACAAGACTGGTGGTAGCACTCACCTTGCCTTCTCCGAATGAGGCGTTATCCTGATGTCCCAAACAATCGAAAAGGGGATTCATCAGAGAAAATAACTTTACCCCAGTCCTCAGCAGTCCACTGCCTGTACCTTTTGCAGAATATCAGTCTGTCCATGATGTTTTTCTGGAGAGAAGTGGCTTCTTTGCTGCCCTCCTTGAGACCAGGCCTTGCTCCAAGAGTCTCCGCCTCACAGTGCGTGCAGATGCACTCACACCTGCCTGCTGCCATTCCTGAGCAAGCTCTGCACTGCTGGTAACCCGATCCCGCAGCTGAAACACTTTTAAGAGACTGTCCTGGCGCTTGCTAGTCTTTCTTGGGCGCACTGAAGCCTTTTTGGCAACAATGGAACCTCTCTCCTTGAAGTTCTTGATGATGCGATAGATTGTTGACTGAGGTGCAATCTTTCTAGCTGCGATACTCTTCCCTGTTAGGCCATTTTTGTGCATTGCAATGATGACTGCACGTGTTTCTTTAGAGATAACCATGGTTAACAGAAGAGAAACAATGATGCCAAGCACCAGCCTCCTTTTAAAGTGTCCAGTGGTGTCATTCTTACTTAATCATGACAGATTGATCTCCAGCCATGTCCTCATCAACACCCACACCTGTGTTAATGGAGCAATCACTGAAAAGAGGTTAGCTGGTCCTTTTAAGGCAGGGCTGCAATGATGTTGAAATGTGTTTTGGGGGATAAAGTTCATTTTCTAGCCAAATATTGACTTTGCAAGTAATTGCTGTTAAGCTGATCACTCTTTATAACATTCTGGAGTATATGCAAATTGCCATTAGAAAAAGTGAAGCAGTAGACTTTGTAAAAATTAATATTTGTGTCATTCTCAAAACTTTTGGCCATGACTGTATAAGCCGAGGGGGCATTTTCAGCACAAAAAAAGGTGCTGAAAATCTCGGCTTATACACGAGTATATACGGTACATCTTTACTGTATTGTAAACAGCGTTTACGCAGGTGTTTCCTATATATATACACACATATATATATATATATATATATATATATATATATATTTTTTTTTTTAAATGACATGGGTTCCTTTCCTATTTTCTTTTTTATAACCAGCCAAGGTACAGCAAACAGCAGCAGGCTTAAATTGTCAGGTTGGGAAGGCCCCTGGTTGTTGGGCCCTTCATAGCCTAAAGACAACCAGCCCACTGCCACCCCATAATTCACAGGATTTGGGTACTGACTACAACGGTCAGAGAAGCGGTGTCTCACTGCACTCTGCGACACCAGGTGACGATGATGTGACGATGTCACAACCTGACGCCTGTGAATAGCAGTCAAGTAGCGTGGAGTACATCAGACCTGCATGGCAACATTTTGGGTAATAAATTGGTGAACGAGGGAGTGTATAATAACATACAGTATCATAGAGATGTAATCTTGCCTGAAGGAGCCTCTGCGCTCTGAAAGTTTGCAAGCATATAATTTGCTGGTTAGCCAATAAAGGTATCACTCTAAGAATACTCTTGTCATAATTGGACGGAAAAGGGTCATTAGACCTACCGCTAATTAGGTTTCCAGGAGTCCATCCTGACAGCACCATGGGACGTCCTCCTCTTTGCTGGGACAGGAAACACACAAGAGATTAAAAGACCCCTCCCCGCCCCCTTTCCCTCAGTGTTGTATCAAGAACCATGACATGTATAATGCACAAAACACTTTAATTATTGAAAATCATATTACAGCATATGACGTATTGAAGAGGGAGGGAGCTACCAGTGCTGTCAGGATGGACTCCTGGAAACCTAATTAGCGGTAGGTCTAATGACCCTTTTCCAGGACGTCCCTCCTGACAGCACCATGGGGAGTACCAAAGAAAGCTCCTTAGGGTGGGATCACAGCCTGCAGAACTTTCCTACCAAAGGCCGTCTGCTGGTTAGAAAGTACATCTATTTTATAATGTTTGCAGAATGTATCAATTCTAGCCCATGTTGCCGCCTTACAAATTTGTTCCAGAGAGGCGCCTGCCCTCTCTGCCCAGGAGGCAGCCAATGCTCTGGTTGAGTGTGCCTTTAGAGCTGCCGGAGGTTGTGACCCTTCAGCTAAATAGGCCTCTGAAATTAAAGAGGTAATCCATCTAGCGATGGAAGGTTTAGACGCCTTTTTCCCTTTACTGATTCCTCCGTAGAGGACAAATAGGTTCGAATCTAAACGCCAGTCTTTAGTGGCATCTATGTAGTCTAGTACCACCTTTCTGACATCCAACGAATGGAGCCTCAGCTCCTTTTCGTTGGAAGGGTTATCACAGAAGGAAGGTAAGATAATCTCCTGATTACGGTTACTATCTGACGCAACTTTGGGTAAGAAAGCAGGATCCAACCTTAATAGAATGCTGTCGTCTCTAACCTGAAAATATGGGTCTCTAGTGGATAGAGCCTGAATTTCACCTATTCTTTTAGCTGTGGTAATTGCCACCAGGAAAGCTGTTTTCCTGGTAAGCAAGGAAATAGGCATTGTGCTGTTGTCACGGAATGGATCGTTACATAAAGCTCTGAGTACCAGAGTAAGGTCCCATACTGGGAGACACTGTCTAATCGTGGGCCGTAATCTCTGAATAGCTTTAACAAATCTTATCACCCATGGGTGAGAAGCTAGTGAGTAGTCTAAGAAGGAGCTTAAAGCAGCAATCTGAACTTTTAGGGTACTGGGTCTGAGTCCCATGTTGAAGCCTGACTGGAGGAAATCTAAAATCTTAGGGATGTTTGGAGTGCCTGTCACCAAGTCGGACCCGCCACTCACTGTACAGAAGCGTTTCCAGATTCTGAGATAGATAGCCGATGTGACTGGCTTTCTACTGGCCTGGATTGTGGTTATAACCTGGTCAGATAAGCCTTTGGCCTTCAAGGTCACCCTCTCAGGATCCAGGCTGAGAGATGCAATCTCTTCGGATCCGGATGGTGGATCGGACCTTGATTGATTAAGTCCGGAATCAGCGGCAGCTCTAAGGGGTTTTCGATTGACATGTCTGTTAGCAGAGAAAACCAGCTCCTCTTTGGCCAATAAGGGGCGATCATTATTACTGTAGCCCGATCCTCCTTGATCTTCCGTAATACGGCCGGGATGAGCGCTAGAGGTGGGAATGCATATAACAGATGTTCTTCCCATTTCTGGCTTAGGGCATCCAATCCTTCTGGATCGTCCAAAGGATTCAGGGAGAAAAACCTGGGAATCTTCGCATTTCTTCTGTTTGCAAATAGGTCTATTTGAGGTGTTCCCCACCTCCGACATAGATCTCTGAAGATATCCTGGTTTAGTTCCCATTCCGTAGGACTCACTTTCTTTCTGCTCAGGTAGTCTGCTATTACATTCTGGGAACCTTCCAGGTGGATTGCCGTTAAGGAAAGGACGACCTGCTCTGCCCAGGTGAATATCATCTCTGCCAACTGTTGAAGGGGTCGATGTCTGGGACCTCCTTGGTGATTCAAAAACGAAACTGCTGTGATGTTGTCCGAGTAAATTCTGATATGCTGATCTTTGAGTTCGGATTGGTTCCTTCTTAGGGCTTCCCATACAGCGTAGAGCTCTTTGAAATTTGAGGATCGATACTGGATTTCCTCTGGCCATCTGCCCTGTAGTATTCTGCCCTTTATATGAGCTCCCCAACCCCAGGAACTGGCGTCCGTGGTAACTTTTACGTAAGGGGAAGTCGACCATCTTACTCCTAACTTTAGATTGTCTGGCTGCATCCACCAAAGGAGAGATTCTTTTACCGTCTTTGACAGATGTAATGTTCTGTCTAACGAGCTGTAGTTCCGATTCCATGACGAAAGAATCTCTTTCTGGAGGGGTCTTGAGTGGAACTGTGCCCATCTGACGCATGGAATGCAAGCCGTCATTTGACCTAGAACCTTCATGGCGAATCTTATAGAGGGCTGGTGCTGCATTAAAACCTCTATTACATCCTGTATAGACTGTCGCTTCTTCCGAGGTAAGAAAGAGATTCTTCGATTTGAATCCAGTATAACACCCAGGAAGACTTTCTTTTGTTCGGGAACTAGATCTGATTTTTCCCAATTTATTACCCAACCTAGATAATTGAGTATGGAAATGCAGCGATCTCTGTGTTCGACCAGCGCCATTTCTGTTTGCGCCACTATAAGAAAATCGTCCAAGTATGGAACGATAATAGTACCTCTGCTTCTCAGAAAGGCCACAATCTCCGAAATCAATTTTGAGAATATTCGGGGAGCCGAGGCCAGCCCGAAGGGTAGGCATTGAAACTGAAAGTGGCAGGTCCGGGTCGGCAATTGCACTGCAAACCTGAGAAGACTTTGTGATGCATGATGAACTGGGACCTGGTAGTATGCACTCTTCAGATCGAGAGTGCACATGAACGCGCCCTTGTCTATAAGGTGGGTTGTAGACCTGATTGATTCCATCCGGAATCTCTTGTATGTGACCCAATAGTTTAGGGGTTTCAGATTTATTATAGTACGAGACTCTCCGGACGGCTTTAAGATAGTGAAGAGGGAGGAATAGTGACCCTTGCCTAATTCTGCTCGGGGAACAGGAATTATGACAGAAAGCTTTAGTAGGTCCTGGAGATCTGTCCACATGACCGAGTCTGTGGAGATCACCGTAGGGGAAACATATCTTTCGGGTGGCGGAGCGTAACACTCTATCCGATAACCTTCCGCTATAGTTCTGCGAACCCACTGATTCTGAGTTACCAGATCCCAGTTTGTTGCAAAACAACGGAGTCGTCCGCCAATAAAGTTGGCGTCATTGTCTCCTTGTTCTATGTGAGGAGCCAAAGAACGTATTCTTGTTCTTTCCTCCCTGGGAATGGTAACTCCTATATGATCCTCTGCTTGATCTTCCCTGACCTCTAGAATCGAACTGTCTTCTAGACAGGGAACCCCGCCGAAAGGATTGAGCTCGGCGCGGTTTATCCTCTGGGAAACCCTTTTTTGCATCTGATACTGATTCTAAGATAGTATCCAGAGCTGGTCCGAAGACCCTAAGCCCTGAAAATGGAATGGAACATAATTTCATCTTAGAGGCGTTATCTCCGGACCACGATTTTAGCCAGACAGCTCTCCTAGCTGCATTAGATAAAGAGCTGTTTCTAGCGGAAAATCTGACCGATTCTGCAGACATATCCGCCAGGAAAGCTGTGGCTGAATTCATAACCGGCAGAGAGGCTAAAATCTCAGCTCTAGGAGTCTTATTGGATAACTGATCCTCCAATTGACTCATCCAATAAACCATAGATCTGGCTACAGAGGTGGCAGCAATATTAGTTCTAATAAGAGCCGCAGAGGTTTCCCAGACTCTTTTCAGGAGAATATCGGCCTTTCTGTCCATAGGATCACGTAGGCCAGAGGAGTCCTCAAATGGGATGGCAGTCTTTTTTGTGACTCTAGCTATTGGGGTATCGATTTTCGGAACTTCTTCCCATAATTTAACATCTTCAGGTTCGAACGGTAGCCTTCCCCTGAAGTCACGAGACAAAACTAGACGCCGTTCAGCGCTCTTCCATTCCTCCAGAATCATTGTTTTAATGTGATCGCTAACAGGAAAAACAGTCTCCTTCTGAGACGTAAGTCCCCCGAACATCAAATCCTGTCTGGATTGTGTTCTGGGAGTTTCCTCGACCTCCATAGTGCTCCGTACAGATCTAATTAGATTCTTAGTATCCTCAGATTGAAATAGAAATTTCTTTTTCTTTTCCTGAGTGTCTGGGGGAAGTTCTCCTTCTTCCTCTGAAATAGCGTCCTCTAGATCTGATCTATTTTCAGAGCTTAAATCTTGTTCTCTTGAATCCGTCTCCCATCTGGGCCGTTTACGACTAGAGCCAGGACTACATGGCCACTGCTGAGTAAGTGTAGATATAGAGGCTTGAACTTCCTCAGAAATCATGCGCCTCATTTCAGAAATTAATGAAGGCTGTTCATCTCTCATAACCTTAGAGGTACAAGAAGAACAAAGGGTTCTGTCATAGCCATCTGGCAGTTTGCTGTGACACACCGGACACCTGGCTGATTTCGCTGAGACTTTGCCAGCCTTTTTTGTAGTTATGGGAGCGGATGGAATTCCTTTGTCCTATAGTAGGAGACAGGAACTAATCAGGTCGGATTTCTGGGTGGTAGTCAGGTTATGGCTGGGATTTTTTGCGCCAGGCGCACTTACCCCACCGCCATCTGCCGCATCTGTATCCATGAGGAACAAGGTAGGCTGATCGACCAAATTACTGCGTCCTGCTGATAGGGGAAGCGGCGATGTGTCACCTGTCAAACGCCCTCCAGAACACGCACACATACTCACGATTATGTCTCCACCAGCGTTTGTCGTTCCAGGAAACGTCTGCTCTCCATGCGGTGAGCGTCTCCCGGATATGACGTCACCGGAAGTGCGACGCTGAACCGGAAGTGAACCGCTCCCCCAGACGCTGGTCACCGCCGAAGTATGGACAGAATCCACCGCTAAACGCCCGACAGGCTGCGGGATGCTGTCCTACCCAGAACCGCCTTGGACCCCCTGCCTGAGGTCCGGGACGAGAGCCTCCCACCTGGAGGAACGTCCGCTATCCAGGGCCTGCCGCACCTGGTCTTTGGAGCTGAGGGACTCCCCGCTGGAGAGTTTCAGCCCTGGGCTGCTTCACAGGGGGAAGGATCTGGCGTGGCCTTACGATCCCCCTGAACCCGGTAAGATCTCCTGTGTGTCCCTCCATGCAGGGACAGGAAACACACTGAGGGAAAGGGGGCGGGGAGGGGTCTTTTAATCTCTTGTGTGTTTCCTGTCCCAGCAAAGAGGAGGACGTCCCATGGTGCTGTCAGGAGGGACGTCCTGGAAAAGTATTCACATCGATTTTTCAGGCTAACACGGTACCACAATATAATTTATTATTGTACACCAGTATCAAAGAGACAAACACAAGTGAGCTGAGGTGTGGGATTCATGCAGAAATTCAGAAGCGTGAAATCCTGAACAAACACTGATCACGGGAACAAACCCTAAGGCTATGTGCACACGTTCGGAATTGCTGCGGAAATTTCCGCAGCATTCCCGCAACTTCCTGCCGCGGGAAATACGCATGCATTCCCGCAAAACACTAGCGTTTTGCAAGCGTATTTAGCTTGCAGAATGCTAGCGTTTTCCCAGCAATCTGTAGTATTCCTTGGAAAACTGATTGACAGGTTTTATCTGATATAAAAATGACATAAGGTTCCTTCATAGTACTTCAATTTTTTGACCTTGCTCCTCTATATACCGTATATACTCGTGTATAAGCCGACCCGTGTATAAGCCGACCCCCCTAATTTTGCCACAAAAAACTTGGAAAACTTATTGACTCGCGTATAAGCCGGGTGTATAAGTTGCCGTCCTGCTCTGTGCTCCCCCATCCAGCTCTGTGCGCCCCCATTTTCCTGTTCTCCCCTCCTCCATTATCCCGTCCTGCTCCGTGCTCTCCGTCCTCCCCCTGTTCTGCTCCGTGCTCTCCGTCCTCCCCCCGTTCTGCTCCGTGCTCTCCGTCCTCCCCCCGTTCTGCTCCGTGCTCTCCGTCCTCCCCCCGTTCTGCTCCGTGCTCTCCGTCCTCCCCCCCCTCCTGCTCCATGCTCCCCCCATCCTCCTCCATCATACTCACCCTCCCCATGCCATCGCTGAACGTCCCGGCCGACAATCCTGCGTTCTCCCCGGCTTCCTGCAGCTCTCCAGCGCTGAGCGGTGACGTAATACCGCTCATTAAGGCCATGAATATGGAGGCCACGCCCATGGGAGTGGCGTCGCGTCCATATTACATGACCTTAATGAGCGGGTATTACGTCACCGCTCAGCGCTGGAGAGCTGCAGGAAGCCGGGGAGAACGCAGGATTGCAGGGACGTTCAGCGATGGCACGGTGAGGGTGAGTATGATATCCCAGCCACCGGCTCCTGCCGCCGCATCCCCTACCCCGCTGGTTTCTGCCCTATGACTCGTGTATAAGCCGAGGGGGCATTTTCAGCACAAAAAAAGGTGCTGAAAATCTCGGCTTATACACGAGTATATACGGTAACTTTAAATACTTTCAGGTTGGTCACACTAGTCAAACAGTGTTTGACAAGTGCGACCAACTTTTTACTATAGATGATGCCTATGCAGCATCAGTAGTAAAAGATAGAATGGTGAAAATAATAATAAAAAAAACACGTGATATTCTCACATTACGGCGGCCCCCGCAGCCTTCCCGATGCTTCCGGCAACACCCGTTCCCAGTGATGCCTTGCGACAATGACCCCAGATGACGTAGCATCACGCTACGAGGTAATTCTCGAAAGGCATCACTGGGAACAGGAGTTGCTGGGAGCATCGGTAAGGACCGGGAAGGCTGCGGGGGCCGCCGGAAGGTGAGAATATGACGATTTTTTATTTTAATTATTATTTTTTTTTTTTTTTTTTTTAACAGGGATATGGTACCCAGGGCCTGGAGGAGAGTCTCCTTTCCTCCAGACCCTGGGTACTATCTGCACATGAACAGCTCACTTTGCGCATGGTGGGCACAGCCACATGCGGAAAGTAAGCGGTTCAATGCATTCCTATGTGTGCTGAATCGCCACGATTCCGCAAAAAGAATGAGCATGCTGCATATTTTTCCGCGATGCAATTCGGCTGCGGAAAAATACGCAGCATTAGCATAGCTATGCAGAATGCCACAGGATGTAATGGGTTGCGTTGTGTAAGCGTTTTTGCAGCGAAAAAACGCGGCAAAAACGCTAACAATCCGCAACATGTGCACACAGCCTTAAAGTGGCATAATACTTGGACATTGTACCCAGCAGCGACCTGGGAGTCAGAGATGCATCCAGGCGCCTTCCCTATCTAAGCGCTGTTTCTATCCATTTCAGCGCTTCTCCTGTCCCCCAGCCACTAGTTATGGTCTTCGAGAAAAATGCTCGCTTCTCATTGGCTTATACTCGAGTCCGTCCAACCTGTTCAGATTCGCGTACAGAGCAATTCCGTTAGGCTCGGACTGGCCCACCGGAGGATTCTCCGGTGGGCCCAGGCACTGACACCTGCTGGCATACTGGCCAGCAGCTGCCTAGGGCTCCCCACTGCTCCAGGGGCCACCCAGCCAGTAGCTATGGGGCCCCTGAGTCAAGGGGGCCTTCCTTGTGCCAGCGTAGCAGCAGCTGGAGACAGGATCCTGTCCCCACTGCTAGATGAATATTCACGCTTCCCCACGCCCCTTTAGGCGTGGAGAGGCGTGAATACTATTTCTCTTTAACAGCGGGCAGCGTTAGCCGCAGGCTGCAGCTAACAATGCCCGCATGTAGAGCCCAACACATCTCACACACACACAAAGCACCGTACCACATACACACAGCGCGGCACATCCTGGCGTCCTGCTTCTTGCTCGGCTCTTCCTGTCTGAGACAGCTCAGCTGGATGACGTCACCATCCAGCACGGTGTCTCAGACAGAAAGCTGCCAGCGAGGAAGAGGCTGCCGGGATGTGCTGCTGCTGCAGGGAGGCGAGCTGTGCTGTGTGTGTCTGTGCTTTGTGTGTGAGAGTGATGAGGTGCTTTGTGTGTGAGAGAGGGTTGGTGGGGGGAGGCAATGATGAAAGTGATGGGCAAAGATGGCGGTGCGGGGAGGCAATGATGAAGGTGATGGGCAATTATGAACGTGATGGGCAATGATGGCGGTGGGGGGAGGCAATGATGAAGGTGATGGGCAATGATGGTGGGGGAGGCAATGATGGAGATGATGGGCAATTATGAATGTGATGGGCAATGATGGTGGGGGTGGCAATGATGGCGGTGGGGGAGGCAATGATGGAGGTGATGGACAGTGATGAAGGTGATGGAGGGAGGCAATGATGGAGGTGATGGACAATGATGGTGGAGGGAGGCAATGATGGAGGAGATGGGCAATGATGGTGGGGGAGAGGAAATGATGAAGATGATGGTGGGGAGGCAATGATGGAGGTGATGGGCAATGATGGTGGTGGGGAGGTGTGAGGTCGGGACCGCCACCATCTTAGATAGGGCCTATACCAGCCTCCATTTTGTCAGTTCACAGAGCCACAGACTGCTAACTACACAGGGCCTGTTAGCATATCCAGTATGACCGGTTTTGATGTCCACTATGAATCAAAAGGGCTTTAGTATGCTAATTGGTTTAGGCCAGTGTCTGAATGGGATGGTCATTGGTATGTTGAATGGCTCGGACTCAGGCCAGTGTTTCCTGCTCCATATGAATTGCAGGCCAGTTAATATGCGTGCTTCAAAGCAAAGGGGAGGGACCTAGCAGGTTTAAGAACTGTAGCCATGAACAGGCTGCTATCAATCCATTTTCTCACAGCAGCAAGAAGCACAAGGGACAGATTTGATTTGCCAAGGGAGCAGCAGCACATGCTTTGGGGACTGTCCAGCAACTGAAGACTGTTACCTGGGGACGGCAGAGCTCCCTGCCTCCCCATGACCATACAACCCGGTAATATTGATCTCTAGCTAATACCTCTAAGCCTTGTATCATTATCGTTGTATTTTACTCTGACTGCAAATCCATTGTAATTACGTTGTATAGCTTTACTGTATATTTCTGTAATTATCTAGTGCGCCCTTAAGGCAATTAAACCATAAAATTAATCTTGGGCTGATGCTTTTACTCTGATTACGAATCTTAGAATACCCAGTGGGTAACAGGGCACCCTCCCCGGCGGCCATTTGCTCTAGGTGCAGTTCCCTTACTGACCTGAGAGACAAAGGGGGCGCCGGAGAGCTGTACCTGTGGAGTTACGTCCCATTGGTGACTTGGGAGGAAAGGGGTCGTCCTTCACATTTGGTAGCGGCGGTGGGATCAGAAGCTGTGATACCCGGGCTACCGTGTGGCGGTCGGCTTAGTTCCTCACAATTGGTGGCAGCGGTGGGATCAGAGTAATAGTGTGCGTGGGACCCCTACTCCCAGACACTAGAGACTACCAGCGGTACTTTCACTGCTGGGGTCTTAAGGTCAGCCCAGCACTAGATGGTCAGAGTGTAAATATAATAAGCTGTGTGCAAGGTCAGGGTTGCAGCTGTCAGTAACCAAAGGTTCCCAAGATGGCGGAAGGCACCAGGAGTAGGGCAAAGGGGAGGCCAATGCTGTGGTCTATGAGGGGTTCGATACCGATGAGGGGGAGCTCAGCCAGGGCTCCCCAAGGAGCCCGACCCCGTGCTCAGTCTCACAGTGGACTGTCCACCCCTGCCCGTCCCAGCCTGTCCAGATCGGAGGCCCTTTTCCAAGCGGCTATGGCACAGCTCGAGGCTGGTAATGACACCGCCTATGACAGACTCCTGGTGGCGGCAGAGAAAGCAGCAGAGCGTGAGCAAGCAGCGGCAGAGCGTGAGCATACAGAACGTGTGTTGAAGGCTACAGAAAGCCGTGAAGCTGCGGAGCGCCGGCACCGACTGGAGATGGCTCAGCACGGGCCCCCACTGGACGCACCAGGCCCACCGGAGACAAGGGCTTCCAAGGTCCGGGCGGAGGACTTTCCCTTACTTGAAAAGGATGGAGACCTGGATTCCTTTCTGCTTGCTTTTGAGAGGACCTGCCTCCAACATCATCTGGCCCTGGATCAGTGGGCAAGGTACCTGACCCCCCGTTTGAGGGGTAAGTCCCTGGAAGTTTTGGGGGACTTACCTGCCGGGGAGGAGCAGGACTACAACAGCATCAAGCGGGCCCTGATCCAGCACTACAACCTCACCCCGGAGTCGTACAACAGGAAGTTCAGGAGCCGGCAGCGGGGTTCAAAGGACACCTGGACCGACCACATGCGGGCCCTGCTGAGAGCTGCGGAGCACTGGACTTCGGGTCTAGAGCTCACTACCCGCCAGGAGGTCCAGGAACTGTTTGTCATGGAGCAATTCTTGTGGAACTGCCCAGAGGACCTCCAGCAGTTCCTCCGTGACCGGAAACCAAAGGGGGCTTCTGCTACAGCCGCCCAGGCAGACGAGTATGTCAACAACAGGGCGCCGGAGCCAAAGAAGCCTGCCAGCAGCACCTGGAGAGGGGGTAAGCCCAATCCTGCCCCAGCCCCATATCCAGTCCCAGAGTGCAAGGGGTGTACCCCCCGGCTGCCCTCTCCAGGCCAGGAACAGAACCCAGACGTTGTCATAATTGCAATCAGCCAGGACACTTTAAGGCTGCGTGTCCCCAGCGCCAGAAGGCCCCATCCCTGTCCCAGAAACCGACCACTGTTTTGTGTGTGGGAGGGGGTGGTGGGAGGTCCCTAGACAATTACCAACCCGTCACCATCGGCCGCTCAGCGATCATGGGACTGCGGGACACAGGCGCTGAACGAACCCTGGTACGCCCTGAGGTGGTGTCCCCTCAAGACTTGGTACCTGGGAAAACCCTTTCCGTCTCCGGAATTGGAGGCGTTGAACCGGCGCTGCCCGTTGCCAAGGTGTATTTGGACTGGGGCGCCGGGAGGGGGATGCGGGAGGTGGGAGTAACGCCGAATATTCCTGCAAATGTGTTGCTTGGGACCGATTTGGGGCGGCTAGTGTCCCAGTATGTGGCCACTGAACCCCCAAGTTCGGCTCCCCAAGAATGTCATGACTCTACTGTGAATGCTAATGTATTGAATGTGCCTCCAACAGTGGAGGAGGGAGTGAAACCTGATGGTAAGCCATGCACTGACACTACACACACAGGGCTCACAGTGAGGACAGGTGAGGAGGCTGCACGGGTGAGCTCAGAGGTGGGGGGAGGGGCTGCTATGGGCAGTGTAGGGCCCCTAAGTGAACCCAGCCTGCTGAGTCTAGGGCCCCTGCAGGAAGAGGAACAGGCCATGGGGGGAGGGGGTGTCCCGGGAGAGGAGCCACCAGGTAGGACCCCAGGTCAGGAGTTCCCCACATCCGGGATGTCAGGAAGTCAGGGAAGTCTGCCTGACCCGGCGACTTGGTCAGGGGACGAGGGAAGGCAGGCGCTACCCGTGGTCTCAGCGGTCGTGGCAGCTGTTACCAGGAGTGGGAGCGCTGAAGCCCAAGGAGCCTCGCGGAGGTCCGACGGTTTCCCCCTCTCCGACCAAGTGGCTGCCGAGTCAGACAGTAGCCAGGAGACAGATCCCGGGGAACTGACAGAGGACATGGCAGTTTCATCAATTCTTGCCACATCAAGTCAGGGATTTCAGGCAGCGTTGGAAGCTGACACTAGCCTGAAGACTCAAGGAGCAGGCGGCACAGCCTCCCCTGGAATCCGACCGCGAGCGAGTGGTCTGGGACCAGGGACGGCTGTACCGGGTGACGGTCCAGCAGGGTTCACCGGAGGCGTGGCCCAGGGACCAACAGTTAGGGGTACCCCATCCGTTCAGGGCGGAATTGTTGCGGATCGCACACGAGATTCCAATGGCCGGACACCTAGGGATCACTAAAACCAGGGCCAGGCTAGCTCAGCATTTCTACTGGCCTGGAATGAGGTGATAGCCTACTGCCGTTCGTGTGACACCTGTCAGAGGGTGGGGAAGGCGGGGCCGCGCCCCAAAGCCCCACTGGTAACTCTGCCCATCATCGAAGAGCCTTTCTCGAGGGTGGCTGTGGATCTCATTGGACCTCTGTTCACTCCCAGCCGCTCCGGGAAATGCTTCATACTAACGGTAGTGGACTATGCCACCCGGTACCAGGAGGCGGTAGGTTTGTCGTCCATTCGGGCCGACAAAGTGGCCACTGCCTTACTGGAGATTTTCTCCAGAGTGGGGTTTCCCAAGGAAATGCTCACCGACCGAGGGTCCCAGTCCATGTCGCAGCTGATGGAGTCTCTCTGTAAGCAGGTACAGGTGCAACATCTGGTGGCCAGCCCGTATCACCCACAGACCAATGGCTTGTGTGAGCGGTTCAATGGCACCTTAAAGCAGATGCTGAAGATGTTGGTCAACTCCCACGGGAGAGACTGGGAGCGGTATCTCCCTCACCTGCTGTTTGCCTGCCGGGAGGTCCCACAGGCCTCAACGGGGTTCTCCCCCTTTGAGCTCCTGTACGGGCGACGTGTACGGGGGCCCCTTGCTCTGGTGAACGAAGCATGGGAAGGGGATTTAGCCACCCCTGGAGTGTCGGTCATTGAGTATGTCGTGCGCTTCCGGGACCGAATGATGGCCTTGACACGGCTTGTGCATGACAATATGACCCAAGCTCAGGCTGACCAGAAGCGATGGTACGACCAGAATGCTTGTGAGCGGACCTACCAGGTGGGTCAAAAGGTGTGGGTACTGGTCCCCGTACCCCAAAACAAGCTTCAGGCGGCCTGGGAGGGTCCATACCTCGTGCACGAGCAGCTCAACGCCGTCACCTACCTGGTCGCCCTGGACCACGCCCGTGGAAGGAGGAAGGCCTTCCATGTGAACATGATGAAGGCTCATCATGAGCGGGAGGCTTATGCCCACCCAGTGTGCAACCTTCCAGAGGAAGGAGAGGCAGAAACCCTCCTCGATCTGCTCACCCAAGCCAAGGCGGGTGGATCCATCGAGGATGTGGGGGTTGGCCACCAGCTCTCGGAGGACCAACGTTCCCAGCTGGGGGCCACCCTGCACCCCTTTCGGGAGCTGTTCAGCAGCCTGCCCGGAAGGACTGAGGCAGCAGTCCATGACGTGGACACTGGCAACCACCCCCCAATCCGGCGTTCAGCATATCGGGTCTCTCTTGAGGTGCAGCAGCAGATGCGCCAAGAGATAGACGAGATGCTGAGGCTGATCCAAGCGTCCAACAGCGCGTGGGCTTCGCCTGTAGTCCTCGTCCCTAAAAAGGACCGAACTACGCGGTTCTGCGTGGACTACAGGGGGCTCAACGCTGTGTCGGTCACCGATGCGTACACAATGCCGCGCATCGATGACCTGCTCGACCAGCTGGCCGGGGCCAAGTACCTGACCATCATGGATCTGAGCAGGGGGTATTGGCAGATTCCCCTGACCCCTAGGGCACGGGAACGCTCTGCCTTTATCACCCCATTCGGACTGTACGAGTCCACGGTGATGCCCTTCGGCATGAAGAATGCCCCTGCCACTTTTCAGCGGATGGTCAACACGCTGCTCGAGGGACTGGAAGGGTAAGTAACCGCGTACCTGGATGACATTGCCATCTTCAGTCCCACCTGGGAGGATCACCTAGAGCACCTGGCGCAGGTGCTCGGGTGGATCCAGCGAGCAGGCTTGACCATTAAGCCGGAAAAATGCCAGCTGGGTATGAGTGAGGTCCACTACCTGGGACACCGGGTAGGTGGGGGAGCTCTGAAGCCAGAGCCCGGGAAGGTGGATGCCATCGCATCCTGGCCCACCCCCAGGACCAAGAAGCAGGTGATGTCCTTCTTGGGTACTGCTGGGTACTATAGGAGGTTTGTTCCACACTATAGTGCCCTGGCCAAGCCCCTGACGGACCTCACCAAGAAAAGGCTGCCCGACGCAGTCGACTGGACAGTCGCCTGCGAGACAGCTTTCCAGGCGCTCAAGACCGCCCTTTCTAGTTCTCCTGTACTACAGGCAGCCGACTTCACGAGGTCGTTCTTAGTGCAGACCGACGCCAGCGACTTTGGCCTCGGTGCTGTGCTCAGCCAGGTTGACACTACGGGCCATGAACACCCCGTTTTGTACCTGAGCAGGAAGCTCCTGCTGAGGGAAGTGGCCTATTCCACGATGGAGAAGGAATGTCTGGCAATTGTGTGGGTCCTGTAGCGTCTGCAGCCATACTTGTACGGACGCCCATTCACCGTGGAAACAGACCACAACCCCCTCAGCTGGTTACACACGGTCTCTGGGACGAATGGGAGGTTGCTACGCTGGAGCCTCGCTCTCCAACAGTACCACTTCACGATTCGCCACAAAAGAGGCAGGGACCATGGTGACGCTGATGGGTTGTCCCGGCAAGGAGAGGGTGCGGTAGGGCGCACGGGGGAACACAGGAATGTGATACCCCCTAGCGCCCTCAAAAGCAGGGAGGTGTGAGGTCGGGACCGCCACCATGTTAGATAGGGCCTATACCAGCCTCCATTTTGTCAGTTCACAGAGCCACAGACTGCTAACTACACAGGGCCTGTTAGCATATCCAGTATGACCGGTTTTGATGTCCACTATGAATCAAAAGGGCTTTAGTATGCTAATTGGTTTAGGCCAGTGTCTGAATCGGATGGTCATTGGTATGTTGAATGGCTCGGACTCAGGCCAGTGTTTCCTGCTCCATATGAATTGCAGGCCAGTTAATATGCGTGCTTCAAAGCAAAGGGGAGGGGCCTAGCAAGTTTAAGAACTGTAGCCATGAACAGGCTGCTATCAATCCATTTTCTCACAGCAGCAAGAAGCACAAGGGACAGATTTGATTTGCCTTGCCAAGGGAGCAGCAGCACATGCTTTGGGGACTGTCCAGCAACTGAAGACTGTTACCTGGGAACGGCAGAGCTCCCTGCCTCCCCATGACCATACAACCTGGTAATATTGATCTCTAGCTAATACCTCTAAGCCTTGTATCATTATCGTTGTATTTTACTCTGACTGCAAATCCATTGTAATTACATTGTATAGCTTTACTGTATATTTCTGTAATTATCTAGTGCGCCCTTAAGGCAATTAACCCCTTACTGCCATCGGACGTACTATCCCGTCCATGGTACCTGGGCCCGTATGACCGGGGACGGGATAGTACGTCATAGGCGATCAGCTGCGCTCCTGAGGGGAGCGCAGCTAATCGCCGCCGGGTGTCAGCTGATTATCACAGCTGACACCCATGACTGTGTGTCAGGAGCGGTCACGGACCGCTCCCGGCACATTAACCCCTTGCACACCGCGATCAAACATGATCGCGGTGTACTGGGGGCACAGGGGAGGATCGCGCACGGTGGGGGCTCCCTGCGCGCCCCCCTGAGACCCTCAGAGCAGCGCGATGTGATCGCGCTGTTCTGAGGGCTTCCTCCCTCCCAGGACCCGGATCCAAGATGGCGCCGGGGTCCTGGAGGGAGGCGGCTACCTCAGTGCCTGCCGAGAGCAGGCACTGAGAAGCCTGCATCTATGCCTGTGCGATCGCTGGTGTGACAGAGTGCTGTGCACACTGTCACACCAGCGATCTGATAAAATACTGTGATGTCCCACCCTGGGACAAAGTAAAAAAGTTAAAAAAGTAAAAATAAACATCTGTAAAAAAAAAATCCAAAATAAATAAATAAAAAAAAAAAATATTCCCCAATAAATTCACTTCTTCCAGTAAATAAAAAAAAAAAAATAAAAGTACACATATTTGGTATCGCCGCGTCCGTAACGACCCCCCCTATAAAATTGTCCCACTAGTTAACCCCTTTAGTGAACCCCTAAAAAAAAAAAAAAAAAAAACGAAGCAAAAAAATCAATGCTTTATCATCATACCGCCGAACAAAAAGTGGAATAACACGCGATCAAAAAGACCGATATAAAAAAACATGGTACCGCTGAAAACGTCATCTTGTCCCGCAAAAAACGAGCCGTCATAAAGCATCATCAGCGAAAAAATAAAAAAGTTATAGCTCGCAGAATAAAGCGATGCAAAAATAATTATTTTTTATATAAAATTGTTTTTATTCTATAAAAGCGCCAAAACATGAAAAAATGATATAAATGAGGTATCGCCATAATCGTACTGACCCGAAGAATAAAACTGCTTTATCAATTTTACCACACGCGGAACGGTATAAACGCCTCCCCCAAAAGAAATTCATGAATTGCTGATTTTTGTTCATTCTAACCTCCCAAAAATCGAAATAAAAAGCGATCAAAAAACGTCACGTGCTCAAAAATGGTACCAATAAAAACGTCAACTCGTCCCGCAAAAAATAAGACCTCACATGACTCTGTGGGCCAAAATATGCAAAAATTATAGCTCTCAAAATGTGATGATGCAAAAACTATTTTTGCAATAAAAAGCGTTTTAGCGTGACAGCTGCCAATCATAAAAACCCGCTATAAATAGTAAATCAAACCCCCCTTTATCACCCCCTTAGTAAGGGAAAAATAATAAAATTTAAAAAAAGCATTTATTTCCATTTTCCCATTAGGGTTAGGGTTGCGGCTAAAGTTAGGGTTAGGGTTGGGATTAGGGGTGTGTTAGGGTTAGAGTTAGAATTGGGGGGGTTTCAGCTGTTTAGGCACATCAGGGGCTCTCCAAATGTGACATGGCGTCTGATCTCAATTCCAGCCAATTCTGCGTTGAAAAAGTCAAACGGTGCTCCTTCACTTCTCAGCTCTGCCATGCGTCCAAACAGTAGTTTATCCCCACATATGGGTATCAGCGTAGTCTGGACCCCAAGAGTTATTGTGCAATTTGTCCTATTTCTTCTGCTACCCTTGGGAAAATAAAAAACTGGGGGCGAAAATATCATTTTTGTACAAAAAAAAATATTTTTTTGTTTTTACAGCTGTACATTATAAACTTCTGTGAAGCACTTGGGGCTTCATAGCGCTCACCACACATCTAGATAAGTTCCTTGTGGGGTCTATTTTCCAAAATGGGGTCACTTGTTGGGGATTTCCACTGTTTAGGCGCATCAGGGGCTCTCCAAATGCGACATGACGCCCCCAGACCATTCCATCAAAGTCAGCAATCCAAAACGTCACTACTTCCCTTCCGAGCCCCAACGTGTACCCATACAGTAGTTTTCTCCCACATATTGGATATCAGCGTACTCAGGACAAATTGGACAACAACTTTTGGGGTCCAATTTCTCCTGTTACCCTTGTAAAAATAAAATATTGGGGCAAAAAAAATCATTTTTGCAAAAAAAAAAAGGATTTTTTATTTTTACGGCTGTGCGTTATAAACTTCTGTGAAGCACTTCGGGGTTCAAAGTGCTCACCACACATCTAGACAAGTTCCTTGTGGGGTCTATTTTCCAAAATGGGGTCACTTGTGGGGGGTTTCCACTGTTTAGGCGCATCAGGGGCTCTCCAAATGCGACATGACGCCCCCAGACCATTCCATCAAAGTCTGCAATCCAAAACATCACTACTTCCCTTCCGAGCCCTGACGTGCGCCCATACAGTAGTTTTCTCCCACATATTGGGTATCAGCGTACTCAGGACAAATTGGACAACAACTTTTGGGTTCCAATTTCTTCTGTTACCCTTGTGAAAATAAAATATTGGGGGCGAAAAAAATCATTTTTGTAAAAAAAAAAAAGATTTTTTATTTTTACGGCTGTACGTTATAAACTTCTGTGAAGCACTTCGGGGTTCAAAGTGCTCACCACACATCTAGATAAGTTCCTTGAGGGGTCTAGTTTCCAAAATGGCGTCATTTATGGGGTTTCCACTGTTTAGGCAGATCAGGAGCTCTCCAAACACGACATGGCGTCCAGCCAATTCTGCGTTGAAAAAGTCAGACGGCGCTCCTTCCCTTCCAAACTCTGCCATGCACCCAAACAGTGGTTTACCCCCACATATGGGGTATCAGCGCACTCAGGACAAATTGCACAATAACTTTTGAAGTCTTGTTACCCTTGGAAAAATAAAAATTGGGGTGAAAAGATCATTTTTGTGGAAAAAATATGATTTTTTAATTTTACGGCTCTACGTTATAAACTTGTGTGAAGCACTTGGGGTTCAAATTGCTCATCAAAGATCTAGAAAAGTTCCTTAGGGGGTCTAGTTTCCAAAATGGGGTCATTTATGGGGGTTTCCACTGTTTAGGCACATCAGGGGCTCTCCAAATGCAACATGGCATCCAATCTCAATTCCAGCCAATTTTGGTTGGAAAAAGTCAAATGGTGCTCCTTCCATTCCGAGCTCTGCCGTGCGCCCAAACAGTGGTTCCCACCCACATATGGGGTATCAGCGTACTCAGGACAAATTGGACAACAACTTATGTGGTCCAATTTCTCCTGTTACCCTTGAGAAAATAAAAAATTAGTGACTAAAAGATAATTTTTGTGGGAAAAAATAGGATTTTTTATTTTGATGCCCGGGCATTATAGACTTGTGTGAAGCACTTGGGGGTTCAAAGTGCTCACCAAAGATCTAGATAAGTTCCTTAGGGGTATAGTTTCCAAAATGGGGTCACTTGTGGGGGGTTTCCACTGTTTAGGCTCATCTGGGGCACTGCAAACGGAACATGACCCCCATCAACGTCTGCATTCCAAAACGTTACTACTTCCTTTCCAAGCCCTGCCGTGCACCCAAACAGTTCCCCCCCCCCCCACATATGGGGTATCAGCGTACTCAGGACAAATTGGACAACAACTTTTGGGGTCCAATTTCCTTGGGAAAATTCAAAAATTTGGGACTAAAAAATCATTTTTGTGGAAAATTGTTTTTTTTTTTTTTTCACACCCAGGCATTATAAGCTTTTGTGAAACACTTGGGAGTTCAAAGTGCTCACAACAGATCTAGATAAGTACCTTAGGGGGTCTAGTTTCCAAAATGGTGTCACTTGTGGGGTTTCCACTGTTTAGGCGCATCAGGGGCTCTCCAAACGCGACATGGGTCCAATCTCAATTCCAGCCAATTTTAGTTTGAAAAAGTCAAACGGCGCTCCTTCCCTTACGAGCTCTGCCGTGTGCCCAAACAGTGGTTTTCCCCCACATATTGGGTATTGGCGTACTCAGGAGAAATTGCATAACAACCTTATCTGTCCATTTTCTCCTTTTACCCTTGTGAAAATAAAAAAAAAAGTTTGTAAAAGATCATTTTTGTGGCTAAAAAGTTAAATATTCATTTTTTCCTTCCACGTTGCTTTAGTTCCTGTGAAGCACCTGAAGGGTTAATAATCTTCTTGAATGTGGTTTTGAGTACCTTGAGGGGTGCAGTTTTTAGAATGGTGTCACTTTTGGGTATTTTCTGCTATATAGACCCGTCAAAGTGACTTCAAATGTGAGGTGGTCCCTAAAAAAATGGCTTTGTAAATTTTGTTGTAAAAATGAGAAATCACTGGTCAACTTTTAACCCTTATAATTTCCTAACAAAAAAAATTTTGGTTCCAAATTGTGCTGATGTAAAGTAGACATGTGGGAAATGTTATTTCTTAACTATTTTGTGTGACATATTTCTCTGTTTTAAGGGAAAAAAAAATTCAAAGTTTGAAAATTGCAAAATTTTCAAAATTTTCGCCATATTTGCGTTTTTTTCAAAAATAAACGCAAGGTATATCGAAGAAATTTTACCACTAACGTGAAGTACAATATGTCACGAGAAAACAATCTCAGAATCGCGAAGATCCGTTGAAGCGTTCCAGAGTTATAACCTCATAAAGAGACAGTGGTCAGAATTGTAAAATTTGGCCCGGTCATTAACGTGCAAACCACCCTTGGTGGTGAAGGGGTTAAACCATAAAATTAATCTTGGGCTGATGCTTTTACTCTGATTACGGATCTTAGAATACCCAGTGGGTAACAGGGCACCCTCCCCGGCGGCCATTTGCTCTAGGTGCAGTTCCCTTACTGACCTGAGAAACAAAGGGGGCGCCGGAGAGCTGTACCTGTGGAGTTACGTCCCATTGGTGACGTGGGAGGAAAGGGGTCGTCCTTCACATTTGGTAGCGGCGGTGGGATCAGAAGCTGTGACACCCGGGCTACTATGTGGCGGTCGGCTTAGTTCCTCACAGGAGGAAATGATGGGGGTGATGGACAATGATGGTCGGGGAGGCAATGATTGAGGTGGAATGGGGTTGGTGGGGGAAGAAGGCAATGCTGGAGGTGGTGATGAGGACAATGATGGGGGTGGAGAGGGTCTGCATTATACTTTATGAGGGGGCTACATTAAATTGTGGGGGAACTGCATTATTCTCAGGGAACTACATTATATTCTGGGGGGCTACATACTATATGAGGGGGCTACAGTATACTCTATGGGGGCTGCATTATATTCGGTGGTGGGGCTGCATTATTGTCCCAGGGGACATTATATTCTGAGGGGCTACATATTACTATATGAGTGCTAGAGTATACTCTATGGGGGTCCTGATTATTTTCTGTGGTGGGGCTGCATTATTCTCTCAGGGGAAATTATAGTCTGGGGGTACATATTACTATACGAGGGGGGTATAGTATAATCTATGTGGGGCTGCATTATATTCTGTGGTGGGACTGCATTATTCTCTCAGGGGACTACATTATATTCTGGGGGGGCTATATCATACCATGAGGGGGGCAGCATTATGCCCTATGAGGGGGCTGCATTATACTATATGAAAGGGGCTGCATTACACCCTATGAGGGTGCTACATTATTTTCTATGGTGGGGACAGCATTATACCTTATGAGGGGGTTGCATTATAGTTTGTGGGATGCTGCATTATATTCTATGAGAGAGGGCTGCATTATATTTTATGAGGGAGGCTACATTATATTCTATGAGGGGGCTACCCCTCTATGATTCTACCCCAACCCCTGCTACACAATTAAGACGTGTACTACCTTAAATTATACCCTGATATTAGCGCGTTTTACCACACAATTGGTGGCCTTTTTATTTATTTCTATGTAGCTACATAGTGGGCCCCAAGAATGATTTTCTCTGGTGGGCCCAAGGTGTTCCAGTCCAACGCTAAATTCTATGCTCGCGTATCACCAGTGGTCAGCAGATTAGCGCGCTCCCACCAGCCATTGCCTCTATGCTCACCAATTGGGGCAGAGCTTTCTTCCCCATAATTTGGTTCGGATCAGGAGTGGTGTGCCCCAAACGCACTCACTCTACTAGTGTAGTATGAACGGCAGCCTACGCTTCCTGCAGTTCCCCTGAGCAGTGGTCATTTACAGTGCATAGAGTATACGAGAAGTGCACTAGTGTCCCATACACACTGCACGTCAGACACGTTAAAGAGCAGCGTGCGTCTTCACTGTCCACACCACAGAACCCCACTTATAGGGTCCTGTAAACACTGGCAGAGTGCTCCGGGGTAATACCGAAGAGACCGCATCTTACCCTGGGACTACACCGGCAGTAACAGCCGCTCTGGGAGCTTTCCCTCTGACAGACGTTTCTGGTAACTGTAGCTTTTTTGGCGCGAACAGAAATCTTCCTGTTTCTGCCCCGCCCCCATGAGCCGTTCGTCCTATCAGCACAGCGAGGCTCTTCCGGGTCTGCAGAGTTGCCGGCGCTTCACGTGTACGTATGTGTATGTTGTATATGGCGGGTGTGTGCTGCTCGCCGGCCGTAGTCTCTGTAATGGCCGTGCATAGGAACCGCCAGGGCAACCCGGAGCGCTGCACAGCACTTCTGTGTAACCTCCATGCTGTAGCGCCCCCTGCTGCAAGGCTGTGTAGCTCTTCTGTGTTACCTGCATGCTGTAGCACCCCCCTGCTGCAGGGCTGTGTAGCTCTTCTGTGTAACCTGCATGCTGTAGCGCCCCCTGCTGCAGGGCTGTGTAGCTCTTCTGTGTTACCTCCATGCTGTAGCGCCCCCTGCTGCAGGGCTGTGTAGCTCTTATGTGTTACCCTCACTCTCTAGTGCCCCCCTGCTGCAGGGCTGTGTAGCTCTTCTGTGTTACCTGCATGCTGTAGCGCCCCCTGCTGCAGGGCTGTGTAGCTCTTCTGTGTTACCTGCATGCTGTAGCGCCCCCTGCTGCAGGGCTGTGTAGCTCTTATGTGTTACCCTCACTCTCTAGTGCCCCCCTGCTGCAGGGCTGTGTAGCTCTTCTGTGTTACCTGCATGCTGTAGCGCCCCCTGCTGCAGGGCTGTGTAGCTCTTCTGTGTTACCTCCATGCTGTAGCGCCCCCCTGCTGCAGGGCTGTGTAGCTCTTCTGTGTTACCTCCATGCTGTAGCGCCCCCTGCTGCAGGGCTGTGTAGCTCTTCTGTGTTACCTACATGCTGTAGCGCCCCCTGCTGCAAGGCTGTGTAGCTCTTCTGTGTTACCGGCATGCTGTAGCGCCCCCTGCTGCAGGGCTGTGTAGTTCTTCTGTGTTACCTCCATGCTGTAGCGCCCCCCTGCTGCAGGGCTGTGTAGCTCTTCTGTGTTACCTGCATGCTGTAGCGCCCCCCTGCTGCAGGGCTGTGTAGCTCTTCTGTGTTACCTGCATGCTGTAGCGCCCCCTGCTGCGGGGCTGTGTAGCTCTTCTGTGTTACCTCCATGCTGTAGCACCCCCCTGCTGCGGGGCTGTGTAGCTCTTCTGTGTTACCTGCATGCTGTAGCGCCCCCTGCTGCAGGGCTGTGTAGCTCTTCTGTGTTACCTGCATGCTGTAGCACCCCCCTGCTGCGGGGCTGTGTAGCTCTTCTGTGTTACCTGCATGCTGTAGCGCCCCCTGCTGCAGGGCTGTGTAGCTCTTCTGTGTTACCTCCATGCTGTAGCACCCCCCTGCTGCGGGGCTGTGTAGCTCTTCTGTGTTACCTCCATTCTGTAGCACCCCCCTGCTGCTGGGCTGTGTAGCTCTTCTGGCTGTGTAGCTCTTCTGTGTTACCTCCATGCTGTAGCGCCCCCCTGCTGCAGGGCTGTGTAGCTCTTCTGTGTTACCTCCATGCTGTAGCGCCCCCCTGCTGCAGGGCTGTGTAGCTCTTCTGTGTTACCTGCATGCTGTAGCGCCCCCTGCTGTGGGGCTGTGTAGCTCTTCTGTGTTACCTCCATGCTGTAGCACCCCCCTGCTGCGGGGCTGTGTAGCTCTTCTGTGTTACCTGCATGCTGTAGCGCCCCCTGCTGCAGTGCTGTGTAGCTCTTCTGTGTTACCTCCATGCTGTAGCACCCCCCTGCTGCTGGGCTGTGTAGCTCTTCTGTGTTACCTCCATGCTGTAGCGCCCCCCTGCTGCAGGGCTGTGTAGCTCTTCTGTGTTACCTGCATGCTGTAGCGCCCCCCTGCTGCAGGGCTGTGTAGCTCTTCTGTGTTACCTCCATGCTGTTGCGCCCCCTGTTGCAAGGCTGTGTAGCTCTTCTGTGTTACCTCCATGCTGTAGCGCCCCCTGGTGCAGGGCTGTGTAGCTCTTCTGTGTTACCTCCATGCTGTAGCGCCCCCTGTTGCAAGGCTGTGTAGCTCTTCTGTGTTACCTCCATGCTGTAGCGCCCCCTGGTGCAGGGCTGTGTAGCTCTTCTGTGTTACCTGCATGCTGTAGCGCCCCCTGCTGCAGGGCTGTGTAGCTCTTCTGTGTTACCTGCATGCTGTAGCGCCCCCCTGTTCCAGAGTTGCCTGCAGCCAAAGTGGGGGCCGGCCCGCTGCTATTATCAATACGCCAGATAGCCCAATTATCCAGTGTGATCTTAGTAGTCAGTCAGCCTCTTCACTCCCTGAATGCTGCCAACAAAGGATGTATATCTTTGTACCGTGTTAGCCAGTACTGGCCAACAAAGGAAACACTCTCCTAAACCCCCAACGGTTGTTTGCATGTTGATGACCGGGCCAATTTTTAGGCTATGTGCACACGTTGCAGAAATGCTACGTAATTTTGCGGAGCATTTGCGCAACTTCCTGCCACGGGTAAAACGCATACGTAATTAGTATGCGTTTTCCCTCAAAACACAATCGTTTTTAGCTTGCAGAATGCTCGCGCTTTTCCAAGCGATTTGAATCATCAAAAGTGATTGACAGTTTGGTCACACTTGTCAAGCATAGTTCTGACAAGTGTGATCACCTTTTTAGTAATGAGGAATGTTAAAAATAAGAAAAAATGGATATACTCACCCTCTGACGGCCCCCGGAGTCCTCCTGCTCCTCAGCAGCGCTGCCGGCAAGTTCCGTTCCCAGGCGTGCTTAGCGAGAATGACCTTTGCGACGTCGCGGTCAATATTTTAATTCTATTTTTTACAGGAATATGGTACCCAGGACCTGGAGAAGAGTCTCCTCTCCTCCAGACCCTGGGTACCAACCGCACATGAAGCGCTCACTTCACGCATGGTGGGCATAGCCACATGCATGAAGTGGAGCGTTTCAATGCAATCCTATGGCGGCGGAATCGCCGCAATTCCCCAAAAAAGAATGGATATGCTGCTTATTTTTACGCGATGCGATTCCGCCGCGGTTTTACAAGTATTTACGCCGCGGCAAAATCGCTTAAAATACGCAACGTGTGCACATAGCCTTACAGTTTTGACCACTGTCCCTTTATGAGGCTATAGCTCTGAAACGCTTCAACGGATCCTACTGATTCTGAGATTGTTTTCTAGTGACATATAGTACATCATGTTAGTGGTAAAATTTCTTCGCTATAACTTGCGGTTATTTATAAAAAAACAGAAATATGGTGAAAATTTTTACAATTTTGCAATTTTCAAACTTTAAATTTTTATGTCCTTAAATCAGAGAGCTATGTCACACAAATTACGTAATAAATAACATTTCCCACATGTCTACTTTACATCAGCACAATTTTGGAACCAAAATTTCTTTTTTGTTAGGAAGTTATAAGGGTTAAAAGTTGACCAGCGATTTCTCAATTTTACAACAGTAAAGATGTAGTCTCGAAAGCTTGCAATTTGTTACCATCTTTTCAGTTAGCCATTAAAAGGTATCAACCACTGAGGACTCTCAACTCTAAATATTTTTCTCAATTTTACAACAAAATAAACAAAACCATTTTTTAGGGACCACCTAACATTTGAAGTCACTTTGAGGGGTCTATATTGCAGAAAATACCCAAAAGTAACACCATTCTAAAAACTGCACCCTCAAGGTGCTCAAAACCACATTCAAGAAGTTTATTAACCCTTCAGGTGCTTCACAGAAATTTTTGGTATGTGGAAGAAAAAAAATGAACATTTAACTTTTTAGTCAGAAAAATGATCTTTTACAAAAGTTTATTTTCAAAAGGGCAAAAGGAGAAAATTGACAGATATAGTTGTTGTGCAATTTCTCCTGTGTACGCTGATACCCCATATGTGGGGGAAAACTACTGTTTGGGCACACGGCAGGTCTCAAAAGGGAAGCCGCTCCATTTGACTCTTTCAAACCAAAATTGGCTGGAATTGAGATCGGCCGCCATGTCGTGTTTGGAGAACCCTGATGTGCCTAAACAGTGGAAACCCCCACAAGTGACACCATTTTGGAAACTAGACCCCCTAAGGAACTTATCTAGATGTGTGGTAAGCACTTTGAACCCCAAGCGCTTCACACAAGTTTATAACGTAGAGTCGTGAAAAAAGTCATATTTTTTCCACAAACATGATCTTTTAGTCCCCAATTTTTTTTTTCCAAGAGTAAGAGGAGAAATTGGACCCCAAAAGTTGTCAAATTTGTCCTGAGTACGCTGATACCACATAAGTGGGGGAGAACCACTGTTTGGGTGCATGGCAGAGCTTGGAAGGGAAGGAGCGTCATTTGACATTTTCAAACCAAAATTGGCTGGAATTGAGATCGGACGCTATGTCGCGTTTGGAGGGCCCCTGGTGTGCCTAAACAGTGGAAATCCCCCAATTCAATCCAACCCTAACCCCATCACACACCCCTACCCCTAATCCCAACCCTAACCGTAATCCAAACCCTAACCGTAATCCAAACCCTAACCTCAACTTTAGCCCCAACCCTATCTCTAACTTTAGCCCCAACCCTAACTTTAGCCCTAACCTTAACACACCCCTAACCCTAATGGGAAAATGGAAATAAATTGATTTTTTTATTTTCTTATATTTCCCTAACTAAGGGGGTGATAAAGGGGGGTTTGATTTATTATTTATAGCGGGTTTTTATATTTGGCAGCTGTCACACACTAAAAGAGGTTTTTTATTGCAAAAAATAGTTTTTGCATCATCATATTTTGAGAGCTATAATCTTTCCATATTTTGGCCCACAGAGTCATGTGAGGTCTTGTTTTTTGTGGGACGACTTGATGTTTTTATTGGTACCATTTTCGGGCACATGACATTTTTTGATCGCTTTTTATTCCGATTTTTGGGAGGCAGAATGAACAAAAACCAGCAATTCATGAATTTCTTTTGGGGGGCGCGTTTACACCGTTTCCTGTGTGGTAAAATTGATAAGGCAGTTTTATTCTTTGGGTCAGTATGATTACAGCGATACCTTATTTATATCATTTTTTTTATGTTTTGGTGCTTTTATAAAATAAAAACTATTTTATAGAAAAAATAATTATTGCATTGCTTCATTCTGACAGCTATAACTTTTTTATTTTTTCGCGGATGGCGCTGTATGGCGGCTCATTTTTTGCGGGACAAGATAACGTTTTCAGCGGTACCATGTTTATATCCGTTTTTTTGATCACGTGTTATTACACTTTTTTGCTCGGCGGTATGATGATAAAGCATTGTTTTTTTGCCTTATTTTTTTTATGGTGTTCACTAAAGGGGTTAACTAATGGGATAGTTTTATAGGTTGGATTGTTATGGACGCGGGAGATACCAAATATATGTACTTTTATTGTTTAGATTTTTTTTTATTAAAATACTTATTGATAAAATAAATATTGATTTTTTTAAATTAGTTTTTAAAATACTTTTACAATTATTTTTTTATTTATTTATTTTTTATTTAATTCTTACTTTTACACATTGTCCCACTATTAGACTCTCATTTTGTGCAGGTTGATCGCTTCTGTAGCATGCAGATATGCATGCTATAGAACAGGGGTCTCAAACTGCATTCCTCGAGGGCTGAAAACCGTGCGTGTTTTCAAGAATTCCTTAGCATTGCACTAGGTGCTGGAATCATCTGTGCAGGTGATTAACCCCTTCACCCCCAAGGGTGGTTTGCACATTATGACCGGGCCAATTTTTACAATTCTGACCACTGTCTCTTTATGAGGTTATAACTCTGGAACGCTTCAACGGATCTTCGCGATTCTGAGATTGTTTTCTCGTGACATATTGTACTTCACGTTAGTGGTAAAATTTCTTCGATATACCTTGCGTTTATTTTGAAAAAAAAACGCAAATATGGCGAAAATTTTGAAAATTTTGCAATTTTCAAACTTTGAATTTTTTTTCCCTTAAAACAGAGAAATATGTCACACAAAATAGTTAAGAAATAACATTTCCCACATGTCTACTTTACATCAGCACAATTTGGAACCAAAATTTTTTTTGTTAGGAAATTATAAGGGTTAAAAGTTGACCAGTGATTTCTCATTTTTACAACAAAATTTACAAAGCCATTTTTTTTAGGGACCACCTCACATTTGAAGTCACTTTGACGGGTCTATATAGCAGAAAATACCCAAAAGTGACACCATTCTAAAAACTGCACCCCTCAAGGTACTCTAAACCACATTTAAGAAGTTTAATAACCCTTCAGGTGCTTCACAGGAGCTGAAGCAACGTGGAAGGAAAAAATTAATATTTAACTTTTTAGCCACAAAAATGATCTTTTACAAACTTTTTTTTATTTTCACAAGGGTTTAAGGAGAAAATGGGGAGATAAAGTTGTTGTGCAATTTCTCCTGAGTACGCCAATACCCTATATGTGGGGGAAAACCACTGTTTGGGCACATGGCAGAGCTCGTAAGGGAAGGAGCGCCGTTTGACTTTTTCAAACTAAAATTGGCTGGAGTTGAGATTGGACGCCATGTCGTGTTTGGAGAGCCCCTGATGCGCCTAAACAGTGGAAACCCCCCACAAGTGACACCATTTTGGAAACTAGACCCTCTAAGGAACTTATCTAGATCTGTTGTGAGCACTTTGAACCCCAAAGTGTTTCACAAAAGTTTATAATGCCTGGGTGTGAAAAAAAAAAAAAAAACAATTTTCCACAAAAATGATTTTTTAGTCCCAAATTTTTGATTTTTCCCAAGGAAATTGGACCCCAAAAGTTGTTGTCCAATTTGTCCTGATAAAATTGGAATCAGGAAAATGGAACTAGGGAAATGTGCCCCCTGAGGAAGGAGCATTTGCGGCTCCGAAACGCGCGTTGGGGTGGGTCCTGGACGCTCCTTTGCTCTCCTGAGGTAATATTCAGCAGTCTCTCATGGCACTTTATCTAGATATCTATCTGCGTTAATCTAGCATGGATATGTGCCAGGGATATAGGGATTTACCGCTTCCCTCCTGCTATTTTTGTTGGGATATTTCTCTGACTTACCTAGACGGACGGGAAGTGGAGGATATATGGGCTTTTCACTCTGCTGGCATTTTACATATGGTCTTTTTCTATTGTACTGGGTTAATTTATCTGCATTAATCTAGCCTATATATAGGCATAATGTATGTGGCTATATAGTCAAACTATTATTTGTTCCCAATTAGAAAAAGGTACCGGTCGGATACTAACATTATTATACCTTCCCGACTGCATATGCTGATTGTTATGCTTATTATATTCTGACTCCTTGTCCTCCATATACCTCTGGTTATTATAACTGTTTATTATATCATCTCATTTACACATATTGTGCGAGCATTGTGTGTTTTCAGGCCCGTGCTATCGTCCACTGTTCTGGTGATTGCTGCTACTATTGTGCACATTTCCCTAGTTCCATTTTCCTGATTCCAATTTTATCATGTTATGTCTTTTTATATCTCTAATAAAGATGTTGCTTTGAGACTTCATGGCTGTGTTTCGTGTGGCATTTCTGTATTAGGTACAGTTGGTCTCTTTATCTTGTCCAGAATTCACATGCTCATATAATATGGTATATTTTATGTAGGGCATACATTATTTGCATGTGATATGTTGGCCACTTATATTTTACAATTTGTCCTGAGTACGCTGATACCCCATATGTGGGGGGGGAGGAAACTGTTTGGGCGCACTGCAGGGATTGGAAAGGAAGCAGTAACGTTTTGGAATGCAAACATTGATGGGGGTCATGTTCCGTTTGTAGTGCCCCAGATGAGCCTAAACAGTGGAAACCCCCACAAGTGACCCCATTTTGGAAGCTAGACCCCTAAGGAACTTATATAGATCTTTGGTGAGCACTTTGAACCCCCAAGTGCTTCACACAAGTTTATAATGCCCGGGCATGAAAATAAAAAATCCTATTTTTTTTCCCACAAAAATGATCTCTTAGTCACTAATTTTTTATTTTCCCATAGGTAACAGGAGAAATTGGACCTCAAAAGTTGTTGTCCAATTTGTCCTGAGTACGCTGATACCCCATATGTGGGGGGGAACCACTGTTTGTGCGCATGGCAGAGCTCGGAATGGAAAGAGCACCATTTGACTTTTTCCAACCAAAATTGGCTGGAATTGAGATTGGACGCCATGTTGCATTTGGAGAGCCCCTGATGTGCCTAAACAGTGGAAACCCCCCACAAGTGACCCCATTTGGGAAACTAGACCCCCTAAGGAACTTATCTAGATCTTTGGTGAGCAATTTGAACCCCCAAGTGCTTCACACAAGTTTATAACATAGAGCCGTAAAATTAAAAAATCATATTTTTTCCACAAAATTGATCTTTTCACCCCAATTTTTATTTTCCCAAGGGTAACAAGACTCCAAAAGTTATTGTGCAATTTGTCCTGAGTACGCTGATACCCCATATGTGGGGGTAAACCACTGTTTGGGTGCATGGCAGAGTTTGGAAGGGAAGGAGCGCCGTTTGACTTTTTCAACGCAGAATTGGCTGGATGCCATGTCGTGTTTGGAGAGCTCCTGATTTCCTAAACAGTGGAAACCCCCCACAAATGACACCATTTTGGAAACTAGACCCCTCAAGGAACTTATCTAGACGTGTGGTGAGCACTTTGAACCCCAAAGTGCTTCACAGAAGTTTATAACGTACAGCCGTAAAAATAAAAAATCCTTTTTTTTTTTACAAAAATGATTTTTTTCGCCCCCAATATTTTATTTTCACAAGGGTAACAGGAGAAATTGGACCCCAAAATTTGTTGTCCAATTTGTCCTGAGTACGCTGATACCCAATATGTGGGAGAAAACTACTGTATGGGTGCACGTCTGGGCTCGGAAGGGAAGTAGTGACGTTTTGGATTGCAGACTTTGATGGAGTGGTCTGGGGGCGTCATGTCGCATTTGGAGAGCCCCTGATGCGCCTAAACAGTGGAAACCCCCACAAGTAACCCCATTTTGGAAAATAGACCCCACAAGGAACTTATCTAGAAGTGTGTTGAGCACTTTGAACCCCGAAGTGCTTCACAGAAGTTTATAACGTACAGCTGTAAAAATAAAAAATCTTTTTTTTTTTTTACAAAAATGATTTTGTCGCCCCCAGTTTTTTATTTTCCCAAGGGTAACAGAAGAAATAGGACAAATTGCACAATAACTCTTGTGGTCCAGAGTACGCTGATACCCCATATGCGGGGGTAAACTACTGTTTGGGCGCATGGCAGAGCTCAGAAGTGAAGGAGCACCGTTTGACTTTTTCAACGCAGAATTGGCTGGAATTGAGATCAGACGCCATGTACATTTGGAGAGCCCCTGATGTGCCTGAACAGCAGAAACCCCCCCAATTCTAACTCCAACCCTAACCCCAACACACCCCTAACCCTAGTCCCAACCCTAACCACAAACCTAACCCTAACACACCCCTAACCCTAATCCCAACCCTAATCCTAACGTTAGCGCCAACCCTAACCCTAACTTTAGCCGCAACCCTAACCCTAATGGGAAAATGGAAATAAATACATTTTTTTAATTTTATTATTTTTCCCTAACTAAGGGGTTGATAAAGGGGGGTTTGATTTACTATTTATGGCGGGTTTTTATGATTGGCAGCTGTCACGCTAAAAGACGCTTTTTATTGCAAAAAGTAGTTTTTTGCATTACCACATTTTGAGAGCTATAATTTTTGCATATTTTGGCCCACAGAGTCATGTGAGGTCTTATTTTTTGCGGGACGAGGTGACGTTTTTATTGGTACCATTTATGACCACGTGACATTTTTTGATCGCTTTTTATTTCGATTTTTGGGAGGTTAGAATAAACAAAAATCAGCAATTCATGAATTTCTTTTGGGGGGGCGTTTATACCGTTCCGCGTGTGGTAAAATTGATAAAGCAGTTTTATTCTTCAGGTCAGTACGATTACGGTGATACCTCATTTATATCTTTTTTTTTTATGTTTTGGTGCTTTTATAGAATAAAAACAATTTTATATAAAAAATTATTATTTTTGCATCGCTTTATTCTGCGAGCTATAACTTTTTTATTTTTTTCGCTGATGATGCTGTTTGACGGCTCGTTGTTTGCGGGACAAGATGACGTTTTCAGCGGTACCATGTTTATTTATATCGGTCTTTTTGATCGCGTGTTATTCCACTTTTTGTTCGGCGGTATGATGATAAAGCATTGATTTTTTGCTTAGTTTTTTTTTTTTTTAAGGGGTTCACTAAAGGGGTTAACTAGTGGGACAGTTTTATAGGGGGGGTCGTTACGGACGCGGCGATACCAAGTATGTGTACTTTTATTGTTTTGTTTTTTTTATTTACAGGAAGAAATGAATTTATTGGGGAATATATATTTTTTTTTATGACTTTTTATTTTTATTTTTTTTACTTTTTTACTTTGTCCCAGGGTGGGATATCACAGTATTTTATCAGATCGCTGGTGTGACAGTGTGCACAGCACTCTGTCACACCAGCGATCGCTCTGGCATCGCTGCAGGCTTCCCCAGCGCCTCCCCGAGGAAGCCGCCTCCCTGCAGGACCCCGGCGCCATCTTGGATCCGGGACCTGGAGGGAGGACCCTCGGAACAGCGTGACACATTGCACTGCTCTGAGGGTCTCAGGAGAGCGCCCTCCCTGCGCGATCCTCACCTGTGCCCCCGGGTGTGCCAGGGGTTAATGTGCCGGGAGCGGTCCGTGACCGCTCCTGACACATAGTGCTGGGTGTCAGCTGTGATAAACAGCTGACACCGGCCGCGATCAGCTGCGCTCCCCCCGGGAGCGCAGCTGATCGCCCATGACGTACTATTCCGTCCATGGGAATTAGGTCCAGGGTCACATGGACGGAATAGTACGTCGGATGGAATAAAGGGGTTAAATTATCACCTGTTCAATACAAGGAAATCCTGAAAACATGACCTGTTTGCAGCCCTTGAGAAATGCAGTTTGAGACCTTTGCTATAGAAGCTGTCAGCGCTACAGCTTCTATTACATTGACCTGAGAGACTTCCTGGTCATCACTGCGCATGACAGGAAGTCCCTCAGGCCTGGAGACCCGGATGTCGTCGTAAAGACATCGGGTCTCCATGTCACCGCAAGCCGCGGGGTCTCCGATCCAAAAGCAGAGGGGATGTCAGCCCCTCTGCAGCCGCCGGAACACTGTGATCATGTTTGATCGCAGTGTGACGGGAGCGGTCTGTGACCGCTCTGGCACTTAGTGTCGGGTGTTAGCTGTGAGAATCAGCTGACACCCGGCTGCAATCGGCCGGTCTCCCTCTTTAAGTGCGGCCGATCGCCCATGATGTACTATTCCGTCCATGGGAATTAAGTCCCAGGGCACATGGACGGAATAATACGTCCGATGGCAGAAAGGGGTTAAAGGCTCATTCAGACTTCCATGTAAATGGCCGCAGCGCTCCCTTCCCAGAATATACAAATCTGTCATGCTCGGGTCTGGAGAGCTGCAGCCAGCCCGTGCATTCCCGGTCCGTGCATGGACGTCTGAATAAGCCGTTAGGCTGCATTCACTCATCTGAGTGTCCGGTTTATTCTCGCAGAGGAGAATGGACGTATTTACACATGCGTTAGCCCCTTCTCCCCAGGTGATTTTTTGTATTTGCCTCCCCTTCTTCCAAAAGCTATACATTTTTTTTTTCTTGCCGTATAGCCGTTTTTGCGGGACGAGTTGTACTTTTGAATGACACATTAATGTACTGGAAAGTGGGAAAACAATTCCAAGTGTGGTGAAATTGCAAAATAAAGTCCACAAATCCACATTTTTTTTAAATTTTATTTACCATGTTAACTAGTAAAACTCACCTGGCAATATGATTCCCCAGGTAATACGAGTATGCAGAAGACAAACATACGGTACCTAGTTTTTTTATATTTAAGTGGTGACAACAAATTCAGAAATTTGTCAAAAAAAAATTTCAATTGTCGCTGTTTTCCGAGACTCGTAATGTTTTTGGGATTTGGGGCTAGTTGAAGGCTTTTTAATTTTGCGCCCTGAGCAGACATTTTTATTTATACACTTTTGAGGCATTTTATTGCTATGTTTCAGTGGCCAAAAAAACATAATTCTAGCGTTTAGAGGGATATATTGCACACGCAGGTTAGGATATATGGCGCACGCAATTTAGTTTAGATAGAGGGATATATGACGCACACAATGCAGTTTAGAGGGATATATGAGTCACACAATGCAGTTTAGAGGGATATATGACGCACACAATGCAGTTTAGAGGGATATATGGCGCACACAATGCACTTTAGAGGATATATGGCGCACACAATGCAGTTTAGAGGGATATATCGCGCACGCAATGCAGTTTAGAGGGATATATGGCGCACACATTGCAGTTTAGAGGGATATATGGGGTACACAATGCAGTTTAGAGGGTTATATGGTGCACACAATGCAGTTTAGGGGATATATGGCACACACAATGCAGTTTAGAGGGATATATGGTGCACACAATGCAGTTTAGAGGGATATATGGGGCACACAATGCAGTTTAGAGGGATATATGGCGCACACAATGCACTTTAGAGGATATATGGCGCACACAATGCAGTTGAGGGATATATTGCGCACGCAATGCAGTTTAGAGGGATATATGGCACACGCAATGCAGTTTAGAGGGATATATGGCACACGCAATGCAGTTTAGAGGGATATATGGCACACGCAATGCAGTTTAGAGGGATATATGGCACATGCAATGCAGTTTAGAGGGATATATGACGCACATAATGCAGTTTAGAGGGATATATGACGCACACAATGCAGTTTAGAGGGATATATCGTGCACGCAATGCAGTTTAGAGGGATATATGGCGCACACAATGCAGTTTAGAGGGATATATGGGGTACACAATGCAGTTTAGAGGGATATATGGCGCACACAATGCAGTTTAGGGGGATATATAGCACACACAATGCAGTTTAGAGGGATATATGGTGCACACAATGCAGTTTAGAGGGATATATGGGGCACATAATGTAGTTTAGAGGGATATATGGTGCACACAATGCACTTTAGGGGATATATGGCGCACACAATGCACTTTAGAGGATATATGGCGCACACAATGCACTTTAGAGGGATATATCGCGCACGCAATGCAGTTTAGAGGGATATATGGCACACGCAATGCAGTTTAGAGGGATATATGGCACACGCAATGCAGTTTAGAGGGATATATGGCACACGCAATGCAGTTTAGAGGGATATATGGCACACGCAATGCAGTTTAGAGGGATATATGGCACATGCAATGCAGTTTAGAGGGATATATGACGCACGCAATACAGTTTGAGGGATATATGGAGCACACAATGCAGTTAAGAGGGATATATGGCATGCACAATCAGGGTTGTGGAGTTGGAGTTGATGTCATGGAAATTGAAGAGTCGGGGTTGGAGGTTTTGGCTTATTGACTCCACAGCCCTGGTATAAGGGAGTCGGTGTCATGGAAATTGAGGAGTCGAAGTTGGAGTCGGAGGTTTAGCACACTGCAGGTTAGGGGGATATATGGCACACGGAATGCAATATAGAGGGATATATGGCACTCACAATGCTGGTTAGGGTGATAAATGGCACACAATGCATTTTGGGGGAAAATGGCACACACAATGCAGTTTAGGGGGATATAGGGCACATGCAATGCAGGTTACAGGGATATATGGCACATGCAATGCAGTTTAAAGGGATATATGGCACACGCAATGCAGTTTGGAGAAATATATGGCATGCGCAATGAAGTTTGGAAGAATTTATGGCACTCCCAATGCAGTTTAGAGGGATATATGGCACACGCAATGCAGTTTGGAGGGATATATGGCATGCGCAATGCAGTTTAGAGGGATATATGGCACACACAATGCAGTTTAGAGGGATATATGCATACGGAATACATTTTAGGGGGATATATGGCACACGCAAAGCAGTTTAGAGCGATCTATGATGCGCACAATACTTTTTCTGAAAGTAGACATATTTTTTGAGCAAAAAGTGCCATTTTTTGACATCTCTCAGTCCCTCCAAGCTCCCTCTGTTTAGGAAATAGCTGCCGAAGGGCAGGAGCATCACTTCTGCTTTGGGTAATTGTAATAATTGTGCTGTGGAATCTGTATAATTCTAAGTGCATAATTAAAAAGTAATTTGCCTAATCTTGGACGATTTCCTCCTTTCAGGCATGCTTTTCTAGATTCTTTCTACTGTGGCTCTGTGTCACCCACGTGGCAATGACCAGCATACCAGGTCCTGAGATACATATTGAGCCCTGGCTAAATAAAGTTGTGGTGTGGGGGAGTACAACCTCGATGGAAATCCAGCAAGATGTCTGCCTACATTTAACTGAATTACATGAGTTCCTACTGAAGATGTATGAAACAATAAAGCATATGGTAAGTGACTCGCTGGAATTCGCCTTTGTGTGTGATCATGGTATTGACATTGACCTGATCCATTTTTATCAGCACAGCAAATATGGCTTTAAATGTCATAAGTAGTCTGTCCGCTCTCATTATTTATTGTTCATAATTGCATCTATTATTCCATTAGCCTCACATGAAAAATATCTGCAGTGTGGGAGCTGCAACAGATGTTTTAGATCAAACTACAATTTTTTAGTGTTGTCCATAGTCTAGGCTTAATTTTTCTTTTACTACCAGAACAGTGCCAGTCAGCGTAGCTTAAAAAACATAATATTGTACCACATCATGGTACATAGCCTGCAGTACTTGTCTGTATTCCTTCATGTACACTGAATAGCTATAAAGTAAAAATGCAAGTGGTAAGGACAGAACAGCAGCTTTGCCAACTTACCTTTTTATTTTTTTCTTGACAGCTTATCAAAAAAATCACAAACGGACAATATTTTTTACAGACATTGAAAAACCATGATAAATCATTATGATTATTGGTGATGTTTGTCCAAGGACCATAATTCTTATACGAAGACATGAGTTGCTACACAATGTGAACTCTAAAATGATGAGAATTACAATCCTATTAATCTGTAAATTTCTTCAGGTTCTAAAAAAGTGCTCTATTTTTGTGAGTTTTTGGACAGTTGACAACCCTGAACAGTTTTTGTAAAAATATTTGTTAAAGAATGAGAAACAAATTAAATTTATTTTAATGGTTTGGTCATAAAAGTGACGTTACGGCAAGAGAGCGCACTGTCACTGTACATTGTAAATAGAAAACCCAAGAGGCAGAGATCTGCTTCACCCCTGAAAGTGACGTCACATGCGGGTGCTGGTCTGGTCTCTGCTTTTCCTGCATGCCAGGTAATCTTTTTTATAATGCGCACTAACAGTGCGCTCTCTTACCGGCTTGTTATTTCTCATCAGAGCTGGCGAGGGAGCACATTGTCTCTGTGTACTGAGAAGATTAGTGCACAGTGACATGATCCTACAGAGCATGAGTCAGAATTGACAACCGATGCATTCTCAGTAGCGTAGGGACTAGCCCAGCCCCTGAAACGGAGGTCACTAATGACTCTTCAGGGTGGGAGTAGAGACTGCAGCTTCTGCCACTGTTGAAGACTAATTTGAGTATCCTAGCATGAATAAGGAGTTCTCAAACGCATCATCAAACGCGAAGTTAGCCAGGGAATTTTTAATTAAAGTATAATAGAAAAGAGATTACATTATTACATTTAAATAAGCATTTAGGATTCAAATAAATGTTAGCTTCAGACCACCTTTTAACCCATTAACGGTGGTCGTTAAGGTGCTATAGGGAATAAGAGAAAAGTATGAGAAAAGTGATCAAAGTAAATTTATACATGTCCCAGTGAAAAGTGAAAAAAGTAAAAAAAAAAAAAAAGCACAAAAAGAAGCGCACACAAATCACAAAAAGCCGTTTTGCCACTAAAAGGTAGCATTTTTGATAAAACAAAGATAAATATAGAAAGTACACATAACGACCTTATCTATAAAACTGGCACGATATTTATTTTCCACAGCGAATACGGTAAAAAAATAAATACAGCAAACGTCACTTTTTTGTTATATTAGCACACAAAAACTAAATAAGAAGAGATCAAAAAGTCATATGTAAAATAAAAAATGGTATAAATAAAACGACAAACCGTCCCAGAAAAAAAAAGCAAGCCCCAATATGTCTTATTAGGGGAAAAAAATAAAAAAGTTACAACTCTCAGAATATGGTGGTGCAAAAACAAATTCATTTTTGTGACATATTGTTTTAAGTCTGTAAAAACAGCAGAGCATAAAAAAACAATGTAAATCCGGTATAGCTGTAATCGTACCAACCAAACGAATAAATCGGTATGATCTCTTCTACCACATGGTGAACGGCGAAAGAAAATAATAGATAAAAACAATCACCCAATTGCTGGTTTTTGTTCATTCTGTGTCTGAAAAATTTGATTAAAAAAACTATAAAAAAAATATGTATCCCAAAATGGTACCAAAAAAATCTCCAAGAAGTTACAGCTCTTAGAAGATGGTGGCAAAATAACTATTTTTTCTAAAAAAAAAAAAAAAAAAAAGCATTTTTACTCTTGATAGCAGCAAAACATAAAAAAACGATGTAACTCGCTGTAATTGCACTTACCTGAAGAATAAAGCCGTCTAATCACTTATACCATTACTTATTCCACATGGTGAACTGTGCAAAAATAAAATAAGAACTGTTCTTGTTGTGCTGTCTATGTTCATTCTGCTTCCCAAAAATAGTAGGAAGGCTTCGCTCACATTTATTCTGCACTCTCCACTTAAACGCTCTCTCACTTATTTATGAGTCTCTGATCTGGCAGTGTCCCATCATTTAAGGCATTTTTTAGCGTACAAGAGTGGATGACCACAGGCTGTGAGTGCATGAAAAGATGGATACAACCGTAGCAGACTCCAAACGGACTGCAAAGTGTCTCATTATGTTGGGTTGTTCCATCGGGGGTTTCGTCTGAATTTCATTTTTGTGGGATTTACACGGAAACCCCTGAAAAAGAGCTGGAAAATTCTCTCTAAAATTAAAGTTATTAAAGGGGGACTTCCTGCACCTCTATTGGGTTCCGCTATTATTAAGGTCAAACTTGACTATTAATAATGAATATGCAACTTAGTGATTCCTTAGCGTTATATGTTCCTCGTACTATATACTGAGACAAAACAGTGTATCAATAAAGGATATTTATTACACGCATACATTTACATCTGTGGAGAATTATATCAGTTAGGAGCGAATTCATACACAATCCCCCTGTTGTCGAGAAAACGGCAATGCAATTTGAGGGCAGTGTTGTGCTGGGATTTATTTGCCTTCTCAACCCCAATTATAAGTTGTGACAGTTCATGATGGAATTAAGAATAATTCTGCACTTACAGTGCAGGAAATAATTATTTGATCCCTTGCTGATTTTGTAAGTTTGCCCACTGACAAAGACATGAACAGTCTATAATTTTAAGGGTAGGTTAATTTTAACACTGAGAGATAGAATATCCAAAATAAAATCCAGAAAATCACATCGTATAAATTATACAAATTTATTTGCATTTTGCAGTGAGAAATAAGTATTTGATCCCCTAACATCCATTAAGTGTTCTGGCTCCTACAGACCAGTTAGATGCTCCTAATCAGCTCATTACCTGCATTAAAGACAGCTGTCTTGCATAGTCACCGTTATAAAAGACTTCTGTCCAAAGGCTCAATTAATCAGTCAGACTCTAACATCTACAACATGGTCAAGACTAAAGAGCTTTCTAAGGATGTCAGGGACAAGTTCATAGACCTGCACAAAGCTGGAATGGGCTACAAAACCATACTTAAGGCGCTGGGTGAGAAGGAGACAACTGTTGGTGCAATAGTAAGAAAATGGAAGAAATACATAATGACTTTCAATCGACATTGATCTGGGGCACCATGCAAAATCTTACCTCGTGAGCTATCCTTAATCATGAGGAAGGTAAGAGATCAGCCTCAAACTACACGGGGGGAACTTGTTAATGATCTCAAGGCAGCTGGGACACAGTCGCCAAGAAAACCATTGGTAACGCATTACGCCGTAAAGATTTAAAATCCTGCAGTGCTTGCAAGGTCCCCCTGCTCAAGAAGGCACATGTGCAGGCCCGTCTGAAGTTTGCCAATGAACACCTGGATGATTCTGTAAGTGATTGGGAGAAAGTGCTGTAGTCAGATGAGACAAAAATTGAGCTCTTTGGCATTAACTCATCTCACCGTGTTTGGAGGAACAGAAATGCTGCCTATGACCCGAAGAACACCGTTCCCACTGTCAAGCATGGAGGTGGAAATATTATGTTTTGGGGGTATTTCTCTAAGGGCACAGGGCTACTTCACCGCATCAATGGGAGAATGGATGGAGCCATGTACCATAAAATCCTGAGTGACAACCTCCTTCCATCCGCCAGGACATTAAAAATGGGTGGTGGCTGGATCTTCCAGCAAGACAATGACCCAAAACATACAGCCAAGGCAACAAAGGAGTGGCTCAAAAAGAAGCACATTAAGGTCATGGAGTGGCCTAGCCAGTCTCCAGACCTTAATCCCAGAGAAAACTTATGGAGGGAGATGAAACTCTGAGTTGCCAAGCGACAGCCTCAAAATCTTACTGATTTAGAGATGATTTGCAAAGAGGAGTGGATCACAATTCCTCCTGACGTGCGCAAACCTCATCATCAACTACAAAAAACGTCTGACTGCTGTGCTTGCCAACAATTGTTTTGCCACCAAGTATTAAGTCTTGTTTGCCAGGGGATCAAATACTTATTTCTCACTGCAAAATGCAAATAAATTTATATAAAATATATAATGTGTTATTGTGGATTTTATTTTTGATATTCTATCTCTCAATGTTAAAATGAACCTACCCTTAAAATTATAAATTGTTCATGTCTTTGTCAGTGGGCAAACTTACAAAATCAGCAAGGGATTAAATAATTATTTCCTTTACTGTAGGTATGTAGACATCTCTCTTGTCTGCTATTCACCTTAAATCCCCACTAGTGACCCGATTTTGGAAACTAGAACCCCCAAGTAACTTAATCTAGATGTGTGGTGAGCACTTTTGAACCCCCAAGTGCTACAGAGAAGTTTATAACGTAGAGCCATAAAAATAAAACATTTTTTCCACAAAAATTATCTTTTCGCCCCCAATTTTTTATTTTCCCAAGGGAAACAGGAGAAATTGGACCCCTAAAAGTTGTTGTGCAATTTGTCCTGAGTACGCTGATAGCACATATGTTGGGGTAAACCAATATTTGGGCGCATGGCAGATTTCGGAAGGTAAGTAGCACCGTTTGACTTTTTCAACGCAAAATTGGCTGGAATTGATATTGAACGCCATGTCACATTTGGGGAGCCCCTGATGTGCCTAAACAGTGGAAACCCCCCACAAGTGACCCTATTTTGGAAACTAGACCCATCAAGGAATGTATTTAGATGCATGGTGAGCACGTTGAACCCCCAGTTGCTTCACAGAAGTTTATAACTTTGAGCCGTGAAAATAATAAAATCACATTTTCCTTACAAAAATGTTATTTTAGCCCCAAATTTTGCATTTTCATGAGGATAAGAGAAATTGCACCATAAAATTTGTTGTGCAATTTCTCTTGAGTACGCAGATACCCCATATGTAGGAGAATACTATTTTTGAGGCACAATGCAAAGCTCACAAGGGAAGAGGCGCCATATTGGAGTTCAGATTTTTCTGGAATGGTTTGAGGATGCCATGTCACATTGGCAGACCCCCTGAGGTGCCAGAACAACAGAAACCCGCTATATGTGAACTCATTTTACAAACTACTCTCCCCAATCAATTTATCTAGGGGTGCAGTGATCATATTGACACCACATGAGCCTCACTGAATTTTATACCATTGAACAGTGAAGAAAGAATACATTACATTTTTACCACTAAAATGTTGTTTTAGCCCCAAGTTTTTAATTTTTCTATGGGCTAATAATAGGAACTTTCTTTTACAACAAACAGGTCCATGTAATTGTGAAATATTTTTCAGGCACAGTGCAAAGCTCAGAAGGTAAGGAGCACCACATTTTGTGGTTATGGTTTGCAGGTGCCATGACTCACTGGGAGAGCCCATGATGTGCCAGAACAGCAGAACCCCATAAGTGACCCCATTTTACGAACTATACCTCTCAATGAATTCATCTAGGGGTGCAGTGATCATATTGACACCATGGGTGTGTCACTGAATTTTATACCATTGGGCAGTGAAGACAAAATAACTACATTTTTACCACCAAAATTTTGTTTTAGCCACAGATTTTACATTTTCACACATGAAGTGGGTAACAATGGTACCAAAAGTTGTATAGATAATAGATTCCACTGCGCTTACCTTTAGGAAGTCAATAGGCACTTGGGCATATTGGGTTAATACAGAGAGAACTAGATATAAACAATGTGCCACACTGCAGAGAGTTAACAGGCAATCTATACAGTGATGGAAATGGCAATGCAGAAAGAAGTTACACGCAATTACTAGTTAAATGTTGCTGATGCGCTGAGGTGCTGTAGCACAGGGAGCCTGAAGCCTGGAGAGCGTCCCCGCATAGGGATGGTAGGCGTCAGGTGCACAGAGAGCCTCTCGCAAGTGTATGTGCAGGCAGAGAGAAGTCTAGCAGCGGGCTCTGGCCGGAAGCGCCGCCGCTTGTAAGACAGAAAGTGAAAGTAGCAAGAAGCCAGAGAGCGTGACGTCACGTGACTAGTAGGATGGAGGCCTGTAAGGGTCTGAATCAACCAACGCGTTTCGAGGGACTCGGTCCCTCTTCCTCAGAGTTGCAGATAGCGGCCCTATTTGGTCCTTATATAGCTCCAGCAAACTAGCTAGCTCCAGCCTGAGCACATTCGCCACATGCAGGTCTCCGTGAAAAAGAGAGGGGGGGGGAAGCAGGGCTGTGGAGTCGGTGCTCATTTTGGTGGAGTCGGAGTCGGTATAAAATGGACCAACTCCTAAAATATATAATAAATTGGGTACAGTAGTTCAATGCAGAATGTGCTGAATATTTTTAAATAGGAATTTGGAAAAGTTATGAAATGTCCTATAAATGGCTGTTCTATTCCTGATCTAAGGCTACATTCACACACAGCTTTTTTGCTGCGTTTTTTGAGGATACGTTTTTCAGCTGCAAAAGCAGATCAACTTTTTAAAAAGCCGCATCACCTGAAAGGTTTTTGAGCTCATAGATAATGTTTTCAATAGCAAAAGCAGATTAGAAATCTGCTCTATTCTATCTATCTATCTATCTATCTATTCTATCTATCTATCTATCTATCTATCCTATCTATATTATATCTGTCTATCCATATCTGTCTATCCATGTCTTATCTGTACCAAAAAGAATGAAAGCCGGGTAGCACACAGACTAAGGGTCCCGTCACACTCTTCAATGTCCCAGCGATCCCACCAACGATCCGACGTGGATGGGATCGCTGGGACATCGTTAGCTGATTGCTGGTGAGCTGTCACATAGGCAGACTCACCAGCGATCAGGACCAGCGAGTACGCTGGTATCCAGGGTAAACATCGGTTAACTAAGCACGGCGTGGTGCTTAGTTACCCGATATGTACCCTAGATACCAGTTCCCAGCTTCTGCTGTGCGCGCTGGGAGCTGGTATCCAATGTACACATCAGGTAACTAAGCACAACGCGGTGCTTAATTGCCCGATATCTACCCTGGATACCAGCTTCTGTGGTACGCGCTGGGAGGTCGCTGATCGTTAGTCTCCCTCTGTCACACACAGCGATGTGCTCTGGCCAACGGGAGACCAACGATGAAAAAATGGTCCAGGACATTCAACGACGATCAGCGATACCCAGCAGGGGGGCGTGTCACACTAAGCGAGATAGCTGGCTAGGTTGCTGTTGTGTCACAAAATCGGTGACGCTTCAGCGATCTCGCTTAGTGTGACGGGGGCTTAACACTCCTTTTTTTTTTTTTTAGCACTAGTCAGGTACACTTCATAGCTGCCCAAAAGGACACCCAGGACAGGCATTGCTCGTCTTCAGTAACACATCAACATCAATTGATAGTTGGAATAAATCGACTGCATTCATCACCACATCTTCTTAAGGTGCAGGCTTTATTTTCAAGTGTAGGGGTGTGCAGTATGAGGTTCTGCAGCAGCTGAGGTGTGCATTATGAGGTTCTGCGGAACAGTATGAGGCTCTGCCCCCCTAGGTTTGATCTTGGCTACGCCCATGGTGTGAATGTAGTTTGACTTTGACAAGTATTTGGATGACATGGAGCAGGCAAAGCGTTGCCGCAAGGAAAAAGATTTCACTCCGTCTCCTATAGTAAGCAGATTGACCATATTTCAGCAAAATATTTCACTTGCTTTCAAAGAAATAGAAAAATTCAACCTTTCATCAAAACTGACTGTGCACGAGGCAATTCCTTTATACCCGGAAATTGTTAGAGATGTTGCCCATGTGGTTACGGCTTTGCCTCCAACCCAAGTTAGTGTAGAGAGGGTGTTCTCTAGCCTTAAAATTATTAGGTCAGATTTGAGGTCATCTATGAAGGAGGATCTGATGGAGTCAATTCTATTTCTTATAACAAATTCATAGACTGCACAAATGTTATTTAGTATGTTTTTGTTGAAAACGTTTTTTTGCCACTTACATAGTTTATTACTTAGTGTTTTTATATATATATATATATATCTATAATATAACGCTAGGAGCGTCACTCTGTCTGAAGCCTTTATAGACTGCGCAAGCGTGACACGCCTGCGCAGTCTGGCTCCAGACAGAGTGAGGCATCCAGTGGTGAGTACTCTGTATGGCGCCGGAGATCGCGGTATGCATACTGGATGCATACCGTGATCTCGGCGCCATACTCACATACTTACCTGACCGGGAGGAGCGTTGCCGCAGCTCTTCTCTTCTCCCAGGGCAGGAGATCAGGAGTGCGGTTGGAATCGCGCATGCGCAATAGCGCTATCCGGCGCCACTTTGCTGAAGACACATTTACAGTATGTCTTCAGCAATATGGCGCCGGACCGCACGGTATGGGCATTCGCGTACTCCGGCGCCGCTCTCCTCCCTCGGCGTCCAGCAGAACAGAACAGCGCTGGAGCACAGGGAAGAAAGGTGAGTATAAATGTTTGTTTTTTGGGGGTATGTGTGCAGTTTAATAGCGGTGAGGGGGCCATGCATATCAGGACAGGGGGGTGAGGGGACCATGCACATCAGGATAAGAGGGGTGAGCAGACCATGCACATCAGGATTGGGGGGTGAGAGAACCGTGCATATCAGGATAGGGGGGTGAGGGGACCATGCACATCAGGATTGGGGGGTGAGGGGGCCATGCACATCAGGATTGGGGGGTGAGGGGGCCATGCATATCAGGATAGGGGGATGAGGGGACCATGCACATCAGGATTGGGGGGTGAGCAGACCATGCACATCAGGGTTGGGGGGTGAGAGGACCGTGCATATCAGGATTGGGGGGTGAGAGGACCATGCATATCAGGATTGGGGGGTGAGGGGACCATGCACATCAGGATTGGGGGGGTGAGGGGACCATGCACATCAGGATTGGGGGGTGAGCGGACCATGCACATCAGGGTTGGGGGGTGAGAGGACCATGCACATCAGGATTGGGGGGGGTGAGGGGACCATGGACATCAGGATAAAGGGGTGAGGGGACCATGCACATCAGGATTGGGGGGTGAGGGGACCATGCACATCAGGATTGGGGGGTGAGGGGACCATGCACATCAGGGTTGGGGGGTGAGGGGACCATGCACATCAGGGTTGGGGGGTGAGAGGACCATGCACATCAGGGTTGGGTGAGGGGGCCATGCACATCAGGATAGAGGGGTGAGGAGTCCATGCACATCAGGATTGGGGGTGAGGGGACCATGCACATCAGGATTGGGGGGGTGAGGGGACCATGCACATCAGGATAGAGGGGTGAGGGGACCATGCACATCAGGATTGGGGGTGAGGGGACCATGCACATCAGGATTGGGGGTGAGCGTACCATGCACATCAGGGTTGGGGGGGTGAGGGGAACATACATATCAGGATTGGGGAGTGAGGGGACCATGCATATCAGGATTGGGGGTGAGGGTACCATGCATATCAGGATTGGGGGGTGAAGGGGACCATGCATATCAGGATTGGGGGTGAGGGGATCATGCACATCAGGATTGGGGGGTGAGAGCATGCACATCAGGATTGGGGGGTGAGGGGACCATGATCAACAGGACGGGGTGACGGGACCATGCAATCAGGATTGGGGGGTGAGGGGGCCATGCACATCAGGATTGGGGGGTGAGGAGACCATGCACATCAGGATAGGGGGTGAGGGGACCATGCACATCAGGATTGGGGAGTGAGGGGACCATGCATATCAGGATTGGGCAGGAGGGAACCATGCATACCAGGATTTGGGGGTGAGGGGAACATGCATATCAGGATTGGGGGGTGAGGGGACCATGCATATCAGGATTGGGGGTGAGGGTACCATGCATATCAGGATTGGGGGGTGAAGGGGACCATGCATATCAGGATTGGGGGTGAGGGGATCATGCACATCAGGATTGGGGGTGAGAGCATGCACATCAGGATTGGGGGGTGAGGGGACCATGATCAACAGGACGGGGTGACGGGACCATGCACATCAGGATTGGGGGGTGAGGGGGCCATGCACATCAGGATTGGGGGGTGAGGAGACCATGCACATCAGGATAGGGGGGTGAGGGGACCATGCACATCAGGATTGGTGTAAGGTTCTTTGTCTCTGTTGACATGTTCCTTGAAACTCAGTTTTCCGTAGGCCATTTTGCTTTCTGTCTTTCTGCAGCTCTTGCCCTCAGTTAATATGGAGTTTCCAGTTTTCATGTTCCCGCCCTGATTCTTCCCTCTTGCTTCTTAAGCAGCCTCAGCTGAACAATCAGTGCTCCTGAATCAAGCCTCGTCAGTCTGTGACCTGACTTCTGGAAACCTTGGACTTGTACTCCAGCTATTCCCTACTGAGGAACCTTGGAACACTTTTGGACTCTGGAAACCTGCTGTTTGGTGAATCCATGTTTGCAGAGGAAGTACGGTACAGAGAAGAGATCCTGAACCTGCTTTGGAGATTTATTGTAGTGCTTGAAGTTACTCTGGCCTGCTGTGTCTCCTGTCGCTGTTCCTGCAAACTGTGTGAACTTTTCAGCATGCTTGTATGAAGCAATACAAGTCATTTCATATCAACCTGTGTCTCCTGTGTTTTCCTCGCACCCAAGCACAAGACGCTATAGGAACTGTACACTATACATGACAAGATTCAGGAGCCAATGTTTAGTGTCTGCTGGGTCTGGGAAAGCCGTGTCTTCTGTGACTGTGGATATCAGATGTCCGTTTAATACCTTATGTGATGACAGTGGTTGTGACTTCTCACAACCATTCCAGGTGAGCGCATTCCCTTAAAATTTTACTCTGGAGTGTTACCACAGGTAAACACTATTGTTTTTTTTTTTTTCCTTTCCTCTTCTCCTTCCAGCACTTCTGCCTTAAAAGATCTGGAAGATGGAGGCCCGCATAAAGGAACTTTGCGGAGTGACTGATACAATCCTTTCAGATGTACAGACTTTAAAAACCCGTTTTGCAAGCCTACAGGACCTCACTAATCATAATTTGCAAGTGTTTGGACAGACTACCCAGGAATTGCGAGCCAGGATTGAGGCTCTAGAGGAACGAGCCCAGGCTCCTGCCATAACCCCGAGTTCTGGGATCCCCAAATTACCTCCTTTTTGTTTTTGCGGTGAACGTGAGAAATTCAGGGGATTTATTAATCAATGCAATTTATTTTTCTCTGCACATGCTTCACAATTTCCCACTGAACGATCCAAAGTGCTTGCTATAATCATGTTGCTTACCAATAAGGCTTTGATGTGGGCAAACCCTCTGATTGAGACTGAGGATGATTGTTTGAATCACCTTGATGCTTTTATTTCAGCCATGGGGCAGGTGTTTGATGACCCCAATCGAGGTGCAACAGCTGAAGCAGCCATGTTAACTTTGCGCCAAGGTAAGCGTTCAGTAGCCGAATATGCCCTGGATTTCAGGAGATGGGCTCTTGATACCACTTGGGACACTTCCGCTAAAAAATCTATTTTTCGGAAAGGGTTGTCTCCACTGATTAAGGATGAACTTGCTCGTGCCGACCCTCCCACTGCGTTAGGTGACTTTATTAACTATTGTATCCGTATTGATGCTCGTCTGACTGAACGCAGACAAGAGAGATGGTTTGAAAATAATCGCACTAACCTTTTACTACCTCCCTCCTCAGCTAAGGAACCTTTGAGTAGGATCACAAGGGAACCAGAACCTGAACCCATGCAGGTGGACTCTTTACAAAGACGGGTTAGTGATGCACGCAAAGAACATCGTATAAAGGAAAATCTATGTTTCTACTGTGGTAAGTCAGGGCACTTCATTATAAACTGCCCCAGCCGTTCTCGTAAGACTACTGCAGCAGTCATTCACTGTGAGTGTTGCGAGAGGAGCTCTGTCATGTCCGAGCCTCAGGCTCCAGAGAGATCTGCTGCAAGAGATCTTGATTTCTCAGACTTAAACTCTGTTAGTTCTGGGGACGATGACGGTATAAACGCTGCAATTTTTCAAGTTTCCTCAGCGGTGTCCCAGCTGAGTTGTAAAAGAAACAGTTCTCATTGCTTCCTTTCCATCAAACTCTGGGTTGACTCAGTCTGGGTGTCTAGCTCTGCTATGATCGACTCAGGAGCAAGTGGAAATTTTATGGATATCTCCTTTGCTCTGAAACAGGGGATACGTTCAGTGAAGAAGGCTACTCCAGTACAGATGGAGACTGTGGATAGCTCTCTACTGACTTCTGGACCAGTGGATCAAGAAACAGAGCCTTTGAGGGTCCTTATGGGTAAAGATCATCAGGAGAAAATGTCTTTTTTGCTTATCTCTTCTCCCCACTTTCCCATTATTCTAGGGCTACCATGGCTGCAGGCGCAGAATCCTACGATTAACTGGGAGACCAAGGAATTACACTTTCCGGAGAAACAGATGAGTCAAGGAGTTTCAGCTTGCTCTGTTCCTAAAGGAACCATGTCAGTCCCTGAACTACCAGCTGTATACCAGGACTATGTGGATTTATGTGACAAGAAGAACGCTGATCAGCTTCCTCCTCACCGTCCATATGATTGTCCAATTGAATTATTGCCTGGAGCCGAGATACCTTTTGGTAAGATCTACCCCCTAGCGGGGCCCGAGCTAAAAGCTTTGAAGGATTATATAGACGAAAATTTAGCCAAGGTCTTCATACGCCCCTCTTCATCTCCCGCAGGTGCACCCATCTTCTTTGTGAAGAAGAAAGATGGATCTCTGAGACCCTGCATAGACTATAGGGAACTCAATAAGGTTACTATTAGAAACCGTTATCCATTGCCTTTAATCCCTGAGTTGTTGGAGAGAGTGCGGCATGCCAAAATTTTCTCTAAACTGGATCTCCGTGGGGCCTATAACTTGGTCCGTATTAGACCTGGGGATGAATGGAAGACTGCTTTCAGGTCACGCTATGGACACTTTGAATATCTAGTTATGCCTTTTGGTCTGAGTACCGCCCCAGCCACTTTCCAGCACTTCGTGAATGATATCTTCAGGGATCTCCTAGATACATTTGTGGTGATTTATCTGGATGATATTCTAATTTTTTCTAACTCCACAGAGGAACATCATGGACATGTGAGAATGGTCTTAGAACGCCTAAGACAAAACCATCTCTACATCAAACTTGAAAAATGTGAATTCCATAGGACCGAAATTCAATTTCTGGGGTATGTACTATCTACGCAAGGGATTAGTATGGATGGAAGCAAGACCCAAGCCATCAAGGATTGGCCAATTCCTAGAAATGTGAAGGAGGTGCAGCGTTTCATCGGGTTTGCCAACTTCTATAGACGTTTCATTAAGAATTTTTCTGAGGTAGTGTCACCTATCACCCAACTTACCCGGAAACAGTCTAGGTTCTCCTGGACCCCGCAAGCTCAGGAAGCATTTTCCTGTTTAAAGGATAAATTTACCACCGCACCTATCTTAGTACATCCCAACCCCGAGCTTGCCTTCATAATAGAGGTGGATGCTTCAGACTGTGCCGTTGGAGCTATACTCTCTCAGAGAACAGGTGAGAAGAATGTCTTGCATCCCTGTGCCTTCTTTTCCCAGCAGTTGTCTTCGGCTGAGAGGAACTACGATGTGGGCAATAGAGAATTGTTGGCCATTATTGCCACCTTCAAGGAATGGAGACACCTTCTTCAGGGAGCTGCACAGCAAATAGTCGTCCTGACAGACCATCGTAACCTTGAATTTATCAGGTCGGCTAAGTGCCTGACTCCTCGCCAGGCTCGCTGGAATCTTTTCCTAAACCAATTTAATTTTGTCATTTCTTATAGACCAGGATCGCGCAATGGAAAGGCTGATGCACTCTCTAGGATTCATTCAGCAGAGACACGTCCACTTACTCTTCCTAAGACTATTCTTCCTGACTCTAGATTCCTGGGAGTGATTCATAATCAAGACCTACTTAAGGACATCAAGGAAGCATACCATGCGGATTCTTTGTTGGCTCAACCCCCAAGGGACGTAAGTCTTGTCTTTAAGAATGGTGTGTGGATTCAGGGACAACGTCTGTATATACCTGAAACAGTCAGATTGAGAGTATTGCAACTCATCCACGATTCCAAGATAGCCGGGCATAGGGGAATTCTAAAGACACAAGAATTTCTTTCTCGTTTCTTTTGGTGGCCCACTTACAGGAAAGATGTCTTAAACTATGTCACTTCATGTGAAGTCTGTGCAAGATGCAAAACACCTCGCTCCTCACCAACTGGTCTGTTGCAACCTCTTCCCACCCCGTCCCGCCCGTGGGGATCCATTTCTATGGACTTCATTGTGGAGTTACCAACCTCTCAAGGGAAGAACACCATTCTAGTGGTGGTTGACCGTCTAACAAAGGCAGCTCATTTTATCCCTTGTGTCGGCTTACCCACTGCAAAACAGACATCAGACTTGATGATTAAGAATGTGTTTCGCTTACATGGAGTACCGGATGAGGTCATTTCGGATCGAGGGGTGCAATTCACTTCAAGGTTTTGGCAAAATTTCTGTGCAGCATTGGACATTAAAGTAAACCTTTCTTCTGCTTTTCATCCCCAGACTAATGGACAGACAGAACGAACCAATCAGACCCTGGAGCAGTATCTCCGCTGTTTTATCTGCCACCTACAGGATGATTGGGTGGATCTACTTCCACTGGCTGAGTTCTCTTATAACAACTCTCAGAGCGCCTCCACTAAGCAGTCTCCTTTTTACTCCAATCTAGGTTATTCATCCTAACATTCTTCCTGATTTCCCATAGATACGCCCTTGCCGGCAGTGGCTGAAAGAATCACTTCTTTACAAAAGAATATGGATCTTCTAAAGGAAAATCTAGAATTGGCTCAGGAAAGGTACAAGAAAGCAGCAGATAAATTTCGTAAACCTGCACCAGCTTTCAAGGTAGGAGATTTGGTCTGGCTGTCAACCAGAAATCTTAAATTAAAGATTCCATCGTCTAAATTGGGACTTAAGTATATTGGACCTTATAAGATCAATAAGATTATAAGTGCTGTTGCTTGTCGTCTTCAACTGCCCAGAACTATGAGAATCCACCCTGTCTTTCATGTATCCCTACAAAAGGCTGCAACACCCAATACGTTTCCTGGACGTTCTTCTCCTTGCCCTGACCCAGTGCTGGTCGATGGTCAGGAAGAATTTATGGTGGAAAGGATTCTAGATTCCAGGTTGTACAGAAATCAGTTGCAATATTTGATTAAATGGCAGGGCTAGCCAGTGGAGGACAACTCATGGGAACCAGTCAATAATGTAAATGCTCCTCGCCTGCTCCGCCAGTTTCATCAGAGGTACCCTGACAAGCCTGGTCTGAGGTCATCCGGAGGTTGTCCCTAAGGGGGGAGTAATGTAAGGTTCTTTGTCTCTGTTGACATGTTCCTTGAAACTCAGTTTTCCGTCGGCCATTTTGCTTTCTGTCTTTCTGCAGCTCTTGCCCTCAGTTAATATGGAGTTTCCAGTTTTCATGTTCCCGCCCTGATTCTTCCCTCTTGCTTCTTAAGCAGCCTCAGCTGAACAATCAGTGCTCCTGAATCAAGCCTCAGTCAGTCTGTGACCTGACTTCTGGAAACCTTGGACTTGTACTCCAGCTATTCCCTACTGAGGAACCTTGGAACACTTTTGGAATCTGGAAACCTGCTGTTTGGTGAATCCATGTTTGCAGAGGAAGTACGGTACAGAGAAGAGATCCTGAACCTGCTTTGGAGATTTATTGTAGTGCTTGAAGTTACTCTGGCCTGCTGTGTCTCCTGTCGCTGTTCCTGCAAACTGTGTGAACTTTTCAGCATGCTTGTATGAAGCAATACAAGTCATTTCATATCAACCTGTGTCTCCTGTGTTTTCCTCGCACCCAAGCACAAGACGCTATAGGAACTGTACACTATACATGACAATTGGGGAGTGAGGGGACCATGCATATCAGGATTGGGCAGGAGGGAACCATGCATACCAGGATTTGGGGGGTGAGGGGACCATGCATACCAGGATTGGGGGGTGAGGGGACCATGCATACCAGGATTGGGGATGAGGGGACCATGCACATCAGGGTTGGGGGGGTGAGGGGACCATGCACATCAGGATTGGGGGTGAGCGGACCATGCACATCAGGGTTGGGGGGGTGAGGGGACCATGCACATCAGGATTGGGGGTGAGCGGACCATGCACATCAGGGTTGAGGGGTGAGGTGACCATGCATATCAGGATTGGGGGAGTGAGGGGGCCATGCACATCAGGATTAGGGATGAGGGGACCATGCACATCAGGATTGGGGGTGAGCGGACCATGCACATCAGGGTTTGGGGGGTGAGAGCATCATGCACATCAGGGTTGGGGGGTGAGAGGACCATGCACATCAGGATGGGGGGGTGAGGGGACCATGCACATCAGGATTGGGGGGTGAGGGGACCATGCACATCAGGATTGGGGGGTGAGCGGACCATGCACATCAGGATTGGGGGGTGAGCGGACCATGCACATCAGGATTGGGGGGTGAGCGGACCATGCACATCAGGATTGGGGGGTGAGCGGACCATGCACATCAGGATTGGGGGGTGAGCGGATCCCTGCACATCAGGATTGGGGGGTGAGCGGACCATGCACATCAGGATTGGGCGATGAGGGGACCGACCATTCATACCAGGATTGGGGGGTGAGGGACCATTCATACCAGAATTGGAGGTGAGGGGACCATTCATACCTGAATTGGGGGGTGAGAGGACCATGCATTCCAGGATTGGTCGGGAAGTGACCATGCATACCAGGATTGGTGGGTGAGGGGACCGTGCATACCGGGATTGGGGGGTGAGGGAACCATGAATACCAGGATATGGATGAGCAGGTACCATGCATACCAGGATAGGGATGAGGGGGTACCATGCATACCAGGATGAGGAATGGAGTGCCATGCATACCAGATTTGGGTGGGGGTGAGGGGACCATACCAGCATAGGGATGAGGGGTACCATGCATACCAGGATAGGGATGAGGGGTGCCATGCATACCAGGATAGGAGGGGGGCAGCACATACCAGCATGGGAGACCATATACCTTTAAAAATGCTTGCCAGGGGACCATGCACATCAGGATTGGGGGGTGAGGGGACCATGCACACCAGGATAGGGGGTGAGAGGACCATGCATACCAGGATAGGGGGTGAGGGGACCATGCACATCAAGATTGGGGGGGTGAGGGGACCATGCACATCAGGATTGGGGGGTGAGGGGACCATGCATACCAGGATTGGGGGGTGAGGGGACCATGCATATCAGGATTGGGGGGTGAGGGGACCATGCATATCAGGATTGGGGGGTGAGGGGACCATGCACATCAGGATTGGGGGGTGAGGGGACCATGCACATCAGGATTGGGGGTGAGGGGACCATGCACATCAGGATTGGGGGGTGAGCGTACCATGCACATCAGGGTTGGGGGGTGAGGGGAACATGCATATCAGGATTGGGGGGTGAGCGGACCATGCATACCAGGATTGGGGGGTGAGGAGACCATGAATATCAGGATTGGGGGTGAGGGGACCATGCATATCAGGATTGGGGGTGAGGGTACCATGCATATCAGGATTGGGGGTGTGAAGGGGACCATGCATATCAGGATTGGGGGTGAGGGGATCATGCACATCAGGATTGGGGGGTGAGAGCATGCACATCAGGATTGAGGAGAGGGGACCATGATCAACAGGACGGGGTGGACGGGACCATGCACATCAGGATTGGGGGGGTGAGGGGGCCATGCACATCAGGATTGGGGGGTGAGGGGACCATGCACATCAGGATAGGGGGGTGAGGGGACCATGCACATCAGGATTGGGGAGTGAGGGGACCATGCATATCAGGATTGGGCAGGAGGGAACCATGCATACCAGGATTTGGGGGGTGAGGGGACCATGCATACCAGGATTGGGGGGTGAGGGGACCATGCATACTAGGATTGGGGATGAGGGCACCATGCACATCAGGATTGGGGGGTGAGCGGACCATGCACATCAGGGTTGGGGGGGTGAGGGGACCATGCACATCAGGATTGGGGGGTGAGCGGACCATGCACATCAGGGTTGGGGGGGTGAGGGGACCATGCACATCAGGATTGGGGGTGGCGGACCATGCACATCAGTGTTGAGGGGGTGAGGTGACCATGCATATCAGGATTGGGGGAAGGGAGGGGGCCATGCACATCAGGATTAGGGATGAGGTGACCATGCACATCAGGATTGGGGGTGAGCGGACCATGCACATCAGGTTTGGGGGGTGAGAGCATCATGCACATCAGGGTTGGGGGGTGAGAGGACCATGCACATCAGGATGGGGGGGTGAGGGGACCATGCACATCAGGATTGGGGGGTGAGGGGACCATGCACATCAGGATTGGGGGGTGAGCGGACCATGCACATCAGGATTGGGGGGTGAGCGGACCATGCACATCAGGATTGGGGGGTGAGCGGACCATGCACATCAGGATTGGGGGTGAGCGGACCATGCACATCAGGATTGGGCGATGAGGGGACCGACCATTCATACCAGGATTGGGGGGTGAGGGGACCATTCATACCAGAATTGGGGGTGAGGGGACCATTCATACCAGAATTGGGGGGTGAGAGGACCATGCATTCCAGGATTGGTCTGGAAGTGACCATGCATACCAGGATTGGTGGGTGAGGGAACCGTGCATTCCGGGATTGGGGAAGTGAGGGGACCATGCATACCGGGATTGGGGGGTGAGGGAACCATGAATACCAGGATATGGATGAGCAGGTACCATGCATACCAGGATAGGGATGAGGGGGTACCATGCATACCAGGATTGGGTGATGAGGGGTCCATGCATACCAGGATGAGGAATGGAGTGCCATGCATACCAGATTTGGGTGGGGGTGAGGGGACCATACCAGCATAGGGATGAGGGGTACCATGCATACCAGGATAGGGATGAGGGTGCCATGCATACCAGGATAGGAGGGGGGCAGCACATACCAGCATGGGAGACCATATACCTTTAAAAATGCTTGCCAGGGGACCATGCACACCAGGATAGGGGTGAGAGGACCATGCATACCAGGATAGGGGTTGAGGGGACCATGCACATCAGGATTGGGGGGTGAGGGGACCATGCATACCAGGATTGGGGGGTGGGGGGACCATGCATATCAGGATTGGGGGGTGAGGGGACCATGCATATCAGGATTGGGGGGTGAGGGGACCATGCATATCAGGATTGGGGGTGAGGGGACCATGCATATCAGGATTGGGGGGTGAAGGGGACCATGCATATCAGGATTGGGGTGAGGGGATCATGCACATCAGGATTGAGGGGTGAGAGCATGCACATCAGGATTGGGGGGTGAGGGGACCATGCTCAACAGGACGGGTGATGGGACCATGCACATCAGGATTGGGGGTGAGGGGGCCATGCACATCAGTATTGGGGGGTGAGGGGGACCATTCACATCAGGATTGGGGGATGAGGGGACCATGCACATCAGGGTTGGGGGTGAGAGCACCATGCACATCAGGGTTGGGTGAGGGGGCCATGCATACCAGGATTGGGGGGTGAGGGAACCATGAATACCAGGATATGGATGAGCAGGTACCATGCATACCAGGATAGGGATGAGGCGGTACCATGCATACCAGGATTGGGGGATGAAGGGACCATGCATACCAGGATGAGGAATGGGGTGCCATGCATAGTAGATTTGGGTGGGGGTGAGGGGACCATACATACCAGGATAGGGATGAGGGGTGCCATGCATACCAGGATAGGATGGGGGCAGCACATACCAGAATGGGAGACCATGTACCTATAAAAATGCTTGCCACCTGGGCGTAGGACGGGTTCATCACTAGTATATATATATATATATATATATATATAATATATATATATATACAGTACAGACCAAAAGTTTGGACACACCTCATTTAAAGATTTTTCTGTATTTTCATGACTATGAAAATTGTACATTCACACTGAAGGCATCAAAACTATGAATTAACACATGTGGAATTATATACTTAACAAAAAAGTGTGAAAGAACTCAAAATATGTCTTATATTCTAGGTTCTTCAAAGTAACCACCTTTTGCTTTGATGACTGCTTTGCACACTCTTGGCATTCTCTTGATGAGCTTCAAGAGGTAGTCACCGGAAATGGTCTTCCAACAATCTTGAAAGAGTTCCCAGAGATGCTTAGCACTTGTTGGCCCTTTTGCCTTAACTCTGCGGTCCAGCTCACCACAAACCATCTCGATTGGGTTCAGGTCTGGTGACTGTGGAGGCCAGGTCATCTGGCGTAGCATCCCATCACTCTCCTTCTTGGTCAAATAGCCCTTACATCCTGGAGGTGTGTTTGGGGTCATTGTCCTGTTGAAAAATAAATGATGGTCCAACTAAACGCAAACCGGATGGAATAGCATGCCGCTGCAAGATGCTGTGGTAGCCATGCTGCCTCAGTTTGCCTTCAATTTTGAATAAATCCCCAACAGTGTCACCAGCAAAGCACCATCACACCTCCTCCTTCATGCTTCACGGTGGGAACCAGGCATGTAGAGTCCATCCGTTAACCTTTTCTGCGTCGCACAAAGACACGGTGGTTGGAACCAAAGATCTCAAATTTGGACTCATCAGACCAAAGCACAGATTTACACTGGTCTAATGTCCATTCCTTGTGTTCTTTAGCCCAAACAAGTCTCTTCTGCTTGTTGCCTGTCCTTAGCAGTGGTTTCCTAGCAGCTATTTTACCATGAAGGCCTGCTGCACAAAGTCTCCTCTTAACAGTTGTTGTAGAGATGTGTCTGCTGCTAGAACTCTGTGGCATTGACCTGGTCTCTAATCTGAGCTGCTGTAAACCTGCGACATATCTAGAACGTGATTGAATATAGATCAGTTATGTAACAGAATCCTAACATAGTGGTTCTAGGATCCTTATCCCGTAATACAGTTTTTATAGTCCTTTACTCATGATGCCCTCTTCTGCGGCACACGTTATTTTCTATATAGGTTTTTATATTTTGTATACTATTTTTGTCGGAAACTTGTTCCCTCCCTTGTATAAATAATATTTTCTGATATATATTTTTGATTAATTTTTATACATTTTTTCTGATTAATTTTAATATATACAATAAAGGTTATTTTATTCTATTGAATCACATCCCTGTTTTACTCAATTAATTTCATTCATTCACCTTATTTGGTGTCTAGCAGCACACTTTTATTATCAAAACAATAATTTGTCATTCCAATCAATTTTATCTAATCAATCATGTCCCCCGTTTCCTCCCCCTCTCTTTTCCACGGAGACCTGCATGTGGCGAATGTTCTCAGGCTGGGGCTAGCTAGTTTGCTGGAGCTATATAAGGACCAAATAGGGCCTCTATCTGCAACCCTGAGGAAGAGGCACCGCGTCCCTCGAAACGCGTTGGTTGATTCAGACCCTTACAGGCCTCCGTCCTACTAGTCTCGTGACGTCACGCTCTCTGGCTTCTTGCTACTTTCAGTTTCTGTCTTACAAGCGGCGGCGCTTCCAGCCGGAGCCCGCTGCTAGACTTCTCTCTGCCTGCATATACACTTGCGTGAGGCTCTCTGTGCACCTGATGCCTGCCATCCCTATGCGGGGACGCTCTCCAGGCTTCAGGCTCCCTGTGCTACAGCACCTCAGCAACATTTAACTAGTAAGTGCCTATTACTTCTTTCTGCATTGCCATTTCCATCACTATATCGATCTCAGGTATATCTCTCTGCATTAACCCATTGCGCCCTATTGCCTATTAACTCTCTGCAGTGTGGCACATTGTTTATATCTAGCTCTCTCTGTATTAACCCAATACGCCCCAGTGCCTATTGGCTTCCTAAGGGTAAGCGCAGTGGAATCTATTATCTATACACCTTCTTTTAATCTGTTCAGCAGAGCTTGCACGGAGCCTGCTTTTCCACCTGCTGCTACCATTAGCTTTCCTATGAGCGCCAGTGTGTTATTTTTGTGTTTAACTGGTACCAAAAGTTGTCCCACAATTTTTTGTGAACGTAGCCATACCCCATATGTGTCTGTACAGTTCTACTTAGCCATACGGAGAGACTCGGGAGGGACGGAGCGCCATTTGCCTCCTGGAGCACAGATTTTCTTAGAACAGTTTGCGGACTCCATATACAGAGCTCCTAATTGCTAGAAGAGCAGAATTCCACCTCAACTGATCCCATTTAGGAAACTATACCCCTTGGCGAATTTATTTACAGGTGTAGTGACGATTTTGACTGCATAGGTATTTTCCAGAAACAAGCAGCAATGAATGTTGCCGAGTGAATATTGCAAATTGCTGTTGTAGTGAGCAGTATGCTCTAGTGACCAGAATGTTGCATTCACCAGTACTTTATGCACAACCCATGCTTCTGGAGGCATGCACCCTGGCATGGTATAGGACATGGTTAATGTCCTGTCCACTCAGGGTTAACTTTTGCTGGCCTCCTGTCATGGTATAGGACATGGTTAATGTCCTGCTCTCTCAGGGTTAACTTTTGCTGGCCTCCCTTTGGATCTGGGAGGGGTATTTATACCCAGTCCTGAGGAAGATTCTCTGTCAGCTTTACTGTTGTTTTGACTGTGTGTCTGACCCCCCTGATTTGTGTGTATACTGCTCTGCTTGTTTGATTTCCGTGTATGACCTGGTCTGTCCGCTCACTCTGCTCTCTCACGATTTGCTAATATTGTCTTTGCCGATTCTGACCTCCTAGCTTGGCTATTGATACTCCGTTACCGTTTTGTCCCTATTGTACCGTCTATTGCCCGTTCTGGTTTACTGATCTATTGCTACGTCCTGATTATCCGTTTTGTCTAATCCTTTGGTACTGTCGTGCTATCTCGTGCTCTGATCTCGGCCTGGCCTGGTTTTCGTCCCTGTCTATGCCCCTCGGTAACTTTATCCCGTCGTTACCCTGCTAGGAGTTTTCTTTCAGCTCCTAGATCTCTGGAGCTTAGGCCACGCCCCCAGCAGTCACATGCTTCAGGTCCTGTTGGACTGAAGTACACATTCATTGCTTCTGCCTCGCTCCACAGGTATCTTTGAGCACAGTTTGTTTTACTCAGGACACGATCACTGGTTCAGTGAGCAAGTGCGGTGCTCCTGACATTATAGCTGACCCTTACAGTCTTTCCCTGGTGGTGGGGTGTTAGCACATTAGGATCCGGTACGGGTTCTCACTGAGCAGGTTAATGAGCTCTCCCAGCTTATGCAGAAGCTGTCTATGGAGCAGGAAAACCTGGTTCATTTGCACCAATAGGTGCAGAGAGATGTGGCAGACGCTCTACGGGGTCTGGTCCGTCGTGGTTCCAGGAGGGGGCCCCACTGATGTATCTCTTGGGGACCTCGACCCACCGGTAAAGTTAACCAACAATTTTTCTGGAGATAAAAAATTGTTTAGGGTCTTTAACCCCTTCATGACCCAGCCTATTTTGACCTTAAAGACCTGGCCATTTTTTTCAATTCTGACCAGTGTCCCTTTATGAGGTAATAACTCAGGAACGCTTCAACGGATCCTAGCGATTCTGAGATTGTTTTTTCGTGACATATTGGGCTTCATGTTAGTGTTAAATTTAGGTCGATAATTTTTGCATTTATTTGTGAAAAAAATGGAAATTTGGCGAAAATTTTGAAAATTTAAAATTTTGAATTTTTATTCTGTTAAACCAGAGAGTTATGTGACACAAAATAGTTAATAAATAACATTTCCCACATGTCTACTTTACATCAGCACAATTTTGGAACCAACATTTTTTTTTTTTGTTAGGAAATTATAAGGGTTAAAAGTTGACCAGCGATTTCTTATTTTTACAACAAAATTTACAAAACCATTTTTTTTTACGGACCACTTCACATTTGAAGTCACTTTGAGAGGTCTATATGGCAGAAAATACCCAAAAGTGACACCATTCTAAAAACTGCACCCCTCAAAGTACTCAAAACTACATTCAAGAAGATTATTAACCCTTCAGGTGCTTCACAGGAACTAAAGCAACGTGGAAGGAAAAAATGGACATTTTAATTTTTCCAACAAAAATTTTCATTTAGCATCAATTTTTTAATTTTTACATGGGCAACAGGATAAAATGGATCCTAAAATTTGTTGGGCAATTTCTCCTGAAAACACAGATACCTTATATGTGGTCATAAACCACTGTTTGGGCGCACGGCAGGGCTCGGAAGGGAAGGAGCGCCATTTGACTTTTTGAATGGAAAATATGCTGGAATATTTAGCGGTTGCCATGTCGCATTTGGAGAGTCCCTGTGTGCCTAAACATTGGAGCTCCCCCACAAGTGACCCCATTTTGGAAACTAGACCCCCAAGGAACTTATCTAGATGCATAGTGAGCACTTTGAACCCCCATGTGCTTCATAAATTGATCCGTAAAAACAGGAAAGTACCGTATATACTCGAGTATAAGCTGAGATTTTCAGCCCATTTTTAGGGCTGAAAAACCCCCTCTCGGCTTATATTCGAGTCATATACCAGGGGGCTATATACTCACCCTCCCGCCGGCGCGTCTCTGCAGACCCTGCTCTTCTCCCACGGTCTCCGGCGCCTGTGTACAGCCATCAGTGGTACCGCTCATTAAAGTCATGAATATGCACATATTCATGACTTTAATGAGCGGTACCACATGACCGCTGAACACTGACGCCGGAGACCGCAGAAGAAGAGCAGGGGCTGCAGAGACGCGCCGGCGGGAGGGTGAGTATAAGGGATATTCACCTGTCCAGTTCCACCGCTGCTCGCTGCTGTGTCCTCGCGTCCTCTCTAGCTGTGAATGTTCAGGTCAGAGGGCACGATGACCACGTCACGTCCTCTGCCTGAGCAGTCACTGTTGGAGGACCCGGAAGACAGCAGCACTCAGCGTTGGACCGGGTGACAGATAAATATCTCAGGTGCCGGGGCCCTGAGCGAGTGGTGACACCGGCACCTGTCCCCATAGTGCGCCGGTGTCCCCGCCTGTTCAGGACACCGGCACCTGGCCCCCAGCGACGAGAGGTGAGTATGTTGTTTTTTTTTTTCGGTTGCAGCAGCTGCGGCCGCATAAGGCGACCTATACTATGGAGCATCTAAGGGGCATAATCTGGAGCATCTATGGGGGCACACTCTATGGAGCATCTATGGGAGCACAATCTATGGAGCATCTATGGGGGCACAAATCTATGGGAGCATCTATGGGGGCACAATCTATGGTACATCATGCATCTATGGGGGCACAATCTATGGATTATCTATGTTGGCATAATCTATGGGGGCACAATCTATGGGGGCATAATCTGTGGAGCATCTATGGGGGCATATTCTATGGAGCATGTTATGGAGGCATAATCTATGGAGCATCTATGGGGGCACAATCTATGGAGCATCTAGGGGGGCACAATCTATGGGGGCACAATCTATGAAGCATCTATGGGGCATAATCTGGAGCATCTATGGGGCAGGAGCATCTATGGGGGCACAATCTATGGAGCATCTATGGGGGCATAATCTATGGAGCATCTATGGGGCACAATCTATGGATCATCTATGAGGGCACAATTTATGGGGCATAATCTATGAAGCATTTATGGGGGCAAAATCTATGGAGCATCTATGGGGGCATAATCTATGAAGCATCTATGGGGGCATAATCTATGGAGCATCTATGGGGCATAATACATGGGCAGCATATGGGGCACAATCTATGGAGCATCTTGTGAGGCATAATACATGGGGCAGTATATGGGGCACAATACATGGAGCATCTTGTGGGGCATAATACATGGGCAGCATATGGGCATAATCTCATTTTCCACCCTAGGCTTATACTCGAGTCGATAAGTTTTCCCAGTTTTTTGTGGCAAAATTGGGGTTGGCTTATACTCGGGTCGGCTTACACTCGAGTATATAGGGTACTTTTTTCACAAAAAATTTCTTTTAGCCCCAGTTTTTTTCATTTTCACATAAGCAACAGGATAGAATGGATCCTAAAATTTGTTGGGCAATTTATCCTGAGTACACAGATACCTCATATTTGGTCATAAACCACTGTTTGGGCGTACGGCAGGGCCCAGAAGGGAAGGAGCGCCATTTGACTTTTTGAATGGAAAATTAGCTCCAATCGTTAGCGGACACCATGACGCGTTTGAAGAGCCCCTGTGTGCCTAAACAGTAAAAAAAAAACACATGTGACACCATTTTGGAAACTAGACCAATTATGGAATGTATCTAGATGTGTTGTGATCACTCTGAACCCCAAGTGCTTTACAGAAGTTTATAACGCAGAGCAGCGAAAATAAAAAAAAAATCATTTTTTTCCTCAAAAATGATTTTTTAGCCCGCTATTTTTTATTTTCACAAAGATAACAGGAGAAATTGGACCACAAAAGTTGTTGTGCAATTTGTCCAATACCCCATATGTGGGGGGGAACCACTGTTTTGGCGCATGGGAGAGCTCAGAAGGGAAGGAGCGCCATTTTGGAATGCAGACTTGATGGAATGTTCTGTGGGCAACATGTTGCGTTTGCAGAGCCCCTGATGTGCCTAAACAGTAGAAACCTCCCACAAGTGACCCCATTTTGGAAACTAGACCCCCCAAGGAGCTTATCTAGATGTGTAGTGAGCACTTGGAACCCCCAAGTGCTTCACAGAAGTTTATAAACGCAGAGCAGTGAAAATAAAAAAATCATTTTTGTTTCTCAAAAATCATTTTTTAGCCCTCTATTTTTTATTTTCCCAAGGGTAGCAGGATAAATTGGACCCCTAAAGTTGTTGTCCAGTTTTTCCTGAGTACGCTGGTGCCCCATATGTGGGGGGGACCACTGTTTGGGCGCACGGCAGGGCTTAGAAGGGAAGGAGCGCCATTTGACTTTTTAATGGAAAATTAGCTCCAATCGTTAGCGGACACCATGTCGTGTTTGGAGAGCCCCTGTGTGCTTAAACTTTGGAGCTCCCCCACAAATGACCTGATTTTGGAAACTAGACCCCCCTAAAGAACTTATCTAGATGCACAGTGAGCACTTTGAACCCCCAAGTGCTTCACAGAAGTTTATAACGCAGAGCCGTGAAAATAAAAAATCATTTTTTTTCTCAAAAAATGATTTTTTTAGCCCCTATTTTTTATTTTCACAATGGTTACAGAAGAAATTGGACCCCAAAAATTGTTGTCCAGTTTGTCCTGAGTACGCTGGTACCCCATATGTGGGGGGGAACCACTGTTTGGGCACACGTCAGGGCTCGGAAGGGATGTAGTGACGCTTTGAAATGCCGACTTGATGGAATGGTCTGCGTGCATCTTCTTACGTTTGCAGAGCCCCTGATGTGCCTAAACAGTAGAAACCCCCAACAAGTGACCCCATTTTGGAAACTAGACCCCCCAAGGAACTTATCCAGATGTGTGGTGAGCGCCTTGAACCCCCACGTGCTTCACAGAAGTTTATAATGCAGAGCCATGAAAATAAAAAATAATTTTTTTTATCAAAAACTGATTTTTTTAACCTGCAATTTTTTATTTTCGCAAGGGTAACAAGAGAAATTAGACCCCAAAAGTTGTTGTCCAACTTCTCCTGAGTACGCTGATATCCCATATGTGGGAGAAAACTACTGTATGGGCACACGTCGGGGCTCGGAAGGGAAGTAGTGACGTTTTGAAATGCCGACTTGATGGAATGGTCTGCGGGCGTCATGTTAGGTTTGCAGAGCCCCTGATGTGCCTTAACAGTAGAAACTCCCACAAGTGACCCCATTTTGGAAACTAGACCCCACAAGGAACTTATCTAGATGTGTGGTGAGCACTTTGAACCCCCAAGGGCTACACAGAAGTTTATAATGCCTGGGCATGAAAATAAAGAAATCATATTTTTTCCACAAGCATGATCTTTTAGTCCCCAATTTTTTTATTTTCCCAAGGGTAACAGGAGAAATTAGACCCCAAAAGTTGTTGTCTAATTTCTCCTAAGTACGCTGATATCCCATATGTGGGAGAAAACTACTGTATGGGCACACGTCGGGGCTCGGAAGGGAAGTAGTGATGTTTTGAAATGCCGACTTGATGGAATGGTCTGCGGGCGTCATGTTACGTTTGCAGAGCCCCTGATGTGCCTAAACAGTAGAAACTCCCCCCAAGTGGCCCCATTTTGGAAACCAAAACCCTTCAAGGAACTCCTCTAGATGTGTGGTGAGCACTTTGAATCTCCAAGTTCATCACAGAAGTTTATAACGCAGAGCCGTGAAAATAAAAAGTCATTTTTTTTTCCACAAAAATAATTTTTTTTAGTCCCCAATTTTTTTTTTCCCAAGGGTAAGAGGAGAAATTAGACCCCCAAAGTTGTTGTGCAATTTTTCCTGAGTACACTGATACCCCATATGAGGGGTAAACCACTGTTTGGGCACACGTCGGGGCTCGGAATAAAGGGAGCACTGTTTGACTTTTTGAACTCAAAATTTGCAGGAATCAATGGTGGCGCCATGTCGCGTATGGAAACCCCCTGATGTGCCTAAATAGTGGAAACCCTCAATTCTAACCCAACCCTAACCCTACACACCCTTACCCTAATCCAAACTAACCATAACCCTAAGCCCACACACCCATCACCCGAATCCCAACTCTAACCATAACCCTAATCCCAACCCTAACCCCAAAACACCCCTAACACTTATCCTAACCACAAACCGAACCCTATTTCCAACCCTAACCCTAATTCCAACCCTAACCCTAATTCTAACCCTAACCCTAATTCCAACCCTAAAGGCTAACCATAACCCTAATGCTATCCCTAAGGCTAAGCCTAAGGCTGGGTTCATACTGCGTTTTACCAGCCCGTTCAACACATAGCATTGACGAGCTGGTAACGGTATAGCATAACACGATCGCATTATGCTATACCCGCTAGCGCAGATGAATCAGCAGATGATTCATCTGTGCTAGCGGTGACGGAGCCCAGACGCTGCAGCCCGCGTCCGAGGCTCCGTCATAGAATGACGGAACGTCGCGAACGCATGCCGCTTTACGGCAAGTGTCGTGATGCGCACACAAATGGGGGTGAATGGCAGTGTTAATGGACTGCGTTACACCGCGTTATACCGCGGTGTGACGCAGTCCATCTAACGGACTGCCCTAGCGCAATGTGAACCCAGCCTAATTCTAACCCTAAGTGTGTGTTTCCACGGTCCGTAAATGCTGTGTATTTGACGCTGTGTACTGGCGCAGCGTCAAACACTGCAGCGTCCAGACGTTACAGCATAGTGGAGGGGATTTCAAGAAATCCCTTCTCCGTTATGCGTAAAAACACGCAGGCGGCAGACCTGCGTTAATGGACATGCGGCGCGTCTTTTCAGATCGCAGCATGTCCTTTTCCCTTGCAGCGACGCTCCGTTGCCGAAAGGGAAATAACACAGGCCTATGTAGTGCTGCGGTGATTCCAGATGTGTTCAATGAGCACATTCGGATTCACCGCGCATTCAGAAGGGGGCAGGGCTTTGGGCGGAGCGGACTTTCCGCTCCGTCCAAAGCGCTAGATCTCTGCACCGTGGCAACACACCCTAACAGGAAAAAAAAAATGTCTTTATTTTATTATTTGTCCCTACTGTGAGACAGTGAAGGAATATGTGTCGAATGGGGTGTACATTTCACCTAGGTACTGTGCTGTATGGTATAAGGGAAATGTGTGGCTTTGTAAACCTAGTGGTAGAGAAAGGTCACTATACCTTACATTCAGTACACACTTGCAGCTCAGGCCTGAAACCATTCAGCTGTTAATTAGGAGACCAGAAGTAGGTGTCTGCGAACACAGTCAGAGAGCTCGCTTAGTCTGGACAAGGAGTCCAGGCACAAGAAGCAGTCTCCAGGAGTTTGAGCTATCTCAGTCTGGGTGCTCGATGTACCCCGGACACAGGAGTAGTCTCTGTGAGAATCCATGCGGATAGCTGCTGAATAGGAGGGGAGCTCTCTCAAGTCTGGACGTTGAAGGTGCCTTCAGACATAAGGAGGAGACTCTGTGAAACTCCATGCTGGTAAATGCTGAACATATGTGTTGTTTTGGCCCAGGCTGTTAGAGTCGGGACCCGGATAGATAGGGAAATCAATCTAAGTGTAGTAAGTGGCTGGACAAGCCCAGGTCTTCTGTTTATGATTTGTTTTTATCTGTTTGCTGTGGACTTTAATAAAGCTGGTTGCGGCCAGTTTTTACCAGAACTGCTGTCTCTGAATGAACTGTTTCTATGCCATTCCGTCTACCCGGACGGCGATCTCAGAGCTATATCCCCTGAAAAGCTTACAATTGGCGGAGAATGCTGGGGCAGCACAGTGGCTGATACAATTGGTGCTGGAATGTGTGTGCAGCACAGTGGCGAGAGACAGCAATAAAAGGTGAAGTCTGTTGAAGCAGCAGCAGAGAAAAAAAAAATAAGTGTGTCAGCAAAAACGTCTGTTGGAGCAGTCTTAAAGAGACAGTAGCCCTAATAGAGTTTGCAAAAGAGGAAAAAAAAGTGTGTCTGCACAGCAAAGCTGAACTTGTTGTGGAAAAGACTGTGGAGTGTGCAGCAGCAAAGGAAAAGTCTGTTGGAGCAGTCTTAAAGAGACAGTGGCCCTAATAGAGTTTGCAGAGAAAAAAAAAAAAAGTGTCTGCACAGCAAAGCTGAATTTTCTGTGGAAAAGACTGTGGAGTGTGTATGTCTTGAGTGAAGACTGCCGTTGTTGAGACAGGGAAGTCTGACAGCATGGATGACAGCATGGAGGCGCTGTTTGAACAAATGGCGCAAGTTAATGTGCAACATAAGACTGCCGTGGTTGAGACAGATAAGTCCGGCAGTATGGAGGAGCTCGTTGAGTACCTGGTACAGGCCCAGCAGAGCATGCAACTGCAGTGCCAGCAGCAGCAGCAGGAGAATAACCGGTTGTTGGAGCAGATTGCAGCTCTCAGCACCTCGTCCCAGAGTAATGTTGTGAAGGCACCTGCGTTGTCCGCTGTAAAGAAGGCAGTAAGACGGTCCCTGAAAAAGATGACACCTCGTGATGATGTGGAGGTATATCTCACTAGGTTTGAGGGACTGGCAGAGAAGGAGAATCTGCCCCTATCTGAATGGGCCATGATGGTCGCACCCTATCTGATTGGAGAACCCCAAAGGGCCTATGCTGACCTGAGCGAGCAGGACAGCCAAGACTATGCCAAGCTGAAAGCGGAGATTCTTACCCGGCTGGGTGTTACGGTGACAGCCCGTGCCAGGGGAGTTCATGACTGGAGATGCAGTTGGGAGTCTGCAGTCAGCAAACCTGATTATGGAGTTGAAAAGGTGATAGTGAACCGCTACACCCGAGCATGTCCTCCTGAGGTACAGCCAGAGGTCGGACAAGGAGACCATCAGGACGCCAATCGTCTGGTCAGCCTGATGGAGAAGGCCTTCGCCAGCAAAGACTGTCTCCGTGACCAGCCGTCTGAGAGGTCGTCACTTCAGAGTTCCCGGACGCTGAACTCTCGCGGTAAGAGCGTTCCAGCTGTTGGGGACATGGGGTATGCTGATAAGCGGGTTCGGGCCCGAGGGGACATGTGGGTGGAAAAGTGTGATGGACAGTGTTGGAGATGTCGTGAAATTGCAGCCAACTGTCCAATAGAGGGGGAGCCTATGTATTGTGATGTTGGCAGATCCCTCTCTCTCTGCGCAGAACCTGTGTGTGTGTCCACCTCAGCCGAAGAGACTGGACCACAGGTGTCCCCGGTGGTTGTAAATGACTGCCCAGCACAGGCCCTCTTGGACTCAGAGAGTCCAGTGACTTCCGTATGTGACAGCCTGATTGATAGGGACTTCATCCCTGATAAGCACCTGAGTATGGTGTGCATCCATGGAGACACCAAAGTCTACCCAGAGACTGCCATGGACTTGGTCCCCAAACTCGGGGAGGTTTCATATGAAGTGGGGGTAGTGAAGAACCTGGTGCAACCCGTTATATTGGGTAATGACTTTCCCCGATCTAAGGATCTCTGGGGGAAAAATGTTTCTGATGGACAGTGTGATGAAGCTCCTATTGAGGGTGCGCAGTCCCGAGGGGCGGAACACAATGCTAGTGGGCCGTTAAACTTATGTGATAATGATGATGATGATCATGATAATGATGATGACCATGATAATGATGATGACCATGATAATGATGATGATCATGATAGTGGTGATGATACTGATCATAATCATGATAATGATATTGATAATAATGATGAAATTCCTTTGCAGGTGATGTTGGGAGACGAGGATGGTGGTTCTCGGGAACCGAGTGTCCCTGACTTACCTGTGTCCTGTGACAATTTTGAGAGTGAGCAGTGGCGAGACCCCTCTCTTAAAACGGCCCAGGAAAATATAAATGTTCTAAATGAGGTTTCCCAAGAGCCTGGCTCTGAGGAGAGGTTTCCTCATGTTGCCATAAACACTCACCTGTTGTATAGGGACACTGAAGTCCAGGGAGAGGTCGTGAGCCAGCTCCTAGTACCTGAGCTATATAGAAGTATAGTGCTGGGGTTGTCACATAGTCACATACTTGAGGGACCAGATGGTGAAGTTAATGTTGTGGATGACATGTTAACTAAGGTTCCAGATCAAGATGTGAATGAGAATGAATTGTATAACCCTGACAGTGAGCAGGATGTGAATGAAAATGAAGTGTATAACCCTGAAAGTGAGCCATATGTGGCTGAGAAAAAGGGGTCAGACAGGGATAGTGGTAGTGATAGTGAATCATCTGATGACAATAAAGCAACCAGTGCAAATGAAGAAGGCATGGTAGCAGAGGAGGTTGAGAGTCCTGAGAAGAAAGCTGATGCTGACCTTACAGCCGGACAGAAGATGGCATCTGAAGATGTTTTACAGTTGGCCGGTTCCCTGGCGAAGACTAAGGTGAAAGGAGGAGAGCTGAGCTTTAAAGGCAGGACTCTGAAACTGAACACAGCACAAGTGGATGCTGTTGAAGATGAGAAGTTATCAATGTATGGTATGGAGCTGCATCATGCCCAGGACTCTGAAGGTAATGCTGCAGAGGTGGAAAAAGCCATGGAAGTGGTGGTCACCAAGCCAGATGCCTCATCAGAAGCTGAGGTCTCAAGTGAAGCTGTGAGGAACAAGACTGAAGATGGGATGCAGAACGTGGTGGAAGAGAAGAATCCGGCGGGTTCTGAGTATACAATGCAGCTATCAAGGAGAACTTGAGAGCTGGAATAAATGGAGATATTGGAGACCATAATGATGTGACTGAAGAGGTAGAATGTAAGACTGACGGTAGGGCTTCTGAGCATGTTCTACCAGAAGAGCCTGAAGAAGGGGCCGAAGACATAAAGGACGTCCAACAGGTACCAGATGAATTGATTACTTCTCAGAAAAAACTCCAAACTGTGATGAAGGCGTGTGATGAAAGCCATGAGCATCTTCGTGAGAAAGTCAATGAAGTAAAAGGAAGAATACAGGGAATCTCTTCGTTGCAAGAGCAAATGCTGCTCAATAAGTCTAAGGCTCTATATAAGAATGCTGTTGTCACAGTAGAACATTACAATTCAGCTGGAGACTTAGCGGATGAATTATGTGTACTGCAAAAGAAAAACGATCTGCTCCTTCTACAGTCCCAATCATTTGAACAGAGTAGCTTAAAATGGTCAGAGACCATGGCAGAGGAGCTTAAGGTCTGTGAAATAGACTTTATGAGTCCACCGATATTCAAGAAAATAGATGTGCTAAAGAGGGTTCAAGGGGAACTAGAGAAAAGTAAAAAAAACCCTATACCTTCTGTGATAGTTGGTGACACATGGTCAGTGCACCAAGGACAGGAGGTACGTGAGTTTCTAAGGAAGAGTCAGCAGAAGTGTTCTGATGTGCCGGGTCGTACTTCTCTGGCCAGGCACTATATCGAAACTGAGCCCGGCCCTAAGGTCAAGATGAAACCGTGCAGGATACCCGAGGCCCGCAGAGAGCATAGGCCTGGGAGGGTACAGGGTAGTGCGGATGCTTCAGATGAAGAGAAAGCTGATGTTGGCTATGGCTCAGGTGAAGATACAGATGACAGTAGTGAAGATGAAGCTGATGAAGGCCATGACTGGTCCAGAGTTCACTTTCTATTTTGGATTGTTGACCAGCCCTCCGGTCTGGATGACCAGCCCTCCGGTCTGGAGAAGAGGGGGGGATATGTGAGACAGTGAAGGAATATGTGTCGAATGGGGTGTACATTTCACCTAGGTACTGTGCTGTATGGTATAAGGGAAATGTGTGGCTTTGTAAACCTAGTGGTAGAGAAAGGTCACTACACCTTACATTCAGTACACACTTGCAGCTCAGGCCTGAAACCATTCAGCTGTTAATTAGGAGACCAGAAGTAGGTGTCTGCGAACACAGTCAGAGAGCTCGCTTAGTCTGGACAAGGAGTCCAGGCACAAGAAGCAGTCTCCAGGAGTTTGAGCTATCTCAGTCTGGGTGCTCGATGTACCCCGGACACAGGAGTAGTCTCTGTGAGAATCCATGCGGATAGCTGCTGAATAGGAGGGGAGCTCTCTCAAGTCTGGACGTTGAAGGTGCCTTCAGACATAAGGAGGAGACTCTGTGAAACTCCATGCTGGTAAATGCTGAACATATGTGTTGTTTTGGCCCAGGCTGTTAGAGTCGGGACCCGGATAGATAGGGAAATCTATCTAAGTGTAGTAAGTGGCTGGACAAGCCCAGGTCTTCTGTTTATGATTTGTTTTTATCTGTTTGCTGTGGACTTTAATAAAGCTGGTTGCGGCCAGTTTTTACCAGAACTGCTGTCTCTGAATGAACTGTTTCTATGCCATTCCGTCTACCCGGACGGCGATCTCAGAGCTATATCCCCTGAAAAGCTTACACTACCTATGGGGGTGATAAAGGGGGCGTTTATTTAATTTTTTTTGTTTTTGATTACTGTAAAAGTTTATCACAGTGATCAAAATAAATTTATGGACTCTGGAGGGCGCACTGCGCCCGTATCAGGGCCCGTTGAGATGGAGGCTGTCTCAGGAAAGGAACGAGAGAGAAGACACCGTAAAGACAACCGTTTATGCTTTTACTGTGGAGCCTCTGGACATTGGAAAAGGGAATGTGCTTCCTGCCCTTCTTCTGTAAAATCGTCGGGAAAACGACTGAGTCTGGGCAACAATCGTGGAGGTTGCCCAGACTCCCAGGTACATTTTTTTTCGCTTGCTCAAATGGTGCTCCAGGGTTTAATTGGAACTTGCTTGGGGGTTATTTTATGACCACCGCCTTTTTTTGACTGTGGTTTCCCCCATTAATCGATTGATGCCCCAAAATTTTTGGGCTCTTAAAAAAGGGTAGGGCCCGTCAGGATGAAAGAGCCGTTTTAAAAATTTTGGCTGTGGAAGAAGGTGGACCCCCGGGGGAAAAAAAAGGCCCGGTGATTGACCTCTATGCCAGGAAAAACTTTGTACAAAAAATTAAACAATAGTATGTAAGAACCCGGAACCCAAAAATGAAGTGCTTAACCAGAGTCCCGCATGGG